>CM055120.1:414570194-415170194 GCA_029206835.1 Rana muscosa
GATCACTATAAGTGAGCACCAAATACATGATATATATGAATAAGAGACATTAATAAACACTAATAAGATACTCTGTGATGTACACAATTTTCTGCTTTTTTTGTAGGGAGAGGGGGGAAAGAATAGTGGGAGGGAGCAGGGAACGTCACAAGAGGATATGGATTTTGAGGGATATGAATGGGAGGGATGGCAGGGATTGGTCACAGGTACAGCCCCTAGGCTTTGCCTAGATAGGCTGGGGGAGGAGGGAGGGAGGTTGGGGGGTTGGTTTAAGAGTCAGGAGGGGGGGGATAAAGTTGCAAAAAATCACAAATGCCACATTTCAAGCACAGGAGAGAGGTGAATAAGAGTAGGGAAACCTGGGGAAATTCAAATTTTTAGAAAAATACACTTAAAAAAAAAAAAAGAAGTAATTCATTAGCAGATCAAGGGCAAATATGGGGTAGAATAGGTAGAAGGCAAAAGGATCATTTGTTTTTTGTCATCTTCTTTTTTTGGTATTAACGACTTTATTTTTTGTCATCTACTTTTTCTTCTTTTTTGTTACGATAGGAAGCAGTGCTCTCTTTTTTGGATTTTTTTTTTAAATTTTTTAATGCCCAAGCGGGAGTCTTATTACGTGCTAATTTTCTCTTCATTTTTTTCTCTGGCATGCTGCTTAAATTACTTAATATAGGCTCCTGGAATGTCCGGGGGATGGGTGACCCGGTTAAAAGGGCCGCAATTTTTTCCACGCTTGAGTGGTATAGGGTGGAATTATTCTGCATACATGAGACTAATTTAACAAAGGAAACAAAGTTAAAAATGATCTAATAGTAAAATATCAATGTCAGTACCACTCGGTTTATTCCTCCTATTCTAGGGGGGGTGAGCATAATGGTGAAAAGGGGGATATCTTTTGTATGCAGTTGGGATTTTTAAGGCAATACAAAAAAGAGGGGGAAAAAAACTCAATTAAAAAATTATCTGAATATTTATTTGTACAAAACCGCATAAAAACGGACACATACATAAAAAATATCATAATTGTACAAAAGAGCACATGTATATATGAATATAACATTGTACAGTGACTACATGAATCTGACATATTTGGAATATTTCAAGAAGGAATACAATAGCCTGGATTGACCACTCCAGCCGGAGGCAGATCAAAAAAGGCTTATCCAACGCGTTTCAAACTGTAAACGTCCTTCATCAGGGATTTCAAATGTATTCGTTTCTAACAGGTCAAAATTCTATTGAATACAAAAACAATGAAATAAGTTTTCCACTTTAATTTCAATTGTTATATATGAAGAAATAAAGAAAGAAAGAAAAAAAACTTACACAAAAATCATATATATATTATTCCATAAATGCTCCCCCACACATGCATCCCAGGCTCCAGTTACACCATGTCGTGGATTCCCAGATGCCCTCAAGTTTCCAGGGACCCTTCCCATCAAATCATGTCCATATGAGAAGTACGGACATATAAGTAAATTGGTCCAAAATAGGTGCCTTAAACAAAAATATATAACATACATAAGTATGGATATAATTCTATTAGGGAATGAAATAATTATCCCTAAAAGTTATAAATGTAATACCTGCAGATGGGAAATGGAGATCTAGAATTCGGGTTCATCAGGTAAACATGACTCATATGAGAAGACAAAACCAATGGATAATTGGGTCCAAAGATATATGTCCTAAAACCAAGGATGAAAAAATATTAAATGTAAATATAAAAAGGGACGTTGTATCCATCAAAGGAGAGAGAAGAAAAGTTCCTCCCTCTCCTAAGCAGAACAACTCCAAAAGCTTCAAAATATTACCTGCCAGAAAGATCATGAATCCCGATTAGTATCCAAAAAAGGTCCCATACAGCAGAGTTCCATACAGAAGCATCCTCTGCCTGCCAGCAGAGGGAGCGAATGACACCATATAACTCCTTTGGCGTCCTATATATCCCTCTGCTATGTCTGATTGGTCCAGGGAAGATTACATGACACACCTGCTCATTGAGCAGAGCGTCATGTTGCCATGGAAGCGCCGCGCCTCCCACGCCGAGTCACGTCGAGCGCCGGTCACATGACGCAGCCGCACCAATCAGCGGCGCGTCTGCCATCAGCGCATTTCTGCAGCACACCAGGGAAGCGCGGCACAAAGTAACCCACGGCCCCATCACATAACCAATAGGACGCCACATATCATACCCCGCTAGTATAGCAAGGATCTGACAAGCGGCACCCCTGCAAAACCAGTCCTCATTCAGATCCGTCCCGCACCGCAGGAAGTGCAGAGACGGCCATCTTGAATGTGGGCAAAGTGAAGGGATACCAGATGTAAAGGGTAGGTTTGGGTGGGAAAGATGATACTGGATTGCCGTAGGACAATCAGACATTCAAATGTGCACCAATATGAACTGGTGCCCAGGATATAGATCCGTCTCCCACACCAAATGCATGTGGACGGGGAGCGGACCAGGGACTAATACCACCGGTGCCGTTTTAAACCTATGGGAGGAAAAAGATTTTCCTACCAAGGAAAAAATTAGTGGGGGGCAAATTCCAATTGGAAAACCCCCTCCCAGGCACCGGATATGGACATGTAAAAATGGAGAAAAAGGGGCCCTGGAGGAGAAACAACACGGGCCACCCCAAAGACAGGACTCTGGTTAGGTCGAAGACCAACAAGGGACGCATGTGCGGGAGCATGTCAAAAATCCGCCGAAGAATCAAAACTACCTCGGCAGAAAAAAGATTATGGAACACTAAACACAAAAAAATATACATATAAAAATATATCTATATATCTCAACAAAAAAAACGTGTGTCAATGTGTTTTTAGAAAGAAGAAAGGTTATCCTGCATCTATTGACATAGAGAAAGATGGAATAACAGAGATCATCAAAATTGAGGAATCAATTTGCCTAGGGGTGGGTGGAACATCACACCAGGATGTATCAACAAAACGAATCAGTCTTTCCAGAGCTGAAGCCCTCCAGGAATGGACGAAAACTTTCGACCTCATTCAAACCCGGGGGCGTGGTTGCCCTAAGGTGCCTGATCCAGCGCATTTCCTGCTGGAGCAGGACCTTGTTCCAGTCACCTCCCCTGCGTGGAATGTGGATTCTCTCCACAACTGAGAAAATTACCCTGGGCATTCTGTACCTATGTTTTTTGGCCACATGTCTCCCAAGAGGCAAATAAAGGTTCCCTATCCTCATGCTATGTATAAGTTTTTCCACTCTCTTCACCAACTCCTGTCTTTTTTTCCCGACGTAGAGGGAGGAACTTTTCTTCTCTCCTTTGATGGATACAACGTCCCTTTATATTTACATTTAATATTTTTTCATCCTTGGTTTTAGGACATATATCTTTGGACCCAATTATCCATTTCCCATCTGCAGGTATTACATTTATAACTTTTAGGGATAATTATTTCATTCCCTAATAGAATTATATCCATACTTATGTATGTTATATATTTTTGTTTAAGGCACCTATTTTGGACCAATTTACTTATATGTCCGTACTTCTCATATGGACATGATTTGATGGGAAGGGTCCCTGGAAACTTGAGGGCATCGGGGAATCCACGACATGGTGTAACTGGAGCCTGGGATGCATGTGTGGGAGCATTTATGGAATAATATATATATGATTTTTGTGTAAGTTTTTTTCTTTTATTTCTTCATATATAACAATTGAAATTAAAGTGGAAAACTTATTTCATTGTTTTTGTATTCAATAGAATTTTGACCTGTTAGAAACGAATACATTTGAAATCCCTGATGGACGTTTACAGTTTGAAACGCGTTGGGTAAGCCTTTCTTGATCTGCCTCCGGCTGGAGTGGTCAATCCAGGCTATTGTATTCCTTCTTGAAATATTTCAAATATGTCAGATTCATGTAGTCACTGTACAATATTGTTATATTCATATATACATGTGCTCTTTTGTACAATTACGATATTTTTTATGTATGTGTCCGTTTTATGCGGTTTTGTACAAATAAATATTCAGATAATTTTTTAATTGAGTTTTTTCCCCCTCTTTTTTGTATTGCCTTAAAAATCCCAACACCAGAGGTTTTCTCATTTTACATTTATTCGGGATGTTGGCAATTACATGTTGGGTTTCATGAGGTATTATACTTTTTCATCTTTTGTATGCAGAGAGTCTAGAATAGATGAATTGGGTTGTTATATTTTTTGGACTGTTTAATAGAAAATGAACCATTTGTATTGGCAAACGTTTATATTCCTCCACCTTTTAAAATGGAGATATTGTATAAATTAAATGGAGTATGTGTTAAATAAGGAAGGCATCCCAGTGATAGTGATAGGGGATTTTAATGAAGTATTGGATAAAACAGTGGATAGATTTCCACCAGGAATACGGTCGGTTAAGATGGGAGAGGGACGCCTAACCCAGTTTTTGGAAGAGGTTGGATGGTATGAAATTTGGAGAATGGGAAACCCTGATGAGCGGCAGTACTCCTGCTTCGAGCTCATACTCCACATGGTCTAGAATAGACATGGCCTTGGGAAATTGGGAAACGTTGCAGTTAGTTAGCAAAATTGATTATTATCCAAGAGGGGTGTCGGATCACTCCCCACTGGTGCCGACAATGAATATAGGGAAAAAGTGTCCCTCAACCAAGTGGAAAATAAGTCCCTTCTGGTTGGAACGGATGGGAAAACCAGAGGAAATAGGGAAAAGATTGAAAGAGTTTGTTGACTTTAATTCAGGGACAGCACCAGTGGGGGTGCTATGGGACGCCCTGAAGGCCTTTCTTAGGGGAGTATTAAAAAAACAGGGGGCGTGGCTTGGCGCGCAGTGTGGATGGCAGCAGAGTGAAGGAGCTCCGGACACACGAGAGACCTGAGAAAGGCAAAAGACCTGTCAACAGAGGATTATGTCCACCCAACTAAAGAGAGGAACCCACAGTCGCTCCCTGCGCTCTTTACATACCCCCAAGGGGAAACTCACGCCGACTAACCTCAGAAAATTCTGCTACAGCGGAGGCAAGAAGACTCCCAAGATGGCGCCGACACAGAACAAGCATGTCGGTCGACAGAGGATGATGAGATCTCTCTCCCTGCCTCTGAAGACTCATGCAGAGGTAACAACCTAGCTGACATACCGCTGACCTACGCTGCAATGACTGACATTGCAGCAGACATAAAAAGCTCTTTCTCCGCCGCCATTACAGACATAAAAACAGAGCTCCTTAAGCTATCAGAACAACTGGCGGTTAATGAGCGGGCAGGGAAGAGGAGGGATAGGGCCCTGATCAGACTTGACGACATCACATCAGTTCATAACCAACATTTAAGAGATATGAACAGGCACATTGAGGACTTGGACAACAGAGGAAGGAGAAATAATATCAGAATTAGAGGAGTCCCTGAGACGGTCATCCCAGAGCAGATAAAACCTGCGTTGTCCTCCATCTTTAATGGCCTGATCGGACGGCCGGAACAATCCCCCATTGAGTACGATAGAGCTCACAGAGCTCTCAGACCCAAAGCCCCGGATGATAATCCCCCCCAGGGATATTATCTGCTGCCTTCCTAACTATTGCCTGAAGGAAGAAATCCTACAAAAGGCCAGGAAGAGTGACCAGATACTATTTGATGGCTCAGTAGTTCAACTATATCAGGACTTATCCCCTATCACTTTGCAAAACAGGAGAGCCATGAGACCCCTTCTTGCAGTACTTAAGGAGAAGGGAATATATTATCGCTGGAAATTCCCATTTGCTTTGCAAGCTACATGGGGAAGCAACATGTGCTCAGGGTGCCGGATGACATGCTTAAATGCTGCGAGAACTTACAAATTGCCCCTGTAGAATTACCAGATTGGTATGCTGAGTTTCACATCCCACCTCCTATCAACAACCCCCAGTTTGCCGCTGGACATTCCCCAGCACCCTCACCTGCCCAGCAGAGGAATCAACGCAGAAACACTGCTAGGAACAAATATGATTCCCCAGCCTCCTCCAGGAGCGACAGAAGTCAGAGATCGTAGGTAACGAGACAGATGAGAGGAGTCCTAATGCTCAGCTGCCTTACTTCCAAGCAGTACTGAGAGCCAGTTTGTTCTCACTTGTTCTTTACACGGAATTTCAAATACCCACTTGAATTACTGTTAAGTTCCTTCTTTTTTCACTGCTGGACTGCACAGCAGATTTCGTGTATGATCCCTTACCCTGTTTGAGTTACTTACCTGGTTTCACCACTTGAGGGAACCTCAGGCCTGAGACTACTCTTTTAAACTGATCATATGTATTCACTGAACGAACAGTCCCCTGGCTCTGCCACTAGAGGGTCCTCGTATCCAAGACATGGCGAAGCAGAGGACCAGACTCTCCTCACTTCGCTGCAATTTATCCATATGGGTTACAGGCAGGGCCTCCAGGTGGCCGTGAGACACACAGGAGAACATGTCAGTGCCTACGTTATATACGACTTCGACACATTTCTTTACTCTAACGTTTTGTTTTTCCCCACAGAGTACTGTTAATGTTTCTCCTAACATGACTCCCTTTTCTCACATCTCCCCACCAAACGTTTGTAAGGGTAAAGGCGAGCCTACCTGGGACACAGGACTGTGATCCTGCTTGCATCTTGGACTACCAGAGAGTACTGCTGTCCAGGCACACACTACTACAATGTCATAACTGTGTACCTGTGAAGATCCATTGCACCTATGCTGCCACTCAAAGACAATTTTCATGTTTGTCCCACTAACAGCCGTGACAGTGTCTTCACATGATGACATTCTCACAGCTCTTTCACCCGATACCCTTTGTTTGTTCTTAGAGAGAGCTCCATTGATATGTGTCTTAATCACCCTTCATGCCAATTGAAACTCCGCCACTAGATGGAGCTCTAAGATTATTACTAATAACTCTTGAATCCAGTTTTGTTGCTGAACATATAGCTATGCCTGTTATAGCCAGTTGTTTTGTATTTCATTTAGAGATTATACACCCTACCCTGAAGGAAAGCATAATTATTGTGATGCTCCACTCTTAGGCCCCATTGTTAAAGGACACGGATCTGACATGTCCCCAGGTCTCTCCTAGGACATGTTTACCAAGTTTGTTCTATTGTTAGGATACATCCAATGTTTGTTCCTACACTATCACCCTTTTCATTGAATTAAACCTCATTCTTCTGTGACATACGCACATAGCCATATGTCAGATTATGGTGAGGCCGGACAGCCCTTAAGATTGTTCTATAGCTTCTGGGTTACAGGCATACTGAGGAGGTTTCCCTCCACTAGCTTTTTCCTTTCCCCTGTAAAAAATCCTGTCAATACCTACACACTGAGCGCATTTCATCTCAATTCCCAATTCCTCTCTCCTCCTGCACTAAAACCTCTAGGTCTAAGTAAAATAACTTCAATGCGATATAAGACCTCTCAGGTCTCTCGTATACCGTTCCACTAACAGTTACTACTACCAACCCGCTTAGTGATCGCCTCAATAATTGGTGTTCACTGAGTGTATAAAAACAGACACACACTGCTTAATCTCCACAAACGTACCTTCCACTCACCCCCCGGAGTACATTCTAGTGCTTGTTATAAGACACTATAGAGCCCTTCACCTCTCTGGTGGATATTTGGGCATCACTCCTAACACCCCCTTCTTGAACCTAATAACCCTAAAATACATCCCCCCCCCTTCACAATCCCTTCCCCCAACACCATTCCTGCCCCCCCCGTACCCTCTTCTATTCTCACCAATTTTCACCTAACGGAACTATTCTCCCCTTTTTCCTATCCTAATCAAGAGTCGATATGGCCTTTTCCTTTCTAGGGAGAATGCCAACCATTATTTCACATAATGTCAATGGCCTTAACATACCCGAAAAAAGATCGAAACTCCTAAAGGAACTCAAGAAGGTACGCCCAAGTCTGGTTTTCCTACAGGAAACTAATTTTAAGAACCAGAATATTCCTAAATTGACCGATAACGTTTTCACGAAAGCCTTCCAGGTCACCAACCCCTTAGACAAAACCAAAGGGGTGTCTATCTTGCTTAACAGACGCCCCTTTTGATCTTAATAAATCATAGATCCTGATGGACGCTATATCTTCCTTAAAGGAACGTGGGAAGGTTCCCCCATCACCCTAGCAAACGTCTATTTCCCGAACTCAGCGCACACAACGTTCTGCCACAAGATCATAGAGGAACTCAAATGGTTCGCAGAGGGATGCATCCTCTTGGCAGGAGACTTCGAAATCCCTCTTTGCCCCCTTAAAGATACATCGTCAGGCCACACTCATGTCTCTTACAAGATCCTAAGATGGATCAAGATAATGCTACAATCCCCCTTACTTGTTGACACCTGGAGATCAGCACACCCGACGGAAAAAGACTTCTTATTTCTCCCCACCACACAAAAGGTATTCACGAATTGACCCAATTTTCATCTCCCAAAGGGACCTCAGCAATGTCATCAGGGCTGACATTGGAATCATAGCAATTTCAGATCACGCCCCCACCTCAGTGACTAAGTATTGTTCCACCCAAACGTTCCAACTTTAATTGGAGACTCAACGCTGCTCTACTTACTGACCAGATAATAAAAGATGACACGCATAATGCCATCACCTCCTATTTCAGAGATAACATAGCTGCAGACACTAACCCCCTGAACAATTGGGAAGCACACAAAAGCATCATAAGGGGGTCTTGATAAAATGGGGTTCCAGGAGAAAGAGGGAAAGAGAGAAAGAAATCTCCATGCTATCGGAACAGATAGCTAAACTGGAAACACAACATAAACAGTCCCTCTCGATTAACGTGGAGGAGGAACTGACAAAATGTAGACTGTCTCTCAAATCCATACTTGATCTTAAAATTAAAAAATCCCTTTTCTTCAGGAAAAGCATTTTTTTATGAATATGGCGATAAGCGTGGGAAACAACTAGCCAGAGAACTCAGACGCAACGTCAGCTACCAAAATTCATGCCATTAGAGATAAGGAGGGAGCACAAATCAGAGAAAAAAAAAAGAACTTTTCCATGCATTTTACAGCAAGCTATATATTCTACCGGACCAGCATAAACCTCAATACGCCACACTCCCAAAACAAGATACTATTATAAACTTCCTGAAAGATAGCAAGATACCCTCCCTCACCCCAGAAGATTCTACTAGACTGGACGAGCTCATGACCCCATTAGAATTACGAACAGCCATCAAAGATCTCAAGACGGGTAAGAGCCCAGGCCCCGACGGCTTCACCTCCCAATACTATAAAACCTACACCAACATACTAAGTAAACCCTTATTGGAAACATTCAATTATTTGGCGACACATAAGAATGCTTCACATTCCTTCCTCCTTGCCCACATAGCTGTAGTTCCTAAACCTGAAAAAGATCACTCAGACTGTGCCAATTTTAGACCCATTTCATTACTGAACATAGACCTGAAACTGATGGCCAAAGTCTTAGCTAATAGACTGAAGCCCCTACTGTCGAAAATTATAGGACCAGAAGTTGGCGTCCGCCAGGTAGGGAAGCACGCGATAACATCACTAAAGCATTGAACCTGATCCACTTTACACAATCCTCAAACTAAAGGCCTGCTCCTATTGACAGATGCCGAAAAGGCGTTTGATAGGGTCTCGTGGAATTATATGTTCTCCACCTGCAGACATATAGGAATAGGTGACAACATGCTCACGTGGATAAAAGCACTATATCAAAACCCACAAGCTAAAATTAAAATTAACACTTTCTCTGCCCCCTTAGACATACAAAATGGAACTCGTCAGGGATGCCCTCTCTCCCCACTCCTGTTTATCCTCACACTAGAGCCCCTAATCAGAACCATAAACCTCTCCAAGGACATGCAAGGCCTCAAAATTAACAATAGAGAGTATAAGATAGCTGCCTATGCGGACGATCTTATTTTTTCTCACCCAACCTCATACTTCCATTCCCAACCTTACGAAGATTTTCAAGTTGTTCGGGTATATCTCCAACTTTAAGATTAATCAAAACAAGTCGGAAGCGTTGAACCTCTCCCTCGCGCCTGATCAGCTAGACCTCCTGAAGAAAAACTTCCCGTAAAGATGGGAACCTCACAAACTTAAGTATTTGGGGATAAATCTAACCAGTCACCTAGATGATATATTTAAAAGCCAACCACGTACCCTTACTGAAATCCATCACAAAAGACCTCCTAACATGGACCTAAATGTTCTCCTGGTTCAGGAGGGCTTTGATACTAAAGATGACGATACTCCCCAGACTGTTATATATATTTAACGCTCTCCCCACCCAGATACCCGATTCCTTTTTCTGCACTCCACTAAAAATACAGAGGCGCTTCCTCTGGGCAGACAAGAAACCCCGAATTAACCTAAAATTGCTCACTCTACCGAAACGCATGGGGGGGCATAGGTCTCCCAGATTTAAAAAAATACCACCAGGCCTCCCATGTAATGAGACTCAGACTGGCATTGCCATAGTACTGAAAAGGACTGGGTTCATCTAGAGCAACACCTAACCTCACAACGTACCCTCTTTTACCCTTGGTCACTTCACTCTAAAAAACCCAAGGTAATAGATCATCCAAGGGTAGCAAACACAATTAGAATTTGGCATAAGATCGCAGGTCCGCACAACCTTGCCTCAATCCCGGGACCCCTAACTCCTATCACCAACAATCCCGACTTTAGTCCAGGACTAGACCAGAAGACAATCCCAAACTTATTGGCCTCCCAGTGTATGGTGGGACCCAAAGTTAAGACTTACGACATACTAAAATGAGAATTCAGGGAATCATTTCCTGGCTTTTGGTTCTACATTCAGCTGACAGACTTCCTGGTGAATAGCAAACAAAAATCCTCCTTCTCTCTCCCCCTCACTAATCTTGAATCAATTTGCCTCAAAGGATCCCAGGTCTCCAAAACCACCTCTCTGGCATATTCTTGGTTATCCCAAACTCGACACCCTGACAACAGCAAACAAGGAGAGGTGGGAAAGGGACCTGGGTATCACGATAAGTGACAAACAATGGGAGAAGGCATGCATAATAACCCATAAATGCTCCCTGAGCTCTAGATACCAGGAAGTCTCCTACAAAATACTCACTCAGTGGTATATTACACCACAGAAGGCCAGGAGATGGTTCCGTACTGAATCAGACCAATGCTGGAGATGTGGCCTAGAAAAAGGATCTTTCTTACACATCTGGTGGGAATGCCCCCCGATTAAGAGTTATTGGGAAAACATTATTAAATGGATCAAGTATATCGCCGAAACACCAATTCACTTGAATGCAGCGGCCTGATTCATATAAATCGACTCACATTAAGTAAATATAAGAAAACACTCACCAGACACCTTCTGACAGCTGCCAAAACATTAATCCCCCTACACTGGAAATCACCACAGACCCCGACAATCAGGGATTGGACAGACAGGGTTCAATATATTTACAAAATGGAGGAAATCCTTGCAATGAAGAAGGAGAACAGCGATAACTTTAACGAGTTGTGGCAACCTTGGCTGCTGTTCACCCTCTCAGACGAACACAGTTCCCTCACTACGTGAAATGATTCTGTGTATGCCAATTGTTCCCCCTCTGCTATGGTCTAATGACAATTATGTATACTATATTCTTTCTGGAGCGTGCATAAAATGTTCCAAAACACCTGTCATCTACCCCCCCTTCCCCCACCACCCCAAACTCCTGGCATGTCTACACCCTCCCCTCCTTCCCCACCCCCTCTACCCCCCCCCCCACCCTATCTTCCCTTTATGTACACTATGCTATGGAATGTGTTTAATTATTATTCCGCTCATGTTTAATAAGCCTCAACAAAGAAGTCTACTTTCCCTACTAAATGGACATTATGTTCCTCTATGGTCTTTTCTAATCTGTATTAACATTGTTTATCTGTTCATGATGTCTCTGGATGTTATTATCATAATTACAATAAAAACCTTGATTGTGAAAAAAAAACAAAAAAAAAAACAGGTGGCCAAGATTAAGAGAAATTCCAGGGAATGGGAAGAGAAGATCAGGAAAGAGGTGGTGGAGGCAGAAAAACAATATGTGGAGGATCCAACCCTGATGAAACAAAGGAGATGTCTCGAGAAGCAACAGGAGTATAAAATGGCGGTTATAAGGAAAATTGAGAATAAGCGCCTTTTCCAAAGGCAGAGTACCTTTGCGGAAGGGGAAAGTGTAGGCCATACGCTGGCTCTCTTGGTTAAAACTAATTAGGACATTGGGGGGTGGGATATCCTCCCAAACATCAGTAATATTAGATACATTTGTGTCATACTACCAGGACCTGTATAAGTCAAAAAGGGAAGATGAGATGGCCCTAATGGTTGGGTTCCTGGGGGGGGGGGGAATAGAAACACCAGTTCTAACAGAGGAGGATAGAAGCGCTATAGAAGCCCCAACAACATTAGAGGAATTACAACAGGCAGTGGTGGGGATGTCCAACCAGAAGTCCCCCGGGCCAGATGGTTTACCAGTAGAGATTTATAAGCAGTACAGTGAGGTGCTGCTGCCGGAACTATTAAAAGGTATTGAATTGGGCGGAAGGATGGAGGTTACCTGCTTTGATGTCAGAAGCCACCATAATAGTGCTTCAGAAAGGAGGGGAAAGATCAGTTAGACACATCGTCATACAGACCGATATCACTGTTATGCTCAGACGTTAAGATATAAGTTGCCATAAAGAATCATGGTTAAAATCAGTACCCAGGAGTCAGTTCTTGAGAATGAGACGGAACTGTTCGGGTGTATCTGATTACGTTCTTCAAACATCTTGAAGAAGAGGCCGATAGATAAAGGGTATGACAAAAACCGTTTGGAAACAACAATCAAGGAGGTTGGGGAAAAAAATAAAAAAAAAATCGAAAGATCAGTCTTGTTGGATGCTAATCTGAAAAAGAAACGTGAAGGGCCACTGATACCATTAATCACCACATATTCTACCCAACACTATTTGGTGAAGCACTGGCATGTTTTGAGAAGTGATCAGATCATCAACTCATTTCTGCCAGCAACTCCCCAAGTTATCTTTAAGGGAGTTCCCTCATTGAGGGATAGAATAGCGCCTAATGTGGTTGACCCCTCCCCCCAAAAAAAATGTGTCGTTGGCGATCACCAATGTCGTAGGTGCCAAGTGTGTGCATTGAGTAAAATTAAATCAAAGAAGACAATTCTGTTTAAATCCACTAGCACCATTTTCCAAGCTTCTACTAACTTTCCTACCTCATTGGATGTGAGTGATGTGAGTGAGGTTATGGTGGATTCATCTGCACAGGATTCATTCATCAGGGTGATATACACTCAAAGCTTGATGTGACCCTACAGACATACGTCTGTTTGGGTCCATAGATTCTGGTAAGCCTCTTTATCAGTGGTGGTTTCCTTCACTTTTGTTCAAGAATTTGGAATCATCACATACTTGTCACCAATTTATTTTGATTCCATTTATCAGACTTTTTCACCAATAGAATTTCATATGGACTTGTTATTTGATTTTCTGTTTTAACACTGTATATCACAAGGTGTTATATTCATACTTATTAGCGCTACATTTTTTCTGTTTTTCTTCTAAAGATGGATGAAAGGTGAAAGGTGAAAGAGAGGCTGGCTTCCAGCTCAAGCTTTTTATAAACTTCAGGAAACTGTTTGAATTCCCGGCGATAACCAAACCACTCCCAAAATAACTTATATTACCACCTCCCCCTCACTCCCCTTAAGGGTGGGAGGAAAAAAAATAAAAAATAAGTGAAATGAGGAAAATGAGACTAAACATCTGGCTCAACTTATCAAGTTGCATAGGAAGTGGCTGAGCTCTTCGACAGTGTGCCTAATTAACAGACTCAGTATGTGGGTGATGGGAAACCTCAGCACACATAAACCATGTCCAAATATCAATTACATAGCCAAATATCAATTGCATAGAAATATCTTTTGAAAAACATATATAAAATATTTACAAAATCCATCAAAGTCCTGACAGCTTCTAGAAATTGAAAATCCAAAGTCCTGACAGCTTCTAGAAATTGAAAACTTAGGGTCAAATGTCAGATCTGGGAGGTATTAACTCGAAAGACTTCCCATTCACACTCAATTATTAAAAGGAATTCATATTCTCAATGCAATGTTTTACAGCCAAATTAATTGCAAGTGCCCTAAATGCCGTGCGCACCACTTCAATTTAATGCCTCAAATCTAAATGGGGATTATACTTTTCCTCCCGCATGATTCGTCCGAATGCCTCCTCTTGCTGTTGTATCGTTTGTGCGTGTATGCGTTTTGTGGTTTTGGAGGCTATTTGAAGCAGTTGCTTTATGTGTTGCCCAGTTAATACCAGGGGAGGTATCAGCTGCATGATTATCAGTAAAGTATTAGCATATGGCGGTCTCAGTTTTAGTGTAAATAGTGAGGTCATCAAGCAGTGAGGCATTGAGACGCCATGCGGAGGGCTTCGGCCTGACCCAGAGATCCGATGTTGAAATCTGGACTGGATCACTATGTGGTATTTTAGCTGAATAAATAAATAGAGGGAAGCAGTGTTAAGAGTGTAAAGATGTGGTCTATGCGCAAATATGTTTTATGTCCCTGACAGTAAGGAGTATGTCTGGTTGTGGAGTGGAGATCTCTCCAGATATCTATAAGGTCATAGTGTAATATCTGGGCCAATTTACAGCTGTTTCGGAGTGCGTTTCAAATCCGTGTGCGTTTTTATTTTCTAGATCTGTCGAGCGCTTAGTCCAGAGACACATTACCGTCTCCCCCCAATTACGACATGCCCCAGCAAATGGGGCATCAGCACTGTGAGCATGTTCTCAAAAAAAACGTCACTTTAGGAGTATAGTAAGAAATAAGGCGATAGCATGTTCATTTATTTTCCCTGCCACCAAAACGCATCTCTTTGTCTTAAATTACCATGGAAGGAGTCAGAGATATTTTGAGCTACGCTGCCTTACTAGTATTTAAGTATTTGGGGGCTGAGGTACGAGAAAAAATTGTTTCTTGGAGTACATCTATGCCCAGTTTGTGATAATTTTGGAAGGAGATAGTGCACTCGGTAGGGGACCAAAGCTGGAGTCACACCTATGCATTTTTAGTGCTTTTTGCAGATTTGCACTACTGAACGTGTTTCAAAGGAAACCATGTAAATACGGCTGTAGTGCAAAATGCACTAAAAATGCATAGGTGTGAATACAGCCTTAAGTCCTTGTACATTGTGAGTCAATATGTGGATTTTAGAGGAGGTTAAAAAAGGAACTTAAAAGGTTCAGTAGACTGTACTTGCCTGTTGACGATATCTGACATCTCATCCAAGAATCTGTCGCCCAGTCTGAAAGCCTGGGATGCTAGGAGCAGGGGTGCACTTGAGTGGAGAAGCATTAGAAAAGATTAAAAGGTAAAATTAGAGAGAAAAGTAAAAATTTGTGTTGGGATGCTCTAGGTAGACCACCCGGCCTGGGAGCCATTAAAGCACGATGCACTCTGTCTATTTCAAGATGTGGAGAAAAATAAAGGATCAAGTCCTGCATCAGAACATGTACTGCATCTTCCAGGTCAGTTACCGATTCCGGCAGACCACGAATCATGAAGTTATACCATCCGGACCCGTTTTCCAGGTCTTCCATTTTGGACTTGGCCTGATCCAGTTGTCTTGTAAAAGAGATCATGGTACAATTCTGGTAAACCCCTTTTAACTGTACTGTCCATCTTAGACTTTGGTGTCTAGCCTTTCACCAGTGCTATGGAAATCATCTTTACATAGCTCCTGCTGCAGTAATGCTGAGAAGCGGACCAACAGAACAGCATCCCCAGAATATGTAGCTGGTGGCAGGGGCAGTTCATGGACTGAGCTATTCTGGGTCAGAGCCAATTCTGCAATCTCAGACATTTCTGTCCATGTACTAATGCGCAAACCAAAGGGTTAACAGCCAATTCTAATCCAGCATATAGCAGCTGCCACAACAATGGTAAAAGAGGGGGTGTATATGGCGCTTACTAATAAAATCAAATATTAAAATAATTTTTGGAAATTGACATTGTGGAACTGATTTTTCTATTGGACATTTTTTGGCACGTTTAAAGAATCTGCATTTGATTTTCACTACGTATATTAGCATTATTTGCACAATCGTTGATTTGCACTCTTTGCACTATTTTGCACATGAATGTTTGTATTACTTTGAATCATATGTAGCGGGGTCTCAAAATTTATGTGGGACACCCAGGTGTGGAAGTATAGGGATAGTGGACCACTTGTGTTCGTGGAGGATTGGATGGTGTAATAATCTCCTTGGCCTCTGGGTGGCGGGGTACCTGGAGGCTCAAGGTAGATTTGCCATTACAGTGCTAGCCTTTTTGTCCCTTTCCGGAGATGGTACGGCGAGGGTGGGGAACCCGCCGTGGTGTCGATGGGAAGGGATAAAAGGGGGAGACGCCCTAACCACGAGGTTCTTCCAGAGGATCTTCTTCACGCGCCCAGGCACCTTATGCCTGGGTGCGGGCAGTTCTGGATTCCGGCTCAGGTGCCCTAGGCCTGACCGGAATGGAGTCGGAGTCCATCCCAGGCACCTTCAGCCTGGGGTGAGGTACTGAACTAGGAGGCCTGGGGTCCAGTGACTTCGACTGGATCCCACGAGGGTGGAGACGTCCGAGGGTCCCTGAGGTGGATGGGGCCCATGTCTGAGGTGAGGAGGCCGGGGAGGTTACCCGTCCGGAGAGTCTGGAGCAGCATTAACCCAGTGACGGATGGGCCTCTGGTAACTCCCTTGGAGGGACATCTTCCCCTGATAGGAGTACCTTCGCTGCGTTGCGGCCCTTATCTACGTTCTCTTGAGTCGCTGGTAGAGACTCTCAGATTCTAAGTCCTTTCTAGCTGAATGCTATAGTAACCGCTGGCGAGATCGCAGTGGTTTAGTTAATAACCAGGATAGTGCCTCGACCTGCTCACCCCCGTATCAAAATGTTATCAAGTCGCAACCAGTTGGCTACTGAAGCACTGTTTATTGTGAGATGTACAATAAAGCAAGAGTTGGACTGTGATCGGTGTGTGGAATTCTGGTTAATGGGAGCAGAGGGAAGTGTGAACACAGCAGGACTGTATTCCAGACAAAAGCACATAGGCCCGAGGAAGTATCTGGTGCTGGCCTTCACCTCACCCACAGTTATGGGGAGGACATGGGCCGTAGCGCATCTCACCCTGTCGTGTGACATACCCCTAGACAAAGGAGATGGGGTGAGGCCGCTACACATTTTAATATTGTCATTAATATTGATTCTATTAGTAAGCACCATATACACCCCCCTCTTACCATTGGCTTGTTCATATCCCATTCAGCCACTAAACATTACTAATCTTTTGGCTTGCTCATTTGACCATTCTTCTGCTTGTTCCTTATATGCTTCAGCCGTTACGCGAACCCCGCCTGATCTACTTTAGACCTATAGGAGCTCTGGTGAAGACTGGCTAGTGCCTAGACCACGCACCCTCTACTAGGGGAATTCACTTGTATATTTCCAGCCGATTACATGTGAACCTCTACTGCCACAGCCATTGGCCTAAGAGTGACCCCAGACATGGAAATATGAGACTTATTAGCAGCTATGGCATGAACCAATGTGGGGGGGGGATGTATATTCCATACTCTGGTGCTTTAAAGGTAACACCCAAAAAACTATTGTTGGATCAATACAAAAATTGCAATGAACGCAAATGGTCAGTGGTAAGTATACAGAACAGAATGTAGCAGGGCCGGACTGGCCCACCGGGAGACCTGGAAAACTGGGCCGGCTGCCTGGCTGCTTCTGGGGCCGCTGTGAGGGCAGCGACGCCTTGAAAAAAAAATGACTGTGGGGCCGGGCCGACATGCAACTGTGCATGCGCCAGCGCAGCCCCGAAACTAGCCGTGCTCGGGAAAGCCCATCCATGCTCGGAAAGGCGGGCGGCGCCATTTTTAAAAGTTAAGCCGTAGCCGCTCAGTGAGTTCTTGTCTGCCTCTTCCTACGTCCCCCCGCAGCCTCTGAACGCCCGCCCCCCTGCAGCCACTGACCTCGTGTCCCCCCTGCAGCCACTGACCTGTTCCCCCCACCTCCCCTCCGCAGCCTCTGACCTCCTGTCCCCCCCCTTCGCAGCCTCTGACCTCCCCTGTACCCCCCCTCCACAGCCTCTACCCTCCTGTCCCCACCTCAGCAGCCTCTGACCTCCTGCCCTTCCCCCCCCCCCTCCGCAGCCTCTGACCTTCTGTCCCCCTCTGCAGCCTCTGACCTCCCCTGTACCATCCGCAGCCTCTGACCTCCCCTGTACCATCCGCAGCCTCTGACCATCTCTCGTCTTATATGGAGCCGACTGACTGAGCCCTGCACCTGAGAGGTCAGTGACAGCGCCACCAGGGGGGAGTCAATACAATAATGTAAGGGGGCACTTATCTAAAGTTTTCCCCTTATATCAGTAAACCCCCCCCCTTACCTTAGTATTTTCTTTTTGCGGAAGGTGGTCTCTGGTCACCAGAGTCCTCCCCACATTGCCAGAGTTCTCCTTTACATCATAGTCTGCAGGATTCCACCCTTCAGTGCAAGGGGGCACTCTGAGGGGAATGAAGTAAAGGGGAATGCAGTGGACTCTGTTATAAAGGGGGCACTGGTGACCAGAGACCCCAGTTATATCAGAGTTCAACCCCTTTCACACTGAGGCGCTACAACGCTAAAAATAGCGCCTACAAAGCGCCCTGAAAGAGCCGCTCCTCACACTCCAGTGTGAAAGTCCAAGGGCCTTCACACTGGAGCACTGTGCTGGCAGGACGCTAAAAAAAGTCCTGCAGCATCTTTGGAGCGGTGTGTGTATACTGCTCCTGCCTTTTGATATGAATGGGCACCGCGGCTATACCGCCGGAAAAGCACATTTTACCTGTGCTTTTAACCTTTTCGGCCGTTAGCAGGGATTAAAAGAGTCTCGCTCTCGCTGGTTTTCCCTTTTATGTACAAGAAAATAATGACGTTGGGCTGGTATAATAATGCTATGGGGCTGGTTTTTATTCCCAGTCCGGCACTGGAATGTAGTACACTATATTTACTGTTACACTAACTGAAAGTAGAGCACTCGCATCAAAGCTTATTAAAACTGAGTAAGGCAACCATTTATAAAAACCCAGAACTATTCTGTGGCGGCACAGTGGTGTAGCACTCTCGCCTAGCAGTAAAAAGGGTCGCTGGTTCGAATCCCAACCACGACACTACCTGCTCTCCCTGTGCCTACATGGGTTTCCTCCGGGTACTCTGGTTTCCTCCCACACTCCAAAGACATGCTGGTAGATTAATTGGCTTCTGTCCAAAATTGGCTTTAGTATATGAATGCGAGTTGGGGACCTCTATTCAACCTTACTAACTATGCAAGTTATAAAACGGTATAAAATATTTATGCAAAAAAAGTGTCATCTTTATTATAAACAGTTCTTTTTAGCACATTAAAAATCCACATTTCAACAGTCACAATGTATTTCACAGTAAACTGAACGTCTAGTCCTCCCATTCTTCCTCCACATCATCTTCATCATCTAGAATAGGGGGGGAAACACAGCAATAAGTACACTTAGCCATATCCAACCTTTGAGTTATAGTTTTGTAAATAATATCAGGATTGATTAAGGGCAAATAGTGTTCACTTTGCAGGGAAATTGTCCCTTTGTAACGTGAAGTTACCACATTTACTAAGAACATCCAAAATCACACACAATTGGCCAATGGAAGTCAGTAGAGTCGCACCTCATCCACCAAGCTACATGATAATTTCCCTGCAAAAGTAAAAAGCTCAATTCCCCTTCACAAATCAACCCCATTGTGTCTAACATTTGATCCAAGGCCTGTACATTTTTCTAGCACGGGGGTCTGCAACCCATCGATTGTGAGCAGGTGACTGGTTCACACTTGAGAAATGCTACTGTACTGTGTTTTTTTGCACATTTTTGGAGCAGTTCATTTGAATTAACCTCCCTCTGCTACATAAACAAATGCACTAAAAAGGTCATGTACCAAGTTTTGGACATGAACCAAGTACATTTTCTCATGTGGGAACCACATAACTGCTACCCGTGTTTGGGGCACCATTGAGAAATTGTAGCACCGCAAGCACATTTTGCAAAAAAAATAAATAAAATAAAAAAAGCAGTTTTCCACTACACCCAAGTGTTAGCAGGGCATAAAAATAGGGCACTGTGCCTGTGATCTTTGATTCATCCCATGCTGTCCAGGTAGATCTGCCAGTCTAAGGCCACCTACCCCTGTTATAGGGTAAATTTTGAAGGCAGCATGTAGGCAGGTGCAGTTAACCCTCCCTTCTGTAGGTGGCACCGTGTTGACCACTGTACAGAGGGAATGGAGAAGAGGTACTTCTGCAACAGCCTCTAAGAAATGCAGGGGCATCATACCCCCCCCCCCCCATCTGCTGGCTGGACAATAAAGACGCAAACTTATAACTTATTTGCCCTCTCCTCCAGTCAGTCAAGTTAGCATATTTGCATACAATGCAGCACATCTGATTGGCAGGGACCTTCCCTCTGAGTGCTGCTATATAAGCAAGTGCAAGAAGTTCATACAAAGTGAATGCAGATACTGGCGCAAAAAGTATTCCGTTTTGTTTCATTTTAGATCTGTAGAGTCCAGACAATATGCACATCTAGCTGTAGAAGCTGCAATTGTTTCCACATCAAGTTAAAATCTTAGGGCAAACAGTATATAATTAGGATACAGCATTTAGCCAATCTAATGAGCTTATGGATCATCCATAGCAAAAGTCATACCTGAGGAATGAATAGCTTTGTGTCTTCTCTGAATGACTGCCCTTAAAGCACCAACAATGCTGGAGCACTCCGACTCCGCTTCTGTTTTTAGATTCTGGCCGACCTAGGACAAAGATTAGAAAAAAAAGTTTAAATTTGGGGTAGCCAGGACGGACGCACCAAGTTTTGGGGGAAGCGGAATTTGCAATGCAGGTGGGAAACTCATTTGAGGAATTGGAGAAATATATACACGCACACGCACACACTTTGTAAATATTTTATTACATCTTCAGGTGACAACATTGAAGAAAGACACTTTGCTACGAAGTAAAAGTAGTGAGTGTACAGCTTGTACAAGTGTAAATTTGCTGTCCCCTCAAAATGACTCAACACAGCCATTAATGTCTAAATCGCTAGCAACAAAAGGGAGTACACCCCTAAGTGAAAATGTCCAAATAGGGCCCAATTGGCCATTTTCTCTCCAGTGTGAATTGGGGGCAGGTGTGAAATTTGGTGTCATTGCTCACTTATACTGGTCACTGGAAGTTCAACATGGCACCTCATGGCAAAGAACTGAGAATCGCTTCAGGGTGTACTCACTTTTGTTGCCAGCGGTTTAGACATTCATTGCTGTGCGTTATTTAAGGGGACAGCAAATTTACACTGTTATACAAGCTGTACACTTACTACTTTACATTGTAGCAAAGTGTAATTTCTTCAGTGTTGTCACAAGAAAAGCTATAAAATATTTACAAAAATGAGGGGTGTACTCACTTTTGTGAAAGAATATAATATAAAAAACAGTGTTGTAAATTAAGAACACGAAGAAATATATTATATACCAAAATGGAAAAGTTATTGAACAGAATAGAAATTTAAATCAAAAATTGTGTGACCACCCTTTGCAAAGTCTACCTAGAAGAATTAAAGCTGGTTTGAAGGCACATTTTAAAAAGGAACGCGACAGGCAGGTTGTTCCAAATATTAGAGAACCAACCACAGATCTTCTGTGGACGTAGGTTGCCTCAAATCAGTTTGTCTCTTCGTGAAATCCCAGATAAAATTTAGGTTGAGATGAGGGCTCTGTGGGGGCCAAACCATCACTTCCAAGACTTGGTTAGTCTTTGTGCTGAAGATGGTACTTAAAAGCGGAGATCCACCCAAAAAATGGAACTTCCGCTTTTTGGAATCCCCCCTCCGGTGTCACATTCCAGGGGGGAGTGGGGGGCAGGTACCTGTGCAATACAGGCATTTGCTCCCACCCCCGGGCATAGACAGCCACAGTATCCGCAATATCAATGACACACCGGGCGCCTCCTCCACCCCCCACCCACTGTCTTCTGGGAGTCACGCAGGTCCCAGAAGACAGCAGGGACCATTCAGATCGTGCAGCGTGACTCACACATGCGCAGTAGGGAACCAGGAAGTGAAGCCACAAGGCTTCACTTCCCGATTCCCTTACTGAAGATGGCGGCGGCAACACCGGAGGGACAGATCGGCTTCGGGTGCCGACATAGCGGGCGCCCTGGACAGGCAAGTGTCCATATTTTAAAAAATTCAGCAGCTGCAATATTTGTAGAAAAATTTGGGGCAGAACTCCACTTTAATGACACTGGCTTTATGATTGGGTCAGTTGTCCTGCTGCAGGATAAATTGGGGGCCAATCACATGACTCCCTGAGGGTATGGCATGATGGATAAGTATCTGCTTGCATTTCTCAGCATTGAGGACACCATTGATCCCAACCAAATCTCCAACTCTATTTGCAGAAATGCAGCCCCAAAATTGCAAGGAACCTCCACAATGCTTCATTGTTGCCTGCATACACTTATTGTACCTCTCTCCAGCCCTTTGCCAAAAAAATGCCTTCTGCTATAGCCAAATATTTCAAGTTTTGACTCCGTCCATGTATCTGCTGCCATTTTCCTGCACCCCAGTTGCTATGTTTTTGTACATAGTTTAGTCGCTTGGTTAGCCTCATTTCCATGGCAAAAGTTTAGGCTTTTTGGGTGCAGTTCTTCTATGAAGACCACTTCTGGCCAGACAGGTGTACCTAGGTTCCACTGGTTTCTGCCAGTTCTGATGGTACTACAGGACATATTCTGATGTTGAAAGGGAAGCAAGCATGAAGGGTTTCATCTGCTGCATCAAGTTCTTGGCTAACCACTGAGTCTATGGTCCTCAATAGAGTTGAGTGGACACCTGGATGTTCGGGTTCGGCCGAACTTCGCAAAAACTTTTGAGGACTAAAATGGCTCTAAAAAAAAAAAAAA
Organism: Rana muscosa; assembly: GCA_029206835.1. Classification (NCBI taxonomy): domain Eukaryota; kingdom Metazoa; phylum Chordata; class Amphibia; order Anura; family Ranidae; genus Rana; species Rana muscosa. Next base: position 414,593,265 of record CM055120.1, read on the forward strand.
GTAATGGAAAGGGCTAGAGGGCTGCAAAATGTTAAGAGCATGGCAAGTGCTCTGCAAACAAATGTGGATAGGGAAATAACTTAAAATACATAAAAATAAAAAATAATCTTGACCTAGGACGACGAGGTCCATATGGAGTAGAAGGTTGAGGTGGCGGTGGATGTGGCAGTGTAGGTAGAAGCGGCGGTGGAGGAGGATAGCCAACACTGGTTTTTATTTTGAATTTTATTTTTATTTTAAATTAGGGTACACCCCAAAAGAGTGAGAAAGATCAAAAATACAACAATGGCTGGGTAAGGCCGGTATACATGTCTATTCTGCACAAGGTACGGACAAGTCCTGTGGGATCCATGCCTGATTCATTTTAATGAACGTGAGCTTGTCCACATTGGCTCTGGACATGCGGCTGCGCTTGTCTGTGATAACGCCCCCCTGCCGTGCTAAATACACGTTCAGATAATACACTGGCTGCAGGGCAGGCCAGCACCTCCAAGGCGTAAAGGGCAAGCTCAGGCCATGTGCCCAATTTGGAGACCGAGAAGTTGAAGGGGGCAGACCCATCGATCAGTACGTGTAGGAGTGTGCACACATACTGTTCCATCATGTTGGTGAAATGCTGCCTCCTGCCAAGACGTTCCATATCAGCTGGTGGTGCTGGTTGTTGTGGCGTGCTGACAAATTTTCCACATTTCGGCCATGCTAACCCTGCCTTCTGAGGTGCTGGCGGTGCCCCGGCTGCGTTGGAAACCTCTTCCTCCTCCTCTGCCTTCACCTTGTGCTTCCACTGTGCCCCTGCTGTCAGAGGGAATTAAGGACAGTACGTTGTCCTTGTAACAGGGATCCAGCAGCGTGGCCACCCAGTAATCAGCACCAGTTAGAATGTGGGCAACTCGGTGGTCGTTGGAGACACTGCAGCATGTAATCGCTCATATGTGCCAGGCTGCCCAGAGGCAACGAAAAGCTGTCCTCTGTATCCCCCCAGCCACGCACCAGTGATGACCATGAGCTGGTCTGGGTGCCACCCTGCTGTGAACAGCCAATGCCATCAGGCTTTTAAAACTCTGCGTCTTCACCAGAAGGAATGACAGCATTTCAAAGGCCAGGAATTTTAAAATGCTGGCATTCAGGGCCAGGGATCGCGGGTGGGTAGGGGGGTACTTCCTCTTCCGCTCCAGTGTTTGGGAGATAGAGAGCTGAACGCTTCCATGGGACATTGTGGAGATGGTTGGTGACCCAGGTGGTAGTGTTGCTAGCAGATCCTCTGTTTGCAGGGTGGCAGGTGCCACTGTCACTACAGAGGTGGATGAAGAGGCCGAGACTGCAGCAGAAGAGGAAGCAGGAGGAGCCAGAGACCTTTCTTGGTTTTTGAGGTGTCTACTCCACTGCAGCTCGTGCTTTGCACTTAGATGCCTGGTCATGCAGGTTGTGCTCAGGTTGAGAACATTTATGCCTCGCTTCAGGCTCTGATTGCACAGCGTGCAAACCACTCATGTCTTGTCATCAGCACATTATCTGAAAAACTGCCACGCTAGGGAACTCCTTGGACCTGGCTTTGGTGTGCTCGGTCCCTTGCTGCGTTGGGCAGTAGCAGGCGTACTGTCTAGGGGACGGACTCTCCGCTTTTGCACCCTGCTCCCTCTTCTGCTGTGCTGGTGGCTCTGTGCGACCACCGCCTCTTCCTCCGAACTGCACAGGTCACCTGCATCACGTTGCTTCCATGTGGGGTTGAGGACCTCATCGTCAACATCTTCCACCCAGTCTTCACCCTTGCCCTCCTTGTTGGTCTGCACAATTGCGAAAGCAGCAGCAGTTGGCACCTGTGTTTCTTCATCATCCGAGACGTGCTGCGATGGTCCTCCCATGTACTTATCTTGAAACATAAGTGGTTTGGCATCGGTGCACTCAATCTCTTCCACTCCTGGGGCAGGGCTAGGTGGATGGCCCTGGAAAAACCCTGCTAACAGAGTCATCAAAAAGCAGAAGAGACTGCTGCATGACTTGGGGCTCAGACTGCTTGGCTGATTTGCAAGGGGGTGAGTTGAAAGACTGATGGACATCGGCTGCAGGTGCCAACTCTGATCTTTCAGCAGTAGACTGGGTGGGAAACAATGCGAAGGAACTGAAGGCACTGTCAGCAACCCAATCTACTATCGCCTGTACTTGTCCTGGCCTCAACATTCGTAGAGCCGCATTAGGCCCGACCAAATACCGCTGCAGGCTCTGTCGCCTACTCGCACCTGAGAAAGGCGTTTCACTTGTGTGTGTAGCTGGCACATATCAACCACGTCCTCTCCCTGCAACAGAAGCTCCACCAGCAGCACCACGTCCCTTATTTGACGTTCTCCTATTTCTCAAATTTAGGATCTTGCCCTAAATGTTTTTTTTTTTTGAATAGCAGAATAGAGCAATAGTGTCTAAAGGGTGTATCTCACATGTACAGAAATGCAGAATTTTTTTTTTTGCCCTAAAGTTTTTTGAATAGGAGAACAGTATCTAAAGTGTGCATCTCACAGTAACATATGCAGTGCTGGTGCACTGAGCTTGCATAAAATGCCTGCTGACGCCAACCTAACAGATGGATAAAAGTTATATTTTCTCTGGCACTGGGCTCAGGGCAGGATAAAAAGATTGTGCACTGCGCCCACACAAAAGCAAGGTAGATCGCTGAGTAATTTGATTTCTGAATCAGGAATCCTATCAAATTCTCTCCCTCAAAGCAGAAGCAACCTTTCCCTACACTATCTAAAGCAGAGTGACGTGCTGTGCTATGTGCCGCTAGCTTATATAGAGGCTTGGTCACATGCTGCACTGGCCAATTACAGCCATGCCATTAGTAGGCATGGCTGTGATGGCTTCTGAGGGCACAAGTTCAACGAATGTTGATTGGCTGCCCTGCAGCTTTTTAAAATGCGCTATTACATTGCCGAACACCGAACTCGAACATACAGTAAATTGTTCGGGTACCAAAAACCCAAAAGTCCGGTACGAACCCGAACTTTACAGTCCGGGTTCGCTCGACCCTAGTCCTCAACATTCCCCGATCAATGGTGTCCTCAAAGCTGAGAAATACATGCAGATGTTTATCCATAATGCCATACTATCAGGGAGGCGTGTGATGGGACCCAAACATACAGCCAATGTCATTAAGAACTATAGCGCAAAGATGAACAAGGAGTCCTGAAGTGAGGTTTGTCCCCCAAAGAGCCATTATTAATGGAGTCTGTTTGATTATATGAAGAGAGAAGGATTTGGAGGCAGCCTACATCCACAGAAGAGTGTGGTTAGTTCTCCATGATCTCCTGAACAACCTACTCGCTGAGTGCCTTCAAAAATTGTATGCAGGTATACCTAGAAGAATTGATGCTGGTTTGAAGCCAAAGGGTATTTACACCAAATATTGATTTGAGTTAGATTTTTCGGTTTCCTCACTTTTCATTTTGTAGATTTAAATTGTTTGTTTAAAACCAAATACTTTTTTAGGCAGGTGTGACGAAATGCTGTAAATTAGGGGAAAAAAAAAAAAAAAAAAAGAAGAAGAAGAAGAAGAGCAGAAGACACACACACACACACACACACACACACACACACACACACACACACACACACGGACACACACTGGAGATAAAAACCCTACCGATTTCAGCTGCACACCCTGCCTGATTTGGTCCAAGAAGAATGTTTGTTCATTTTGTTGACCAAGATATTTACTAGCAACCACCAGTTCTTCTGAAGCAGAGTCATTGTTCAGATTCTCAGCCTGAGGATTCAGTGGTGGGTCCAAGCGCTTGCACAATAATTGTTCTTCGGAGGACTGTAGAGTCTGGTTATTGTCAAATTGTAACTTAAATGGAATAGAAGGAGCAGATGGTACAGTTCCATGAGCAATCTCTGCACTCAGAGATTCTGAAGACAAGGGAGGAGTGATAACTGTTTCTGAATTGACACCTTTAGCAAACACAGGGGGATCAGGAAGAGGTGGAATGTCTTCAAATTTTACAACAGAAGACTCATTACTGGGTATATGAGAAAGGGGGGCAGTAAAATCTCTCTCAAACTGAGGGAAAGAATGTTGATAATGTAGCAAAGACTCATCTTCAGTTGAAGTGTTATTTGGATTAGGAGGCAAGGAATAACTAGCCATTGCAGGAGTTTTTTTGTTACTCGATGACATAGGATGGGGTGCAAGGTTTTTGGAATTTATTCCATAAATAAATTGGGGATGAGGTGGTAACACAGGTTTATCCTTAGATGGAGGATGAACAGAAGGTATACAGGAAAAAGTCTGAGACAACTCTTTTAGATAAGGAGGCGTAGATGGGAGGATTCTCATTGATGAGAAGTGGCTGGAAGATGGAGCAGAAGAGGATGGAGGGACTTTGCTTAGTGACTGAAAGTTGAACTGTGTACGGTTCGGTAATGCTGTTGCAATTTTAGTTGCATGTGGAAACCGTTTATTAGGACTCTTCCTCTTTTTGGATGGTGTAATGCTAGAAGATGACAAAGATCGGAGTCTGGTGCGTGTATTGGGCTTTTCCACAGATGCTGGAAAACAAAATAAAGAAAAAATATACAGTATTAGAATATGTATACAATATAAAGTATTCAGACCCCTTCCATTTACACAATTGTTTTAAAACCACTTCCCCCCCCCCCCCCCCTTCACTCTACACTCAGTAACCCATGACAAAATGAAAACTTTTAAGAATTATAAAACACACACACACACACACACACACACTAAGGGAGTACAACTAAAAAAAAAAAAAAAGTGTTGCTGCCCCAATGCTAAAAATGGTCTCTAAAAATATACAGACCCTAGGTGGTGCAACACACATGAAAATACAACAAATCATAATAATACACAAATTAAAAAGGAGTCCTTCAATCAGTTCCAATGACAGTTCACCACTTTACAGGTAAATAGGAAAAGTGGAGTCCACAAATCTTCAAAAAGCACGATTTTAAAACATCCACAATGTGTGCCCAGGTCATCACCATTCCCAAAAAGTGTGAGGAGGCTCACTCAGACTAAACTGCCTCACAAGTACATGATCTGCAAAAGATGGCTTTACAAAAATAACTTCACTCCTGGTATCCAATCACATCTGTCATTTTTAATGCCACAGGCTTTCCACATCATGCCACTCATTTTTTTTAAATAAAAGAAAAGCATCATGACCATCCATCAAAATCGAACCGTTTCCCATCAGTGAGCTGTAATAGAGGAGTCTCACCACCTCGCAGCAACATCACATCTGGGCTAGCAAGCCTACATCACTTCTGGTCTGCATGAGATTATGCCGACAGGTTTCATTCAGTGGACTTCCTTATAGGGCTAAACCGCATCTCACTGCACTCCGATTCAAATAGGCTAGCCCGAGGATTAACCACTTGCCGCCGTCATACTGCGGAAGGTCGGCAAGATCCCGCAAACGGTCGTAGCTGTACGTCGGTCCTTTTAAGCAGGATAGCAGGTGCGCGCTGCATCGCAGGGGTGTCGATGCTCGTGACCGGCGCTTGCGATGACAGCTTGAGGGGATCCACAAACAAAGGCAGAATATACCCCAATCCAGGTGTGCAAAGCTTGTTGCGTCATGCCCAAAAAGACATGAGGCTGCTATAACTGCCAAACGGTGTTGTATCAAAAGTAAAAAATAAAAGGGCTCTGAATACTTAAAGTCGTAAACCCCATTTCATGAAATCTGAACTAAGCACATAGGTATATATATATATATATATGTATGTATATGTATGTATGTATATGTGTGTATGTATGTATATGTGTGTATGTATGTATATGTGTGTATGTATGTATATGTGTGTATGTATGTATATGTGTGTATGTATGTATATGTGTGTATGTATGTATATGTGTGTATGTATGTATATGTGTGTATGTATGTATATGTGTGTATGTATGTATATGTGTGTATGTATGTATATGTGTGTATGTATGTATATGTGTGTATGTATGTATATGTGTGTATGTATGTATATGTGTGTATGTATGTATATGTGTGTATGTATATGTGTGTATGTATATGTGTGTATGTATGTATGTATGTATGTATGTATGTATGTATGTATGTATGTATGTATGTGTACACATACATACACACACAAACACACCCCATGAAAACCGAAGTACTTACCGGTAACTCCTTTTCCAGGACAGCCCTTGAGATGAAGTCCCTCCATCGACACAGGAAACAGATTGCCAACAGTTCAGGGACCTGAGGGACCGCCTTTTGGTCAGTCATTTACCAAGAACCGAAGGATGGAACGTAAAAACATAACCATAAACAGGTAATAACATTAATGCATCAACATAATTCAAAGGTGGGATCGTGCTGTCCTGGAAGACTACTGGAAAAAGAGTTACCGGTAAGTACCAACTCCGGTTTTCCCCAGTCATCTTCCAGGACAGCTCTTGAGAGGATCTCCAAGTACTCACCAGATTAGGGGGGGGGGATCCACGGCTTGGAGGACTTTCCTCCCAAAAGCCTGATCCTGACTTGACATCAAGTCTAGTCGATAATGCCTTGTTAAGGTGGAGAAGCTTGACAAAAGTGGCTGATTTACATATTTGCTCCGGGGTGGCACCAGCTCTTTCTGCCCAGGATGCCGAGAGTGCCCTTGTGGAGTGGGCTTTAACACCCCCAGGAAGATATTTGTTTAATGTTCTATAACTTTCTGCAATAGCTAGCCTGATCCACCTAGCAATAGTGACCTTACGTTGTCCAGAAAAAAAAAAAAAAGCAAACAAGGAATCTGCAAGTCTTAAAGATTTGGTTGCATCTAGTTACGCTAAGATACACCTTATCACATCTAATAAATGAAATCGCTTCTTTTTTTCGTTTGAGGCGTTCTGGCAGAATGAAGGGAGAACAATGTCTTGAGACCTATGGAATTTGGATGCCACCTTAGTCAAGGGTCTGTTTTTAGGATGACTCAAGGATTTGAAGAAAAGGCCCCCTAAAATGGAGAGCTTGAATCTCACTGACCCTATGGGCTGAAGTGATTGCTACAAGAAGTACTGTTTTGAATGTAAGCAGTCTTAGAGAGGCCTCCGAGATAGGTTCAAACAAACCATGTCCCCAAAAAGGCTTTGAGGACGACCGAAAGGTCCCAAGTTGGATTTATCTTGACTGGTTTATGTCTAGCAATTGCCTTACAGAACCTAGCGATAAGGGGATCTTCCTGTAAGCGTACACACTTAAGGCCGCTATCTGGACTTTTAGGCCCCTTTCACACTGAGGCGTTTTTACAGCGTTTTCGCGGTAAAAATTGCCCTGTAAAAATGCCTAAAAATAATCCTGCCCCAGCATTCTCAATGTGAAAGCCCTGAGGGCTTTCACATTGAGGCGTTGTGCTGGCTGTGCGTTGGAAAAAAATCCTGCAAACAGATTTTTTGGAGCATCTTTGGGGCACATAAAATAGTTCTGTAAAAATGCCTATCCCCATTGAAATGAATGAGAACCGCGGTAAAAACGCGTAGGCGTTGGCGCTATTTTTATCGCTATCGCGGTAAAAAAATCACGATAAAAACAGTAAAATCCCAACACCTCAGTGTGAAAGGGGACTTCTAGTACTAGGAGATAATCCCTAGTCTATACCTTCCTGGAGAAACTGTAGGATATTCGTTATATCCTTGTTAGCCTTACCCCGATCCACCAACCAGAAATTCTATTTTTTCCAAATTTTTCTGTAAATAGCTCGGGCGACTGGTTTCTGGATCTGAAGCAAGGTTTGAATCACTTTTTCTGACAAACCTTTGTTTCTCAGAATCTCTTCCTCAATAACCATGCTGAGAGCTCCAGCATTGTTACTTGAGGATGCAAGAGGGGTCCCTGTGACAGGTCTTGTCTGCAGGGGAGCCTCAGAGGAGGTTGGTCCGTCAACTTCAGTAAAGTTGTGAACAAAGGTCTCTTGGGTCAAAAAGGTGCCACTAGAATTAAACCTGTTTCTTCTGCAAGAAACTTGGCCAGGAATCTCAGAATGAGGTGAAGCGGTGGAAATGCATAGGCCAGACTGAAGGTCCAGGGGATTTGTAAAGGCATCTACCGCCAAGGGTTGATCTCCTGGATATAGCGAGCAGAAACTGGGGACTTTTGCATTCTTTGTTTGCAAATAAGTCAGCTTGCTGGGGGATCCCAGAAGTAGTTATGAGGTTGAAAACCTCCAGATGCAGAGACCATTCTTGATTCGAAACTAGTTGTAGACTCCAGAAGTCTGCAGTGCTGTTCTGCTCCCCCTTCAGGTGTATTGCAGAGATGGATTCTAGACTGGACTCTGCCCACTGAAATATATGTTTGGCAAACCAACATTAGACGAGGACTTCTGGTACCTCCCTGCTTGTTTATACAAGCTACTGCCGTCATATTGTTTGAGCAGACTTTAAGGTGTAGCTTGTCCTGAAATGCTAGTAGAGCTCTGAAGATAGCTGTTAACTCCTTCCAATTGGAAGAGAACTTTTTCTCCTCTGGTGTCCACCTGCCCTGGGCCCAGCATGAGTTGAGGTGAGCTCCCCAACTGCTCGCATCCGTGGTCAGTGTGGATGCGATAGGCAGGACCCAGAGAATCCTGTTTAGGTTTTCCGTGTCATTCCACCACCAGGAGGGAACATTTTACTTTGGTGGGAATCGATATGTATTCTTCTAGATCTTTGTCTTTCACCTGTTCCACCAGAGACCTGCAGAGGTTTCTTTTGGAACTTGGCCCATTGTACGGCCGGGATGGCTGCAGTCATTTGACCTAGTGCCGACATGACCTCCCTCACTGTACAATTTGAGCTGGTTTGAAGAAAAGACATACTCCGTTTCAGATTCTATAGTTTTTCTTCCGGCACGACTATCCTATGCTCTGAAAGAATCTTGTAACCCAAATACAGAATATTCCGTGTTGGAGTGGTTCTGGATTTCTCCAAACTGACGATCCACCCCAATTGCCTCAGGGTGAGTTGTGTTAACTCCAAATCCTGACAGTGGTTTCTTTGAGTGGGCTGTGAGGAGCAAGTTGTCTAGATATGGAATGATCGAGACTGACTGAAGTCTCAATGGAACCAGTGCCTCTCCGAGAACTTTGGAAAAAATTATTGGAGACGACAGACTGAAGGGCAGGGCTCTGCACTGAAAATTATAAAAATTTTGGTGTCTGAATCGCCATAAGAAATTTCTGGAATTCCTTCCTTATTGGGATATGCAGATAAGCGTCCCTTAAAGCCAGGGTAGCCATAAACACCTCTTTGTAGAAGATTCTTTGAGTAAATTGACTCCATCTGAAATTTTTTGTAACGGATGGAGAGGTTCAGAGGTTCATTAGTCTGAACTTCCCTGATGGCTTTTTTACCACAAAAACGTGCAAGTAAAAACCAGTCCCTATTCAGGAACAGGGGGACTGTGTCAATACCTCTTGATCCACCATTTCTCCTATTAGTAAAGGTAAAGCCCTGGCCTTTTCTGAGTGACTTGGATGTTTTGTCACCAGAAACTTGGAGGGTGGTTCGCTGTGAAATTCCAGCACATAGCCTCTTTTGATTATGTTTAGAACAAATTCGTTTGAGGTCATCATCTTTTCCCATTGCGGGAGAAAATTCTTTAGTCTTCCTCCCACAGGGACCCTGATGTCACTGGGGCTTGGGGTTCTGATTGGAAAAGGGAAAGGGGGCATACTTTAACTGCCCCAGTGTTTTTTGGGTTTGAACTCCTTTTCTGTTTGAGGGTTCCTTTGAGGGACGAAAAAACTCTGAAAGTTTTTCTTTTTAGTAGGGAAAGACTTTTGTCCGCTGTTTTTTCCAAGGCAGTATCCAATTTAGGCCGAAAGATTAAGTCTCCAGTAAATCGGACACTGCAAAAACGTGTTTTGGATGCTGTGTCAACTCCCCAAGTTTTCATCCAGACAGACCTTCTGGCTGCGACTGACAGAGCCGCAGGACTTAGCTGCAAATTTAACAGCGTCAGTTGAAGCGTCTGAGATGAAACTAGTCACCTTGAAAAGCATTGGAAAAGTTTTCAAAAGCTCCTCTCTAGGAGTGCCTGCCTGTAAGTGTTCTTGTAACTATGATAACCAGAACTCCAAATTTCTAGATACAAAAGAAAGTGGCCAAGGCTGGCTTCAATCCTGCCATTGAAGCATCCCAGGGCCTTTTCAAGACTGTCTGTCTTTCTGTCCATTGGGTCCTTTAAATGTCCCATATCCTCGAAGGCCAGGTCAGACTGGCGTCAAGTTTTGGATTTTTATTCCAGACTGCCTCTGGGTTCTCGTCAGGGAAATCTTTTGAGAGAATTTGGGAAGAAAGCCTTATCCGACTCGGCCCATTCTTTGCGGATAAGATCAGAGAGTATACCATGTATAGGGAACACTCTGGCTTTTTTTACCCAGGGCTTCATACATTGTCATGTCTGGATAATTGAGCTTCTTCCGCCTCAATTTCCAGTGCATCATAGATAGCGCTCAACTGCTTGTCCACTTCAAGAGACAGCTTGTATTTTGCGACTTTGTTAGCTGTGGTCTGATCTTCCTCCTGGTCAGAGTCAGAAGATTCAGGCCCAACACGGGGCTATGCTCCCTGACTCTATGGTGCTCCTTGGAGCTGGGTATTGTGGGGCTCGAAGGGAAAACTACAGCTGCAGTACTGGTGGAAGCAGATACGTTTACATCTGAAATTGGGTCCCTAAGGGATTTAAAGGTTGACGCCATCTCATCTTTAAATGAGCTAAGGAATTTTGCTAAAGGAGAGTCTGCCTCAGATTTTAATAAGCCTGCAATACACTGCCTGCATAAGGCTTCGTTAGACCCTGAGGATAATTTGTTACCACAGTTAGGACACTTTCTGCGGCCTGACTCTTCTTCCCTTGAAGCCTCCTTGGCCTGAAAACAAAAAGTAGATGGACTTCGTACCAAACCTTTGTCCCTCTAAAAAGCACCCGTGCTGCAACCACCACTGCTGCTATTCCCAGGACAGTGCATCCACCACCATGGGGTAAACTAGTCCCAGCCACCACTACCAGCATACACAATAAAACAGTATAGGGCTTACCCAGCAGCCTACCTGGCTATGGCTGGTGCCTACATCCGCCGGAGGATCCTGGGGATTCGCCTCCATGGTCCCCCCTTGCCGCTCCGTATCCCGCCGCTAGTCTGGTATCGCTGGACGCAGGTCTGGGATTAGTAGGCCCAGCGCGGGCTTTTTCTCCTCTTTGTGCCCTGGAGACCCGGAACCGTAAGCCTCGGCACACAGTGATGACGCGATTCCGCCGGAAATGACGCAAACAGCGTCTCTGGCCCCCACCGCAACTGCAGCAAGGAGCTGGGATGGACAAATCCACTTACCAGCTCCAGGGGGAACCACATCATTCTGCCACTGGAAGGAAGAGGGGAAAGTGAAACTGGAACTGTCCAGCAAAACTGGAGCAGGCCCAAGCACACAAGGTGAGACTTCACTGGAGCCGGACGGATAGGACCCAGGCCCCCTGTGCGGTATCGATTCCCTACAGGCAGCCCCTGAGAGATGAAGTCCTTCTCCTGGTTCCTCTGGCAACATGTTCCTCCGACGGAGGAAACACAAATGACTGACCAGGGACCGCCTTTTGAACGGTTGGCAATGCGTTTCCTGTGTCGATGGGAGGGACTCCATCTCAAGGGCTGTCCAGGAAGACTACTGGGGAAAAAATGACCAAAGACTGGGTTTCCTCCTTTCTGATGCTTTGCCAGCTTCCAACGGCAGCTGTCTTCCGTTTGTGGGTCTTTCTGCCTTTAGTTTTGCCTTCAGCAAGTGAAATGCATGCTCAATTGGGTTGAGATCAGTGGACTGGACTCACTCATTACAGAATATTCAAACTTTTCCTTCAGAAGCTCCTGGGTTGCTTTTGCAGGAAAAATAGGATTTTTTTGTACTCACTGTAAAATCCGTTTCTCTGACGTCCATGGACTGACACAGCTGTCATACTGATTACGTGTGGGTATATGTCCCTGCTTGCAGGAGTAGACCTAGGCAGAATGTTAGAAGTTAAAACATTCTAGAACAAACCAGAGCTGAACATCCCCGCCCAGGGGGGCGGTCCCTCCGGACATTACCCTCCCACCTGCAGCTAGCAGACCTCAGTTCGTAACAAAGCAGTACAAACCTTAAAAAGGAAGGGTGGGTGCTGTGTCAGTCCATGGACGTCAGAGAAACGGATTTTACGGTGAGTAAAAAAAATCTTCTCTTATCGTCCATGGACTGACACAGCTGTCATACTAATTACGTGTGGGACGTCCCAAAGCAGTATAAGAAAAGAGTGGGAACAAATAGTAAAAGGAACAACCAAAACTTCACTCCAAACCAGCAGAGCTCCTCAACAGGGGAGTTGCAACATTAAACAGTGGCCTGCAACACTTTGCGGCCGAAGGAAGCATCCGAAGATGCAGCCACATCAACCTTATAGAATTTTGAAAATGCATGAACGGACGACCAGGTTGCCGCCTTGCACACTTGTGCAACCGACGCTTGATGTCGGAAAGCCCAGGAATCAATTGTCCTGTGGCATGCGCCGTAACCGGAAAGGGAGGGGCCACCCCCTTAATGGCATAGGCCTGTATAACAGTCTGTCTGATCATCTAGAAAAAGTGGCAGACAACACCGCTCAGCCCTGTTCGGACCAGAGACAGACAACTAGTGAGTCATATCACGTACTACATAAAATATGTGAAGCGCAAACCCTCTGGAATGTGATGTGTGAGGACACAAGGACGGAAGGACAATGTCCACATGTAGGTGGAAAACCGAGACCACCTTATGCAAAAGGAAGGTCGTGGACGCAACACCGCCTTATCCTTTTAGATGACCAAATAGGGCGACTTGCAGGACAAGGCCGCCAATTCAGACACCCGTCTGACAGAAATAATGGCCACTAAGAAGGCCACCTCCTGAGACAAGGTCAAGAGGGGAAAAATCTGATATTTTCAAAGTGAGGTTCCTGGAGAACCGAAAGCACCGAATTCAAAACCCGAGGTGGGAGAGGTTTCAACAGGAGGGAGCACATGGCGAACCCCTTGCACAAAGGTGCTTCTAAGGAATGACCGGCTAGCGGTTGCTGAAGGAAGATGGCCAAGGCCGAAAACTGACCCCTAATGGTACTCAAAGCAAGCATTTGGGTCACACCACGCTGCAAGGACCGCAGGATACTGGGGACGGAATACGTCCGTAGACGCTAGTCCAGCTCATTGCACATAGCAATGTAAGCTTCCCAGGTACGGTGATCTAGCTTTCAAGTGGAAGACTTCCGTGCCCTGAACATGGTCGAAATGACCGAATCCGAGAGACCTCGGACTCTCAGCACCTGGCTTCCAATAGCTATGCCGTTAAGTCAGACTGTAAAACAGAATGAAAAATAGGACATTGAAACAGAAGGTCCTCCCTTATTGGCAACCACCAAGGAACGTCCGCGATGAGACATACCAGATCAGCGTACCAATGACGCCGAGATCCACCCAGCGCAAGAGGATCACCGGAATTCCTTCGGCCACAACCCTGCGCAGCAGGAGAGGAAGCAGCTGCAGCGGAGGATAACAGAAATCAGGTGATAATGACCCCACGGGGCCCACCAACGGATCCGCCCAAGGATCCCTAGACCTGGACACAAACCGTGACACCTTACGATTGAGTCGAGAGGCCCTCAGGTCCACATCCGGTATGTCCAGGTGCAAGGACCGAAGAGCCGGGGACCCAAACCACTGCGCCAGGGATGCCCTGAGTGGGTGACTCATCTGGATCTGAAGATCCAAAGACAATGGGGATTTGTCCCAAGTGGACAGGATCTCTTACTGTAAGGCCCGTGTGTGTGATTGGGCATACGGAACAGCCTCGAACGAGGCCCTCATGAGTCCCAGGACTCATGCAAAAAACGGGTTGACAACCATTTCCGAGACATCAGGAGCCGCACTACACAGACTGAAAAGTCAGTAACTTCTCCAAGGTTAGGAATACCTACACCTCCATGGAGTCCAGGATCAGACCAAGATACTCCAAATGCTAAGCCAGGACCAGGACCGACTTCTGAAGGTTTGGGCGCCACCCGATAGTCCTTAAGGGTCTGACTGACATAGCCACACTTCTAATTCTCAGCCATTGTCTGCTCTTAGAAGATCGTCCAGATAGCGAGGCACTGCTATTATGGGCTGTCTCAGCAAGGCTAGAATCGGAGCAAGCACCTTGGTAAAAAACCTTTGGTGCCGAGGCTAGGCCGAAGGGAAGAGCCACAATTGATAGTGGTCTTCGCCGATCGCAAGCGCAGAAACTACTGTTGACGTGCACAGATCGGAACATGCAAGTAGGCGGCCTTGATGTCCAAGGATGCCAGAAAATCCCAATGGAGTGTAGCAAACACTGCGCGAATGGATTCCATGCGGAACTTTACACCATCACAAAAGCATCCAGGCCTGGAGGCCCAGGGTTGGCCGAACCCCCGTCCACCTTTTGGGACTACAAACAGATTCGAGTAGAAACCCTTAACAACCTCTTGTGACGGAACCGGCACAATCCTCCGGACCTGATCAATCCTGTACGGCCCTTAAGAGGGCTGCCCGACGGGCAGGAAGGAGAGGGAGAATTGAGGGAAAGAATCTGTCTGGGGGCCAGGAACGGAATTCTATCCTGTATCCTGAGGTGACCACCTCGCACACCCACCAGTTGGAGATCCGGGCGGTCCACCGAACCGTGAACCTGCAAGGAAGTCCCCCCACCCCAGAGTCGGGCAGGGACAAGACTTCATGTGGCGGTGGGCTTACGCACCCAGGGACGCTTATGTCCCCCAGCCGCACTTTTCCCAGTCTGGGAGGTCTTACCCGTGGATTCTGACTGACGAGAAGAAACTCATTCTCCTTTGCCGGAAAGGAAGGGCCCCGGCCTACGGTGGGGCTCCTTTGTCCGCAACAGACTGAGGAAGGTAAGACAGACCCCAATAAAGGTAAACATAGTTCTACTCACCACTCTGACCTCCTGTCAGTGGGATCCTTAAATGCAGGTGTCCCTTCCATTGGGAGCGTGGTAGCCTTATTCAAACGGACGACCGGGGGGGGGGTCGACCACTGGGGGGAGAGCCCCTTCATAACCAGGTCCTCCTTAAAAGGGGTACCTCTTGGCTAGGTGCCGCCAAAGTCCTCTGCGGCTTACCCCAGACTTAGTCAATGAATGTATCAAAAAAAGGCACATATGGAAAAAACTTTTAAATAAACGGCTTTAAAAAAAACAAAAGGAGACAGCTTTTTTACCTGAGGTTCCTCAGCCTCAACATTCAGCTTGAGTGTTCCTCACAGCATCAATGAGTTCACTTACAAGCACCCTGTCAGTTTTTCAGAACTGGGGTCTTCCTCACAGGGAATATCCTGTTTAAAAAAAACATGAAAATCCTCAGAGCTAGGGGTCCTGAGCAGCCATAGCTAGGCCCATATCTGAGACAGAGCACTCCCCTACAGGAGGATGTGAGGGGAGGGGGCGCTTTACAGCTCCCTTGCGCTCGCACACCGCTTCCATCCTGACAAGGATGATTCCAGGACTGCCGACAACTGGTCCATAGGGACCGCAGGTGCAGGAGCACTGCCAGTTGCCTCAGACAAGTGTGGAGTAGCAGGTGAACTAGACTCCATACTGCCACCCTCTGACTGTTAAACACTTTCATAGTGAGCAACACAGTCCACCCACTGGCTATGCTGAAGCTGAGGAGGGGACACCCAGAGTACTCACCAACCCCTGTAAGGACCGCTCATTCCGCTGTATGAAACCGCGCTGCCGTGCGGGTGAAGCCTGGGGAGAGTGAGGAGACTGGAATGTGAAGAGATTGGATATTCGCACCGCAGCAGCGGCCGATAGAGGCCGAAACCGCAAGCAAAAATGCTGCGGCTTCAAGAAAATGGCCGGCCGCATACAATACTGCATCATCGATCCACGACAAAATGGCCGCCAAGCGCGTTTTTTCTAAAAAACACAGCGCTAATGGCGCACAAGTTTTGCGGTTGTTCTCTAACAAGGCAGGAGCTCCTGCCCTCACTGGCTGTGGCAAGGCAAGCGTGGGGCAGCTGTTTGAACACAAACAGCCCCACTCAGGAACTAAACCTGTGAAGCTTTGCTAAGCATGCATGTAACCACTATCCACCACAGTATGTCACTCACACACCAGAACACTGCCCCAGTGTCATTAAAACAGACATGAGCTCCCCCAGCCAGGCCAGATTGACCCCCAAGCACCCTCACACCGCACAGCACCAGTACAGGGTGCAGAATGCAGCATAACAGGGGGGAGACAGGGGGAACCCCCCACAAAGAAACAGCCAGTATTTACTCACCTGCAGCAGGAGAGACTACTTACACGTCCCTGGAGGGACCCACTGGCTTGTTTCAGACAGACCCATCACAGAGTAGAACTGCGTAGTTGTCGGCCCGGTCCACCGTGAACGATACAGTCAGGTACTGTTCAATCTTGAGGACCGCGGGAGCATGAAAGCAACCCAGCCACCCCTGGAGCCATGGGGTATGTCCTGAACCGAGTCTCACGCACACAAGGCGAGGATCAGCACGCTCGATGGTCGGACAGGGAAGACGAGGATACTAGTGTACCCAACCTGCTGCCCAGCCGACAGTTGATTGAAGGTCTCAAAAATAAAACATTCCCAAAGGAATAAAATGTAAAAGTAAAATCTTCCAGGAGACTGGCTCCTGAGAGCCACGTCTTCTTCTGCTAGGCAGAAAAAAAACTGAGGTCTGCTAGCTGCAGGTGGGATGGTAATGTCTGGAGGGACCGCCCCCTGGGAGGGGCTGTTCAGCTCTGGTTTGTTCTAGAATGTTTTAAGATCTAACATTCTGCCTAGGTCTTCTCCTGCAAGCAGGGACATATACCCACACGTAATCAGTAGGGTTGTCCCGATACCACTTTTTTTAAGACCGAGTACAAGTACCGATACTTTTTTCAAGTACTCGCCGATACCGATTACCGATACTTTTTTTTAATGTCATGTCAGTATTTTTTTTTTTTTACAATTTTTTTTTTTTTTTTTTTAACAGTGCTTTATTTTTTACATTTTTTTTAGGGGGGGGGGGGGGAGTGGATTGTGTCAGTGTGTTTTTTTTATTTTTATTATTTTTTACAATTCATTTTTTTCCCCCTTTTTTTTAGCGCTGTTGGGGGGCTTTGGTGAGATTTCAGGGGTCTTAACAGACCTCTGACATCTCCCCTATGAGACAGAGAAAGGGACGAGGGACACAGATTCCCCAGTCCCTTTCTCTGCAGCCTCAGCTAAAATGAATGGACAGGAGGCTCCTCTCCATTCATAAACTGAAGCATTGTAAACACAGGTTACGATGTTTCAGTTATATGAATGAACAGAGTCAGTGATCACTGACTGTTTATTCGAAAAGGAAGGAGCCGGCTTTAGCGGCTCCTACCTCCGCTCTCCATCCTGAGATACCGAGGACAGAGGGGGTGGAGGAGGACATGGTGGGGGGACTCGGAGCGCAGAGGGGGAGAGCAGCAGGAGGGGGACACGGAGCGCCGACAGCAGCAGCACGGAGGGGGATACAAGGACACCCGGAGAAGGAGAGCAGCACGGAGGGGAGCACGGAGGGGGAGAGCAGCACAGAGGGGGACAACGAACCGGAGAGGGAGAGCAGCGCCGAGGGGGACACAGAGTACGGAGGGGGAGAACAGCACACAGGGGGACACAGAGCGTGGAGGAGTATAGCAGCACGGAGAAAGATACAGTGACAGTCAGCGGTGATCAGTGCGTGTTGGGGGGGGAGTTACAAGCACCGATCACCGCTGTATAAATTTCACTAAAGCAGCTAAAAAGGGGGGGGGGTCCGGGGAGAAGCTGTCAGGCTTTATTGAAATGTATACAGGCAGATCAGTGCTTGTAATTCCCCCCGCCGCACCGATCATCCCTGACTGCCCAGGTATCGGGTGAAGCATCGGAGCATTTCCCCCGAGTACAAGTACTCGGGGGAAATGCTCGGTATCGGTGCCGATACCGATACCAGTATCAGGACAACCCTAGTAATCAGTATGACAGCTGTGCCAGTCCATGGACGATAAGAGAAAATTCCTGTGTATCCTGAGGCTGTTCGCTTCACTGGGTATTGGAGAGGGTTTACAACCATTTTAAGTATACATATTTCAGTTTTGTTTAATAAAAACATTTTAGAAATGTCTGAATTTTATACTTCGTCATTATGGAGTACTGAGCATAGCGTGAGGAAAAATAATAATTAAACTGCATCACGCTGCAACATGACATTGAAGTGAAGGGGGTTTGAATACGTTATGAAAGAACTTCAAAATGTATCCTTCAAAACTATGAAGTTATTCCATAATTTTAAAAGCTTTCCAGAAAGACTTGCTTTGACAAGTGTGTGCCAAAGTTAAAACCCAATCATCCCAAATTAATGGCAGTTGAGATTTTCCTTTTTCCTGGCTATTTGACAGTATCAGAAGAGATATGTCCCCAGAAAAGCAAGGAAGGATTAGAACCACCTAACTACCTTTTGGGAGATTTAAATTTACTTACTGTACAGGTGCAGTGTGTTCGCCAGGACAAGTAGTGAGGGCAAATATCTTAAAATTAGTGGCCGAGTGGAGCTTCAAGGGAGTCATTACCTTCCATCTACAATCAAATCTGAATAATGGGAATGTTCCTACTAAACAAAAAAATAATAAAAACTTATAAAAACTTATAAAAAGGGAAGAAGATCCTGGCCCCTAAAGCAGATTTAACAGCAGTGTAATCTGCCTCTTAAAAAAAAAAAAAAAAAAAAAAAAACACACCACGAACTGACTGTACCTGCAACTTCCTGTATCCCCCTCTCTGCGTTGATTACAAGAATCAGGGCTACTGAGCCCTGACCAGTGCGTGTCCCTATCACCTCCTCCCTGCCAGCTCCATGTCTGGGTCTTTGCCGACCCTCCTGCAGAACCCATCCATCGGAGGTATACAGCGGCCACAAGATCGCACTAAACAGGTATTTACATGCCTCGTTTTTATATAACGGTACAGTGTGCTATGCCTAGCTCTAATAGAGGGACTGGCATGGAGTTACATATATATATGGGTTAACATTTTAAGCTGGCCATGAATTTGTTTTGTTAGATGCCAATTAAGAACCCCCCTCCGATACAGAGACACACCTCATGTGCATGGATAACATGACAGTGACAATCCAATTAAATATCCTATAGACATACTCATCCTTCCTGGCATTTTCTGGGCATGCTCCATGGTACCTTCCTTTTTCAATATATTGAAGATTGGATGAGAACTCTCCTTGTCAAGATGCTCCTCCTGGACACCTGACAGACTGATCAGTGCCTTCATGTCTACATCAGAGTCCAGCTGTACAAAAATTAAATGAAGTGAGGACATGGAGAAAATACATGTGAAGCTCAGTGAACTACAGAATGAAATTACTGCTGGGGTATAGCCATGTTTTCCATATTAAGCTTTTTTGACATCTACAGTAGCAGCCTAGTTGTTATAGGATCAATAAAGAACTTCACACAAAAGCAGTCTTTAGATTAAAACTTCTGGAATTGAAAAATCCAAAAAGTTGTACCTTGAAGCAAACTGCCTAGAACTTCCATTGTTTCTTAAAGGAAACCTGTCTTCGAATGGGCACTACAATTTCTGAAATCACTAGTTGTATGGCTGGTTAAGATTCAAGTGTTTAAAAAAATAATAAAAGTCAGTATCAACTCAAGTCTTTAATGGATTTTCAAAGATTAGCACGATAACCTTTTAAAAAGTTCTAATATCTAGAAACTAATTACACAGGAAATTGGAGGATAGCATTGTCATGCCGATTGATAAATGGGAGCATTTCCACACTGAAGTCATTTATTCTGTTCTGGGAAACTTCAGCATTCAATTGACAGCAGTATCACAGCCTAGTGGAGTATTGGCCAATATAAGCCCTTCTGTGAAGGAAGATATAGAAGTTTAGTATAAAAGACTCGGTTGCATACAAGCCTGTGGGTTCAAGAGTCAAGAACATTTAAGCCTCGTACACAGCCGAGAATCTCGTCAGGAAAAAGCGTTGTTTTTCCTGACGAGATTCTTGACAAGAATCTTGTCCCGGCCGAGTACACACGCTCGATTCCAAAGAACCGCCGTTCTTTTGAATGGAACAAACACGGTGACGTCATCGACTACGAGCGTGCGCGTGTCACATGCGATGCCGCCACCATCTTGCTACACCCTACCTATGCCTAGGAAGCTACCGCGCATGAGTCAGTCATTTCGAGCATGCGCGGGATTCCACAGCGACAGGTAAGCGTACACACTCAGGTTTCTCGTCGGGAAACAGGCCGACGAGAAAATAGAGAACAGGTGCTCCATTTTTCTCGTCGAGATTCTGGCCAGTTTTGACGAGAAACCTGAAAGCCTCGTACACACGGCCGGTTTTCTCGCCAATAAAGCTCTCCCGGCAGTTTTGTCGTTTGACGAGAAAACCGCCCGTGTGTACGAGACTTCACTCCCTGCTAGAGAACCTGTCCACACTAGTTTTACTAGTATTGGTGAAAACTCTTCAACACTTATGGAATGAATGCATCCTTTCATATTTCCCCTATGAAGGCTGTGTGCTTTACCCCTATTGGGAATTAGGCAGTGGCGGCTGGTGCTCAAAATTTTTGGGGGGCGCAAACAAACTGAAAAAAAAACAAACAAAAAAAACAAATTGCCGCCACTATGCCCATTAAAACGCAGCCAGCGTGTCCCCCATATACACAGCCAGCGTGTCCTCCATATACACAGCCAGCGTGTCCCCCATATACACAGCCAGCTTGTCCCCCATATACACAGCCAGCTTGTCCCCCATATACACAGCCAGCTTGTCCCCCATATACACAGCCAGCTTGTCCCCCATATACACAGCCAGCTTGTCCCCCATATACACAGCCAGCTTGTCCCCCATATACACAGCCAGCTTGTCCCCCATATACACAGCCAGCTTGTCCCCCATATACACAGCCAGCTTGTCCCCCATATACACAGCCAGCTTGTCCCCCATATACACAGCCAGCTTGTCCCCCATATACACAGCCAGCTTGTCCCCCATATACACAGCCAGCTTGTCCCCCATATACACAGCCAGCTTGTCCCCCATATACACAGCCAGCTTGTCCCCCATATTCAGCCAGCTTGTGCCCCATATTCAGCCAGCTTGTGCCCCATATTCAGCCAGTTTGTGCCCCATATTCAGCCCTGCACTTACCTTCCTCGGTCCGCGCCGTCCTCGATGTGTTCTCCCGCCCTCGATGTCGCTTCAGCCAATCAGGTTACCGGTAACCAGATCTGGTGAACCTGATTGGCTGAAACCTCCACACAGTCTTCTTCCAGGAACGCACCCCCGTGCGTACCTTGGAGGAGTTTTTGGAAGCCGAATACAGCGTGAGAGCTGTATTCGGAAAGCCTATCAGAGCCACTGGCTCCGATAGGCACTTCCAAGTCACACCCACCGCCGGCCGCTCTAATTCATATGGCCGGCGCTCACCAGGAGGCCGGCCATATGTATAGTGGGCAGCGCGGCAGCGGTGACAATACACAGATTCATGCAATGCATGAATCTGTGTATTGTCTTTCAGTGGCGGTGCGGGAGCGAGAGGGGGCGGCGCTCCGGCGCCCTCTATGGACGCACCGCCACTGGAATTAGGAATGTGCACCATCTAGAAAGATAAGGTTTCCTTCTCAGCATAGAGAAGTCTTAAAATGTGTCATACAAGGACCTAGAATCCAGAAAAAAAAAAAAAAAAAAAAACACACCCCTATGGTTTCAGAAGCGAATACAATTCTAATGCTGCGTACACACGACCGCTTTTCTCGACGAGAAAAACGGCATTTTTTTTTCGCCGAGAAAAACGATCGTCTGTGGGCTTTATGACGTTTTTCTCGTCTAGAAAAACGGCATAAAAAAACGACGAGAAAATTTAGAACATGTTCTAAATTTTCTCATCGTTTTTTCCAGCATTTTTTTCCGCGGCAGTTTTCCCATAGGGAGACACTGCCGCGGAGCCCACAGACGGTCATTTTTCTCTTCAAGAGAAAAAACGACGTGAAAAACGACCGTGTGTGGGGAACAAGCCGTTCCCTCGTTTTTAATGGCATTATTCACGGCAGTTTAACCGCCGTGAATAATGATCGTGTGTACGCGGCATTAGAACAGCAAAATCAGGATTTTCAAATTCACCACACAAACCAAGTCCTTTTAGTGGAGTTTATGAAAGGCAATACACATTTAAGAGAAATATGGCCCAACATAGCAGACCACCTGAACCTCATAACACAAGTCACAGAGCTAAAAAAGCAGTATGTGGATCAGTAAAGCAAGTCAAAAGCCTGGCAACTATGGCCCACTTTTCACACCTGTTGTGTATTAAAATTCTGCATCTTTGATGCACCGTCATGAAAATGCACCATACAGATGTTAAACCAGCCCTATAATCAATTTGCTTATGAGCTGTGGAAGCAGACTTCTCTTCAAGTTCACCATCAACTTCCCACTTTATAAAAAAAAAAAAAAAAAACACAATCGCCAAGAACGTTCAGGTTTTGAAATCTGTATATATAGTTTTAGCATTCTGACCCTCACTTTCTCATTTGTCCTGGTGATGTACCTGTAGCACCCTGCTCCCAATGAGTGGGCGCTATGTGGTAAAATTATAGTTGTCTGAGCAATAGATTGTCTCAGAAGGATTTTGTTACAAAAATTGTACTCTGTTTCAGTTCAGTTGACTGCGTGATTTTCCTACCCGATTTTCCTTTCATGTCATCACTGGTCAGGATAGGAAAGGCAGCAGGCTGGACGCATTGGGCATCTTTCCCGGCAGCGGCTCAGGGGCATGGTCAACTTGCTGTGCATGCTGGGAGGGGGTACTTAAGGGACAGACGCCATTAGTGTGGGGCTTTTTGAGAGAGTTGGGGGGGTCGTCGCATTTTGGTGGTGGGCACCACCCGCCCGACCCGAGGTCCCTCATGGCTTCAGGGAAGTGCTGGCAGTTTCCGCCTCAGGGCCATGTTGGCCTGAGGCTCCGTTACTGAAGAGTAGTCCCAGGAGTTACTAGGGGCCTACTGATCCAGGGATGATCCTGTGTCGCCTTGCCTGCTGGAAGGGACCAAGAAATTGAGGACTCAATTGAAGGATGCATCCGGGTCATAATCTACCTCAGTGATGCCGGAACGGCTGGAAGATCCTGGCACTGAGAGCTGTGTTTTTAATTCAGAAGGTAACCAAGGGAAGGGCTACACCAAGTCTGTGGCAGAGGCTGTAGGTGATCGAGCTATACATCGGTTGCTAGGCCGGTGAAATTGGGCCTATCCGGTGTTGCTGAGTCCAGCGTGGAGACAGTTGTTCCTTTGGACCTAGGAAAATTCCTGTGATCCGCAACCAAGGTCCCCGAGTCCTCCCAATTCGTTTAACCACCCCCCCCCGTTGGAAACTTTATGCAATAAAACCCTTGAAAAGAGACTGTGTTGGTGCAAACTTCTGGACAACTCTTCAAGGAGAACCCCTGAGATGAGCATACGGAACAGTAAGGTAACGGCAGGTCCAAATTTAAACCAGCAGCTCCGACGGGGTATCGCTACATACTTTTAGCCACCTGGGGTATTCATGCCACACATACCAGGAGGCTGCAGGTCTGCAAGTGCTGAAGTACCAAAACTTTCACTATGCAGGAGCTGAAGCACAAGTTACATACAATGAAAGCAAAGGTGAGGTCTCAGGTGTGCCATTCATGGGATGTGGAAGTCTAATGATATGTGGCATTTACCTGACTTGTAGCCCTTTAGGAGGTGTAATGTAAATTTCCTTCGTAAAACCTCCATTAGTATAGACTGCTAGGCAAGTGTAGTTTTTGGTTCCGTCAATAGTAAAGGGAGCAGCGATTGAGTCTCCCTGCCTCTAGAAGCAGCTTCCAGAACACAGTGAAGGAGATGTAAATGACCACCCCTAATATTTATTATGACTGGAGTGGCCAATCCCTGAAGGAGTGTCCAGAAGGTGGCAGAGGAGGTACAAAAAACCTCCTGAGAAAGACTGCTCTCTCCCCAGTAGGGTTTCAAGCCTTGGGGGGGGGGGGGAGGGACTGCTGTCCCTCTGAGGAGGCTTGTGGACCATCTGTTCTTGAGGCTGCTGAGGTGTCAGGGCTGAGGGCCTGGAGTGATCTTCCTGAGGAGCTGGCCATGGAACTGCAGAGATTGGGTCTGGAGAAGGATGGTCTCCCTCACTAGACTGGTTGGAGGAAGCTGCAAGGTGTGCACCTGCCCTTTTGTCCTTTTGACAGCTCAAAAGGGTCTCATAGTATTGCCCATTCCTTAGTCAGAATCCTGGAATGGGAACCATGAGAAAAAAAAAAAAAAAAGAAGAAGTGTTCTTTTGTTGCTGTGCCGTGTTTTGGAGTATTTCATGCCCTAACACTTCTCCTGTTTAATGTTTAAGCAATTTCAAAAAGACGTTACCTAGAGTTATTGGTGCAAGGACTGAGGCTTGTGCTGGGCAGCCTCTGGTCTATTAAGGAAGAACTATTACCAGCAGAATTTGGCTGACTGTACATTGCTCTCACCTAGCCAAGCAGTGAGAAATAGGGTGGAGGGGCACAACAAAAACCAGAGTTTAGCACATGAAAATTCTCAGTGAAAGAGTGAGGAAGGCCATGACCAAAAGTTCAGTAAATGGTGAAAGACAAACAAACTTCTACATGCTTCAAAGTTACTAATGATATGAGAACTTACGTTTAGACCAGACGTGGAGCTAAAACCAACATGGGTAATATGCCTGCAGAAAGAAAAACAAAAAAAAAAACACTTATAGTAGAACACTTGCAGCAAAACCTATTTTCTTACCTACAGCATTACACTAAAAATTGAAGGGTTAACCTCCCTGGCGGTATGCTACTGTCAGATTTTAGGTGCTGAAAGCGGTACAATTATTTTGCATGGAAATTTGTTTGCATGGAAATTTGTTTGCATGGAAGTTTTATATTGTAGGCCTGCAATCCTTAGGAATAACTCACTTAAATCTGTCCAAACCAGAGTCTAGTAGACATCCCGGGTATGATAAAATTTGAAACACAAAATCATAAATTATAATATAATAGATAACTATAAATAAAAATTCAATAATGTAATCAAATCAAAAAACACTGAAATTTGCTCAGTTGCAGAATTGTCGCTGTCATTAGATTTAGTGTTTGATGACGAATTTCCCCACAAATCGCTATCGCTCAATTCTGCAAGTGACTCCAATTTATTATCGCTGTTTTCTAGCTGGTCTAAAACCACTTTTGACATAAAGGGACACTTTTTGGTTGCTATGGACAATCTCCGGTTTCCAGGCAGAAAGAACAGTTTTTATAATATAAAACTGCATGCAGGACACTGGACAGACCACTAGGGACAAAGGGTATATGTAATTTGATACAGTACAGTAATCTGCAAGATTACAGTATACCGTTTTTTACTTTTTGAATTTGGCGCCGAACTCCGTCCCCGTGTGTCGCAACATCACAGGGAAAGGAGCTCGGCAGTGTGAATCGAGCGAGACACGGCTCGCACACACAGCGGGTAGACATCGCAGGATCCAGGGGACAAGGTAAGTAACTCTCCCTGGATACTGCAATGCAGCCCGAGTCTGGCTCAGGGTTACCGCTTTTGGTAGTAAAAACTCACCGAGCCAGACTCAGGATTACCGCTAGGGAGGTTAAGGCCAAAAGCATTGAAGAGGTTGACAGCTTTGCAGCGAATCTTATGATTACTTATCTACCATTTCATAAATTAAAAGCAAGCCATGAATTTGTTTTACACAAAAAGGGCACCCTCTACTGGCTGCCAATCAGGGCATCTGTCCTCATACATCACTAAAATACTGAGACCAAGCTGATCATCGCTGTGTCATGGAAGCTTTAGAATTGCTCTGTACAACTGAAGATTTCTATACATTTTTATTTATATTCAGGGCTAAAAATTAAAAGGCAATGTTTGCATTTCTCTTTAGTCAGACACAATGGGATATTGTAAACACATTTTCAGCCATTAGATAGGTGCAGGCAGTGCTTGGCAGATGCAGCCGATTTTGGAGTCTTAGCTAAATAGTAGAAACATTAGATGACTGACAAGTAGGGATGAGCTTCGTGTTCGAGTTGAATCCCATATTCTACTCGAACATCGGCTGTTTCGATCGTTCGACGAAGATCGAACATTATAGGCCGTTCGCGCCAAATTCGAGTGGCGCGTCACGGCCCATAATTCACTGCGGCATCACATTGCTGGCTGATTGGCCAAAGCATGCGGGTCATAGTGCATGCTTGGCCAATCACAGCACAAAAAAAAAAAAAAACAGATCCGTAATTGGCCAAAGCCAGGGTGGCTTTGGCCAATTATGGCTCAGGGAATTTAGTACACGCCCCTCAATATATAAGGCCGCCGGCTCGACGGCCTTGTGTAGCGTGTTGGAGTTGTGAAACGAGAGTTTACAGAGACAGTGTCATTTATATTGAGTTAGATAGAGCAGGCAGGCGAGTCCGTTAGCTGCAGTTACAGTGTGTAGAGGATATATATATATGCATCCTAGGTGTTTTATATATATTTATACACTGTATAGTTTAGCTAGATCGGTTCCTGGTTTTCTCTATACTGTGACAGGCAGGCAAGGTGATTGTGCTAGCTGCAGACAGTGTTTCACTTAGTGTACTATGTGCTTTGCATAGGGTTCACCTAATGAGGTTCTCATAATTTAACCACAGGCAGAGGCTAGATAGACACATACACACATCCCACCTTTGTGCAGCTACATCTCACTGCAGGCCATTAGTATGTCTGGAAGGCAAACAAGGAGAGCCAGACAGTCACGAGTCAGTAAAAGGGCAAGCAGGCTCTGTGTCTAGGAGGCAACAGTGCTGCTGGTCGTGGACACGGTGCATCCTCGTCAGCACGTGGCCGTGGGACACGCTTGTCCTTTTCGGCAGCTGGCCATGTTGAGCCGCAACATGCCCAAGACTTGGTAGAGTGGATGACCAAGCCGTCCTCATCCTCTCTCACCCAGGCTCAGGGTACTTTGGCAAAGCAGCTGCCAAAGTGGACTCTTCCTTCGTCTCAGTGGCATCAGTCACTCCTTCCCTAGCCCCACCAGGTCCCCCCCAAACTGTTTGACCACAGTGTTGGGTACATGCACCAGCAGTGTTTTGAAGGCTCCGATGATGGAACCCAGCTGGAAGGCAGTAACGTGAGCTCAGAGAGGGGGTAGTAACGTGAGCCCAGAGAGAGGGGGTGCCCAACAACAGCTATCTGGCAGTCATGTTCCCCCAGCTGCAGCATACTGCCAGATTGGCTCCAGTGAGGGAGGGAATGATGAGGTCACCGACTCCACGTGGGTGCCTGATAGGAGGGAGGCACATCTCCAACCAGGCAGGATGCCCTCCAGGGGCCAGTTTAAGGGCAGCACACTGACCACATCACACCGCAGAGCTCCGCATGTGCAGGGCGCTGCCGTCTCTGCGCGTTATTCCAAAAGTTCTTTGGTGTGGGCTTTTTTCCCCCAGACGTGTGCAGCAGATCGCACCATTGCCATTTGCAACATATATCTAAAGCGTATCTCGCGTGGCCAAAACAGCCGCTTGGGCACCACGTGCTTGACCAGACATATGTCGACCTGCCATGCAGTCCGTTGGCAAGCGTACCTAAAAGACCCACACCAAAGAACAAAGCGGACCTCTCCTTGCTCCTCATCAGCTGGGATCTCCAACCCCACTATACCTTCAGTCCTCTCTGAAACCTACACTGAGGAATAAAGGTGTAGAATTCGGTGTGTCACAGCCAAGTACTTGCGGACAATCTTTCGGTACACCGACGTCAGATTGTACCAGGCAAATTTACCTGCCCCAGCTGCTGCACCGCTAAAAGTTCGCTCCCAGCCATACACATGCCCAGCGGTTGAATGCTAGCTTGGCTAAATTGCTAGCACTTAAACTGCTGCCTTTTCAGTTGGTAGACTCTGCCCCCTTCCAAGAGTTTGTTGAATGTGCGATTCCTCAGTGGCAAGTTCCCAAACG
The DNA here is from genome assembly GCA_029206835.1 of Rana muscosa. Classification (NCBI taxonomy): domain Eukaryota; kingdom Metazoa; phylum Chordata; class Amphibia; order Anura; family Ranidae; genus Rana; species Rana muscosa. The sequence continues at coordinate 414,621,329 of CM055120.1, forward strand.
CCACTCTCACGGAAGGCGATTCTGGCTCTCTACCGGCATGTGGAAGGCAATGTCTTGGCCTCGCTTGACAGGGTGGTCAGGTGCATATTACCGCTGACTCATGGTCCAGCAGGCATGGACAGGGATGTTACCCATCTTTCACGGTGCATTGGGTGACTCTGCTGGCAGCTGGGAAGGATGCAGGACAAGGTGCAGTAGTGTTGGAGGTTGTTCCGCCACCACACCTCCAAAGTGTTACTACTAGTGATTCTGGCACACCTCTCCTCCACCCCCTCTTCTTCCTCCATGGCATCTACCTGTGCTTTGTCCTCGGAACCAGCAGTGCTCCGTAGACGTTCAAGGGGCTACGCAAGTACGCAATCAAGATGCCATGCGGTGCTTGAGCTTGTGTGCTTGGGGGACAGGAGCCACACTGGGGCAGAGATTCTGTCAGCTCTGCAGGGGCAGGCTTCAGAGGTGGTGGACGCCACACCAGCTTAAGCCAGGAAAGGTGGTTTCTGACAATGGCACCAACCTCCTCTCCGCCCTCCGACAGGGACAACTGACCCATGTGCCCTGTTTGGCTCACGTCCTTAACTTGGTAGTGCAGCGGTTCTTGGGCAGGTACCCGGGCTTAGAGGAGGTCCTGAAGCAGGCAAGGAAACTCTGGGCATTTCCGCCGGTCATATAAAATGCTAGTGCTCGGCTGGCTGACCTGCAAAAGGATTACAAAATGCCCAAGAACCGCCTAATCTGTGACATGCCCACCAGGTGGAACTCTACAATGGCCATGCTGCAGCGGCTGCACACGCAGCAGAGGGCCATCAATGAGTATCTGTTGTGATATGGCACCAAGACAGTGTCAGGGGAGCTTGGATTTTTTTCCCCCACGCTAGTGGGCCATGATCAGGAATGCATGCACTGTCCTGGCACCATTTGAGGCCACGAGGATGGTGAGCAGTGACAGGGCATGCATCAGTGACACTGTCTCTCTTGTCCACCTGTTGGAGCACACGCTCTTTGGTATAATGGACAGGGCACTTGAAGCAGGAAGAGGACTGCCGTACCTCTCAAGGCCAGGAGGAGGGGGGGAGGAGAAAGAGAAAGGGAGGGGGGGGGAAGAGAAAGAGAAAGGGAGGGGGGGGGGGAAGAGAAAGAGAAAGGGAGGGGGGGGGGAAGAGAAAGAGAAAGGGAGGGGGGGGGAAGAGAAAGAGAAAGGGAGGGGGGGGAAGAGAAAGAGAAAGGGAGGGGGGGGGGAAGAGAAAGAGAAAGGGAGGGGGGGGGAAGAGAAAGAGAAAGGGAGGGGGGGGGAAGAGAAAGAGAAAGGGAGGGGGGGGGGGAAGAGAAAGAGAAAGGGAGGGGGGGGGAAGAGAAAGAGAAAGGGAGGGGGGGGGGAAGGAGAAAGAGAAAGGGAGGGGGGGGGGGGGAAGGAGAAAGAGAAAGGGAGGGGGGGGGGGGAAGGAGAAAGAGAAAGGGAGGGGGGGGGGAAGGAGAAAGAGGGAGGGGGGGGGGAAGGAGAAAGAGAAAGGGAGGGGGGGAGGAGAAAGAGAAAGGGAGGGGGGGGGGAAGAGAAAGAGAAAGGGAGGGGGGGGGAAGAGAAAGAGAAAGGGAGGGGGGGAGGAGAAAGAGAAAGGGAGGGGGAGGAGAAAGAGAAAGGGAGGGGGGAGGAGAAAGAGAAAGGGAGGGGGGGGGAGGAGAAAGAGAAAGGGAGGGGGGGGAGGAGAAAGAGAAAGGGAGGGGGGGGGAGAAAGAGAAAGGGAGGGGGGGAGGGGAGGAGAAAGAGAAAGGGGGAGGGGGAGGAGAAAGAGAAAGGAGGAGGGGGGGGGAGGAGAAAGAGAGGTAGGGGGGGAGGAGGAGAAAGAGAGGTAGGGGGGGAGGAGGAGAAAGAGAGGTAGGGGGGGAGGAGGAGAAAGAGAGGTAGGGGGGAGGAGGAGAAAGAGAGGTAGGGGGGGAGGAGGAGAAAGAGAGGTAGGGGGGAGGAGGAGAAAGAGAGGTAGGGGGGAGGAGGAGAAAGAGAGGTAGGGGGGAGGAGGAGAAAGAGAGGTAGGGGGGAGGAGGAGAAAGAGAGGTAGGGGGAGGAGGAGAAAGAGAGGTAGGGGGGGAGGAGGAGAAAGAGAGGTAGGGGGGGAGGAGGAGAAAGAGGTAGGGGGGGGAGGAGGAGAAAGAGGTGTAGGGGGGAGGAGGAGAAAGAGGTGTAGGGGGGGAGGAGGAGAAAGAGAGGTAGGGGGGGGAGGAGGAGAAAGAGAGGTAGGGGGGGAGGAGGAGAAAGAGAGGTAGGGGGGGAGGAGGAGAAAGAGAGGTAGGGGGGGAGGAGGAGAAAGAGAGGTAGGGGGGGGAGGAGGAGAAAGAGAGGTAGGGGGGGGAGGAGGAGAAAGAGAGGTAGGGGGGAGGAGGAGAAAGAGAGGTAGGGGGGAGGAGGAGAAAGAGGTAGGGGGGAGGAGGAGAAAGAGGTAGGGGGGAGGAGGAGAAAGAGGTAGGGGGGAGGAGGAGAAAGAGGTAGGGGGGAGGAGGAGAAAGAGGGGTAGGGGGGAGGAGGAGAAAGAGGGGTAGGGGGGAGGATGAGAAAGAGGTAGAAAGCAGGAAGCCCCAATATGTTTATAATTAAATTTATAGCACTTATATTAAAGTGTCCATAGCATGGGTATACCAAGATAGTATAAAGACTGGCCTCTGTTTATGCCATTTAAAGTGAAACACCAGGCAAACAGCTCGATACACAATGGACAACAACTAGGGCTAGCCCAAGACATTGTGCTGCCTGGGCCTAAAGAATGAAATGCTGTACACACACACACACACACACACACACACACCATAACTAAAATTAAATTAATCAGAAAATCTGACTAAAAATGCCATAAATCTATTGCCCATTTTGTAGATGCTATAACTTACGCAAACCAATATACACTTATCGCGATTAACCAAAAATATGTAGCAGAATACATATTGGCCTAAACTGAAGACTTTTTTGGGGATATTAAAGCAAAAAATATTTGTGGGAATAAAAAAAAAAAAAAAAAAAAGTTTGGGTACAGCATCGCACGACCGCGCAATTGTCAGTAACGCAGTGCCTAGCGCAAAAAGGTCTGTAGCGCTACCCTCAACTAAGAGGGCCGCAGATTTGGCTTGGGCCCTGAATACAGCTCCACCAACCCCCGGCAATATACTCGACCCTTTCTGGCACAGTTAGTCTAGGGGTATACACATTTAATACTTATACTTTATGAGAGACTCAGACACAGTAGTTGTAAAAGAATAACAGCTTTTACTTCCAGCTATGCAAAGAGAATAAAACAGTGATAACTTGACCTTTAGATTATATGCAGAGCCCTGCAATATCACAATATCAGTCACACTACACCATAGGAAGGAGGGGGTGTATAAGGAGACGCCACGTGGGGCGACTTAACTAGGCGCCCTGTGGCGCAATAACTAAACTAGGTCCCTAATGAATCAGGCCTGATTCCTAATTCTAGAACTCAGTCCTGTATGATTGATGGATTCTTCACCGGCAATCTGTAGAGGTGGTGCACTTAAGAACAAAATTGTAATCCAGGAATAGGGACTGTTGATAACTGGCAACATTTCACTGGAGATCCTCTGGATCAGTCCTGCTGTGGATCTCCATTGAGAGTCTTTAACATGAGGTAGTAGACCTCGGCAGTCTATAGGCACAGTACTATCAAACAGGTTATGGAATGAGCTTACGCTCGCTCACCCGCCGGACACGATCTCCGTCCGGGACTTCCACCGGCTGTGTCTTCACTCGCCCACAGCGGTCACTGCGATCGGGTCCCCGATCCAATCTAGGCTGTAAGTAGAGATGTCGGATGCCACCCAGGCTCGCAGTGGTGTGGAAGGCTCTTTGGTCAGCTCCGGAAAGGCCCCAGGCTTCAGGCCCTACACAGCGCAGGTCCGCACAGGTGTATCAGTCTCTGCCGTCCCGTGTCCAAAGAGAGCGAGCCAGGCCTCGCCCCTCCCTTATATCTCCGCACCCATGAGTCTCTGGGGCAGAAGCAAAACATCCTGGGGACCAGTGGGATTCTGGGAACAGTAGTTCAAGAGTCTTTAAAGGAACCCCGCTACACACTCCCCCCACTTAAACTCTTTGGTCCCCAAAGAAACTTCAACAAATGCTATGTACAATTTTGGACAGTGTCGAGTATGATGTTGGCATAGGGAATTCCCACCAAAATTTTGGGGTGGAACTCTTGCCCACAGGTCACACTACCATGAGTGGCCTGCCTAACTGTGCCAGAGAGTGAGCTGGGGCTGCCCTCCACCAAATGGACAGTGGAGGGATCAGAATGCTCAACACTTCTCCTAGCCGTTACAACAGAGTCCTCTGAGCTCGTCCCCATTTGGGGGTAAGTTAGTTTCTTGGGAGGCCTGATAACTCTGCGAGCCCTCTGTTCCCTTGGGGCTTCTGGCACCACAGGCTCTTCTTCAGGAATGAGTTCAGGTAACATTTCTGGAACCTCTGATTCAGAAGTTGACTGGTAATTGGAATCTCTAGGATCCTCCTCTGAACAAGTATCAGGAACATCTTCCCAGTAATCAGCTGAGGGACTAAAGGGTATGAATTCAGTGGCCTCCGGATTCAGCGTTGCATCTGGAGTATCCCTTGTATTTGGGAGATCTATGGCGGACGTCCCCGGAGTCGAGGAAGGCCACAGCCAGTTCAGCTCTCCTCCATCAGTACTCAGTTGAGAGGCCTCCCCATCTTCAGCTCGAGAGGTCTGAGACCGAGTGTTCGGCCTGGGAATATCCAGTATAGAGACTGATTCCGGGGGTCCCTTGCTGGGGGTATCCTGACTGCTTCAGTAAGTGGGAGCAGGTGGTTTCGATGCCACGTCTTTAGGGGTCCCACCTTCCCTTCTGGCTTTAGCTTGTAAACAGGCAAACCGGGCAACTTCCTACAGACGACATAGGGTTCCGATCTCCATCTGTCTGCAAGCTTGTGCTTTCCAGGGACCCCCAGATTGCGTAACAGTACTCGGTCCCCGGGCTGCAGATCCTGCACTCGAACCTTCAGATCGAAATTTCTCTTGTTGCGGGCTCCCCTTTGATCCGAGGCCGCCTGGGCCTGGTCATAGGCCACCTGCAAGCTTCGTCTAAGTCTGTCCACATATCCCTTGTGAGATGTAGCTGAGGTATGATCTAAAGAAGTGCCAAAGGCCAGATCCACGGGCAGCCTTGCTTCTCTCCCAAACACGAGTCGATAAAGGGGAGTAGCCAGTAGCATCACTTGTGGTACAGTTATAGGCATGCACTAGGGCTGATATGTGTTGGCTCCAGTGTTGCTTCTTCTGTTTCTAAAGTTCCCAACATGTTGAGCAGGGTCCGGTTCAACCTCTCAGGCTGAGCATCTCCTTGTGGGTGATAAGGTGTGGTTCTGGTCTTCTTTATTCCCAATGAGTCCAGAAGTTTCCGGATCAACCGACTCTTAAAGTCCCTTCCTTGATCTGAGTGAAGTCTCTGTGGTAGTCCGTAATGGACAAAATACTTCTCCATAAGTATCTTGGCCACGGTGGATGCCTTCTGGTCTTTGGTTGGGAAAGCCTGGGCATAGCAGGTGAAATTGTCGGTTATTACCAGAACATTTCCCAATCCACTCAGGTCGGGTTCGAGGCAGAGAAAATCAATGCATACCAGATCCACTGGGCCTTGACTCTGTAAATGGCCCATTGGGGCAGCTTGATGGGGTAAAGTCTCTCTGAATGCATCGTGCACAGGAATGGCAATACTCCTCTACTTCTGCCCTCATGCAGGGCCAATAGAACCGACTTCTGACAAGCTGGAAGGTCCTTTCTGCCCCTAGGTGACCATGATGGTCATGCAGAGCAATTAGTACAGTCTCTCGTGACTCTCTGGGAGGAACAACTGCCACTTATCTTCTGAGTCATCAGAGGGGCCCCTTCGGTAGACCACTCCCTGATGCACCTGCAACCTGTCCCATTCCTTCCTCAACAGGCGGGCCTCCTTTGAGGGGTGATGTAAGAGTTTGTTGGGATCCTGATTCTCCAGGGCTTCGAGGACCAATCTCCCCATGGGGTCTTCCAGTTGGTCACACCTCAACTCCCTCTTGGATAGCTTCGGCAGGTTATCTTCTTCTAGCTGCGTTACTCCACAATAGTGTTTAGGGACTCCTACCATTGTAACTCCTATCTCCTCTGCCCTGGAGCCCCCTCTGGCTTGGAATTCAGCCCCTTGACAAAGAGCCCGTACTCCCTCGGGTGCTACTTGGGTCCAGTCTTCCCAGTCATTGGTCATGGCATGAGATCTCCGGGACAGGGCATCTGCATCCCTATTTCCAGCCCCTGGTCTGTACTTCAGACTAAAGTTGAATCCTGACAAGGCAGCCAACCACTGGTGTCCGGTTGCATCTAGTTTTGCGGTGGTGAAGAGGTAGGTCAGGGGGTTGTTATCTGTCTTCACAGTAAACTCCGCCCCATAGGAGGTAGTCTTTTAGCTTGTCTACTACTGCCCATTTGAGAGCCAGGAATTCCAGCTTATGAGTGGAGTAGTTCTTTTCTGAGGGGGTCAGGCTCCTGCTCACATAGGCCACCAGTCGCGGTTGTCCCTCATGTTCCTGGTAGAGCACTCCGCCCAGGCCCTCATGGCTGGCATCCACATGTAATTCATAAAGGTCTGGTAGGGTCGGCGTAGGCCAGAACTGGGGCAGTGGTTAAGCTCTTCTTCAGGGCCTGGAAGGCCTCTTCACACCTTGAGTTCCACTGATCTTGAACTGACTCACCAGGCCTCCTGGGCCCTGAGTCATACTCTTCCCCTTCTGCCTTTAGTAATTCATTCAACGGGCAATCTGAGCAAACCCCTCCACAAACCTCCTATAATAGGAGCAGAACCCCAGGAAGGATTGAAGCTCTGTTACTGTGGTGGGTCGTGGCCAGGGGGTGACTGCTTCCAACTTCTCGGGATCTGTGGCCACCCCTTCTTCAGACACTATGTGCCCCAGATAGTTCACAGAAGACTGGTAGAACCGACACTTCTCGGGGAAAAGCTTAAGTCCCTCCTCACTGAGTCTTCTCAATACTTTCTCCAGCCTGGCTTCACGTTCTTCCAAGGTTCTCCCGAAGACAATGACATCGTCCAAGTACACAAGGACTTCTATAAGATTCATGTCTCCAACAGTCTTCTCCATAAGGCATTGAAAAGGTAGCAGGAGCTCCAGACAGACCCTGAGGCATCCTATTGAATTCGAAGAAACCCACCGGGGTTATAAAGGCCGTCTTCTCTCTGTCTTCTGGGTGCATAGGGATTTGATAGTACCCACTCTTGAGGTCAATCACACTGAACCATTTGGCTCCAGACAAACTCTGTAAGGCATCTTCTATCCTTGGCGTGGTGTATTGGTCAGGGATGGTTCTCCTGTTGAGAGTCCTGTAATCGATACAAAGCCTCAACGATCCATTCTTTCTGACCACCACTATTGGGGAGGCATAGGGACTTCTAGACTCCCAGATCACACCAGTCTTCTTCAGTTCCGCAAGTTGTTCCCTCAGATCCTCCAGATCTGCCAGGGGAACCCGCCTGACCCTCTCTCGGAAGGGCTTATCTTCTTGGAGGCGGATTAGGTGGGTGGCACTTCTTGCACACCCCACATCAAATTCATCTTCGGAAAAGATCTTCTCCCATCTAGTCAGCTGGGCCTTGGCCCTTTCTTTCCAAGCCCTGGGTAGGTTTGGGTTTTCCATGGACAGCTTCTCCCAAACATCTCCTCCGTCACCCGTCCCCTTGACTTCTGACAGAGTGACCGGGGCAGCAGGGCTCACCTGGCCCAGCAACATTCTGGCAGGGATCTCCATGGGCCCTCCCGTAGTGTTCCTCACACTCACCGGAACTCTGCCATGGACCTTCTTCAGGGCCTTGAGCGGGATCACTTCTGGTACCACTTCCAGGCCTGAGGACTCCTCCCTTGGGTCGGATTCCAGCATAACAAAGGGGCCAGGTTGTTCCCACGCAAGCTTCACAGTGGCCCTAAGACAGGTTACTTCTCCGGGCTGCAGCACTACTCCTTCTCTACCAAGTCTCCACACCTTTCCTATCCCCTCTCCCGGGGTCTTCTGCTCTAAGACCAGTCGTTGATAGGCCGTCTTTAGCATGGGATGGATTTTGGTGGCTGAATGGTTTCTCTTTCACTAGAGGGGTCAGAAGTCTCCGGACTAGATTCGTGTTTGTCCCTATAATCAGGGAAGTCTTGCTGGCTCCAGGCGGCCGAGGACACACAACTGCCAGGGTGTCAAACACTTCAGCCTTCCCAGCTACGGATGGGTCGAAAGTCATCTTTATGGGCAGGTAACCATCGTAAGGGAAACTCTGGGTTCCAAGTCCCCATATCTCCAGCTCTTCTATCTTCTGGATAGGCAGATGACTCAAATGCCTATCATAGAAGTCTCGGTATAGTAAAGTCACCTGTGCTCCGGTGTCCAAAAGAGCTTTAGTATAGACTCCTTCCACTTAAATAGGCACAGTAGGAGATGGGCCCACCAGTTCCTCTGGATATGGCCGGACTGGGGTCACCTTCTTTGGACTTTTCCCCGCCCAGCTCTTTTTTGACTTTATTCTTTCCTGAGCCTGGTATGCATTGATTTTCCCCCTCTCAATGGGGGTACAAACCCGCTGAGGGATGTTATTGTTCCTCTTAGGTGAATGTTCCTTCTTTGGGGTGCTGTATTTCCTACTAGGAGTTTTGCCCCCTCCCTCTTGGGTATATCTTGGCGGGGGGGTACTATATCTCCTACTAGGAGTTTTGCCTCCTCCATTCTTGGCCTTTTTATTCAGGTTGGAGCGCACTGAAGATGATGGGCACCCGGTTGACTCCTTCACCGGGGCCCTTTGGAGTACTAACCACGATCTGTGGGTACCTTAGCCCCGAGCTTGTTTTTAATTGCCTGTCTTTGCCCTGCAGGTTACTCGGGCTCACTTATGGCATACATTAGGGTGGTGTCATTCGGATTCATATTCACGCGCTGTTGGTCTTGTCATCTCTGCACCTACATAGATATACTTGGTTACAAGGGGGTGTTTTTTCATGTTCCGATGTCTGTTCTCATGTTTTCTAGTTCGCGTTTCCTCAGATCATGTCACACATTTCGAAAGCGGCACATTCATCTCTCCAACCCTGCATGGTGGGGGGGGGTGGGGGGTGTCAGAGCATGGTAGCACTCAGTCATGAAGGAGTTGGGACTAAGCTCATAGCGGAGATTCATCGCTGGGGCATCCCTTTCCCGGCCACAGCAGGGGAGGCAGTACTCATCAGATCATCATTTACCAATTCCGTCCTAACCTCTTCCATCCACCTTAACGCCCATGCTACAATTGCTACACAGGATGGAGGTGATCAAAGCCAGCTCGGCTTCAGCTGAGGTGTCAGCGGCAGCCCAGCCCTGGCTCTTCTCAGTGCATCTGCAGGTAATGTTGAATTTCTTTACCTGTGGCAGCTCCTTCAGCTGTAGCGTTGTAACGGTCAGGGTCCTCTGCCCATTTCATCTCTGCCTATATCAGGTAGAACATTCTGGTAGGCCAAGATGTCAACCTGGTCTCCTACAGCATGTCAGGATATTCCAGAGATGAACGTTTTTTGCTTGCAGGGAGGTGCTTGAAACTAAGGATCCTAGGCTTAGCCGCAAACTTGGCGTGGTGGAATTTCCTTCTAGCATTTGGTATTTTCAGAGATGTCTGTTCTGTCAGTCCTGGTAGGAGGGTAGAGTCCGATCCATACTTACTCCACACTTAAAGTGGTGGACTTGGTGCACATGCACGGTGGGTTTATTTTCCATGGTTACCATAGGTTTTGCAAAGATGGCGGCCACTTGGGCATAAGTCCAGGTGGTGACATCTTGGAGCAATTTTGATATGTAACTTTTCTGCAGGCATTTCGCCAACCAGAAATCCCATGTGCCAACTCTCAGTCATCAGCCCAACTTGGATTTTTCAGTAGGCTTTCACACGGGCCTCATCACTCCCATCAGAGTCTTTTGAATATAGTGGCTGGGCTTCAGTAGGTCAGTCGTGCTTCAATTGTCGATGTTACTGAAGGCCAGAAGTTTCCAAAGGATTCGTGGTTGGTCTGGGTCTTCCACCACCTTTCTGCATGTGGAGGATCAGGCCCATCGGAATGGTCAGTGGCCAGTTTTCCAACCAATATCGGTTGTCTTGATCTTTATCTGCGCCTCATTCATTGCACATTCCAAGCCTTAATTACTCATTCCCTCGGAAGAATGTCCATTGTAGTACTCGTCCGTGGGTCTGGTTGTCCAACACATTCTACAATTAGGCAGGGGTCTTGGCTATCCAAGCCGATATATTCAAGACATTTCCCCATCAGTCCTGCCCGCCGGCAACGGCATGGTGTGAAAGTTATGTCTTTGCCTCATGCCATGAGAAGCATGCCACTAGGGGTAGAGTTTTGTTCCAGGTTACTGGCCCTCCTTCCCCTGCATCAAGTCTGTTACTAGCAGATGCACAAGCTGATCCAAGCATGGGGGATCGGTTCAGGCGGGTCTGGAATGGCGTCTCCATGTTCATTCCACTACCAACGAGCAGGTCTTCCAGAGTGTTTTCAGATGCCACTGCCACAGTCTGCTTTATGGCCACCTTTGACGAGAGTGGTTGGTCCCCGGATGCGTTTTCATTTGCAGAGCTGGTGGGCAAGCCAGTTCCTTCTTACTCCCTGTTCAGGGATTAGTCAGTCTGGTTACGGGTGTTCGATCAGGCTAATGGTTCTTATCCAGAATACCCTGTTGGCTTTTACCAAGGGTTGGGTATGATAGTTCTGAGGTGCAGGAATCTGGTTCTTGCTGCATATTGCCACAGCTAATAGGCCTTATTTGCCAAAACCATCAAGCATATCTATGAGGTGACCAGCACTTCAGGCCCCCGCAGACTCCTGACAATCTGTCAATTTTTTGCAGCTCACCCTCTAAGCCTTATTTAGGGGTATTCAGAGAGGTCAGGGATGTTCTGTCGTAGTTACCCGTTACCGGCCAGGTTTTCCGTGGTGGTTCAGACTTATTGCCTCCTTCCCCTTTAGCGCAGGTCCCAAGTTAGTGCTCAAAGCAGTTCCCCTTTAACTACACCTACAACTTCCCAATAACTAGAATGGATACACAGGCCAGGGGTTCATGGTAATTACAGCACTAGTCCTGATGTCCGATGGTAGGGTTTGACCTTCTCTACAATCATTTTGCAGCCGCTCCTGGACAGCTTTGCTCCAATTTGCCACGCATCTCACTTCAAGCAGTTTGTGTTCTCATGTCTGCGTTTTACTGGCCAAAAATTGGCTTTATCCAAAACCATTTGTTGGATATTCGGCTTAGGATCAGGGCAGCTTCCAAACAGGGTCCCTTATTATATATCTTCTAGTACATGGGGTGCTGGAGATCCCCCTTATGCAACAGACACACCAGAACTTATACTGAAGTCATCCGGACATTTGTTATTTTACTGGACTAATGGTTGTTACCTGTCCTTCAGCAAGCTTTCATATCACTCCTACTTTTGTGTCTTTTTGCCCTCTTTCAGGCGTACTGACCAGCTAGGCCAAGGCACACCTCAGGTCTTGGAAATGCGATTAACCCTAACTACCAAGTGAAGACTCAAACTACAAGTTAGAAGGCTGGCAGGAGGCTAGCCTGCATTTCTAGGAGTTGTCTTGGGTGGGGGTCTATATCCCTCGTCAGATCCGTCGGCTTGTTTTCTGGTTCCCACCCTCCTGGTTCCCCTTCACTTTGATCATTTCTTTCACATCTCACTCATTTTAGGTACATTTATTCAGGGTATGCCCTCTTTTAGGTGTCCTGACCAGCTAGGCCAAGGCACACCTCAGGTCTTGATAGTTCGAGTCTTTACTTGGCAATGCGATAACCCTGACTACAAGTGAAGTTGCGTATCAGAGACCAGTATTGTCGTAATATTGAAGCCTATTGAGATTTCCATATGTAGCGGCCCCCTCTATCTCTCCTCTCTCTATTCTTCTGGCTCTGGCTCTTGTCTAGGGGTACCTCCGAGTAGAGTGTGAGGTCACCACGCCAAGTTCCCACTGCAGGTGTGTGTGCGTAGTTCCTCCCTCGCGGAGCCTTAATCCGGGACCCTCAGTCCCGGACTGCCATCCAAGTATCTCACCCCAGGCTAAAAAGGTGCCTGGGATGGAACACGACCTCCGAACGTCCTCCAGGCCTAGGCCGCCTAGAGGACAGACACGAACCACCGCCCTCAGGCTGAAGGTGCCTGGGACTCGACTCCCGCCACCAAAAATGGCCGCCCCTTTATACCCTTTCCCAGCAAGCACGGCGGGTTCCCCCGCCCCACCATACAACCGCTAAGAGAGGCCAAAAAGAGGTACGACACTGCAATGATGGCTCAACCCCGGGCCCAAAGTGACAGCGCCACCCGGTGGGCCCCAAGGAACCATACCACAGTTTCCCCACCAGATTCAAATAGAAAAGCACATACCCTCTACACATACATTAGAGGATTCCACCATTATTGTTATTAGGCAGGAATAAGAAAGAATATTTCTGGACAGCAGCACTCTGAACAAACGTTTTTATTTAAACTAGAACAGCGCTACAAGCCACAGCAAAAACAGCAAACTGGACAGCTGACGCATTTCACACTATTCCTAGTGTTTAATCATAGCTAAATAACACAATAAAACATGCCGAATATATAACTCAAATGGCCATGTGACTGAAAATAAAGAAGGAGTGGTGAAATTGCATCCAATTAACGAATTAGTACTTGAAATGAATGATTTGAACCTCCTGTGAACATGACTAGAGAGTAATGAATAGTGAAAAGACAAGAGAACACAAATAAGTGATATTGAAATGGATTCAAATAAATTAATGATATCTATACATGCGACAAGAAATATATGTAGTAGGGATGAGCCGAACACCCCCGGGTTCGGTTCGCACCAGAACCCGCGAACGGACCGAAAGTTGGCACGAACGTTAGAACCCTATTAAATACAATGGATGCGAACGTTCGAAATCTAAAGTGCTAATTATAACGACTATTATGCATGTTATTTGTCCTAAAAAGGGTTTGGGAACCCGGGTTCTTCACCAGGGGACATGTATCAATGCAAAAATAGGATTTTTGTACTCACCGTAAAATCTGTTTCTCTGGCATCCATGGACTGACACAGCGTGTCTTTACACTTTACACGTGGGTTATGTCCCTGCTTGCAGGAGAAGACCTAGGCAGAATGTGAGATGTTATACACACATTCTAAACAGCCAGAGCTGAACAGCCCCTCCCACGGGGGCGGTCCCTCCGGACATAACCCTCCCACTGCAGTCAGCAGACCTCAGTAACAAAGCAGTACAAACTTAAAAAGGAAGGGTGGGTGCTGTGTCAGTCCATGGATGCCAGAGAAACGGATTTTACGGTGAGTACAAAAATCATTTTCTCTTGTTATCCATGGACTGACACAGCGTGTCTTTACACTTTACACGTGGGATGTCCCAAAGCGGTGTCAAGAGGGATGGGAGCAGTATAAATGGAAAACCAAAAACTTCACTCCAAACAAGGCAGAGCTCCTCAACGGTAGGGTGACCAGACATCCCCAGTTTCTGGGGACAGTCCCCGGATTGAGGACACTCTCCCCAGTTTTGTCCCCGGATTGGATTTAAACAGGGGCTGGGGCAATTTCAAAGACAGTCAGTGCAGGATAAAATAAATAAAAAAAATCTGAATTACACACCCCCCGCTCCGCCGCTCCTACTAGCTTAGGGGGGGGGGGGTGTATTTTTTCCATGATCTGTGCCCCTTTCTGATGATCATGTGCTGGTCAGAGCAGAGGGAATATTTCTTCAGTTTCGGATGCATGCCCATTCAGCTTCGCTTGCATGTTCTGCCTTGGCTCAAGTCCCGGCCAGCCGCCTGCCTATTTCCTTTGCTTCCCTGGTGGAGTAATCTTCCTCTGCTTACCACCCAGTAGTAGCCGAGGCCCGGAGAGTGAGACTTGAGAGGATGTGGGGGCGGGTGGGGGAGGTGACGGGCAGAGGCAGCTGAGCTGTCCAGCAGCAGGAACAGAGGGGAAGTGGATACGATCGTGGGGCTGCCAGTGCCTTCAAGGCTTCAACACAGGTGTGCTTTGAGGGTGTCTGAATAGACTACATTGCACTTTGTCTCTCTGGCATAAGGGTCATAAGTTAACAAAATTAGCATCCAGCAGCCATGTTATGTGACAGAACCAGCCAGAGCCATGATATACTTACTGCCTGCTGCCTGTGAGTTATTGTAATGCTGATCTTAACCAGTTGCAGATCACCCGATAGCAGATTTACTGCTACAGGGTGGCTGCACTGCAAAGGATCATGTATATACGCGATCCTGCATTTTTGGGTCCACTGGTACCTGCTGATCGTTATGTACACAGGCAGAACGGTGGTCTGCCTATGTAAACAAGGCAGATAGCCGTTCTGTCAGTATGGAAGACATTGATTCTGATCCCCCACAGTGAGAAAACACTTGCTAGTTACACATTTAGCCCTATAATTGCCCTAGATGTTATCCCCTTCCCAGCCAGTGTCATTGGTACAGTGACATTTTTAGCACTGATCACTGTATTAGTTTTCCTGGTTCCCACAAAGTGTCAAAAGTGCCACTTAGTGTCCGATTTGTCCACCGCTATATCGCAGTCCCGCTATGAGTCGCTGATTGCCGCCATTACTAGTAAAAAAAAAATATGTCCCCGGATTTCATTTTAAAAATCTGGTCACCTTACTCAACGGAGGAGTTGCAACTTCAAACAGCGGCCTGTAACACCTTGCGGGCGAAGGAAGCATCCGAAGATGCAGCCACATCAACCTTATAAAACTTAGAAAAGGTATGAACAGGACGACCAGGTCGCCGCCTTGCACACTTGTGCAACCGACGCTTGATGTCAGAAAGCCCAGGAAGCACCAATTGCCCTGGTGGAATGCGCCGTAACCGGAAAGGGAGGCGCCCGCCCCTTGAGAGCATAAGCTTGAATGACGGTTTGTCTGATCCACCTAGAAATGGTGGCAGACGAAACCGCTTGGCCCTGTTTTGGACCAGAGACAGCCCCAAACAGTGAGTCAGACTTCCGAATAGTAGCAGACAGGTACACCCGCAAGGCTCGTACCACATCCAAAGTGTGAAGCGCAAACTCTCTGGGATGCGATGGGTGAGGACACAAGGACGGGAGGACAATGTCCTCATTTAAGTGGAAGGCCGAGACCACCTTTTGCAGAAAAGAAGGTCGCGGACGCAACACCGCCTTATCCTTATGGATGACCAAAAAGGGCGACTTGCAGGACAAGGCCGCCAACTCAGACACTCGCCTAACGGAAGTAATGGCCACCAAGAAGGCCACCTTCTGAGACAAAGTCAGGAGGGGAATATCTTATATTTTCAAAGGGAGGTTCCTGGAGAACAGAGAGCACCAAGTTGAGATCCCACGGGGGGAGAGGAGGCTTGACAGGAGGGAGCACATGGTGAACCACCTGCACAAAAGGTGCTAACCAAGGGATGACCCGCCAGCGGTCGCTGAAAGAAGATGGCCAAGGCCAAAATCTGACCCTTAATGGTACTCAAAGCAAGCTTTTGGGTCACGCCACGCTGCAGAAAATGCAGGATTCTGGGAACGGAATACGTTCGTGGGTGCCAGTCGAGCTCTTCGCACATGGCGATGTAAGCTCTCCACGTACGGTGATAGATCTTTCTGGAGGAAGACTTCCGTGCCCTTAACATGGTCGAAATGACCGAATCCGAGAGACCTCCGTCTCTCAGCACCTGGCTTTCAATAACCATGCCGTTAAAGCCAGCGACTGTAAAGCAGGATGAAATATAGGACCTTGAGACAGAAGGTCCCCCCCGCATTGGTAACCGCCAGGGAACGTCCGCAACGAGACGTACCAGATCGGCGTACCAGTGACGCCGAGGCCAATCCGGAGCAATGAGGATCACCAGAATTGCCTCGGTCGCTACCCTGTGCAGCAGGCGAGGGAGCAACTGCAGCGGAGGATAAAGGTATATCAGGTGATACTGACCCCATGGGGCCACCAACGCATCCGAGGCATCCGCCCAGGGATCCCTGGATGTGGCCACAAACCGACACCTTGCAATTGAGTCGAGAGGCCATCAGGTCCACATCCGGCGTGCCCCGTCTGCAAAGGAGTTGAAAGACCTCCGGGTGCAAGGACCACTCTCCCTGGTCCAGCGTCTGGCGACTTAGATAGTCCGCCTGCCAATTGTCTACGCCCGGAATGTAGACAGCCAACAGAGCCGGCATGCTTCTTTCGGCCCACCTCAGGATGCGGGCGACCTCGGAAGCCGCAGCTGAGCTCCGAGTCCCCCCTTGATGGTTGACATACGCCACCGCCGTGGCATTGTCCGACTGGATCCTGATGGAGTGACCCTGTAATTTCTCTGACCATGCGGAGAGGCACAGTCTGATTGCCCGTATCTCCAGCACATTGATCGGTAAGAGGGCTTCGTCCGGAGTCCAAAGCCCTTGGGCCGACAGGACTCCCCAGACTCCCCCCCAGCCCGTCAGGCTGGCGTCCGTCGTGATCACCGTCCATTGGATGGGGAGGAACGACTTCCCGGACCGAAGAGCCGGGGACCTCAACCACCACGTCAGGGACGCCCTGACCAGGTGACTCACCTGGATCTGAAGATCCAAGGACAACGGGGATTTGTCCCAAGTGGACAAGATCTTTCTGTAAAGCCCTGGTGTGCGATTGGGCATAAGGAACGGCCTCGAAGGAGGCCACCATGAGTCCCAGGACTCTCATGCAAAAACGGATTGACGACCATTTTCGGGACGTCAGCACCTGCACTGCAGACTGGAGTGTCAGTAGTTTCTCTGGAGGCAGGAATACTTTTGCCTCCAAGGAGTCCAGGATCAGACCTAGATACTCCAAACGGCTGAGTCGGGACCAGGACCGACTTCTGAATGTTCAGGAGCCACCCGAAGTCCCTGAGGGTCTGACTGACGATAGTCACACTTTCTTCTAATTCTGAGCCACTGTCTGATCTTAGAAGAAGATTGTCCAGATAGCCCACGATAGCAATGCCTCGCTGTCTCAGCAAAGCTAGGACCGGAGCAAGCACCTTGGTGAACACCCTTGGTGCCGAGGCTAGGCCGAAGGGAAGAGCCACAAATTGATAGTGGACTTCGCCGACCGCAAAGCGCAGAAACTTCTGGTGGCTTGCGCAGATCGGAACATGCAAGTAGGCGTCCTTGATGTCCAAGGACGCTAGAAAATCCCGATTGAGTGTAGCGATCACCGTGCGAATGGATTCCATGCAGAATTTTTGCACCTTCACGAAGGCATTCAGGGCCTTGAGGTCCAGGATTGGCCGAACCCCGTCCTTTTTTGGAACAAACAGATTCGAGTAGAACCCCTGAAACCTCTCATGTGACGGAAACGGCACAATCACTCAGGACCCGATCAAATCCTGTATAGCCCCCAAGAGGGCTACCTGACAGGCAGGAAGGAGAGGGAGATTTGAGGGAAAGAATCTGTCTGGGGGCCAGGAGCGGAACTCTATTCTGTATCCTGAGGTGACCACCTCGCACACCCACCTGTCGGAGATCCGGGAGGTCCACCGATCCGTGAACCTGCAAAGTCGTCCCCCGACCCCAGAGACGGACGGGGGCAAGACTTCACGCGGAGGCGGGCTTGGGAGCCGGCTTGTTCGGCTTACGCACCCAGGGGCGCTTGTGCCCACCAGCCGCACTGTTGTCAGTCTGGGATGGCTTACCCGTGGACTCTGATGGACGAAAAAAACCTTTCTGGAAAGGAAGGACCCGGTTTACGGCGGGCCTCCTTACCCTTGATAGTTTGAGGAAGGAGAGTGCTTTTACCTCCCGTGACATCCTTGATGATGTCATCCAGAGCAGCACCAAAAAGTCTACCACCCTTAAAAGGTAGATCTGTCAGGAGCTTCTTAGCGGCTAGGTCAGCAGACCAGCATTTTAACCAGATAAGACGCCGCAATACCACCG
The DNA here is from genome assembly GCA_029206835.1 of Rana muscosa. Taxonomy (NCBI): domain Eukaryota; kingdom Metazoa; phylum Chordata; class Amphibia; order Anura; family Ranidae; genus Rana; species Rana muscosa. The sequence continues at coordinate 414,639,321 of CM055120.1, forward strand.
CCGAGACGGAGGCCCTGGATATAAAAGGGGCCACGTCAAATGTGGCGTTGCACACATATATCAGACCCTGCACCATTTGGTGGGCCAGAGCAATAGTGTCTGGAGGAAGGTTATGCTCCTGCACAGTTTGGTGCAAAATTTTTGCCCATTCCGTGAGTGTCTGAGACACAAGGGTCGCCGCTACTACGGGCCGTAGGGCGGATTCCAACAAGGCGAACATGGCTCTACTCACCACTTCTGACCTCCTGTCAGTGGGGTCCTTAAACGCAGGAGTCCCCTCCATCGGGAGAGTGGTGGCCTTGTTTAAACGGGCGACTGGAGGGTCGACCACCGGGGGAGAAGCCCATTTTTTAAGCAGGGCATCTTCAAAGGGGTATCTGATAGACAAATGCCGCGGGACCATGAAAGTCTTCTGCGGCTTTTCCCAGACCTGGTCAATGAGCTGGTCAAAGAAAGGTACATATGGAAAGACCTTTTTAGAAGGCTTGGCTTTAAAAGAACCAAAGGAGACTGCCTCCGCCTGAGGTTCTGCAGCCGCAGCATTCAGCTTGAGTGTCCCTCACAGCATCAATGAGTTCACCAACAAGCGCCCTGTCATTTACTGACTCAGAACTGGAGTCTTCCTCACAAGGAATGTCCTGTTCAAAACCATCCAAATATTCAGATCTAGGGTCCTGAGCAGCACTAGCTAGGCCCATATCTGAATCAGAGCACTCCCCTTGTAGAGATCAAGTGGGGAGAGGGCGCTTTTTGCTCCCTTGTGCTCGCACACCGCTTCCATCCTGGTCAGAAATGATTCCAGGACTGCCGACAACTGGTCCATGGGGACCGCAGGTGCTGGAGCACTGCCTGCTGCCTCTGGCATGTGAGGGGAAGCTAGTGACACCGACTCCATAATGTCCCTCTCTGAGAGTCCTCAGAAAAAAAGTCCACCCACAGGCTGTGCTGACCGAGTAGGGGAATGCCCAGGGGACCCACCAACCTGACCAGGACCGCTTGGTTCCGCTGCCCTGTCTCTCTGCGCCGCGCTGCTCAGCCTGAGTGAGCTGAGAGGAGAGAGTGTGAGGAGATTCGCGCCGTTCCCAGCGGCGATAGAGGCCAAACAAGTGTTTGAAAAACGTGCGGCTACAAGAAAATGGCCACCGCAATGTGCTCCGGCGGACCACTGCAAGATGGCCGCCAATGTGAAAATCAGCACACACAGCAAACATGGTGCCGAACGGCGCCCAGGCCCCTCACACATTAAAATAAACAGCCCCAGCGAAATGCAGAGCAGCATGAGCCGCCCCCCACCCCCCAGACAGTATGGCCCCCAGGCACCCCACACAGCACAGTGCCAGCAATGGTGAACAGAGAGTGACATTAAAAACAGGGGGAGACAGGGAAAATCCCCCACACAAGAAACACACAGCATGTACTCACCTGCAGCCAGGAGAGACTACTTACCCATCCCCTGAGGGACCCACTGGTGTGTTTCTGACAGAACTATCACAGTGCGGTACTGAGTAGCTGTCGCCCGGGTCCACCGCGAAAGATACAGCCGGACTATTCAATCTTGAGAGGACCGCGGAGCGTGAAGCCCACCGGCCACCCCTGGAGTCGTGGGGCATGTCGTGAACCGAGTCTCACGCACACAAGGCGAGGATCAGCACGCTCGATGGTCGGACAGGGAAGACTACAGGATATTTTGTACCCAACCTGTTGCCCAGCCGACAGTTGATAGAAGATCTCAAAAAAATTTAAGAAAAAATTCCAAAAGGAATAAAAATAGGTCAGGAGACAGGCTCCTGAGAGAGCCATGTCTTCTCCTTCTGCTAGGCAGAAAAAAAAACTGAGGTCTGAGGTCTGCTGACTGCAGTGGGAGGGTTATGTCCGGAGGGACCGCCCCCCTGGGCGGGGCTGTTCAGCTCTGGCTGTTTAGAATGTATGTATAACATCTCACATTCTGCCTAGGTCTTCTCCTGCAAACAGGGACATAACCCACGTGTAGGGAGAGAAAAGACGTTTTAAAAACGGCCGTTTTTCGGGAGCAGTCATTTTAATGATGCATAAAGTGAAAAAAAAAAGTCAAATATTCCTTTAAATATCGTACCTGGGGGGTGTCTAAAGTATGCCTGTGAAGTGCCACGTGTTTCCCCTGTTTAGAACTGTCCCTGCACAAAATTACATTTCTAAAAGGAAAAGAAAAAAAGCCATTTAAAACTGCTTGCGGCTTTAATGTAATGTCTCGTCCCGGTAATATGGATGAAAATCTTTAAGAAAAATGGCATAGCTACCCCATCACCTCCCCCCCTACCCCAGCCCATTACCCCCCTTTGGGTCTTGTATGGATATTAAGGGGAACCCCGCACACAAAATAAAAAAGGCCCTATATACTCTGAACAGCCGTATACAGGCGGTGCATACAAGACAGGGACTGTAGGTTTGTTCTTATGTAGAATCTGTTTGTAATTTTGAACAGGTACATTGTTTAAGTGTAGCTCCAGCCACAAAATCTAGAACATAGGGAAGGGTTATCACCCCTGTAACATTTGTTTTGCTGTCTGTGCAGTGTGCACCTGTTCAGAACAGTTCACCTCACTTTCCGTCCTAATGACAAATGTTTTGAAAATTTGTGGTTTTTATTGAAACAAGAATTGGTGATAAAGCATCAGTGGAGAGGAGACACTTTTTTTCCCATATTAACTCTTACAGGAGAGAATTTGTCTTCCTAGGGGTAGATTTCCTCACTTCCTGTTGTCTTCTTCCATTTGCAAGTAGGCGTCGTTTGTAAGTTGGATGTTTGAAAGTAGGGGGCCTGCCCTATATACTCTGCTGAAATTTGCACCTTACATGTTGGTGTTGCCACAACACTGTAAGCCCTCACAGTTACTCTTGGTGGGCGCATGAATGGGCCCTGCTGTGAATTATTAGATCAAGAATTGTAATTACATGCCCCTGTTAAACAGGGGCTGAAAAATTGGGCCTTAGCCACTGGTGGCGGCACCCAGAAACAAAAACGTTCTTCCAAGCTATCATCATTTGGATCATTGAGGAGGAGGATAGTCAGTCAACATAACAGGACAGTCACTCAGCATCAGTCTTGAAGGGATGTGACATTTGAAAATAAATTAGTCTGTTATATCAGCTTCAGGTGTTTGGTAGCTGGTGGTGATCCAAGACTGGTTCATCTTTATGAAGGTCAGTCGATCAACCGAGTCAGTGGACAGGCGCACCCTGTGAGCCGTGACAAATCCTCCAGCAGCACTGAATGTGCGTTCTGAAAGAATGCAGGACAGGCCAGTAGCTCAATTGCTTACTGTGCAAGCTCTGGCCAGTGATCCATCCTCAAGACCCAGTAAGCCAGAGGATTTTCAGTGGGGAAGGTGTCCAAGTCTGACCTTGCCCCTAGGTATTCCTGCACCATGTATATCAGACGCTGGCGATGGTTGCTGGAACCAATCATACCTTGGGGCTGCGGACTAAAGAATTGTCTGAACGCATCGGTCAGATGGCCACCTTCCCCACCGCTCCTTCTTTGACTGACCGAAGCCTCAGCAACTCGTTGTCCAGGACCAGGAGTTTGTAACCTCCCAGTCTCTGGGAACGCGTTGCACAGACCTTTCTGCAAGGCCTCCCGGAGTTGTTTCATCCTCTGCTCCCTCTGCGACGGTAAGATAAGGTCCGCAACCTTACTCTTGTACCGTGGATCAAGGAGAGTGGCCAGCCAGTAATGGTCCCTCTCCTTGATCCGAAGAATACGAGGATCCTTCCGCAGACTCTGCAGGATCAGGGAGGCCATGCAGCGTAGGTTAGCTAAGGCATTCGGTCCGGAGTCCTCTGGGTCACTAAGGACGACATGATCCGCAGCCACCTCCTCCCAGCCACGTACAAGTCCACGGGTTTCTTGGGACTGTAAATCATCCCTAAAAGACTGCTGCTGATGATGCTGAGTGCCAGGCTCCACCTCCATGCTGACAACCCTCCTCCTGTGCGATGGGTGGGACAAAAGGAACACTGTCTGGGTAAAGGGGGCCTTGACAGGCAAGAAGGTCCTCCTCTTCCTGCCTCTGTTCTGCCTCAAGTGCCCTGTCCATTATTCCATGCAGCGTATGTTCCAACAGGTGGACAAGAGGTACAGTGTCACTGATGCATGCACTGTCACTGCTCACCATCCTCGTGGCCTCCTCAAATGGTGCCAGGACAGTGCATGCATCCCTGATCATGCCCCACTGGCGTGGTGAAAAAAACCCGAGCTCCCCTGACCCTGTCCTGGTGCCGTAGTCGCACAGGTACTCATTGATGGACCTCTGCTGCGTGTGCAGCCGCTGCAACATGGCCAATGTTGAGTTCCACTGGTGGGCATGTCACATATAAGGCGGTTCTTGGGCAGGTTCAACTCCTTTTGCAGCTCAGCCAGGCGAGCACTGGCATTATAAGATCTGCGGAAATGCACACAGACTTTCCTGGCCTGCCTCAGGACATCCTGTAAGCCCGGGTACCTGCCCAAGAACCGCTGCACCACCAGGTTAAGGACGTGAGCCACACAGGGCACATGGGTCAGTTGTCCCTGTCGGAGGGCGGAGAGGAGGTTGGTGCCATTGTCGCAAACCACCATTCCTGGCTTAAGCTGGCGTGGCGTCAACCACCTCTCGGCCTGCCCCTGCAGAGCAGACAGAACCTCTGCCCCAGTGTGGCTCCTGTCCCCCAAACACACCAGCGCAAGCACAGCATGGCATCTTTTTGCCTGCGTACTTGCGTAGCCCCTTGAACGCCTACGGAGCACCGCTGGTTCCGAGGACAAAGCACAGGAAGAGGCCGTGGAGGAAGAAGGAGGGGGTGGAGGAGAGAGGTGTGTCACAACCAGTAGTAGCATTTTGGAGGCGTGGCGGCGGAACAACCTCCAACACTACTGCACCTTGTCCTGCATCCTTCCCAGCTGCCAAAAGAGTGACCCAATGGGCCGTGAAAGAAAGGCAACGTCCCTGTCCATGCCTGCTGGACCATGAGTCTGCGGTAATATGCACCTTACCGCTGACCGCCCTGTCCAGCGAGGCCAAGACATTGCCTTCCACATGCCGGTAGAGAGCCAGAATCGCCTTCCGTGAGAAAAAAAGTGGCGTTTGTGCAATGTGTGGTATCTCAGTGGCAGGTTCCCAAACTCACAGAAGGGGGCCGAGTCTACCAACTGAAAAGGCAGCAGTTGAAGCGCTAGCAATTTAGCCAAGCTAGCATTCAACCGCTGGGCATGTGGATGGCTGGGAGTGAACTTCTTTCGACGGTCCAGCAGCAGGGGCAGGGAAATTTGCCTGCTAGAAATCGGACGTTGGTGTACTGCTAGCAGAGTGCCCGCAAGTACTTGGCTGTGACACACCTAATTCTACACTTTCATTCCTCTCAATGCAGGTTTCAGAGAGGACTGAAGGTATAGTGGGGTTGGAGATCCCAGCTGATGCGGTGCAAGGAGAGGTCCGCTTTGTTCTTTGGTGTAGGTCTTTAAGGTAGGCTTGCCAACGAGCTGCATGGCAGGTCAAGATATGTCTGGTCAAGCATGTGGTGCCCAAGCGGCTGATGTTTTGGCCACGCGATATACGCTTGAGACATATGTTGCAAACAGCAGCTGTGCGATCTGATGCACTCGACTCAAAAAAGGCCCACACCAAAGAACTTTTTGAATAACGGGCAGAGGCAGCGCCCTGCACAGGCGGAGCTCTGCGGTGCGATTCCGTCGGTGTGCTGCCCTTACGCTAGCCCCCCAAGGGCATCCTGCCTCGTTGGAGATGTGCCTCCTCATCCTCCTCCTCCTCTCTCCTATTAGGCATCCACCTGGAGTCAGTGACCTCATCATCCCCTCCCTCCTCATCACTGGAGCCAATCTGGCAGTATGCTGCAGCTGCTGGAACATGACTGCCAGATTGGTGTCCTTCTTGAGCATCCCCTCTCTGCTCTCACGCTACTGCCTTCCTCTAGCTGGGTATCATCATCAGACCCTTCGAAACGCTGGGCATCCTCCTGCAGCATGTACCCAACACTGTGCTCAAACAGTTCAGGGGGACTCCTCAGGAGGACATGGTGGGTCTAGGGAAGGAGTGACCGATGAGGATATTGATACCAGGGATGAGGACGCTTTGGCAGCTGCTTTGCCAGTACCCTGAGCCTGGGTGAGAGGATGAGGGGGATGAGGAGGGCTTGGTCATCCACTCTACCAAGTCTTCGGTATGATGCGGCTCAACACATCCAGCTGCCGAAAAGAAGGACAAGCGTGTCCCATGGCCACGTGCTGATGGCGATGCACCGCGTCCACAACCAGCACTGTTGTCTCTAGACACAGAGCCTGCTTGCCCTCTTTTATTGGCTCCCGACTGTCTGCCTCTCCTTGTTTGCCTTCCAGACATTCTAATGGCCTGCAGGGAGATGGGAAAACCAGCAATAAGGCCTAGCTTCAGGAGTATATTTTGCAGGAATCACACTACGCCTGCTGCAAGTGCTGCAAATGCCTGGTAGTGTAACACCAGGAAAACAGCAATACGGGCTAGCTTCAGGTGTATAATGTGCAGGAGGCTTAGCAACGACACTGACACTGTCCCCTGCCTATCCTCTCTCCCTGCACACAAGGTTTAGCAAAGAATATGACACTGACACTCTCCCTGCCTATCCTTCTCTCTCCCTACACACAAGGTTTAGCAAAGAATAGATATGACACTGTCCCTGCCTATCCTTCTCTTTCCCTGCTCCGGAACACGCTACACGAGGCCGCCGTGCTGGCAGCCTTTTATAGTGTGGGGCGTCTACTAAACCCCCTCAGCTATAATTGGCCACAGGCATCCTGCCTGTGGCCAATCATTGCTCTCCTCGCTGCCGGCGCTGTGATTGGCCAAGCATGCAGGGTCACAGTGCATGCTTGGCCAATCACAGCGCCGGGATTGCACTGCGATGGCGCAGTGTATTGTGGGCCGTTCGCGTCACTCGAATTTGGCGCGAATGGCCCAAATCGTTCGTTGTTCGCCGAACGAGCGACCAGCCGATGTTCGACTCGAACACTGAGCTCATCCCTAATATGTAGTAACAACTTAAAAGTAGAACACATCCATGAAATAGTTCATGGGAAGTTAACTCATAATGTGTCTCACAATGTACACCACCACCACACACACACACACACACACACACGGTGTCAAATTTAGTGGGGTGTATCTAGGCAATAGATGGCCCAGATACATTGATTTTAGGGATTTATGGACACTTGAGTGTGGGAGGTATGAATGGTGTCATGTTCCCTGCGGTCTCTGGGTGGCGCTGTCACCTGGGACCAGGGTTGAGCTACCATACTGGAGCCGTGCCCTTTTTGTCCTCTCGCGGCGGTGGTGGTGCGCCTGCTGAGAGCATATAAAAAGGGGGCGGACATCTTGCACACGAGGTCCATACCCCAGGCACCTTCAGCCTGGGGGCTGCTGCGGTTCGTCTGTGCCCAGGCGCCCTTGACCTGGGTGAGTGGAGTCGAGTTCCATCCCAGGCACCTTCGGCCTGGGGTGAGGTACTATACCAGGAGGCCTGGGGCCCAGTACCCTCGACTGGGTCCCGCGAGGGCGAAGCATTCCTAAGGTGCCCCCGGTATTGGGTGCCTGAATCCTGGGCGTAAGGGACCGGATACGCGACCTCCCCGTAGAGCCAGCGCAGCATTTGCTGGTGCCGGTGGAGGCCTCTGGTGACCGTCCGGATGAAGTCTTCCTCTGACAGGGGTCGTTTGTTCTAAAGGAGGTACTTCATGTTCTCACGGTCTGTGGCAGAGACCCATCTTCCTCAGGTCAGTGGCAGCGACTGTGCGCCAAGCCTGTTTGCACTAAACGGAACACGAGAAACTTTAATTCATCAGTTGTGCCTGGACCTACTCTTCCCTACACCTTGTCTGTTCTTTTAAAAGTCAACCAGTTTCAAGGCAATAAAACAGTGTTGGACTTGTCTTGGTGTGGAACTCGTGTTACTGGAAACTAAGTGTCCCTGTCAGTGACAATCATCCTCCATAGGAGAAGCTGAGGTTCCGGCCTAAAACGGTTAGCTCATATCTCTACATCCTACATCAGAAAGCCGAGCTGGTGGTGTGCATATTTCCCCCTTCTCCCAGATACCCCTAGACGAGTAAAACCAGCCGAGGGGAGAACCGAGATAGACACACACACACACACACACACACACACACACGTAACTAATTGAGTGAATAGATGAATGAATAAATGAATCCACAGTGCAGTGCAAAATATTTGAAGGAAAAGGAAATGACATAAAAATAAGAGTTAAAGGACAACGCATGTAGCATGATAATGTGGAATAATGTGTCAAACTTAAGTGTTGAATAAATAAAATAAAAATACTGCGATTAGGGATGAGCTCTGCGTTACTCGAACATCGTGTGTTCGATGAAGATCGAACGTTTTGGGTCGTTCGCGCCAAATGCGAGTGACGCGAACGGCCCTAAATCCCGGCGCTGTGATTGGCCAAGCATGCACTGTGACCCCGCATGCTTGGTCAATCACAGCGCCGGCAGCGAGGAGAGCCATAATTGGCCACAGGCAGGATGCCTGTGGCCAATTATAGCTCAGGGGGGTTTAGTACACGCCCCACACTATAAAAGGCCGCCAGCACGGCGGCCTTGTGTAGTGTGTTGGCGTGCAGGGAAAGACGTACATAGGCAGGGACAGTGTTAGAGAAATTGTTGTGTAGGGAGAGAGAAGGATAGGTAGGGACAGTGTCCGTGATATTGTGTGCAGGGAGAGAGAAGGATAGGTAGGGACAGTGTCCGTGATATTTTTGCTAAGCCTCCTGCACAGTATACACCTGAAGCTATCCCTTATTGCTGTGATTTCCTGTTGTGCAACACAGGCAGGCATCTGCCGCACTTAAAGCAGGCTTAGTGTGATTCCTGCAAAATATACACCTGAAGCTAGCCCTTATTGCTCGTATTTTTTTTTCCTTGTGTTACACTAAGGGCTCTTTCACACCGGACGGATCAGTAATGATCCGCCCCGTGAAACTCCGCTTGCTCAGCGGGGATCGCTCCGTTGATCCCCGCTGAGCCGGCGGATGACTGGGCGGTTCCCGCACACTGTGCAGGGACCGCCCTGTCAGAGCGCCGCTCTCCCCTATGGGGGGATCGGATGACAGACCGTAGAGTCCGTTGTCATCCGATCCGCAGACAGAAGGAAAAAATAGGATTTTTGTACTCACCGTAAAATCCATTTCTCTGACATCCATGGACCGACACGGCGGCTCTTATCACTGAACGTATGGGTATAATGTCCCTGCTTGCAGGAGAAGACCTAGGCAGAATGTTAAAAATGTTAACATTCTAGAACAAACCAGAGCTGAAAAGCCCCACTCAGGGGGGCGGTCCCTCCGGACATTACCCTCCCACCTGCAGCTAGCAGACCTCAGTTTGTAACAAAGCAGCACAAACTTAAAGTAAGGGTGGGTGCCGTGTCGGTCCATGGATGTCAGAGAAATGGATTTTACAGTGAGTACAAAAATCCTATTTTCTCTCATCATCCATGGACCGACACGGCGGCTCTTATCACTGAACGTATGGGACGTCCCAAAGCAGTGTCAAGAGGGATGGGAGCAGTATAAATGGAAAAAACAAAAAAACTTCACTCCAAACAAGGCAGAGCTCAACGGAGGAGTTGCCACTTTAAACAGCGGCCTGCAACACCTTGCGGCCGAAGGAAGCATCCGGAGATGCAGCCACATCAACCCTAAAAAACGTAGAAAAGGTATGAACAGACGACCAGGTCGCCGCCTTGCACCTTGTGCAACCGACGCTTGATGTCGGAAAACCCAGGAAGCACCAATTGCCCTGGTGGAATGCGCCGTAACTGGGAAGGGAGGCACCCGCCCCATGAGAGCATAGGCTTGAAAGACGGTTTGTCCGATCCACCTAGAAAATGATGGCAGACTAAGCCGCTTGGCCCCGTTTCTGACCAGAGATAGTCAAACAGAGAGTAGACTTCCGAATAGAAGCAGCAGACAGGCACACCCACAAGGCTCGTACCACGCACACTGAGATGCGATGGGCGAGGACACTAGGATGGGAGGACAATATCCTCATTTAGGTGAAGGGTCGAGATCACCCTTGACAAAAGAGAAAGTCACGGATGCAACACCGCCTTATCCTTATGGATGACTAAGTATGGCGACTTGCAGTACAAGGTCACCAATTCAGATACTCGTCTAACAGAAGTGATTGCCACTAAAAGGGCCACCCTCTGAGACAAAGTGAAGAGGGGAATATCCCTGATATTCTCAAAAGGAGGTTCCTGGAGAACCGAGAGTACCAATTCCGATCCCACAGGGGAAAGGAGACTTGACAGGAGGGAGCCCCTGGCGAACCCCCTGCAAAAGGGTGCCAACCAAGGAATGACCCGCTAGTGGTCGCCGAAAGAAGACAGCCAAGGCCGAAATCTGACCCTTAATGATACTCAAAGCGAGCCTTTGGGCCACTCCATGCTGTAGGAAATGCAGGATTCTAGGGACGGAATACGTCCGAGGATGTCAGTCCAGCTCTTTGCACCTGCCGATGTAAGCTTTTCAGGTACAGAGAGTTCTGGAGGAAGACTTCCGTATCCTTAATATGGACGAAATGACCGAGTCCGAGAGACCTCGGTCTCTCAACACCTGACTTTTAACAGCCATGCCGTTAAGGCCAGAGACTGTAAAGGCAGGATGAAATGTATGACTGAGACAGAAAGTCCTCCCTTATTGGCAACCATCAGGGAACGGCCGTGACGAGACGTAACAGATCGGCGTACCAGTGAAGCCGAGATCAATCCGGAGCAATGAGGATCACCGGAATTCTCTCGGCCGCCACCCTGCGCAGCAGGCGAGGGAGCAACTGCAGCGGAGGATAAACGTATATCAGGTGATAATGACCCCATGGGCCACTGACGCCTCTGAGGCATCCGCCCAAGGATCCCTGGATCAGGCCACAAAGCGACAACTTGCGATTGAGTAGAGAGGCCATCGGGTCCACCTCCGGCGTGCCCCACCGTTTGTGTGGCAAATGAGTTTAAATACCTCCGGGTGCAAGGACCACTCACCCTGGTCCAACGTCTGGCGACTCAAATAGTCCGCCAGTTCTATGCCCGGAATGTAAACAGCCGACAGAGCCGGCACGCTTCCTTTAGCCCACTTCAGGGTACGGGGGACCTCGGAAGCCGCAGCTGAGCTCGAGTCCCCCCTTGATGCTCGACATACGCCACCACCGTGACTTTGTCCGACTGGATCCTAATGGAGCGATCCTGCAATCTCTCAGACCACGAGGAGAGGCACACTCTGATGGCCCGTATTTCCAGAACATTGATCGGCTAACGGGCTTCGTCCGGAGTCCAAGCCCTTGGGCCAACAGGACTCCCCAGACTACACCCCAGCCCTTCAGGCTGGCGTCCGTAGTGAACACCGTCCATTGGACGGGGCGGAACGACTTCCCGGACCCAAAACCACCATGTCAGGGACGCCCTGACCAGGTGGCTCACCTGGATCCGAAAATCCAAAGACAACGAGGATTTGTCCCAAGGGAACAAGATCTCCTTCTGCAATGCCCTGGTGTGTGATTGGGCATACGGTACGGCCTCAAAATAGGTCACCATGAGTCCCAGGACTCCCATGCAAAAAACAGATTGACGGGCATTTTTTGGGATGTCAGCATCCGCACTGCAGACTGAAGTGTCAGTAGCTTCCCTGGAGGTATGATACCTTTGCCTCCAAGGAGTCCAGAATCAGACCGAGATACTCCAGATCTCGAGTCGGGACCCAGACTGACCCCTGAATGTTTAGGAGCCACCCGAAGTCCCTGAGGGTCTGACTGACGATAGTCACACTGTCTAATGCTGAGCCATTTCCTGCTCTGAGAAGATCGTCCAGATAGCCCACGACAGCAATGCCTTGCTGTCTCAGCAAGCTAGAACCGGCACAAGCACCTTGGTGAACATCCTCGGTGCCGAGGCTAGGCCGAAAGCAAGAGCCACAAATTGCTAGTGGACTTCGCCGATCGCAAGCGCAGATCGGAACATGCAAGTAGGTGTCCTTGAAGTCCAAGGTCGCCAGAAAAACCCCTTGACTGAGTGTATTGACCACCGTGCGAATGGATTCCATGCGGAACTTTTGCACCTTCACGAAGGCATTCAGGACCTGGAGGTCCAATATAGGCCGAACCCCGTCCCTTTTTTGGGACAAACGAATTTGAGTAGAATCCCTGAAACCTCTCCTGTGACGGAACCGGCACAATCACTCCGGACCTCAAACCTGAATAGGCCCCATAGGGCCGCCCAACGGGCAGGAAGGAGAGGAAGATTCGAGGGAAGAATCTGTCTGGTATTAGGAACGGAACCTATCCTGTAACCTGAGGTGATCACCTCGCACACCCACCGGTAGGAGATCCGGGAGGTCCATTGATCCGTGGACCTGCAAAGTCGTCCCCCCTACCCCAGAGTCGGGTGGGGGCAAGACTTTACGCGGAGGCGGGCTAGGGAACCGGCTTGTTCGGCATACGCACCCAGGGGCGCTCGTGTCCACCAGCCGTACCACTGTCAGTCTGGGAGGGCCTCCCTGTCGACTGACGAAAAAAAAAAAAAAAAAAATTTGCTGGAAAGGAAGGACCCTGCTTACGACGGCCTCCTTACCCTTGCTAGCCTGAGGAAGAACAGTGCTTTCACCTCCCGTGACATCCTAGATGATGTCATCCAGCGCAGCACCGAAAAGCCTACCACCTTTAAATGGTAAATCCTTCAGAGGCTTTTTAGAAGCTAGGTCAGCAGACCAGCATTTCAACCAGATCAGACAACGCAATACCACCGCCAAGACAGAGGCCCTGAGTTATAAGGGGCCGCGTCAAACGTGGCGTCGCCACATAAACCAGGCCCTGCACCATTTGTGGGCCAGAGCAATAGTGTCTGGAGGAAGATTATGCTCCTGTACAGTTTGGTGCAAAATTTTTTTGCCCATCCCGTAAGTGTTGGAGACACAAGGGTCGCCGCTGCCACAAGCCGTAGGGCGGACCCCAACAAGGCAAACATGGCTCTACTCAGCACTTCTGACCTCCTGTGAGTGGGGTCCTTAAATGCAGGAGTCCCCTCCACCGGGAGAATGGTGGCCTTGTTCAGCCGTGCGACTGTAGGGTCGACCACTGGGGGAGAAAGACACGTTTTAAGTAGGGCATCCTCAAAAGGGGTATCTGATAGATAAACGCCGCGGGACCATAAAAGTCTTCTGCGGCTTTTTCCCCCAGACCTTATCAATGAGCTGGTCAAAGAAAGGTACATATGGAAAAAAAAACACTTTAGAAGGCCCGGCCCTAAGGAACCAGAGGAGACTGTGTGCCCGAGGTTCTGCATCCGCAGCATTTAGCTTGCGAGTGTCCCTCACTGCATCAATGAGTTCACAAAACAAGCGCCCTGTCATTTACTGACAGAACTGGAGCCTTCCTTGCAAGGAATGTCCTGTTCAAAACCATCAAATATATTCAGAGCTAGGGTCCTGAGCGGTAGTAGCTAGGCCCATATCTGAATCAGCGCACACCCCCCTTTTTTGTGGAAAAGAAGTGGGGAGAGGGGCTTTTTTGCTCCCTTGCGCTCACACACTGCTTCCTCCTGGTCAGATTAGGGACCAGTTGTCGGCAGTCCTGGAATCATTAAGGACCGCAGGTGCAGGAGCACTGCCAGTTGTCTCTAACAATGTGAAGAAACAGGTGAACCAGACTCCAATATTGCCACCCTCTGAGACCTTATTCACCATTACAGTGAATAATACAGCCCACCTACAGGCCGTGCTGGGGCTGAGGGGATACCTGGAGTACTCACCACCCCTAGGGACCGCTGTATGAGCCGCGCTGTACGAGTCGTGCCATAGTGTGGGTGCAGCCTGAGGGGAAGAATCTGAGGATGTGTATTCCGCGCCGTTCAGCAGCGATGCTAGAGGCCGAAAACTAAAAACTGAAGCGCCGCGGCTACAAGAAAATGGCCGCCGGGCACCAGTACAACTGAGCACAACAGCACAACAGGGTGCAGAGAGCAGCATAACATTGGGGAGACAGGGAGAACCCCCCACACACAGAAACACAGCCAGCATGTACTCACCTTGCAGCAGGAGAGACTTACCCATCCCGCAAGCACCTTGGAGAACACCCCCGGTGCCAATAGAGGGACTCACTGGCTTGTTTCAGACAGACTTATCACAGAGTCGTACTGCGTAGCTGTCGGCCCGGTCCACCGTGAAAGATACAGTAGGTACTGTTCGATCTCGAGAGGACCGCGGGAGCATAAAAGCAACCCGGCCACCCCTGGAGCCACGGGGTATGTCGTGAACTGAGTCTCACGCACACAAGGCGAGGATCAGCACGCTTGATGGTCGGACAGGGAAGACTACGAGGATACCAGTGTACCCAACCTGTTGCCCAGCCGACAGTTGATTGAAGGTCTCAAAAATAAAATTCCCAAAGGAATAAAATTTAAAAGTAAAATATCTTCCAGGAGACTGGCTCCTGAGAGAGCCATGTCTTCTCCTTCTGCTAAGCAGAAAGAGAAAAAAACTGAGGTCTGCTAGCTGCAGGTGGGAGGGTAATGTCCAGAGGGACCGCCCCCTGGGGCGGTGCAGCTCTGGTTTGTTCTAGAATGTTTTAACATTTAACATTCTGCCTAGGTCTTCTCCTGCAAGCAGGGACATATACCCATACGTTCAGTGATAAGAGCCGCCGTGTCAGTCCATGGATAAGAGAAATAGGGTTTTCCTCCGTCACACTTTTGCGGATCGGATGTCAGCGGACATGTCACCGCTGATATCCGTGGCTCCATAGGAGGACATGTAGCATCCGCTCAGGTCTGCCTAAAAAACTGACAGGCGGACCTGAACGGACCCTCAGTGTGCCCTAACAGGCATCTGCAGCACTTAAGGCAGGCGTAGTGCGATTCCTGCAAAATATACACCTGAAGCTAGCCCTTATTGCTCGTAGGTTTTTTTTCCCCTTTTGTGTTACACTAACAGGCATCTGCAGGGGCATGCAATTACAATTATTGATCTAATAATTCACAGCAGGGCCCATTCCTGCGCTCACCAAGAGTAACTGTGAGGGCTTACAGTGTTGTGGCAACACCAACATGTAAGGGGCAAATTTCAGCTGAGTATATACGGCAGGCCCCTACTTTCAAACATCCAACTTACAAACGACTCCTACTTGCAAACGGAAGGAGACAACAGGAAGTGAGAGGAAATCTACCCCTAGGAAGGGAAATTCTCTCCTGTAAGAGTTAATATGGGAAAAAGGTGTCTCCTCTCTACTGATGCTTTATCGCCAATTCTTGTTTCAATAAAAACCCCACTTTTCAAAAACAGTTGTCATTGGGACGGAAAGTGAGGTGAAATGTTCTGAACAGGGGCAGACAGCAAAACAAAATGTTACAGGGGGTGATAACCCTTCCCTATGTTTTCCAAAAAGCTTAATAGATTTTTTGGCTGGAGATACACTTAAACAATGTACCTGTTCCAAAATTACAAACAGATTCTACTCAAGAACAAACCTACAGTCCGTCTTGTTTGCACCGCCTGTATACTGCTGTTCAGAGTATATAAGGCCTTTTTTATTTTGTGTGCGGGGTTCCCCTTAATATCCATACAAGACCCATATGGGCTGGGGTGGGGGGGTAGCTATGCCATTTTTCTTAAAGATTTTCATCCATATTACCGGGACCAGACATTACATTAAAGCCGCAAGCAGTTTTAAATGGCTTTTTTTCCTTTAGAAATGTAATTTTGTGCAGGGACAGTTCTAAACACGGGAAACACATGCCACTTCACAGGCATACTTTAGACACCCCCCAGGTACGATATTTAAAGGAATATTTGACTTTTTTTTTCACCTTTATGCATCATTAAAATGACTGCTCCCGAAAAACTGACGTTTTTAAAACTTTGTTTTGCATTGATACATGTCCCCTGGGGCAGAACCCGGGTTCCCAAACCCTTTTTAGGACAGTAACATGCATATTAGTCGTTATAATTAGCACTTTAGATTTTGAACGTTCGCATCCATTGTATTTAATAGGGTTCTAACGTTCGTGCGAACTTTCAGTCCGTTCGCGGGTTCTGGTGCGAACCAAACCCGGGGGTGTTCGGCTCATCACTAACTGATGTGATCTAATATGGTGTAGTATAATATGGTGAATAAATCAAATAGTGAACTATGTGACCATTTTAATTTATATGTGTATAACAAAATACATGAATCAAATAATTTATATCATACATTCAGCTAATCAATCATTTATGTAATATGTGCATATTAGTGAACACCAAAGGGTCGAAGAGAGTTATATAATCTGAAATTATAGTTCTGTAAAAGATTTAAATCGCAAGCTCTGTGCTGGGCTCCAATGGGGTAGTTGGTGTAATAGAAGGAAGAGGAAAGACAACATCCGTGTGAATGGACGTGACAAGAAAAATTGTGTCCACGGGTGCATGCATGCATCCATCATTTATCATATTATACATTCAGCTATCTAATCAATCATTCATTTATTGATTCATGTATTTTGTTATACACATAAATTAAAATAGTCATAGTTCACCAATTTATCCTACACCATTATTATATCACATCACAGTATTTTTATTTTATTTATTCAACATACATCATGCTACATGTGTTGTCCTTTAACTTTACTTATGTCCTTTTTTTGCTTCAAACATTTTGCACTGCACCGTGGATTCATTTATTTATCCATTTGTTTATTCATTCAATTACATGATTGAATATATATTATATATGTAGCAACCACGCCACCCTCCTTCTCCACTCTTTGGCTCATTCACTGGAGAGGAAGGCGCATAGTCTCCACCATGCCCGTACCCCCTGGTTTGCAGAGGTTAAGCACACTTGTTTTCACTTACAGGTCTTTGCAGCGACTCCCCTCCGTGCTTGCTTCTGTCCCTAGTATGCAAGGACAAAAAAAAAAAAAGTCTATGCCCCAAGTAACTCCAAGGTCCACACCAGCATCAACTCCAACCAGAGTTTATTTCTTTATGCACGAACATCCACAAATGAGAAGAGAAAGGTGTTAGGAAGACAGATCAGTTCAGGCACTCTTGTTTCTTTGCCACTCGATCCCGAGTGAGTATAGCTCACCCGGATAGTCACCCAAAGGCACTAGCAGCCGGCGTGTAACGCGAACAGTCTATTAAATTCCCTATTGGATGCGTTCAGGAGATCCTCTGCCACAGAATCTATAGTGTCCCAAACCTCCTACTGGTCCTGTTTAGATCCCTTTTCCGGATGGATGACATCCCTCCAGAGAGTTACTGGGCCCCTTCCTTCACTGTGAAGTCTCACCTGTCCTTCGGAACGGTACTCCCCCAGCCTCCTCTTCTAGAAACGGGTCCCTTCGTAAGGCGGCACCCTGGGACTCCTCCTCCCGAAGTGGGCTCCAGCTAAAGGTGCCTGGGACTAAGGTGCACAAGGGCCATGCGCCACGACTCCGACACCAAAAAGAACCGACCCATCACAGGCGGCGTCTGCCCCTTTTGTATCCTCTCCCAGCATGCACAGCAGTTAGACCACACCCAACACACCCCTTTTTTTACCTGCATTAACTTTGGCTCCTCGCAGGATGAGAGGCACACCGCACTAACAGCCCGTACCCTCCTGTGCGAGGAGGTTGAGCGGTGTTTTTGGGTCTTCCACGGTCAGAACATGAAAACCTCCAGAGCCTGATTCTCACCTCTATGTTCATTAGAGACAAGTCCTTGACTTCCCAGTAAAGTGAATGTCCACACCAATTGAAACTCCAACTCAGAGTTTATTTTTCTCTTATCAATAACACAGTCTGCGATAGGAAAAAGGTTGGAGCAAGAAACAGAACAGCACAAGGTGTGGAGGAGGTCCAGGCACAAACGCTACAGATGTTTGCTCAGATTCTTAAGCAAGTTTAACTAGGCGCACAGTCTCTGCCACAGACTATGAAGTTGGTCTCTGCCACAGACCTGGTGAAGCCGATTCCCCTTCTTTAGCTATGGCCCCTTTTTAGGAGAAGACATCCCTCCGGAGAGTTACCAGAACCCTACCGTCACCATGACACTGCACTGGGTCTTCGGAGAGTTCCTTTCCCAGCCTCCTCATCCTAGATATGGATCCCCTCACAAGGCGGCACCCTGAGAGTCCTCGATCCTAGGTGGACCCCAGCCGAAGGTGCTGGGCCCCAGGCCTCCGCTGCAGTCCCTGGACTTAAATACCCAGGGCGGACAGGAACAGCATGATGGTACCTCACCCTGGGGCTAAAGGTGCCCAGGATGGAACAGGAATCCCCGCCCCTGGGCCTAAGGTGCCCAGGGCGGACAGGAACAGGCAGTGTCTGCCCCTTCTATATCCTCTCCCAGCAGGTAGAACACACAAGGCACAGCACTGTATCAGCAGTTCAACCCTAGCCTACTATGGCAGCGCCACAGGGAACTGTACACCGATACTCTCCCTGTGGATAAAATGGTTGCAAAAACCCTAACAAATTAGGGTGTTTGAGCAAACTACCTCAAAAACACTTCCCTTAAATTACACACTTTTTCTTGTCGCATACAGTGGGTACGGAAAGTATTCAGGCCCCTTAAATTTTTCACTGTTATATTGCAGCCATTTGCTAAAATCATTTAATTAATTTTTTTCCTCATTAATGTACACACAGCACCCCATATTGACAGAAAGACATTTTTGCAGATTAAAAAAAGAAAATGAAATATCACATGGTCCCAAGTATTCAGACCCTTTGCTGTGACACCCATATTTAACTCTGCTGTCCATTTCTTCCAGTCATCCTTGAGATGGTTCTACACCTTTGAGTCCAGCTGTGTT
Organism: Rana muscosa; assembly: GCA_029206835.1. Lineage (NCBI taxonomy): Eukaryota > Metazoa > Chordata > Amphibia > Anura > Ranidae > Rana > Rana muscosa. The sequence continues at coordinate 414,658,174 of CM055120.1, forward strand.
GGACTTGATTAGGAAAGCCACACCTGTCTATACAAGACCTTACAGCTCACAATGCATGTCAGAGCAAATGAGAATGAGGTCAAAGGAACTGCCTGAAGAGCTCAGATACAGAATTGTGGCAAGGCACAGATCTGGCCAAGGTTACAAAAAAGTTCTGCTGCACTTAAGGTTCCCAAGAGCACAGTGGCCGCCATAATCCTTAAAGACGTTTGGACGACCAGAACCCTTCCTAGAGCTGGCCGTCCAGCCAAACTGAGCCATCGGGGGAGAAGAACCTTGGTGAGGTAAAGAACAACCCAAAGATCACTGTGGCTGAGCTCCAGAGATGCAGTCAGGAGATGGGAGAAAGTCAACCATCACTGCAGCCCTCCACCAGTCGGGACTTTATGGCAGAGTGGCCCGATGGAAGCCTCTCCTCAGTGCAAGATACATGAAAGCCTGCATTGTGTTTGACACACACGGTGAGAAATAAGATTCTCTGGTCTGACAAGACCAAGATAGAACTTTTTGGCCTTGCTTCTAAGCGGTGTGTGTGGCCTTGCTTCTAAGCGGTGTGTGTGGAGAAAACCAGGCACTGCTCAACACCTGTCCAATACAGTCCCAAGAGTGAAGCACGGTGGGTGGAATCATGCTGTGGGGGTGTTTTTCAGCTGCAGGGACAGGACGACTACTTGCAATCAAGGGAAAGATGAATGTGGCCAAGTACAGGGATATCCTGGATGAAAACCTTCTCCAGAGTGCTCAGGACCTCAGACTGGGCTGAAGGTTTACCTTCCAACAAGACAATGACCCTAAGCACACAGCTAAAATAACAAAGGAGTGGCTTCACAACAACTCCGTGACTGTTCTTGAATGGCCCAGCCAGCGTTATGACTTAAACCCAATTGAACATCTCTGGAGAGACCTAAAAATGTCTGTCCACCAACGTTTACCATCCAACCTGACAGAACTGGAGAGGATCTGCAAGGAGGAATGGCAGAGGATCCCCCAAATCCAGGTGTGAAAAACTTGTTGCATCTTTCCCAAAAAGACTCATGGCTGTATTAGATCAAAAGGGGGCAAATACGAAATACTGAGCAAAGGGTCTGAATACTTAGGAACATGTGATATTTTGTTTTTTCTTTAAGAAATCTGCAAAAATTTCAACAATTCTGTGTTTTTCTGTCAACATGGGGTGCTGTGTGTACATTGAGGAAAAAAATTAACTTAAATGATTTTAGCAAATGGCTGCAAAATAACAAACTGAAAAATGTAAGGGGTCTGAACACTACCGATGTTAGTGGTCACTTATTGTGTTGTTTTGAGGACTGATATAAATATCATTCCTCCCCCCCCCCCTTTTTTGCCCATTCTAATTGGCGCAGCTCCTTTTCCATAAGCATCAATATCTGCTCAGTGTGAAACTCACAGGCAGCACGGAATGCACACTCATTGGATGCAGCCTTTCACAATAGTCCCACAGGCAGCCCTCGGGAGGCAGCCCTCGGGAGGCAGCCGGCACAACCGCCCCTCCTGGTTTTCCAACACAACCTTGGAAGTCAGTTCTTCCATGCTAATGGAAGGTGCCAATTCATATGCATGCGTCGATTTGTCATGCTGTCTTCTGCTCTGTGTGGAGGCAGGGCTTGACTTTAGGCCAGAGCCTCGTACAGCACAGTATTGACATCAGATTTCATTCCAAATCTAAGATTAGCAGGCTTAGGCAGCAGTGCTTTAGATTTTACACAGCAGATAGAGCAGAGTCTGAAGGAACGTGAGCATGTAAAAAAAAAAAAAAAAAAAAAAGTTTCCTTATAACATAGCAGATCTTGACTTGATTTAAGTTCTACTTTAAGGCCCGCCATACACTGTACATTTTTCCTGCAACCACTGGTTGCAGAAAAGAAAGTTGCACAATTCTCCATCAGTCTGTGCTGACAGCGGAATTCCTATTGAGCAATTGTCTTCTCGCAAGTGAATTCGGCAAGCTGGCTGTACCCAAAGTTGAGCGATCAATTTGGTACAGTCAGCCTGCTGAACTGGCTGAGATTCGAACTGTGTATGGCTGGCCCAAGACCACTATTCGGATTAGTGTGTATTCAGAAGACTAGCTATACACACACACACACACAGTACATGTACAGTGGGTAAAATAAGTATTGAACACAACCATTTTTCTAAAAGTGCTATTGCCGTGACATTTTTCACCACATGTCGGTAACAACTCATACATACAAAGAAACCAAAACCAAGTTCAAAAATTAAGTTGTGTAATAAAATGGGGGGGGGGGGAAATGAACACGCCAATTGAAATTTAATACAAAATCCTTTGTTGGTAATGACAACTTCAAGACTCCTCCTGTATGGAGAAACTGGTCCAAAAACACACCCGAGTTCCGTGGGCCTCAAAGAAACCCGATCTCTAGTTCTTTGCATAGAGCTTTTCTGTTGGATTCAAGTCAGGTGATTGGCTGGGCCATGCTAGCAGCTTTATTTTCTCTTCAAAACCAATGGAGTGTTTCCTTGGCTTTGTTTGAGATCATTGTCTTGCTGAAATGTCCACCCTCGTTTCATCCCGATAGATGGCAGCAGATTTCCATCAATGTCTTGGTACATTTTTCCCCCATTCATCCTTCCTTCAAGGATATGAAGTTTGCCAATACCGTAAAAAACAGCCCTGCCCACACCACGTTGTTCCCACCTCCAAACTTCACTGTTGGCATGGTGGTTTTTGGGATGATGTGCGCCGCCATTTGACCTCCAAAGAGTTTAGTTTTGGTCTCATATGACCAGACTATATTCTCCCAGTATTTCACAGGCTTATCTAAATGTTGTGCAGCAAACTTTAAAACGAGATTCAACATGCTTTTTCTTCAGCAATGGAGTCTTGCATGGTGAGCATGCATACAGGCCATGGCAGTTGAGCGCATTACTGGTTTTTCTTTGAAACAATTGTACAGGGAGTCACTTTGGGTGGGGGGCTTGTGGAACCCAGCTTACCTTAGAGAGCTCTGGAAACTCCCTGTCAAACTCCCCCGGCCCCTCCTATGTGCAAGAGGACCTGTCTATTAGGGGCACAGGGTGACCGAGAACCCCAGTCTGGTCTGCACTAACCAGATTTACCATTTCCTTTTACACCCTTTATCCTGGGTTTTATAGGTGTGGTTTGTGTTGAAATAATGAAGGGGCTCTTTCACGGGACAGTAATATTTCTGAATATCCCCTCAAGAAATATATGAAGATAAAATTTCACCTTTTGCCTTAGACCATTGCTAGCTTGAGGTGGGGCTTGTTATGTGTGCTTCTTAAGTGCCTGTATGCCCATGTTTTATTGTTTGTCTGCCTTGGGAGGAAATGATTACGGTATTTAGATGTGTATTAGATCCTGGAGAGGGGGGGGGGTTACTCCAGCACCCCCTTCAAAGACGGTCTACTGTTTGAAAGTTGAATACACCTGTGTGTCATGTTACTGGAGGAGGTAAAGTTTCCCCCCTGCGTCATTATGCAAAGAGGGGGGGGGTTGTCACCTGAGTGTACATCTTTGTGCCTGCAGTACTGCTTCTCTTTACCCTACACGGACGTCTCGACAAGCAACTGGATGGGCCAAGAGACCTTGGATCGTGCAGGTACCGGGTAAAGGAAGCTTATACGGCAGACATAATCAAGTACAGGGGTCCAGCACACTGCCAATTCCAGGTCTTTCTGAAGCTCTCCACAAGTGGTCCATGGCTCTGACAACTCTTCTGAATTCTTTTCACTGAAATTATGTTCTTTCCACTTGATTATGGCCCCCAACAGTGCTCACTGGAACAGTTTAAGTTAAAAAAATCCTTCTGTAACCAATGCCATCAGTATGTTTTACAACAAGGTTGCAAAGGTCTCGAGTGCCCTTTGCCTTTACCCATCATGAGAGGTTTTTGTGACACCTTGATAATGAGACACCCATTTATAAGCCATCAGTTGAGACTGAACCAGCGGATATTAATGTGCATTGACAAGGGTCAGGATGGCTTCCTAAAAACTGATAGATATCAGCTGGTGTCTTGGCTCTCCATGCCTTTTTGCACCTCCATTTCTTTATGCGTTTCATATTTTCCCCTGTGTCATTCCATTTTATTATTACACAACTGAATTTCTGAATGCAATAGTTTTGGTTACTTTGTGGATTGCATGGGTTGTTACCAACATGTGGTGAAAATGTCATGGCAATAGCACCTTTAGAAATATTTACCTAGAAAAATGGTGAGGGGTTCAATATTTTACCCGTTGCATGTGTATTAACCACTTGCCGACCGCCACACGCCGATGTACGTCGGCAGCATAGGCGTGCTCACAGGGTGTGCCAGGTGTTCCCAGGCACACCCTAATCACACTTTGCAGCACAGATTCCCCCTACTGCCTCCTTCCCCTCGCAGCGCCTCCAGCTTCCCTACTCTCCTCTCCCACAGGCTGTTGCTGCTGGGGATGTTTTAGGATGAGTGGGGGAAGGGGCAGGTAAATATGTAACTTACCGGCCCCTTCCCTTTCATCGTGAGTGATCGGTAGTATGTGTTGAGCTTTGGGGTGCACACCCTAATGCAACAGGCTGCGCACGCCTATGGTCGGCAGAATGGCACGGCTGGGCATATTGACGTACATGTACATTCCCTGTAATATGCACAGCCGTGGGTTGCGCTCGCGACCTGGTCAGGTACTCCGTGACCGCGCCACCGGTGTCCCGCGATCGGGTCACAGAGCTGAAGAACGGGGAGAGGCAAGTGTTAACAAACCGCTCCTCAGTGAGCTTGTCACTTATCGTCTGTTCCCTGTCATAGGGAACGACGATCAGTGACGTCACACCCCCTCTACAGTTAGAATCACACATTAGGTCACACTTAACTCCTTTAGTGCCCCCTACAGGTTAACCCCCTTCACTGCCATTTTCACAGTAATCAGAGCATTTTTATAGCACTGATCGATGTTAAAATGACAATGGTCCCAAAAAAAAAAAAAAAGTGTCAAAAGTGTCCGCCATAATGTCGCAGTCACGAAAAAAAAATAAAAAAATAAAAAAAAAAAAGCTGATCGCCGCCATTACTACAAAAAATAAAAAAACTATCCCCTATTTTGTAGATGCTATAACTTTTGCGCAAACCAATCAATAAATGCTTATTGCGATTTTCTTTACCAAAAATATGTAGAAGAATATGCATCGGCCTAAACTGGAGGAAATTTTTTTTTTAATTAATTATATATATATATATATATATATATATATACACACACACACACACACACACACACACACACACACACACACACACACACACACACACACACACACACACACACACATATACATATACATATTTTTTTTTTGGGGATATTTATTATAGAAAAAATTGAATTTTCAAAATTGTCGGTCTATTTTTGTTTATAGCGCAAAAAGGATTTTTTAACTCACCGTAAAATCCTTTTGACGTCCATGGACTGACACAGCTCTAATACTGAAACACGTGGGGTATATGTCCCTGCTCGCAGGAGAAGATATAGGCAGAATGTTAGAAACATTTATTCTGGAAAAAAACAGGAGCTGAAAGGCCCCGCCCAGGGGGCGGTCCCTCCAGACATAACCCTCCTACCTGCAGCAAGCAGCCTCAGTTCGTAACAAAGCAGTACAAACCTTGAAGGGTTGGTGCTGTGTCAGCCCATGGACGTCAGAGAAAAGGATTTTACAATGAGTACAAAAATCCTATTTTTTCTTATCGTCCATGGACTGACACAGCTCTAATACTGAAACACATGGGACGTCCCAAAGCAGTATCAGAAAAGGGTGGGAGCAGTAGTAAAGGAAAAATCTAACTCCAATCCAAATAAGCAGAACTCAACGGAGGAGTTGCAACTTTAAACAGCGGCCTGCAACCCTTTGCGGCCAAAGGAAGCATCCGAAGATGCAGCCACATCGACCTTATAGAACTTAGAAAAGGTATGAATGGACGACCAGGTCGCCGCCTTGCACAAATGTGCTACCGACGCTTGATGTCGGAAAGCCCAGGAAGCACCAATTGCCCTGGTGGAATGTGCTGTAACCGGAAAGGTAGGCGCCCGCCCCTTAAGGGCATAGGCCTGTATAATGGTCTGATCCACCTAGAAAAAGGTGGCAGACACCGCTTGGCCCTGTTTTGGACCAGAGACAGACACAGTGAGTCAGACTTACGAATGGAAACAGTAGCAGACAAGTACACCCATAAGGCTCGTACCACATCCAATGTATGAAGCGCAAACTCTCAGGGATGCGATGGGTGAGGACACAAGGACGGAAGAACAATGTCCTCATTAGGGTGAAAGGCCGAGACCACCTTTGAAAGGAAAGACGGTCGTGGGCACAACACTGCCTTATCCTTATGAAGGACCAAGTAAGGCGACTTGCAAGACGAGGCCGCCAACTCAGACACCCGAACAGAAGTAATAGCCACTAAGAAAGCCACCTTCTGGGACAAGGTCAAGAGAGGAATCTCCCTTAAATTTTTAAAGAAATGTTCTTGGAGAACCGAGAGCACCAAATTCAGATCCCAAGGAGGGGGAGGTTTGACAGGGGGGGGGGATCACATGGCGAACCCCCTGCACAAAGGTGCCAAGCAAGGAACGGCCCGCTAGCGGTCGTTGAAAAACAGTCCGGACCGAAATCCGACCCTCAATGGTATGCAAGGCCAGCTTTTGGGTCACACCACGCTGCAAGAACAGCTAAATCTTGGGAACGGAATACGTCCGTGGACACCATCAAGCTCCTCTCACATAGCGATGCAAGCCTTCCAGGTACGGTGATAGATCTTTCTGGAGGAAGATTTCCGTGCCCACAACATAGATGAGATGACTGAATCCGAGAGACCTCGGTCCCTCAGCACCTAGCTTTAACAGCCGTGCCAAAGCCAAGGACTGTAAAGCAGGATGAAGTATGGGACCATGAGCCAAATAGGCAGTCACCAAGGAACGTCTGCGACTAGCCGAACTAGATCGGCGTATCAATGTCGCTGTCCTGGAGCAATGAGGATCACCGGAATGGCCTTGACCACTACTCTGCGAAGTAGGCGAGGCAACAGTAGCGGAGGGTAAGCATACATGAGGCGATACTGCCCCCACGGGCCACCAACGCGTCTGCCCAGGGATCCCTGCACCTGGCCACAAATCTCTACATCTTGCAAGTGAGTCGAGGCCAAAAAGGTCCACATCCGGTGCCCCACCTCCGGTAAAGGAGGTGAAAACACTTCTGGATGCAAGGACCCTTCCCCTGGAATGCACATGGCGACAGGACCGTCCTGCAGCGGGATGGGTATGATAAACCCAAGGAGACCCCACAACGTATCGGAGAAGGGAGGCCCCGGCTTACGGGAAGCCTCAATTGTCTGCCAAGAAAGGCAACCTGACAGAGCTTCCAGTGGACCAGTAACTCAGCCTCGACAGGTGGCGCAGACCCATCCTAGAGGCTTAAGCAGTTGCAATGGACCTGCAGGTCGACTGATAGATGAAGCAGAGGCTTTTGCCCAGTCATTGAGCTTCAGGAACGCCAGAGACGCAGCCACTACCGGACGCAACACTAACCTCAGCATGGCGAACACAGTCCAAGCCAGTGCTTCTGCTCCATTGATAAGTGCTGATTGTACAAACACCGTTTATACTGTGAAAAAGTATTATAGAAATAAATAAGAGTGCGCTTACAAATACCTACAAAACATAAGTGCGGAGGACCCTAAATTAAAAGGTACCACCAGTGATTAGTTTGCAAAAACAGCCCCTAGTGGGCAATTACAGTGATATTAATTGGTGCTTAGACGCTATCAAGTCCAAAACTAAGCACAAACAATTGTTTATATATAACAATATGTGTACATGCGAGTCCCAATACAAAAATATATTCAGAGAATCTGATTTCTCCAACAAAAAATTCCAACCAAGTGAAAAAATATGTCCAATATTGCTTCAACCATCAATTAGACGTAGATCTTATATTGCTAGTGACATTCAAAAATAATCTTCTTAATTTGCGTGATATTCCTCCACCAAACAATATAAGTCACCCGAAGTGCTCAGACAAAAGGATGCGCTTACCAGATTTTTTTGACCACTTTACTTAAGATGGTCTTGTAAAGCTTGTGCAGGATAGTGCCTGCATACACATCGACAGTCACACAGGAAATTCCAAACCCCTCTTGTCAGGCATGAAGGCAGGATATGCAAATAGAAACAGAAAGCCTCATAGCGTAATACAGTTTATTTAAATTTAATAAAAAACAGAAAGGTGCCAAATAGCCGCTTACTTTAAAAAGTGCCTTTTCCCGGCACTGAGGCTGTGAGCTTGTCTGAACGTGAACTCCTCCGCTGTTTCCTCCGAGGTAATGCGCTTGGTGTTTTACAAACACAGATTCAAAGCCAGAGCGCCGTGGTGACATCAGCAAATCACGTGACCAGGTACCACCACCGACGTACGTTTCGTTGGTTAACGTCTTCAGGGGGCGTATACTGTGTATTGCGTCAAAACGCACAATTAGAGCGTGGGAGGAAACCCCTCAGCCACAAAGAGCATAGTACAACCACATAGGGCATATGTAGTTTAGTATGTGTGGAAAAACATTAAAACACGTTCATACTGTGCCAGCGACGAAGGCGTGCACATCATTGGGGCGTAGGTGGAAACCAGCCACGCAAACTGCATACACAACCGTGTAGGCATGTTAGCATGCGAATAAACAAATTGCACATGTTTATGCTGTGCATAGCGCTGAAAAAGCACACACCATTGGAGTGCGGGGGGAAAAACCGGAGCACCTGGATGAAACCCACACAGACCGCATACCGTGAAGGTACTATAGTATGTGCGATAAACATTTTAAACATGTCTATGTGTGCATAGCGCTGAAGGCGCGCACACCGTTGGCATGTGGGAGGAAACCGGAGTACCCGGAGGAAACCCACGCAGACCCAGAGAATACAATACATACATCTACTGTGAATGTATTTAGTGTTGTTTATAAACATAATGTGTATGTTTATACTGTGTATGGCACCAAAGGCACGCCTGTCATGTAGTGTGGGCGGAAACCGGGAGGACCCCCACGCAGACAGCACACAGATACCGTGTAGGAATGATAGCATGTGAACAGATTGCACATGGTTATGCTGTGCATTACCCTTGGAGCGTGGGAGGAAACCAGAGTACCCAGAGGAAACCCACGCAGACAGCATTACACATACTGTAAGTATTTATAGCATGTGCAATAAACATATTTAACATGTTTATACTGTGCAGAGAGCCGAAGCGCACATACCGTGAGAGGACACCGGAGCACCCAGAGGACACCCACGCCGACCCAGAGAGCACTGAAGACAGCATTGGAATGTCGGAGGAAACCCACGCAAACACAGATCAATAACCCATACATACACTGAATGTATCCAGTGTAGCATTATAAGATAAGTTTTAATTATTGCGCCGAGGCGCATAATCTTCTCTGTATCATTCCAACCTGCTTAAATGTGCTGCCGAAGCAGCATGCAGGTAAAAGGTAACCTGACACCGCAGACCGTGGTCCTGTCAGAGCATTCCCCAGGAAATGGCAAGAAACCACAGGTGCAGGGACCCTGTTGTTGCCTCAGAGACATCACACAGAAGGCTTACAGGGACTATAGAAATAAATGAATAAAGTGCCCCCCCACCATGCTGCACCGACTGGGGGGGCACTGTGCACCACTATCATCCATGCTGCTATAGACGCAGCGTGTGAGGAAAAAACTGAGGAAGCTGTGTAAAAGAAAGGCTTGAAAAGAACCAAAGGAGAAAGTGTCCGCCTGAGGTACCTCAGCATCCCGCTTGAGTGTCCCTCACAGCATCAATGAGTTCACTTACAAGCGCCCTGTCATTTACTGACTCAGAACTGGAGTCTTCCTCACAATAAATGTCCTGTTCAAAAACATTAAAATATTCAGAGCTAGGGTCCTGAGCAGCAGCAGCTAGGCCCATATCTGAATCAGAGCACTCCCCATGTGTGAGATTGTGTGGGGAGTGGGAGCTTTATAGCTCCCTTGTGCTCGCACACTGCTTCCATCCTGACAAGAAATGTTTCCAGGGCTGCTGACAACTGGTCCATAGGGACTGCAGGTGCTGGAGCACTGCCAGTTGCCTTTGACAAGAGTGGGGAAGCAGTTGAACCAGACTCCATATTTACCACCCTCTGAGACCTTATACACTATAAAGTGAATACAGTCCACCCTCTGGCTGTGCTGAGGCGGGGATACCCAGAGGACCCACCAACCCTTTTAAGGACCGCTCAGCTCTGCTGTATGTCACCGCGCTGCCAGCACGAGTGAAGTCTGAGGAGAGTGTGAGGAAATTTGCGCCGCAGCAGCAGCGATGGAGGCCAAAACGGAAAGTGAAAGCACTGCAGCTTCAAGAAAATGACCGCCGGCCGCGTATAAGCAGCGCCATTGATCCGCGGCAAGATGGCCGCCGAGCGCAGCTTAAACAGTATTAGCCATGCCAGCTAGTGGCTTCTCCAAACACATCACACAGCCCCAGCACACAGACATGAGCGCCCCCCGCCAGGCCAGAGTGACCCCCAAGTACCCCCACACAGCACAGCGCCAGTACAGGGTGCAGAGAGCAGCATAACAGGGGGGGAGACAGGAAGAAACCCCCCCAGACAGAGAAACACAGCCAGCATGTACTCACCTGAAGCAGGAGAGACTACTTACCCATCCCATAGGGACCCACTGGCTTGTTTCAGACAGACCTATCAGGAGTAGTACCGAGTAGCTGCCGGCCTCTTCTACCGCAAAAGATACAGCAGGTACTGTTCAATCTTGTGAGGACCGCGGGAGCATAAAAGCCACCCCTGGAGTCATGGGGCATGTCGTGAACTGAGTCTCACGCACACAAGGCGAGGATCAGCAAGCTCGATGGTCGGACAGGGAAGACTACGAGGATACCAGTGTACCCAACTTGTTGCCCAGCCGACAGTTGAAGGTCTCAAAAATAAAATTCCCAAAGGAATAAAAATAAAATCTTCCAAGAGACTGGCTCCTGAGAGAGCCACGTCTTCTCCTGCTAGGCAGAAATAAAAAACTGAGGCCGCTAGCTGCAGGTAGGACAGTTATGTCTGGAGGGACCGCCCCCTGGGCGGGGCTGTTCAGCTCTGTTTTTTTCTATAATGTATGTTTCTAACATCTAACATTCTGCCTAGATCTTCTCCTGCGAACAGGGACATATACCCACATGTTTCAGTATTAGAGCCGTGTCAGTCCATGGACGATAAGAGAAATAAAAACCGCTGGAGGTGATCAAATACCACCAAAAGAAAGCTATATGGGGGGGGGGGGGGGAGTAAATTTTGTTTGGGAGACACGTCGCACAATTGTCAGTTAAAGCAACACAGTGCCGAATCGCAAAAAGGGGGCCTGGTCCTTTAGCTACAAAATGGTCCGGGGCTTAAGTGGTTAAAAGGTTTGCTAGAATTGCTCTTTAATTTGGTAGCAGATATTTCCCAATTTAGAAAAGCAAAGCCAATTAACAAAAAAATATATAAAAATATAAAATAAAATAAAGTTTTGGTTCCTTGTTCTTTAACATAGGCTTGACTAGCCAGCTAGTTATTTTCCGACTGTTCCTCTTCTATATCTGTCAATTTTTTTTTACTGTGTTATATAGAACACTGTGCCATTTGGTTGTGACAAATACGCATATGCAAGAGACTTTAATGGTACCAACAGGTTTTAGCAGTACAGCAAATATACTACAGTTTATATGGCCCTATAACTACCCTGCAGTGTCCTAATCCATGGCCATATCCTTCAAGCTACTCTACCAAAAAACACATGAAGAAAAAAAAAAAAAAAAAGATGTCCTATAGGCCAATACCCATCCATCCCCCCCCCCCCCCCCAGTAAGCGCCATCAGTATATTTCCACTTCCTGTAGAGATTTTACCCAATTTGTCATGAGCACAACAAACCACATCTAGCCTAACAGCTTGTGATTGTACAGATGTTTAATGCAACATACCATGCAACTTTTGCATTTTAGAAACCATACTAGTACTAGAGTTTGCCTTAAAGAGACACTCATCTTGCACTTTTAGGCCCAAGAGACCTTGTGACCTTGTCTTTGCAAGAGAGCTCCAACTCATTGATAACTCCTTGCCAGCGATACCCTCTGCTCCTTTGTCACAGCTGGCACTAAAATGTAATGTTGGCTGGGGTCTGCTGCTAAGAGCAGCAGTTTCATTTCTCCCAAATTATTAAAGACCTCTTTAGGAAATACTCACTTGAAGTTGTTAGGTGTGCCAATGTCAGATTTACTCAGCTTGCCTTTATGAGCCCTTCCCGAAGAGTTTTCCTTTGAAGAATAATGAATGGGTGCATAATTCGTTCTGGTCTCTGATGGCTGAAACATGGAACCTTTGGATAGTGAAAAAAATTATTATTAAAACACACACACACACACACACACACACACACACACACACAATGAGCCAAGGTCAGGACACAATAGCTCATCAGGGGAGATTGCCAGACTAACACCTCTTGCTTAGTATGGCAAACTCTAAAGGGGGGTGGGGGGGGTGAGAAGAGAAACAAAAAACACTTTACATGTGTGTCCAGCATAACCCTTTTCACCAAAAAGTAGCAGACAGGTGTCTGATTAAAACCATTCTTTAAAAAAATAACCATGTGGTATATACTGCATAGATCACATTAGAGAAGGACCAGAATGGGGGAAGCAAAGAGGAAGGACAGTGTCCTCATTAAAGGTGGAAGCCTGAGACCACCCTGGGTAGGAAGAAGATCTTTGACATAAGACCACTTTATCCTTGTGAAGAATCCGGAAAAACTCCCTGCATTGTTATGAGCCGTCAACTTAGAAACATGTCTGAGACTATGATAGCCACTTTGAACCCACTATGGAATTTACTTGCTTGACTAGAGGAGCATGGAAAGATCGAGGTGTAGGTTTGTACCAGGCCAACAAAATGAAGAGGCCTTTATTAGAACTAATTGAGAGAACAGCCTGGAATCAGACTACCATTAGGCCCAGCATCCTTAAGGAGAATCTCTCAGATGGATGTACTTGATCTTAAGGGTCCAAGCATGGGATCTTAGAGAGGCAAGTAGTTTTCTAAAGTAAAAACCTTTGCCTGGGTTATGTCTAGAAATACTTAAGCCTCCTCCTAGAGGAAGGCTGAAGCAGACTTTTTAAAAAGGTGGATCCCCCAGCCAAATGCCTCAAAGCATTAATAGTTTACCAGATAGTTTGGATAGGGACAAAGCCTTCAGAATGTGGTTATCTAGGTACCCCTATGATCTGAATACCCTGAGCTCATACTAGGATGAGTAGAGGATGCAAGCACCTTTGTGAATACTTAGGGGCCATGGATAGGACAAACAGCAGTGTGAGAAATTGAGGTCTCCTACTCCAAATTGCAAAAAGCGCTGAGGTAAGCAAATGGGAATGTGCAGGTAGGCATCTTGAAGGTCTACTGATGCAAGATATTACCCTCATCTCAGGTAGGCAAATAGCCTTACTGATTCTATTCATGTTCTGGAGTGAAAGAAAAATAAATAAAAAATAAAAATAAAAAAAAAGTATGCGGCACGATATTTGGGACTTTATAGGCACATGACGCTTGATCGCAATAGACCGTCACTTCAAATCTTGTAAATTTCTATTCTAAAACATTAAATTGTATAGAAGAAATGGCTGATTGTAACAAATAACATCCTTGCTATATAAAATAACTAATTGAATAGTAACCAGTAGGGATGAGTCGAACACCCCCCCCCCCCCCCCGGTTCACGGCAGAACATGCGAACGGACCGAAAGTTTGCGCGAACATTCGAACGTCAAAAATCAAAAGTGCAAATTTTAAAGGCTAATATGCAAGTTATTGTCCTAAAAAAGTGTTTGGGGACTCGGGTCCAGAGACAGAGACAGAGACAGAGACAGAGACAGAGACAGAGACAGAGACAGAGACAGAGACAGAGACAGAGACAGAGACAGAGACAGAGACAGAGACAGAGACAGAGACAGAGACAGAGACAGAGACAGAGACAGAGACAGAGACAGAGACAGAAATAATGCTTAAAGTGAAAAAAGAAAAAAAAAAGTTAAATATTCCTTTAAATATTGTACCGGGGGGGGGGGGGGGGGGTCTATAGTATGCCTGTAAAGTGGCGCTTTTTTACCATGTTTATAACAGTCCCTGCAAAAAATGAAATTTCTAGAGGTTTAAAATAATTGAAAACTGCTGGCGGCTTTAATGTAATATTGGGTCCCGGCAATATAGATGAAAATTGAGAACCCCCCCTCCCCCTCCCCAGCCCATTACCAGGCCCTTTGGGTCTTGTATGGATATTAAGGGGAACCCCGCACCCAAATTAAAAGAAAAAGGCGTGGGGCCTGTTATATAAAGTATTATTCCTTCCTATTTACTGGCAGAGATGTGAGATTCGCCTAGATGAACTATGAATTGAACCATTGCCCTCTTGAAAACCTTTCAGAAAAAATAAACAGATGATCTCATCTGTTTTGCCAAGTCTTCAATACATGATCTGTAACTTTACTAGACCGGTGTTGAATCAGAAACAATGGTAGCGTTCTTCAAACAAGAAATTGTTGATATGGCTTTAGTGGATAAACAGTGACAAATACAGCCATCAAGACAAAAAGTTATACAGACTGCTATAATATAGAACAATCCTTAGCTAAGAAAAAAACAAACATTGTGTTCAAGTGAGAAACTGTTTAAATAACCAAAGTCATCTTTAAAACATCAAGCTGATCAAAGTCCATCCTAACACATGGTGTTAGAAAGATGTGAATGGTTATGCAAGTCATAACATGTAGGCATTAAAAAATATTTCTAAGACATTTAAATTATCTATGATATTTGTAGGTCAAAAAAAGGGATGAGAAAAGTTTAGTATCTGATGATCTAAGAACTTTGTTATAAAGAAATATATATGAAAAGGGTCATTTTATAATTAGAAAGGTTTTGAAAAGCCAAATCAGCATTATGAACTACACCCAATTATGATAACGATACAAGACTTTAGCATATATTTAGAATAACACACTCATTGGATATATCAGAATTATTCATGTATCCATATAGAGAATAATTTTCTGAGATATTGATTGAGATCTCTATCATTCCGAGACTAACCAGTTTTTAAATATATCTCTCCCTCTTGTCAGGTCAATGAATCAAGATTATACTAAATCGTATTTTTATAGCATACAAATTACCAGAATATTCATATTCTTCTCACCATTATATAAATACACATTATAAATAGAACATAAATTAAAGGGATAACTCAAAAACACATGTGAGACACCTGCTGGGTGAGGGTGATTATTTGAACTCATGAAATTCCCAGAAAAAAAAAGGTAAATGAAAATCAGGGCAGTTAATTCCCATATTTGCAACCAACCAATGAAGGGGCACATACCTTTTGGGCAGAACTTATTATAATTTTTATGATATTGTCTGAGATAGTATTTAGGACAAGAAAAAAAGGGGACACTCAAGAAGACAATCAGGGAGAGACACACCCTGAGTGGGGGACACTGGGAGATGCAGCCACACTCCCACACAGACTGACACTCAGATACTGAGCCACACATGCACCATGCATGAAGACATATCTTTACATTCATGAAGATTCCTGAACACTTGATGCCATTCTAACTCTGGTAATCAGCCAGTAGGCATAGTAGCCATTTTGGAATGGGTAATTATGCCATGTTGAGGTCATCTTGTATTCATTTATGTTCTCTAAAATATTGAATGTTATACTATTGATAATCGTTCTCCCGAATCAATAACCGCATGGTAGATTTTTCTTTAAAGATTACATTTTTCATTATATATTTTTTTTCATAATTCCAATCATTGTTAACCACTTACTTACCTGCAGTATAGTAACGGTTGGATGTGTGAAATACAGACGCTCTGTTTAAATTGTCATTTTCACAAGGTTATTGATTCTACCGAGTGATGGCGATATTAGGTAAAAAGGTACTACATGCCCATTTTGTGGGCGTTTCTATGGATTTTCAAGACGTACATGTAACGCAATGGGTATTGTAATTTCATGTAAATATTTGTTTTTGTCAACTATTTTGTATGATCACATGTCTCTGAATAAGTTTCATACGTATAGACTGTCATATAGATTGATTATGGATCTTAAGAGATATCCTTGTTTAAAATTACTCAAATACTGTGCGGGCAAAACTGTCCTGGAAAAGCACCACAGGCCCTATTTACTCTGAACAGCAGTATACAGGCGGTCCAAACAAGACAGGGACTGTAGGTTTGTTCTTAAGTTGAATCTGTTTGTAATTTGGAACAGGTACATTTAAGTGTAGCTCCAGCCAAAAAATAAAAATCTATTTTCAAGCTTTTTGGATAACATAGAGAAGGGTTATCACCCATATAACAGTTTTGCTGTCTGTGCCCCTGTTCAGAAGATTTCACCTCACTTTGTCCCAATGATAATTGGATTTTGAAAATTGAGATTTTAGGGAAACAAGGATTGGTGATAAATCAGTGGAGACACCTTTTTCCCATATTAACTCTTACAGGAGAGAATTTTACTCCCTAGGGGTAGATTTCCTCTCACTTTCTGTTGTCTCCCTCCATTTGTAAGTAGGAGTCATTTGCAAGTCGGATGTTGGAAAGTAGGGGACCGCCTGTATATTCTATACAGCCTGCCCTATATACTCTGCAGAAAATTGGGCCATAGGTGTTGATGGTACCAGAACACTGTAAGCCCTCAGTTACTCTTGGTGGGCGCTGGAACGAGCCCTTCTGTGAAATATTAGATCAAGAATTGTAATTACATGCCCCTGTGGAACAGGGGCAGAAAAATTGGGCCTTTGGTGGTGTTGGTGCCAACATGAAGCCCTCAGTTACTTTTGGGGGCGCAGGAACGAGCCCTGCTGTGATGTACAAGATCAAAAACTAATTACACGGCAGAAAAATTGGGCCTTAGGCAGTGGTGCCACAACACTGCAACCCCTCACAGATACTTTAATTGAACGCAAGAATAAAGCCCTGCTGCAAAATATTACAGCAAACATTTTAATTACACGCCCCGGACACAAACACCTCCTGTCCTGGTGCCATACTCACAGGTGCTCATTGAGGTCTCTCTGCTGTGTGCGCAGCCGCTGCAGCATTGCCAACTTTGAGTTCCACCTGGTTGATTTTGGGCAGGTTGCATTCCTTTTGAAGGTCAGCCAGCCAAGCACTTGCATATGGCCGGCGGAAGTGCCCACAGACTTTCCTGGCTTGCCACAGGGGATGCTGTAAGCCCGGGTACCTGCACAAGGACTGCTGCACCACCAAATTAAGGATGTCAGCCAAACAGGGAACATGGGGTCAAGTGTCCCTGTCGGAGGGCGAGGAGGTGGTTGGTGCCATTGTCGCAAACCACCATTCCTGGCTGAAGCTGGCGTGGCATCAACCACCTCTGAGCCTGCCCCTGCAGAGCTGACAGAATCTCTGCCCCAGTGTGGCTCCTGTCCCCTAAGCAGACCAAATCAAGCACTGCATGGCATCTTTGTGCTTGCATAGTCCCTTGAACGCCTACGGAGCACAGCTGGTTCCAAGGACAAATCGGCAGAGGATAGATGAAGAGGGGTGGAGGAGAGAGGTGTGGCAGAATCACCACTACTAGCATTTTGTAGGCGTGGTGGCAGAACAAGCGCCAACAATACGCACCCTGTCCTGCATCCTTCCCAGCTGACAGCAGAGTTACCCAGTGCGCCGTGAAAGAAAGGCAACGTCAATGTCCATGCGTCAGTGGTAATATGCACCTTACTGCTAACAGTCCTGTCCAACTAGGCCAAGACATTGCCTTCTACATGCCGGTAGAGAGTCAGAATGGCCTTCGAGAATTTTTTTTTTTTAAATGGCGTTTGGGAACTTGCCACTGGAGGTACCGCACATTCCACAAATTCACGAAAGGGGGCAGAGTCTACTAGCTGAAAAAATAGGATTTTTTACTCACCGTAAAATTCTTTTCTCCGAGTCCATGGACCGACACAGCTTCTCTATTGACAAAGTGGGTATTATCCGTTAATTAGGAGTGACTAGGCAGAAAACTTGTAAAAAGTGTTGCATCACACCTTCTACAGTACCGCCCAGGGGGGCGGACCCTCTGGGTATATCCCCTCAGTCTGCATCTCGCAGATCAGTTCGTCAAAAAGCAGTACAAACTTAGGAGGGGTGGGTGCTGTGTCGGTCCATGGACTCAGAGAAAAGGATTTTAAGGTGAGTAAAAAAATCCTATTTACTTTCGTCCATGGACCGACAGCTTCTCTATTGACAAAGTGGGACGTCCCAAAGCAGTGTCAGAGAAAAAAGAGGGGTGGTAACAGCATAAAAATAGACTGCAACGGAGGAGTTGCAACTCTAAACAGCCGCTTGCAAAACCTTGCGGCCGAAAGAGGCATCCGAAGATGCACCTACATCAACTTTGTAGAATTTTGTGGAAGTGTGAGCAGATGACCAAGTCGCCGCTTTACATAATTGAGAAACAGACGCTTGATGTTGGAAAGCCCAAGAGGCACCTATTGCCCTGGTCGAATGCGCCGTGACCGGAAAGGGGGGCGCTTGACCCTTTAAGGCGCAAGCCTGTATTACTGTCGGATCCACCTAGAGATGGTGGCCGACGAGACTGCTTGGCCCTTCTTGGGACCAGCCACCGAAACAAACAGTGAGTCTGACTTCTGGAACCGGGAAGTAGCAGATAGGTATACTCTTAAAGCTCAGACAACATCCAAGGAATGCAACGCCGACTCCTTAGGATTCGACGGATGAGGACACAAGGATGGAAGTAAAATGTCCTTGTTGAGATGAAAAGCCGAAATGACCTTTGGAAGAAAGGAAGGCTGCGGCCGCAGCACCACCTTATCCTTGTGGAAAATCAAATAGGGAGCCTTGCAGAACAAGGCTGCCAGCTCAGAGACTCGTCTGATGTAACAGCCACCAAAAAGACCACTTTGAGAAAGTGTCAACAGGGGAATATCTCCAATATTCTCAAACGGTGCCTTCTGAAGCACCGAGAGGACCAGGTTCAAGTCCCACGGAGGTAGCGTGGGACGGACTGGAGGGGCCACATGTCGAACCCCCTGCACAAATGTACGAGAGTGAGCCGCCAGGGGTCGCTGAAAAAAAAAGTAAAAAAAAAAAAACAGCCGTAGCTGGACCTGGTTCTGCATCAGAATTATCCCCAGAAGATGGCAGGGGACAGGGCGTTTATTACCCCCTGTATTCCCGTGTGCTGCTTCCACCCTGGCAGCAAACGCCTCTAGGATTACCGACATGGCATCCATAGACACCAGCTGCTAAATCTGGTGTTTCAGGGGAGAAGACATCTGGCTCAGATGCCATGCTGACCACACGTTGACACCCACAGGGCTCCAGGCAAGATATCAATAAGCCACCCTCCTGCGCTGCAGAGATGCTGGGTCACCCAGAGGACTCACCACCCTGGACGGGTACTGCTATGCTGCGCCTGTGATGCTGTCCCACTGCTGCTGTGTCAGTCTGCTTCTTTTATCAGAGCTTCCTGTGTGAATTTTTGCGCCAGTGTAATGCACCCTAGAGGCTGGAGACTCTCGCAAAATGGCCGCCAAACCATCTGTATGGAAGATAATGTGGGCTCTAAGAAAATGGCAGCCTAACCAAAGATAGAGGCCAAAGCAGCCGTAGACCACAAAAAGATGGCCGCCGAACGGCAATATATACATACAGCGTGGATCATTACAAACATGGCCGCCGATCAGTCGATAGAGGCCAGTGGGTGTGGAACTACAAGAAAATGGCGCCGAAACCACTGGATGATGACCGCCGGGCAGTCACTAGAGGCCGAACCCGGCATGGACCACCACAAAATGGCCACCGACAGCATGGAGGAGGAAGCACATACATTTAAAAGAAAGGTCATTTCTGCTTACCTGTTAGTTACAGCCAGCCCCGCTCCAGTGGAACGCCTTAGGTGATCCCCAGCACCCAGCAACCTTTCGCTAGAAGCCCAGGGAGGAGGGAAGAAAGGGGCCACAACCACTTGGCCTCTCCAGGAATGTCCAGCTAAATCACCCAGCCGAGGCAGGGGAGTTTACTTACCTATCCTGTATGTATTATGCTGGAAGACATTCCAAACAGATCGTCCGCGCATGGAAGGTGACTGTTGGCCAGGCATGCTGTGATTGGACCAAAGGGGACGATCATATGTATGCCCTGGAGCGCGACGCTCACCGGACAGGCTGCTGCGACTCGGCCGTAAGGTCAGCCAAAGCTGAGCGGTCCGATGCAAGCCTTGGAGCGCAAGCTCACCGGCCACCCGTAGAGAGACGGGCATGTCGTGGAAAACCCAGCGCATAGCTAGGGTCGGCACACGCTCAATGGCCGAAACAGGGGAGACAAGGCTCGAGGATCCAGCCTGTCACCCAGTCGGCAATTGATCGAAGATCGCAGGAAACAAAAAAAAGTAGCAAAAAAATATAATTTTCCCCCGGACCAATGGGCCCGAAGGGAGCCATGTCCTACTCCTTGCTAGACAGAAAAAAAAAAAATGATCTGCGAGATGCAGACTGAGGGGATATACCCATTAGGTCTGCCCCCTGGGCGGTACTGTAGGTTTGATGCAACACTTTACAAGTTTTCTGCCTAGTCACTCCTAATTAATGGATAATACCCACTTTGTCAATAGAGGAGCTGTGTCGGTCCATGGACGAAAGAGTAAAGGCATCAGTTGGAGTGCTAGAAATTTAGCCACACTAGCATTCAGATGCTGAGAGCATGTGGATGGCTGGAACCAAATTTCTTTAGACTGTTTAGCAACTGGGATAGGGAAATTTGCCTGCTACAAAATCGGATTTAGGTGTACCGCAAGCAGATTGCCCGCAAGTGCTTGGGACACCCAATTCTACACCTTCATTCCTCTCAGTGCAGGTTTCTGAGAGGACTGAAGGTATAGTGGCGTTGGAGATCCCAGCTGACAAGCAAGGCGAAGCCGCCTTGTTCTTTGGTGTGGGTCTTTTAAGTAGTGTTGCCAACGGACTGCCTGGGAAGTCGACATGTCTGGTCAAGCATGTGGTGCCCAAGCGGCTGCCGTTTTGGCCACGCTTCAGTCATGTGTTGCAAACGGCAACAGTGCGATCTGCTGCACACGTCTCAAAAAAGGCCCACACCAAAGAACTTTTCAAAATATGCACGGCGTCAGCAGCGCCCTGCACATGCGGAGCTCTGTGGTGTGATGCAGTCGGGTGGCTGCCCTTAAGCTGGCCCCTGGAGGGCATCCTGCCTCGGAGATGTGCCGCCTCCTCCTCCTCTCCTGCAGCATGTACCCGACACTGGTTGAACAGTTCGGGGGACTCCTTAGGACATGGCGGGGCTAGGGAAGGAGTGACTGATGACATTGAGCCAATGGAATAGGCCGCTTTGGCAGCTGCATTGCCAGGCAAAGTACTGAGCTTGGGTGACAGGATGAGGATGGCTTTGTTTATCAACTCTACCAATTCTTCTGCATGTTGTGGCTCAACATGGGCAGCTGCCGAAAAAAAAAAAAAACACAAGTGTGCCCCACGGCCACGTGCTGAGGATGCACCGTGTCCACGACAAGCACTGTTGGCTGTAGACAGAGCCTGCTTGCCTTAGTGGTCTGTGAGCGTCTGCCTTTCCTTGGTGGCCTTACAGACATGCTGTAAAAAAAAAAAAAAAAAATGTATTAGCAAAACACCACCTGAAGTTAACTAGAAAAAGTACACCAGGAATGGCCTGCAGTCAGATATAGGCTTGGCTAGAGTAGAATGCAGTGGATATATGTGGGAGACTGTATATATTTTATGCACTGCAGATCACCGAATCACCTGCCTGTATATTAGAAAAAGTACACCAGGAACAGCCTGCAGTCAGATATAGCTACACTGGATAGAAAAAACACACACACACACACACACACACACAAATCTGCCTGCTCAATCTAAATGACTCTCTCGCTCTCTCTCCTTTAAAAACGCCAGCAACATACTACACGGGGCCGATGTGCAGGCAGCCTTATATAGTGTGGGGCGTGGACTTAACCCCCTCAGCCATAATTGGCAAAAGGTGATTATGACTCTTTGCTGACAGCGCTGTGATTGGCCAAAGCATGCGGGTCATAGTGCATGCTTAATCAGACAGCAATGCAATGTCGCTTTTTCAGGGAGTGCATAACAAAATTTTTTTTAAAAAAACACGGGAGGTCCACCTCCGGGGGGGTTTTACAAGTTTGCACCCCTCTCTCCTGAACCATACTAGGTCACATGGGGGGGGTCCCCTTGCACACCCCCTCAAGCATCTCATCAACATGTTGATTGCCTCTTCAAAACCCATCTCATGAGGCAAATCATGTTATCAGAATTTAATGGCACCCACTGAAAGAAATAAAAGATAAGCCATAGCAATGTAGCCATATTTGGTCAGTGATGTCATGCCATCGTCAGCCCTTCATTTACATGACCGGGAATTCCTGGCCAGTAAATAGATGCCAGGTAAGGTCATTGGTTGCAAAGGACATGGTGGGTGCAGGCTCTCTTCGTACTGACAGAAAGTTACATTCATAAAGTATTGTAAAAATACCACTACTATAACAGTTGGTTCCTGCTGATTGATCAAAGAGGCTGGTGTTCAGATAAACAGCCAAAGCTCAGTCTGAACCCAACCACCAGTGGTGTCAAAAACTCAGTTTGACACCACACTGGTGGTTGCATTTAGTTTAATAGGCAACGCCAGGTTCACTTAAAGCAGTTTCCTACCCAGGACACTTTAACCACTTAAGCCCCAGACCATTACACAGCTTAATGACCAGAGGTGTTTTTACAATTGGCACTGCGCTGCGCTGCTTTAACTGGAAATTGTGCGGACAAAAAAAAGTCAATAAGCGTACGTTTGCGCAAAAGTTATAGCGTCTACAAACTAGGGTACATTTTCTGGAATTTACACAGCTTTTACATTTATGACTGCCCATCTCATTTCTTGAGGTGCTAAAATGGCAGGGCAGTACAAAAACCCCCCATTTTGGAAAGTAAACACCCCAAGGAAATTGCTGAAAGGCATGTTGAGACCATTGAATATTTAATTTTTTGTCCCAAGTGATTGAATAATGACAAAAAAAAAAAAATTTTTAAAAAAATTACATAAAGTGGTCACTAAATGATATATTGCTCACACATGCCATGGTTATGTGGAATTGCACCCCAAAATAAATTGCTGCTTCTCTTGAGTACGGGGATACCACATGTGGGACTTTAGGAGCCTAGCCACGTACGGGAACCCCCGAAAACCAAGCCCCGCCTTCGGAATTTCTAAGGGCGCAAATTTTTGATTTCACTCCCTATCGGTTTCGAAGGCCATAAAATGCCAAAATAGCACAAAACCCCCCCAAATGACCCCATTTTGGAAAGTAGACACCAAGCTATTTGCTGAGAGGCATGGCGAGTATTTTACAGCTCTGATTTGTTTTAAATGATTTTCAAAACTTTGTAACAAAAAGCGAGATCTGCAAAATACTCACCATACCTCTCAGCAAATAGCTTGGAGTGTCCACTTTCCAAAATGGGGTCATTTGGGGGGGGGGGGGGGTTGTGCCATCTGGGCATTCCATGGCCTCCGAAACTGATAGGCAGTGAGGAGTAAAATCAAAAAAACTTACACCCTTAGAAAGCCTGAAGGCGGGTACTTGGTTTTTGGGGTCCTGTACGGGGCTCCCAAAAAGTCACATGTGGTATCCCCATAGTAAGGAGAAGCAACAATGTATTTTGGGGTGTAATTCCACATATGCCCATGGCATGTTTGAGCAATATAATTTAGTGACAACTTTGTGCAAAAAAATATATTTTCCGCAACTTGTGTCAACATAAAATATTTCATGGACTCGACATGCCTCTCAGTATATAGCTTGGGGTGTCTGCTTTCCAAACTGGGGTCATTTGGGGGGGGGGGGGGTTCAACTGTCCTGGCATTTTATACACATTAGGAAGCTTATGTCACACATCATCCACTCTAACCACTTGAAGACAAAGTCCTCTGACACTTTACATGAAAACATTTTTTTTTGCAAGAAAATTACGTTGAACCCCCAAACATTTTTTTTTTTAAAGCAAAGGCCCTACAGATTAAAATGGTGGGTGTTGCATTTTTTCCCCACACAGTATTTGCACAGCGGTTTTTGAAACCCTTTTTTGGGGAAAAAAATTAGATTTTTGTACTCCCCGTAAAATCCATTTCTCTGACGTCCATGGACTGACACCGCTAGATACTGTAAACGTGTGGGTACATGTCCCTGCTCGCAGGAGAAGATCTAGGCAGAATGTTGGATACATACATTCTAGAACAAACCAGAGCTGAACAGACCCGCCCAGGGGGGCGGTCCCTCCAGACATTACCCTCCCACCTGCAGTCAGCAGACCTCAGTTCGTAAAAAAGCAGTACAAAACCTTAAAAAAAAAAAAAAAAAAAAAAAAAAAAAAGGAAGGGTGGGTGCTGTGTCAGTCCATGGACGTCAGAGAAATGGATTTTACGGCGAGTACAAAAAAAGGTGCTATCAAGGAATGGCCCGGTAGCGGTCGTTGAAAAAGACAGCCCGGGCCGAAATCAGACCCTCAAAAAAAAAGGTATGCAAGGCCAGCTTTTGGGTCACACCACGCTGTAAGAACAGCAAAATCCTGGGAACGGAATACATCCAAGGACGCCACTCAAGTTCCTCGCACATAGCGATGTAAGCCTTCCAGGTACGGTGAGATTTCTTCCTGGAAGATTCCCGTGTCAACAGAAGAGATGACCGAATACGAGAGAACTCTGTCCTTCAGCACCTGGCTTTAAACATCCATGCCATTAAAGCCAAGGACTGTAAAGCAGGATGAAGTATGGGATCATGAGACAGAAGGTCCACCCCAATAGGCAGTCGCCAGGAACGTCTGCGACTAGCCGAAGTAGATCGGCCTACCAATGTCGCCGTTCCAGAGCAATGAGGATCACTGGAATGGCCTCAGCCCCTACTCTGCAAAGCCGGCGAGGCAACAGTAGCGGAGGGTAAGCATATATCAGCCGATACTGCCCCCATGGGCTGCCAACGCGTCTGACGCGTCCGCCCAGGGGTCCCTGGACCTGACCACGATCTTGCCACCTTGCGAGTGAGTCGAGAGGCCATAAGGTCCACTTCCGGGGCCCCACCTCCGGTAAAGGAGGTGCAAACACCTCTGGATGCAAGGACCCTTCCCCTGCAATGCACACGGCCGACAGGACAGTCTTGCAGCGAGATTTATGAAAATCCCAAAGAGACTCCGCAATGTATCGGAGAAGGGAGGCCCCGGTGTACAGGGTGCCTCAACTGTTGGCCAATAAAGGCAACTTTACAGAGCTTCCCTAGAAACTCGGTCAGAGGACCAGTACCTCAGCCTCCACAGGTGGCGCAAACCCACCCTGGGCACAGAGACCCTAAAGGCTAAACCAGTTGCAGTGTGCCTGCTAGACTGATGGATGAAGCAGAGGCTTTTGCCCAGTCATTGAGCTACAAAAAACGCCAGAGACGCAGCCACTAACGGGCGTAACGCTAACCTCAGCCTGGCGAACAGTCCAAGCCAGCGCTTCTAATCACCACTGAAAGCAGGTGGAAAGTGGTACTCCTGAAACAAGGGATCCTTGTGACAATGTTCCATCCAGCAGCTACCCATGGATAAGTGCCGATAGTATAAACTATGTTTGTTTGTACAATGTATTGCGTCAAACGCACAAAGAGTGTGGGAGGAAACCCACCCAGCCACAAAGAGCATAATACCACCACATACGGCGAATGTAGTTTAGTATGTGTGGATAAACCTATTAAAACACGTTTTATACTGTGCCAGCGACGAAGGTGCGCACATAAATCGGGGCTTGGACGTAAACCAGCCACGCAGATTGCGTACACAACCGTGTAGGTATGTTAGCCTGCGAATAAACAAATTGCACATGCTTATACTGTGCATAGCGCTGAAAATGCGCACACCATTGGAACGCAGGGGAGAAACCTGAGCACCCGGATGTATTTAGTGTATAGACATAATGTGTATGTTTACACCGTGTATTGCACCAAAGGCATGCATGTCATGTAGCGTGGGCGGAAACACACGCAGACTGCATACTCATACCGTGTAGGTATTATAGTGTGTGTGCTAAACATTTTGCACAAGCCCATGTGTGCATAGCACCGAAGGCACGCACACTGTTGGCGCGTGGGAGGAACCGAAGTACCCCGCGCATACTCAGAGAATGCAATACCTACAACTACTGTGAATGCCTGTAGTGTATAAACATAGTGTATGCTTACACCGTGTATTGCGCCAAAAGCATGCATGTCATGTAGCGTGGGCGGAAACCCGCACAGACATACCGGGTAGGTATGTTAGTATGTGGATAACAAATTGCAAAAATTTAGACTCTGCATAGCGCCCATACCAATGGAGTGTGGGAGGGAACCGGAGTACCCGGAGGAAAACCACACAGACTGTCTACACATACCGTCTAGGTATTATAGCACGCGTGATAAACATTGAACATGTTTAACTGTGCAGAAGGCCAGACGCACATACCGTCAGCGCGTGGGAGGAAACCGAACACCCGGAAGAACTCCACGCAGACAGCATACAGATACTGTGTAGGAATGATAGCATGTGAACATATTGCACATGTTTATGCTGTGCATTTCCATTGGAGCGTGGGGGGAAACCAGAGTACCCAGAGGAAGCCCACGCAAACAGTATACCCATACTGTAAACATGTATAGTATGTGCAATAAACATTTATACTGTGCAGAGAGCCGAAGCACACATACCATGAGAGTGCGGGAGGACACTGGAGCCCCCGGCGGAAACCCGCGCCGACCGAGAGTATAATACATACATATACTGTGAATGTATTTGGAGTCGTGCATAAACATATTTTGTACGTTTATATCATGTATGGCACTGAAACATGGCATTGGAACGTGGAGGGGACACCCACACAGACCAATAACACATACACTGTGAATGTATGCAGTGTAGAGGTATAGGAGAAGTTTAAAATTATGGCGCAGAGGCGCATAATCTTCTCTGTATCATTCCAACCTGCTTGACTGTGCTGCCGAAGCAGCATGCAGGTAACCTCTGACCCCCAGGAGCGTGTGTGTCAGAGCTCAAAGCGTTCCCCAGGAAATGGCGGGAAATGTTGCCTCAGGATATCACACAGAAGGCTCACAGGGACTAGAGACATAAATTAATAAAGTCCTCCCCCCCCCACCATGCTGCACCGACCAGGGGGAGGGAATCACTGTGTACCACTATCATCCATGCTGCTTTTGGACGCAGCGTGTGAGGAAAACAGTGAGGAAGCTGTGTAAAAGAAAGGCTTGAAGGAACCAAGGGAAACTGCATCCCTGAGGTATCTCAGCCACAGCAATTCCAGCTTGAGAGTGTTACTCACAGCAATGAGATCACTTACAAGCGCCCTGTCATTCACTGACACAGAACTGGAGTCTTCCTCACAAGGGAATGTCCTGATCATAAACATTAAATATTCAGAGCTAGGGTCCTGAGCACAGTAGCTAGGCCCATATCTGAATCAGAGCACTCCTACGCTAAAGATTTTTGTGGGGAGAGGGGGCTTATAGCTCCTTTTGCTCGCACACCGCTTCCATTCTGACAGGAATGATTCCAGGACTGCTGACAACTGGTCCATAAGGACCGCAGGTGCAGGAAACATATGAACATGTTTAACTGTGCAGCACTGCCAGTTGCCCCAGACAAGTGTGGAGAACAGGTGTATCAGACTCAATAACGCCACCCTCTGAGACCTTATACACTATACAGTAAATATACAGTCCACCCACTGGCTATGCTGAGGCTGAGGCGGGGATACCCGGAGGACTCACCAACCCTTAAGGACTGCTCAGTCCTGCTGAAGCGCGCTTTGAGCCTGAGGAGAGTGAAGAATGTGAGGAGACTGGCGCCGCCGCTAGAGGCCGAAACCGAACATAAATGCGCGGCGGCCACAAGAAAAAATGGCCACCGGCCGCAGCTATAACTGCGCCATTGAACCACCCAAGATTACCGCCAAGCGCGAATTCAAGCTCTAATGCGTGCTAATGGCGCATGCAATATCCACCTCAAACAGCGCTAATGGCGCACGCAATAAATACCTCACACCAGAAAAAAACTGCCCCTCTCCAGAACCCACTACAGACATGAGCGCCCAGCCAGGCCAGAGTGACCCCCAACCCTCCCTCAGCACAGCACCAGTACAGGGTGCAGAGAGCAGCATAACAGGGGGGAGATAGGGAGAAACCCCCCATATAAAGAAACAGCCAGCATGTACTCACCTGCAGTAGGAGAGACTACTTACCTGTCCCTTTCAGGGGCCCACTGGCTTGTTTCAGACAGACCTATCACAGAGCAGTACTGTGTAGCTGTCGGCCCAGTCCACCGCGAGAGATACAGTCAGTCAGGTACTGTTCAATCTTGAGAGGACTGCGGGAGCATGAAAGCAACCCGGCCACCCCTGGAGCCATGTCGTGAACCGAGTCTCACGCACACAAGGCGAGGATCAGCACGCTCTATGGTCGGACAGGGAAGACTACGAGGATACCAGTGTACCCAACCTGTTGCCCAGTCAACAGTTGAAGGTCTCAAAAGTAAAATACAATTCCCAAAGGAATAAAATTTAAAAGTAAAATCTTCCAGGAGACTGGCTCCTGAGAGAGCCACGTCTTCTGCTAGGCAGGTGGGGAGGGTAATGTTCGGAGGGACCGCCCCCCTGGGCGGGGCTGTTCAGCTCTGGTTTGTTCTAGAATGTATGTTTCCAACATCTAACATTCTGCCTAGATCTTCTCCTGCGAGCAGGGACATATAACCACACGTTTACAGTATCCAGCTGTGCCAGTCCATGGACGTTAAGAGAAATACACTTTAAATTTTAATGCACTAAAACCCTATATTGCCCAAATGTTTGATGAAATAAAAATGATCTTAGGCCGAGTACATGGATACCAAACACGACATGCTTTAAAATTTCGCACAAACGCACACAGTGGCAACAAACTACATACATTTTTAAAAGCCTTTACAGGTTACCACATGATTTACAGAGGAGGTCTACTGCTAAAATTACTGCCCTCGATCTGACCTTCGCGGTGATACCTCACATGCATGATGCAATTTCTGTTTACATATGACGCCAGACCGACGCTTGCGTTCACCTTTGCGCAAGAGCAGGGCGGGACAGGGGTGTTTTTAAAAAAAAATAAAAAATTATGTTGCTTTTTATTTTTAAACTGTTCCTTGCATTTTATTTTATTTTTTTTATTTTTTTTTAATCATTTTTATTGTTATCTCAGGGAATGTAAATATCCCCTATGATAGCAATAGGTAGTGACAGGTACTCTTTTTGAAAAAACTGGGGTCTATTAGACCCTACATCTTTCCTCTGCCCTCAAAGCATCTGACCACACCAAGATCGGTGTGATAAAATGCTTTCCCAAGGGTGCTTATATCTGGGGGGGGGGGGGGGTTGGGAAATTCCCTCCCACTGCTTGTAAAAGCAGTCCAGAGGCTAATTAGCCACTAGTATTGCTTTTAATACATGAAAGCCGGCCGCTGGCTGAAAAGAATGATGCCAAGATGATAGCTAAACCCGCAGGCATCATTCTGGTATTACCAAAGTCCAGCAACATACCAGTACGTTGCTGGTCCTTGGACATGTATTGTAATCTTTTTTTTTTCCATGCAGCCTGTTGGCTGAACAAAAAAAAAATAAAAAAATTTGATCGGTGGGTATGCCCACCATCAGAATACCTCCCTTCATTCACCCACTTCTGATGGGCATACATGCACCATTTATACATGCCGAAGCATGGGGGCATCCTCCCGCAAAAGTTATGCCGCGTACACACGGTCTGACTTTTCCACGTGCAAGCCTCCGTCGGAATTTGGACCATATGTACGAGGCATTAGGAGCAAAATCACTCCTCCGCCCCTGCTGCCCCCATGCTTCGGCATATATGCTCTTTTTTTAACTGTGGTGGTGAAATCACCTCCTACAGCACTGGAGTCTCAGGGATCAAGCCTGTCTCTGCGAACGCTGCAGTTGTGTGTTGTGTTTTGTAAGTGACAGTGATCGATCGATACTGCACTTGGGTGGCCTGGGCTGGACGGAAGGGCAAAATGCAGGTGCTAGCAGGTATCTGGGCTGATCCCGCTAACACTGCGTTTTTGGGAACCCTAAACTGCTGGGGACGCTAGTATAGATCTGATCAGATATTGATCTGTTCAGATACTATACCACTAAAGGGAGGCGTACGCTTCACGCGTGGGTGCTAGCGCTACTGGCACTAACCTGACGCTGCCTGGGGTGCGACGCAGACCCTCTGACGCTAAAACCTAAATTTATATCACCCGCCGGGCGATCAGGGGGTTAAACCTTTATTGGGTTATATACAGCGGGTTCCCTGACTCTATAAAAAGCAAACTAACCAGCGTCACCCGTAACACTTATACGGTGATCACTGGTGAAAGGGGTTAAAACATCAGGTAATAGGACCTACACCAACTGCCCTGACACTTTTACAGTTACAAATGTCACTGTTTGCAGTGATCAGTAAATAAATTATCACTGCAATCAGTGACACTGACTGGGGGCGACCATGTTCCTATGTGTGCTGGTGTCAGTGTAGTGTTTGTGCACTAACCTGACATCTTCTCTCCACTGCGCTCCGGTATGTGTGAGCGCCGCAGGGAGAGATAACTTCCTCTGCCTGTGTTTACATTACACAGGCAGAGGAAGATTGTCATTCGCCGGGAGCGATCGTGAGCGGGTGGCCGGAAACCAATGGCCGTCCCCTCATCACGGATCGCTTCTGAACGGAAAACCACCACTCACTGTACCGGAGGGGGGTCCGATCAGACCTCCCACCCATACGAAGGCAGTCACATACAGGTACGTGATTGTGCCTGTCCGTGCCATTTTGCCGACGTATATATACAGTGGGCGGTCATTAAGTGGTTAAAAGGGGTGCAGCAGCCATATATTCCATTTAGCGTGGATATTACTACACATTGAAAGCTCAGTCTGAGCCCTGAACTCATTCCCATTCACAAGTATGTCATGCAGCGGCCTTTGGGCAGGCCTAGCTGGTGGTTAGGCCTGTTATTCTGGGCTGAGAAGTGGCTCAATGAGAGTTAGGGTGACTGACAGGTGGCCTCACCATCATCCCCCTCCTTCTGGAAGGAGAAGAGGTGGAGCTGCTTGAGGTATCTGGGGAGCCTTGACCAATCCCCAACTTGCACTGGCAGGCCTCAAATACCTGTGGTTAGCCCAGCTGGGGAGTTATTGGGTGGAAGAGGTGGAGTGAGTTGGTGGAGGCAGTCAGGCCCACGAGGAGTTCCCCAGTCTGGGGGGGGGGGGGTTGACCGAAGATATCCTGGAATCCGAGGCACATAAGAGCAGGAGAGGACAGCGGGAGAGAACACTCCAAGTCTCCAGGAGGACTATGACATTACAGTTTTAGAGACGGGTGCAGAACCAGTGGAGAGCAGACTGGAGAAGGGCAGTGAAATTGGGTCTTTGCAGCCAGGCAGGGCCTGAAGAGAGCTACCTGGGAGTGGTAGCTGAGCAGAGGACAGCTAGCACCTAAAACTATGCTACACCGGGGTGTGGCTTGATGGGGAGGAGAGCAGAGGTGCAAGAGGCACAGCTCCAGCTACCGAACCTAATCCTGCAGCCATCCTCGGTCCGTTTTCCTCCAAACCGGCACTAATACTCCCCACACCTGTGGGAACATTTCAAGCGGGAGCAGATGGTGAAATACGGGCCACCCGCACCGTAATCTACAGCAGGACAGCTAGCCCGGCTCAAGTGGCAAGATGGTGCCGGCTCACAGACCGAGCAGCGTGATATGCTGCAGCCATCAGTCTCAGCTTCACAGACATCCTGCAGCCTCGGTGAGCGACTCTGCCCCTACCCTATTTGATACCCAGCCAGATCCATTGCAAACACAGGACTCTCCCCTGAATGCTACGGACAGCTCAGGCCCCTGTTCTCCATCCACAGAACCTACACTTGCTACCATAATGCTTGCTATACAAGATTGCAAGGCCTCCCTCACTACACAAACATCCATCCGCATGGATTTCTCTTTACTGAAACAAGATGTGCAAAATTTGAGGGACAGAACGAGCGTTGCAGAGGAACGAATCAGCTCCCAGAAGATGTGGTGCACCCCTTATCTGTTAATGTGAGAGACCAAAATGGGTGAAATGGCGGCAGTCCGCACAAATAGACGATTTGGAAAATCGTTCGCGCAGGAACAATCTCCGCTTTGTGGGGTCCCCGGAGGGTGCAGAAGGCTCCCACCCCAAAAAATTCCTGTACACCGGGCTGAGGGACATTTTTGGGACATATGCACCCTCCTTCTCATAGGTTATTGAGCGTGCTTACTTTTTCCATTACGGGCTCATACTTCCCTGCTGGCAGATCCATGCAACTTTTATTCATGTGCTTGTATGTGCTTCAGGTGGTGCGGCCTATCTGGTGATTTTTGTACTTTTTTCACGTTACTTTGAGCTTTTTTGCTATATGTTCTGCAATGGCGAAGCCCCCAAGGATAGTCTCATGGAACTCTAGAGGTCGGAACGCACCCCAGAAAAGATCTCTGGTCGTCTTTTTTTTTTCCCAATACAGTAGCCCTCACATCATCTGCCTCCAAGAGACTCCCCTTACAGGCTCCAAAATGAGGGCCCTAAAAACGCCCGTGGTTGTCCAACTCTTACTATGCCACTCATACTAATTATTCTAGGGGGGGGGGTCTATTCTACTGGCTAAATCTCTCTCAGCTAAAATTCAAGTAAAAACTGACCCCGATGGGGAGTTTTATTGTTCTTACTTTACAGATTTCTACTGTGACCTTTACTCTGGTGAATATTTATATCCCCCCCCCCCCGTTTTCTGTGGAGCTACTCTTAAAATTGTCACTCCAACTGCTGACTAGCAAGCCCCCTGGCCCCCCAATTTAGGTGGGGGACTTTAGTCCCATTTTGGATCCAGCAATGGACCGCCTGGGAGGTGGGGGGTAGGCCCTTTCCCTCTTTTTTAGATTGGGTCCGAGTCCATGGCCTTACCGAGGTGTGGCGCTGGAAGCATCCGGACGTGCGCCAATTTTCCTGCCACTCGGATTCTTTCCACACCATGTCCAGACTAGATATGGCATTTGTTCCAGCCGAGACCCTCCCTGTAGTCTCTGCTGCTTCATATTTGCCTGGAGGGGGGGGGTCTGATCATGCCACTCTGTGGACCTCCTCGGGGCCTGCTGTTTGGCGCCTGAATTCTTACTGGTTGGAGTACGAGATAGTGCAGGGGAATGCAGGTCAGGCATCACTGACTATTGGAGGGATAACCTGGAAAAGGTGGACCCCCCCCCCCCTGAATGGGATGCATTCAAAACGACTGAGGGGCACCTTCATGTCTATCACAGGGGTCTTGCGTAAAAATAAATCGGATGCTTACTGAGGAGCTTGAGACTGTTATGGTGCGTGCCGAGTCTGCTTATGCCTCCAACCCTGCCCCTGACACGAGGGAGACATGGTTAGAGCCGTAGGGAGTATGAACTCCGTCTGTTGGACCTCACGTAGAAATGCATGTTGCACGCTACTCAGAAATAGTTTGAACATGGTAATAAAGCTGGATCTCTCTTGGCATATCTGACTAGACCTGACCATGCACCCATTTCCATTCCACGTATTGTTACTGCCCAGGGCCCCGTCAGTGACAACCCAGGGGATCTTAGACTCCTTTTTATGCTTCTACAAAGACCTGTATACCTCTAGGGTGGACTACGATGACTCTCAGCTGACATTTCTCTCCCCTCTATCATTTGAGGGGCGTGATGTGCTGGAGGCACCTATTTCGGTTGAAGAAATTGCTGCAGCAATTTCAAATGCCTGCACATAAGACTCCTGGCCTAGACGGTTTCCCGACTGGTATAAAATAATTTAAAAACCTTTTGTACCCCTATTTTCTGCGGACCTTTAACAAAACCCTAGATGTTGGGGTTCTCCCAACAATGCGAGAGGCCCTGATTGTACTTTTGTTGAAACCCCGTAAAGACCCACTTAAAATGTGAATCTTACCGCCCAACTGCTCTTATAAATGTGGACGTTAAGATTCTGGCCAAAATACTAGAAAACCGTCTGAACACTGTAGTCACGTCCCTGGTCAATTGTGACCAAGTGGGCTTTATTCCCGGCAGGTCCACCAGAATGAATATTCGTAGGCTGTTTCACTACCTGCAGTATCCGCACGACTGTCCTCCCACTCGTGCCATTGTGTCGTTGAACACTTGCAGGGCATTCGACAGTGTTGAATGGCCATACCTTTTTTTGGGTGCTACAGATGTATGGCTTTGGCCCCCGTGTGGTTGCGTGGATTAAACTCCTTTACACCTCCCCGGTAGCTAGAGTAAGGGTCAATTCATCCATCACCGACCCTTTCCGATCACTAGGGGCCAGTTGTCGCCCCTCTTGTTCGACCTGGCCATGGAACCACTTGCTGTCCGCATTCGCTCCTCCCCCTCCATTAAAAGGACTCCCGATTGCCAATATAGGAGGAATGCATTTCACATTGGTGTATCTGGCTGATACTAATGAGTCACTTCAAACCCTGTTGGTGGAAATTACTACTTTGAAACTTTTCTGGCTTCTGGGTGAATTGGGAGAAGTCTTCCCTTTAGATGGGTCTGCACCTCCCCAGATTCACCCAGACTCCAAGCTTTAAGTGGTGTCCTCCTTTAGGTACCCTGGAGTTCTGGTGCAGACCCCTTTATCTTCCTATATCGCCAACAACCTAGAGCCTCTATTGGTCCGCCTTCAGGAGCAGACCAAGCTGTGGATGGATTTACCTCTGGATCTCATGGGAAGGGCTAATGTGCTCAAAATGATTTAACTACCGAGAGATTACTCTAGATCCTTGCCAACTCCCCTTGCAAAATACCCAAGTCTTTTTTTATTTTCAATGTTTTTATTGAATTCAAGTTTAAGGGGTACAAGCAGGGTATTGGAGGTTCATGGATTACATTGGATAAACGGTAACATGCAAGGTTATATGAATGAAAACAGGGAACAACAACATTCAAACAAGAGCAGTATCCCTTATAATGCAAGCTATGAATGTGCAGGGAGACAATCAGATAGTTCATTTACAAGAGTGAGGTGAGCTGACCTGGAGTCGTGTTCACCTTTGAGGTGAAAATTAGCGTCCTACAGGATAGTTGTACTCTAAACTATATTTCAATGTGATAAACTACTATCAGGTGTAGGGCCGAAACTAATCGATGAAAATAGTCATCGATTAATTTCATAATCGATTAATCGGCCAGTAACATAATGGGGTTTAAAAAAAAAAAAAAAAATGAAAATTAGCCCTTTATAGTACAAAAAGAGAAAATCACTACTGTTATTATATTAATACGAAAAATCTTTGTACATTCGCTGAAAGAATGTTTGAAATTTTCACTTTTTAACATTGTTTTAAAATGAATGTCGTTCGTGAACGAAAACCACATACACGGTCTGAAAATTCCTTTGACCAAGAAGTTTCCTATTATTTCTGAACTTTCCCGTCACCGTGGTTGAAAAAACGGTCGATTTGACCCCACTGACTATTAGAAAATCGAACGAACGTTCTTAAAATTATTTTTTATTTTTGAAGGAAGACGTTTTATGGGCAGCATATAATATACTACAGTTGAACTTTTTTTTTCTTTAAATAAAAAAAATTTGATCCGAGTCTGATGATATTTACCAGATTCACCCTCTAATAGTATATACAGTACATCTATTCTGTCAGTTATTCTCGGAGTGTAATAGAGATTTTGCTCCTTAACCATATAGTTGGTTATTTATATTTACCACTTCATAGGGATATTCAAGAATAAAATTCTTTTTTTTAACTTTACATATTAACTAAATTATACACCACACTTTTAAAAAGGTTATTAATCGATTAATCGAAACAATAAATCGGCCAACTAATCGTTAGTTGCAGCCCAAATCAGGTGAGAACATGAACCTTGTATAAAATGCCGGTATGTAGAAACTGGTGGAGGGTAGGGAGGAGAAAAAGAAAATAAACTATGGAGGGGCAAAGCGTCTGCACTGTGCATGGGTAAACATAAATCAGTTTATATTAGATTTGTACCATGTCGCCCATGGGTCCCATGCCTGGGACAATTTAAGGTGGGCATTTCTATCCGCCACCAGCGTGGTCTCAAATATGTAGTGGTCTTGGACCAGTTTTTTTTTACATTCAAGGCTTGTGGTGGTAATGCATTTTTCCAGCATTTGGTTATATTCTGGCTGCAAGTAGGATATGTATTACTACTTTGTGAAACGTGTTCAATGTTTAGGTTCAGAAGTGCTAGGTCGGGTGAAGGAGGCAAGGTGATATTAGTAATCTGTGCCATCAGAGAGAAGACTTCTGTCCAGTACAAGGTTAGTAATGGACAGTTCCATAGCACATGAAGTGTTCCTGTGCCTCCCCATTTACGCCAGCATGCCGGTGAGGCGTTATGGTCGTAGGTGGCAATTTTGAGGGGCGTTCGATATCTGCAGTGTTATACTTTGGGTGAGCTCCCATAGAGAGGTACAGGTAGTGGCTTTGTCTATAGAGACAAGTGCTCATCCCCAGTTATGGGCGGTGTATTGTTGATAACGTTCCCACAGGTGGAGTATCTTAGAGTTTTGGAAGAGCGATTACTCGTGTAGCATGTTGTATAATACTGAAAATGCCTTGTGTGTTTATTGCTAGGTGAATAATAAGCGAGGGCTCTTACTGGGATAGGGGCCAGGAGGTGGGGGTTATGGTGTATACAGTGGGCAATTTGAAGGTATTGGTAGTATACAGTGTTAGACAAGTTCAGGTCATATTGTAGGTGGTTGAAAGATTTTGTACAGTTATTAAGGACAAGATCGTTCAGTTGGGCATTTTTGGGCCATGTGTT
This sequence comes from Rana muscosa, assembly GCA_029206835.1. Taxonomy (NCBI): domain Eukaryota; kingdom Metazoa; phylum Chordata; class Amphibia; order Anura; family Ranidae; genus Rana; species Rana muscosa. Next base: position 414,695,238 of record CM055120.1, read on the forward strand.
GAGGTTTATGACTGGGATTAAGAGTGCTAGTATGGAGATTGGAAGCTTCGTGGAAGCTCTGGGTGTATCTGGCCAGGGCATGGAGATAAACTTTTGCCATGTCCTGAATGATGCTAAAATAGTTGGGGAGGAGAGTTTGGGTAGCTTGGATTTTGGGTGTAGGCTATATAACCAGTTTCAGATTTCTGCCAGGTATGGAGCAGCGTTCTAGATCTCCCCATAGGGAGTGGGCCTCTGAGAAACCACTCTTTGAGCTGGGCAAGCACAGTGGAGTGGTAGTAGTCTGCAATGTCAACTAGGCCTGATCCACCGACTGATCTATGCCTGGTTAGCCAAGCCCAGGCAACCCGTGTTTTTTTGACTTTCCATATGAATTTAGATAAGATAGATTGCAGGGAACTTAAGTAGGAGTGTGGGATAGGGAGGGAGCGGAACACATACAAGAGTTGCGGGAGGATTGTCATTTTAAATGCCGCTAGCCTGTCGGCCCAGGAGAATTTGTGTTTGGATATTTTCTCTAGAGATGTAATGCATTTCGGTTTATGTAGTTTGTTTTGAATAGATTCTCTGGATTTTTGGTCAGGGTGATTCCTAGGTACGCTATGCCCGTCTGACCACTGGAATGGCAATTGTAGGGATAAAAAAGGGGTTTTTTTTACACTGTCTATTCCTAGATTGAGTATGTGTGATTTTGGAGGCGTTCACTTTGTAGTATGATACTTCACTAAATTTGTGAAGAGCTTGGGCTGCGGTTAGGGAAGAGTGGGTATTTGTCAACATAAAGATGACGTCATCAGCGAAGAGGCTGATTTTGTGCCCTTTTCCCATCTATTTGGAATCCCGAGATTAGGTTAGGTTAGATGTTCTAATGTGCTCTGCTAGGGGTTCCATAGCTAGGTCAAAGATGAGGGGATATGGGGCAACCCTGCTTTGTGCCATTGGTTATATTGATGTGTAGCGGGGTCTCCTTTAAGACTCCCGGGACTGCATTTCCCAGAGTCCCGTTCGGCACCCAGGGTGCAATGTTGCCATCGTAGAGACTTGTGGGAGATAGGAGGCGTGGATAGCTCGGCCTCTTTTGGACACCGCGCGGCTGCTGACTGGTCTTCCTGTGCGGATCTGCTGGAGTGCAGGGCCTGAAGCCTGGGGCCTTGCGCAACTTCCGAAGAGCCTTCCACCCCACTGCATATCCTGGGTGGCATCTGACTTTGTTTGCTGCAGACATCAGTTGGATCGGGGACCCGATCGTTGCAGACGCTGTGTGCGGAGACACAGCAGGTGGAAGTCCTGGACTGGGATCGCGTCCGGAGTGGTGAGCGAGCACCTGCTCAATTCAATAGGCTGTACTGTGTTTAGGCCTATAGACTGCTGTTCCGCTGGAGACCGGTAGCAGGACAGAGTTTAAGGGTCTCCAGCACAGTGTTCCTTGTGGTTACCTACTTCGTGGATTACAAAACTGTTCCTGAACGTGCACCACCATTTCAAGTTTGCATGCGAAGAAATCCTAATAAAAAAAGACAGAGTTTAATCCTATGTCAGGCCTGAACAGGGAGGAGAGATAGAATATTGTTTAGTGCGCGTAGATACTAATAGCTGCGCGTGGTGGATTACCGTGCTGTGCTATTAGTGAATGCTATATCTATTGCTGCAGGGCTCTGTAAGCAAGTTACCTGTTATGTTTTAACCTGTGCCTTTTAAACTAAAGTAAAACCGTTATACTTTGCCACTTGCCATCACTGTGTTATTGCACATAGTGCTTATATCTCCAGAGAAGTTGGGGTGTGTGCAATCAGGTATAGATTGTGATAGATAACATCCCTTGACTAACTGCCATAGGAGATTAGACAAGATTGCCGGGGGTTGGTGGAGCTGTACTCAGGGCCCGAAATCAAACCAGCGGCTCTCTTAACTGGGGGTAGCGCTACATATGGAATGTAGATGAGATCATTTCTGCCACATATACATTAGTTGAGGGGATTGTGTATAGAGCCATGATGGCTGAAAGGATCCTATTAGAGAATCCAAATGTGGTCAGGACGGCTTGCAGGTATCCCCAGTGGACTCTGTCGAATGCCTTCTCTGCAGCCAAAGATAGGAGCAGAGAAGGCATTCCAGAGATTTTTGCCAAGTGTGTGATGTTGATTAGACACCTGGTGGCGTCAGACAGAGCCCCTGACAAATCCTGCTTGATCTGTCTATGAGGGAAGGAATGATATTTATTAACCTAGAAGCAATGAGTTTAGCATATAGTTTTATATCTGCGTTGAGCAGCAATATTGGTCTGAAGTTCTGCGGGGTTGTTTGTTCCTTCCCAGGTTTAGGAAGGGCCACTACTAGAGCTTTCAGCATTTCCTGAGGAAACGAGGAGGCAGCTTCGTTGGAGGTTGCATAGAAAGGGAGCTAGAGTGTCATTGAACTGCTTGTAAAAATTCCCCTGGGAGCCCATCAGGGCGATTTCCTGTGGGGTAAAGGGAGAATTTAGTACTTCTAGTTGGCTTGTGGAAAGGGTTGGGAGATTTATTTGGGACAGGAAGTCTTTAATGTTATCTTGAGTTGGCTGAGGGGTTGAGGTATAGTTTTTAAAGGTTGTATAGGGACTCATAGTAATTGCTAAATGCGTTGGCTATTCCTTGGGGGGGGGGGGGGGTCTAGAATTTTGACCTTGAGGTGGGGTGGAAAATATATGGGATCTTGGCCTTGGTGCAAAGGCCCCGGAGTCTAGCGGCCATGCGTTTGCCTGCTTTGTTGCTAGTGGAGTAGGAGTAGGCTTTGAGCCTGCGATGCGTTTTTTCATAGGATTCTAGTAATAAAAAAAAAGGACCTGAGTTCTTGCCTCAGGGGCAGGAGTTTTAGTTTGGAGTGGGATGCTGTCAATTTGTTGAGGGATTCAGTGGACTATTTGTGAGGATTAAGAAAGAGAAGCCCTAGGGCCAACGCTGCGCTAGATGAAGCGGATTGGAATAATGAATATTTAAAACGAAAGCAGCTAGCATTATAGTTAAATACAAAAAAACTATGGTGGATAAATAAGAATGCAGCGCTAATACATGAAAAATGGGAACTGGTGAATGGTCTAGCCCAAAAGCAAATAAGCCATATGGTATGTGTGAACCAAAACAGCACAATATAGGTGACAAAAAAAAAAAAAAAAAAAAAAAAAAAAAAAACTTAATAGTATCAAACCAAATCTAAGTGAAGGAAATCGTTCAGAAGACCAAAAAATAGGATTTTTGTACTCACCGTAAAATCAGTTTCTCTGACGTCCATGGACCGACACAGCTCTCATACTGATTACATGTGGGTATATGTCCCTGCTTGCAGGAGAAGACCTAGGCAGAATGTTAGGTGTTAAAACATTCTAGAACAAGCCAAAGCTGAACAGCCCTGCCCAGGGGGCGGTCCCTCCGGACATTACCCTCCCACCTGCAGCCTCAGTTCGTAACAAAGCAGTACAAACTTAAAAAGGAAGGGTGGGTGCTGTGTCGGTCCATAGACGTCAGAGAAACGGATTTTACGGTGAGTACAAAAATCCTATTTTCTCTTATCGTCCATGGACCGACACAGCTCTCATACTGATTACATGTGGGACGTCCCAAAGCAGTATAAGAAAAAGGGTGGGAGCAAAAAAGTAAGGAACAACCAAAACTTCACTCCAAACCAGCAGAGCTCCTCAACGGAGGAGTTGCAACATTAGACAGCAGCCTGCAACACTTTGCGGCTGAAGGAAGCATCCAAAGATGCAGCCACATCAACCTTGTAGAACTTTAAAAAAGGTATGAACGGACGACCAGGTCGCCGCCTTACACACTTGTGCAACCGGCGCTTGATGTCGGAAAGCCCAGGAAGCACCGATTGCCCTGGTGAAATGCGCCGTGACCGGGAAGGGAGGCGGCCGTCCCCCAATGGCATAGGCCTGTATAACGATCTGCCTGATCCACCTTGAAATGGTGGCAGACGACACCGCTTGGCCCTGTTTCGGACCAGAGACAGATACAAACAGCGAGTGAGACTTCCGAATAGGAGCAGTAGCCGCCAGGTATAACCGTAAGGCATGCACCACATCTAAAAATTGTGAAGCGCAACCTCTAGGATGCGATTGATGAGGGCACAAGGACGGAAGGACAATGTCCTCATTAAGGTGAAAAGCCGAAACCACCTTAGGAAGAAAAGACGGTTGTGGTCGCAATAACGCCTTATCCTTATGGAGGACCAGGTAAGGCGACTTGCATGACAGAGCCGCCAACTCAGACACCCGTCTAACAGAAGTGATGGCCACTAAAAAAGCCACCTTCTGAGACAAAGTTGAAAGGAATATCCCTTATATTCTCAAAAGGAGAATCCTGAAGAACCAAAAAGCACCAAGTTCAGATCCCAAGGAGGACACGGGGGCTTGGCAGGTGGAACCACATGGCGTACCCCCTGCACAAAAGTGCTAACCAAGGAATGACTAGCTAGGGGTCTTTGAAAGAAAACGGCCAAAGCCGAAATCTGACCCTTAATAGTAGTGCTCAAAGGCTGGCTTTGAGCAACACCACGCTGTAAGAACCTCAGGATTCTGGGAACAAAGTACGTCCGTGGACGCCAGTCCAGTTCCTCGCACATAGCGATGCAAGCTCTCCAGGTACGGTGATAGATCTTCCTAGAAGAAGACTTCCGTGCCCTAAGCATGGTTGAAATTACCAAATCTGACAGGCCTCGGTCTTTCAGCACCTGGCTCTCAATAGCCATGCCATTAAAGCCAGAAACTAAAGCAGGATGAAAGATAGGACCTTGATAGAAGGTCCTCCCTTAAGGGCAGGCGCCAAGGGACGTCTGTGGCGAGACGTACCAGGTCGGCGTACCAATGACACCGAGGCCAGTCCGGAGCAATGAGGATTACCACAATGCCCTCGACCACTACCCTGCGCAGCAGACGAGGAATCAACTGCAGCAGAGGGTAGACATACATCAGGCAATACTGACCCCATGGGGCCACTAACACATCCGAGGCATCCACCCAGGGGTCCCTGGACCGGGCCACAAACTGACACCTTGCGATTGAGTCGAGACGCCATCAGGTCCACATCCGGAGTGCCCCATCGTCGGCAAAGGAGCTGAAACACTTTCAGATGCAAGGACCACTCCCCCTGGTCCAGGGACTGGCGGCTCAGATAGTCTGCCTGCCAGTTTTCTACGCCTGGAATGTAAACAGCTGACAGCGCCGGCACGCTTCTTTCCGCCCATCTTAGGATGTGGGCGACATCGGATGCCGCAGCCGAGCTCCGAGTGCCCCCCTGATGGTTGACATACGCCACAGCCGTGGTGTTGTCCGACTGGATTCTGACCGAGGGGCCCTGTAGCCTCTTTGACCATGCGGCAAGGCACACAGCTTGATTGCCCGCAATTCCAGGACGTTGATTGGGAGACGAAATTTAGCTTGAGTCCAGAGCGGACAGGACTCCCCACACTCCTCCCCAGCCCGTCAGGCTGGCGTCCGTTGTGATCACCGTCCAGTGGATGGGGAGGAACGACTTCCCGGCCCGAAGAGCCGGGGATCTCAGCCACCACGTCAGGGATGCCTTGATAGAGTGACGCACCTGGATCTGAAGATCCAATGACAATGGGGACTTGTCCCAAACCGACAGAATTCCCTTCTGCAATGCCCGAGTGTGTGCTTGGGCATACGGAACCGCCTCGAAGGAGGCCACCATTAGTCCCAGGACTCTCATGCAGAAGCGAATTGACGACCATTTTCGGGACGTCTGAACCTGTACTGCCGACTGAAGTGTCAGTAACTTCTGAGGATAGAAACCCCTTTGCTGCCGAAGTGTCCAGGAGCAGACCCAGATACTCCAGGCGCCGAGTCGGGACTAGACCAAATTTCTGCGCTTTCAGAACCCATCCGAAGCCCCGGAGGGTCTGACTGACCATCGTCACATTTTCCTCCAATTCTGAGCCATTTTCTGCTCTGAGAAGGAGATCGTCTAGATAGCCCACAACAACAATTCCTCGCTGTCTCAAAGCTAGAACCGGGGCCAGCACCTTGGTGAAAACCCGTGGTGCCGATGCTAGGCCGAAGGGAAAGGCCACGAACTGATAGTGGACTTCGCCTATGGCAAAGCGCAGCAACGTCTGGTGGCCTGCGCAGATTGGGATGTGCAAGTAAGCGTCCTTGATATCCAAGGACGCCAAAAAATCCCCCTGATAGAGTGTCGCGATCACCGTGCGAATGGATTCCATCCTGAATTTTTGTACCCTCACATAGGCATTCAGGGCCTTGAGGTCCAGGATTGGCCGAACCCCATCCTTTCGGGACAACAAACCGGTCCGAGTAAAATCCCTGAAACCTCTTGTGACGGAACCGGCCCGAGCAAATCCTGTACGGCCTCCCCAAGAGGGCCGGAAGGAGAGGGAGGTTCGAGGGAAATAACCTGCTTGGGGGCCACGAGCAGAACTCTATCCTGTATCCCGAGGTGACCACCTCACACACCCACCGGTCGGAGATCCGGGAGGTCCACCGCACCGAGAACCTGCAAAAACGTCGCCCCACCCCAGAGTCGGGCAGGGGCAAGACTTCATGCGGTGGTGGACTTGGGAGCTTGCTAGGTAGGCTTACGCACCCAGGGACGTCTTTGTCCCCCAGTCGCACTTTTTCCAGTCTGGGTGGGCTCACCGGTGCAATCCGACTGACCAAAAAACGTCTTCGCCGGAAAGGAAGGGCCCGGCCTGTGTTGGGGCTCCTTTCTCTTAATAGACTGGGGAAGGAAGGTGCTCTTACCTCCTGTGACATCTTTAATGTCATCCAGGGCAGCCCCAAACAGTCTACCGCCCTTAAAGGGCAAGTCAGCCAGGAGCTTTTTGGAAGCTAGATCGGCCGACCAGCATTTCAGCCAGATAAGGCGACGCATCACCACAGCAGAAATGGAGGCCCCCGTTATTAAAAGGGGTCGCATCCACAGTGGCATCGCACATGAAGACTAAACCCTGCGCAAGCTGGTGAGCCAGGGCAATGGTTTCAGGAGGAAGATTATGCTCCTGCACTGTCTGGTGCAATATCCGTGCCCAGCCTGTGAGTGTCTGAGACACAAGTGTCACCGCCACTATAGAGTGTAAGGCTGCCCCCAATAAGGTGAACATAGTTCTACATGCCACTTCTGACCTCCTGTAGGATCCTTAAATGCAGGAGTCCCTTCCATTGGTAGCCTTATTCAAACGGGCGACCGGGGGGGGGGGGGGGGGTCGACCACTGGGGGATGAGCCCACTTCTTAACTAGGTCCTCCTTAAAGGGGTACCTTAAGGCTATACGCCGCGGGACAGTCAAAGCCTTCTGCGGCTTATCCCAGACTTGGTCAATGTATGTATCAAAAAAAAGGCACATATGGAAAAACCTTTTTTTATGGCTCGGCTTTCAAAGAACCAAAAAGGTCATAGTTTCCACCTGAGGTTCCTCAACATTCAGCTTGAGTGTCCCTCACAGCGTCAATGAGTTCACTTACAAGCACCCTGTCAGTAGGTGGTTCAAGACAGGGGTCCTCCTCACAAGAAAGGTCCTGTCCAAAAAACATCAATATCCTCAGAACTAGGGTCCCCAGCAGCAGTAGCTAGGCCCATATCCAAGTCAGAGCACTCCCCATGTGGAGATTGTGTGGGGAGGGGGCGCTTTACAGCCCCCGTGCGTTCGCACACCACTTCCAGATTGACAAGGAATGATTCCAGGGCTGCCGACAACTGGTCGATAGGGACCGCAGGTGCAGGAGCACTGCCAGTTGCCTCTGAGAAGAGGGGAGAAGCAGGTGAACCAGACTTCATATTGCCACCCTCTTCACTATTACAGTGAATAGTACAGTCCCACCCACTGGCTGTGCTGAGGAGGGGATACCCGGAGGACTCACCACCCTTAGGGACCGCTCGGTTCCGCTGTACGAGCCACGCTGTAGCGCGGGTGAAGCCTGAGGAGAGCGAAGAATCTGTGAGGAGAGAGGTATTTTGCGCCGTTAAGCAGCACCGCTAGAGGCCGAAAACGAAACTAAAAAGTGCCGCGGCTACAAGAAAATGGCCGCCGGGCGCTTGCATCACTGTGCTTGAGCCGCGGCAAAATGGCCGCCGATGGTGCACTTTTTACATTTAAAATACCGCACGCAAAAACCCCACACACAGTCCTCCAGAACACTTTCCAGCATATTAGACATGGAGCGGCCCCTGCTGCCCCCATGCTTCGGCATATATGCTTTTTTTAACTGGTGGTGAAATCACCTCCTACAGCACTGGAGTCGCAGGGATCAGGCCCGTCTCTGCGAACGCTGCAGTTATGTGTGTTGTGTTTTGTAAGTGACATCGATCGATACTGCACTTGGGTGGCCTGGGCTGAACGGAGGGGCAAAACGCAGGTGCTAGCAGGTATCTGGGCTGATCCCGCTAACACTGCGTTTTTGGGAACCCTAAACTGCTGGGGACGCTGGTATAGATCCTGTTCAGATACTATACCACTAAGGGAGGTGTATGCTTCACGCGTGGGTGTTAGTGTTCCTGGCACTAACCTGACGCTGCCTGGGGCGATGCAGACCCTCTCTGATGCTAAAACCTAATTGTTATCACCCGCCGGGCGATCAGGGGGTTAAACCTTTATTGGGTTAGATACGGCAGGTGCCCTGACACTATAAAAAGCAAACTAACTAACCAGCGTCACCCGTAACACTTACATGGTGATCATTGGTGAAAGGGTTAATCAGGGGGTTAAAACCTTTATTAGGTAATATATGGGGGTACCTGACGGGGAACCTAAATAACAAAATAACTAACTGGCTAACCAGTGTCACCAGTAACACTTATACGGTGATCACTGGTGAAAGGGTTAACTAGGGGCAATTAGGGGGTTAAAACCTTTATTAGATAATATATGGGGGTACCTGACGCTATAAAAACCTGCGGCAAACCTAAAAAAAACTGGCTACCGATCGGCATCACCGACACTAATACAGCGATCAGAAAAACGATCACTTAGCGACAGTGGTGATAGGGGGTGAAAGGGTTATCTGGGGGGCGATCAGGGGGGTTAAACCTTTATTAGGGGGGGGGGGGGTTAGGCGGCTACACTGGACCTAAAACTAACTGTAGTGACACTTTTACAGTCACAAATGTCACTGATTGCAGTGATCAATAAATGGTCACTGCAATCAGTGACACTGACTGGGGGGGGGGGGAGATTTATGTGCCTATGTGTCCTGGTGTCAGTGTAGTGTTTAGTGCACTGACATCTTCTCTCGTACGATGCTCGGTATATGTGAGCGCCGCATGAGAGATGACATCACTTTCTCTGCCTGTGTTTACATTACACAGGCAGAGGAAGATTCTCATTCACCGGGAGCGATCGCGAGGGGGTGGCCGGAAACGAATGGCCGTCCCCTCATCACGGATCGCTCCCGTTTTGCCCCTCCGTTCAGCCCAGGCCACCCAAGTGCAGTATTGATCGATGTCACTTGCAAAACACAACACACATAACTGCAGCGTTCGCAGAGACAGGCCCGATCCCTGCGACTCCAGTGCTGTAGGAGGTGATTTCACCACCAGTTTAAAAAAAAAAAAAAAGCATAATGCCGAAGCATGGGGGCAGCACGGGCGGAGGAGCAATTTTGCTCCTAATGCCGCATACATACGGTCAAAATTCCGACGGAGGCTTGCCCGTGGAAAAGTCAGACCATGTGTGTGCGGCATAACTTTTGCGGGCGGATGCCCCCATGCTTCGGCATATATAAATGGTGCATGTATGCCCATCATTAGAAGTGGGTGGATGAAGGGTGGTATTCTAATGGTGGGCATACCCACCGATCAATCTCTTTTTTTCGTTCAGCCAACAGGCTGCATGAAAAAAAAGATTACAATACATGTCCAACAAGGACCAGCAACGTACTGGTATGTTGCTGGACTTTGAATGGTTATACCAGATTGATGCCTGCGGGTTTTGGTATCATTCTTTACAGCCAGCTTTCATGTAAAAGCAATCCTAGTGGCTAATTAGCCTCTGGACTGCTTTTACAAGCAGTGGGAGGGAATGCCCCCCCCAGATATAAAAAGCGCCATTGGGAAATTGGGAAAGCATTTTAATCATACCAATCTTGGTGTAGTCAGATGCTTTGAGGGCAGAGGAAAGATCTAGGGTCTACTAGACCCCAGTTTGAAAGAAAAAAAAAAAAAAAGTGTATCACTACCTATTGCTATCATAGGAGATATTTACATTCCCTGAGATAATAAAAAAAAATATGGAAGGAACAGTTTAAAAATAAAATAAAGCAAAAAAAAAGCACCCGTCCTGCCCTGCTCTTGCGCAATGGCGAACGCAAGCATCGGTCTGGCGTCATATGTAAACAGCAATTGCACAATACATGTGAGGTATCACCGCAAAAGGTCAGATCGAGGGCAGTCATTTTAGCAGTAGACCACCTCTGTAAAGGCTTCTAAAAATGTATGTAGTTTGTCGCCAAAGCACGTTTGTGCGAAATTTTAAAGCATGTCGTGTTTGGTATCTATGTACTCGGCCTAAGATCATCTTTTTTTATGTCAAACATTTGGGCAATAGTGTGTTTTAGTGCATTAAAATAAAAAAAGTGTATTTTTTCCCCAAAAAATGCGTTTGAAAAATCGCTGCGCAAATACTGTGTGGGGACATACATACATAGTTTGGGGGTTCAACATTTCTTGCAAAAAAAATAAAAAAAATGTTTCATGTAAACAAAAACTGTCAGAAAGGGCTTTGTCTTCAAGTGGTTAGAAGAGTGGATGTAAGCTTCCTAATGTTGTGTATAAGATGCCAGGACAGTTCAAAACCCCCCCAAATAACCCAATTTGGAAAGTAGACACCCCAAGCTATATACTGAGAGGCATGTCGAGTCCATGGAATATTTTATATGTTGACACAAGTTGCGGAAAAGTGACCAGTTACACTTACCGGTAACAGTGTTTCTGGGAAGTCTTCCAGGACGGCACAATGAGAGATGACTGGCTCCACCTGACAGGAAACACAAAAAATTCAAAGAGGTTAAAGCACCCGCCCCTCCCCGTGCTCCTCAGTTATGATAAAGTACAGACCCACACCAGTGCACGAGAGAGAAAACACACCAAAATAACTCTATACAAACCAATGTATTTACCAAAAAGTGGTGGGAAGTAGGCCTGCCGTCCTGGAAGACTTCCCAGAAACACCGTTACCGGTAAGTGTAACTGGTCACTTTCTCAAGTCATCTTCCAGGACGGCACAATGAGAGAGAAGCAAGTAGCTTCAGGCCTACCTTAGGGGGGGGGGGGACGACTGCTTGCAGGACCTTTCTACCAAAGGCCAGGTCCTGAGGTGACAGCAACTCCACTCTATGCCTTAGGAATGTATTCTGGCTTGACCAAGTCGCAGCTTTACAGATCTGTTCCACCGAAGCTCCGGCTCTTTCTGCCCAGGAGGTTGCCAGAGAGCAAGTGGAATGAGCTTTAACTTTCGGGGCTATCTTACCAGCCTGGCCATAAGCTATGGAGATTGTCTGTCTGATCCATCTAGATATGGATGCTCTAGATGCCTGTTGGCCCTTTTTCTGTCCAAAAAAATTAACTAGTAAATGGCTGGATTTCCTAAATTCACCCACCCTATCCAAATAAGCTAGCAGACACAGTCTGACATCTAGACAATGAAAGGAGGCCTCTCTTTCATTCTGTGGATTTGAACAAAAAGGGAGAATAATTTCTTGTGATCTATGAAACTTCGACACTACCTTAGGGAGGTACAGGGGGTCCTGCCTGAGAATAACTGTCTTCGAATAAACTAAGGAAAGGCTCTTTAATTGTCAGAGCCTGCATATCGCCTATTCTTCTGGCTGTAGTAATTGCCAGAAGAAAAGCAAACTTAAACGTCAGTAATTTAACTGAAATATCTTCTAGGGGCTCAAACGGAGCTTTAGTTAATTGTTCCAAAACTAAACGCAAGGTCCCAGGGCGGAACTCTAGAGATCCGCACCGGGGACAATCTATCCCTGGCCATCAGAAATCTTCTAACTAGAGGGTCCAGTGATAACTTCTTGTCCAAAAAAATAAGATAAGGCTGCTACCTGCACTCTTAGAGTCTTGGTGGCAAGACCTAAATCAGCGCCATCCTGGAGAAAGTCCAGGATGACCGAGGTTTTTTGCTGGGATACCTTTCTCACTAGACACCAGTGAGAGAAGACTCCCCACACTTTCCTGTAGATACGTCTGGTGACTTTTCTACTTGAAAGGAGAGTGTTAATCACTCTCGGAACATCCCCTCTCCCGCAGGTTCTGCCTCTCAAGTACCAGGCCGTCAGCTTGAAGAAGCTGGGATCTGGGTGAAAGACCGGTCCCTGCCGAAGAAGGTCCACCCGAACTGGTAGATGGAGGGGAGGTGCTACGGACCAGTTCTGTAGAGCGGGGAACCAGGCTCTCTTGGGCCACCAAGGGGCAATTAGAATGAGTCTGGTTTCTGAGAGACCTAGTTTTTGTAGGACTCTTGGAATGAGACTCAGGGGGAAAAGCATAAGCCAGGTGAAAACTCCATACCTGAGCTAATGCATCCACCCCCTCTGAGCCCCACTCCCGGGACAGGGAAAATAATCTTCTTACTCTCCTGTTTTCTTTGCGGGCAAAGAGGTCTATTTCTGGCCTTCCAAACTGCTGGCACACCAGGTTGAACACCTCTGGGTTCAGCTCCCATTCCCCCTGGAGAATCCGATGGCGGCTTAGATAGTCCACCTCTATGTTGTACATTCCCTTTATGTGTACTGCCGTAATAGAGGCAATCCGAAGCTCTGCCCAGCCCAGAATTCCTAGAGACAAGGTCAGCAGGGAGGGAGACCTGGTTCCCCCCTGATGATTTATGAAGGCCACCGTGGTCGCATTGTCGGACAGGATCTGGACCTCCCGGTCTCGAATCCTTTCCTCGAACACTTTTAGGGCCTCCCCGACCGCCAATAATTCCCAGAAGTTTGAGGAGGCGCGCCTCTGATCCTGATTCCAGGAACCCTGGGCTCGGAGCTCGCCTAAGTGGACCCCCCAACCCCAGGAACTTGCATCTGTCGTTATCCTGAGGGGTTCTGTCTGAGTCCAAAGATGACCCACCTGCAACTTCTGAGGAAGAAGCCACCAGCTCAGAGAGTCCTTTACTACCTCTGGGATGGAGATTCTGTGGTCTAATGTCCCTCTTGTTCCATCCCAGGAGGATAGGAGGAATCGTTGGAGGGGTCTGGAGCGGAGGTGAGCCCACGGGACCGCAGGTATACAAGAGGTCATTAGACCCAGTACCCTCATGATGCCTCTGAACGAGGACTCCCTTACCTCCAACAGAGACCTGACCGCTGTCATGAGGCCCTGGACCTTCTCCTGGGGTAAAAAAGCTCTCTCTGTAAGGAGTCTATCAGGAAACCCAGGTACATCTTCCTTTGGTCCGGGATCATCGAGGACTTCTCCCTGTTTATGATCCAACCTAGGGATTCCAGGGTACTCACAACCCTGGCCAGGTCTGCGAGGAGGAGATCGACTCTGGTTGTAGAGTAGAAGATCGTCGAGATAAGGGACTATTGTTATACCCTGTAAGTGTAGGAAGGCGACCACCTCTGCTACGATTTTTGTTAACACCCTTGGGCTGGAAGCCAGTCCAAAGGGGAGGGCAGCAAACTGCCAGTGTTGAATCCCCTGAGGAGACTTGACTGCAAATCTGAGGAAGGCCTGATGTCCTGAAAGATCGGGACATGCAGGTAGGCGTCCTTTAAGTCGATCGTTACCATGTATACCTCCTTCAGAAGGGGTCTTCTGAGGGTGTATATGCTCTTCATGCGAAATTTCTTGTGACACAGAGGAGGTATTCAGGGGTCTCAGGTTTATTATCAACCGGTATTTGCCTGAGGATTTTGGGACAACGAAGATATGGGAGTAGACCCCCATTCCGCGTTGACCCGCAGGTACCGGAACTACAACTCCCTGTTCTGCTAGGTCTGAGATGTTTTGCAGAAGACCTGCTTCCTTGAGGGGGTCCCTGGGGAGATATGTTAATAGGAACTTTGAGGGGGGGGTGAAGAAACTCCAGCCTGTAACCCTCTTATAATGTTGAGAATATGAGGGCTCTGAGTAATACTCTCCCACCTGGAAAGGAATTGGGAAAGTCTTCCCCCAACCCTCACGTCACTTAAAGTCTTTCATTTGATTTTTGGTTGGAAAAGATACTTCCTTTCGGCTTATCCCTCCCAACGCCCCACTTCCTATTACCGGCAGGCTTCTTGTTCGAGAAGCGGTTCCTACCCTGGGGGCCTCGAAAAAATCTTTTTTGGTCCCTTTTAGGTTTGGTGGGAAACTTCTTGCCCTTTTCAGTAGATCTTGACAGAGCTTGATCAAGCCCTGTACCAAAAAGGAGGGAGCCCTCAAATGGGAGTCCACATAAGCGGGTCCTGGATGCGTTATCACCGTCCCATGTTTTGACCCATACGGCTCTACGAGCCAAGTTTACGAGGGCCCCTGTTTTTGCGGTGGCCCGCACGGTCTCTACTGCAGCATCTGCTAGGTATGCCACTGCGCTACCTATCACCTGTAGAGAGTCTAGGAATTCCCTGGACTTGGACACACAGGAAACATGTTCTATTAGCTTGGCTATCCATGTATCCGCGTTCCTAGCTATACAAGCTGAAGCCAATGCGGGGCTCATTGCTGCCGCATTGGCTTCCCAGGCTCTACGCAAGGTCGTCTCAGTACGGCGATCCATAAGATCCTTGATATTACCCGCGTCCTCAAAGGAGAGGTCGGATTGCTTTGACACCTGTGCCAAAGAGGCGTCCAATCTGGGAATTTTAAATAATTTCTCTTCATCCTCCCCCTTAAAAGGACACCTACGCTTCCAAGTTTTATATTTCAGAAGCTTCCTCTCAGGTTCCTTCCACTCTCCAAGGATCACATCTTTGAGAGTCTGATGAACCGGAATGGCTCTGGGTTGGGCCCTTACCAGGCCTCGGTACAATCTATCCTGTGCGGATACCTGCTCCGTCGGCTCCTGAATTTCTTCAGGAGGCGTAGATTGCACCAAGGTGGCCTTCCATGTCGTCAGCTGAGAAGATGTGTCTTCCTGACCTAGAGCCTTCTTCCTCCTCCTCAGCCTGACTATCAGGCCCTCATCGGATAGTCCCTGATCAGGGATCTCCGAGTCCTTTTCTGCCTCTGAGTCCTGAGACAGGAGGGATCTCAGGGATTCTGGGTGTCCTCTCCCTAATCTGGTTGAGGAGGAACTCTCCTGTGAGGAAGGACCCTCCCTGCTTGTCTGGGGCTCTGGTTCCTTAGCTTTAAGGGAGGCTTGAAAATCCTTAAGGGTGGCAAGCATCTGGGTTTGGACAGAGAGAAAGTCTCTCATAACCTGAGATGTTTCCTTCCCCGCCAGCTTCTGGATACACTTGAAGCAGAAGGGCTTGGAATGGGTTGAAGGTAATTTTTCATTACAGTTACCGCATCTTTTGGAGCGGGCAGGGGCTCTAGAGGAACAACTGGCAACCCCTTGGGCAGTGACGTCCTCACCTGCAATGTAAGAGTACACAGGAATGCATTTAGAAGAACCCTGTGACAGGCAAGGGGAAAGAGTCGGGGTACCCTCCCCCATCATGACCCCTGCTGGCTGGGTTGACTCACCCCCTGTGGTCTCCTCTGTAGCCGCGGCCATGGTCGGCCTCACCTCATGTTCCATGCCGCCTAGGTGTGATGAGCAAGTCACTGCAGAGGCACTGGAGGAGTGAAAAAGGGCGCCTCTTCCTGGCGTCCCATCTGTTAATGCCAGGTAAGCAGACGCCGGCCGTCGCCATTTAGCCGGAGACCGGAACCGGAAAGGACGCGACGCGTGATGGCGTCATCCCTGACGCTAGAGGACGAATGTCCCAGACTCCGGGAAGATGGCGCCGCAATCATACGCTCCTGCATAGAGCGGCGCCATAGAACGAACGGCCCGCGCGAGCGGGGGTTACCGGAGGGACCTGCCAGCCCCCCCCTCCAGAAAGAACGCTGTGACAGTGGGGTCACTTTGGACACAGGGTGAATAAAAGAAACCCCCGATATGGTCTGTGATAGCCATATTCAAGGCTGTATATACATTGTATATAGATTGGATGTATACTGTATGTGGGGGTTAAGTATCATTGCTGTGAGGAATTAAGTTGTTTTGCGTTTCTATTGTTAATTTAAGTCTGTCCTTGTGTGTATTGTAAAGTGCCAGACAGACTGGCTGCCAACCCTTTGTGAAAAGATGTGTATTGGAGATCGTATATTCTATTGTGTTGGGATCTTTTGAAGCCTAGCAGTTGTCAGGATGAGGTGTTGAGTCTTGGGATGTGTGGGTGGAGCTGGGCCCTTGTTCATGTTAAATCATGTGCCTTGAATTGTGTATAAAGTTACAATGTTTCTCAATAATAAATGCATTCCTACTACAGAAGAGACAGAGTGCGTCTCATCTTCTTCCAGAGGGGTCGGCTCCTATAGGAAAGGGTCGTTTAGCTGTGGATATTGGTAGCGAGTGGATGTGTGTCTAGGAGAGGGAACATCGTAAACGGCGTTAATACCCCTTGAGATTGGGGTGCCGTTACAGACGCCCAGACAGGTAGGGGGGAGGAAGGAGGATAGATGGCTCCTGAAGTCCCAGGTACAGCCCAGCACCTAGGGTCCTTCAGTGCTCAGGGAGGCTCTTCTACTGCCCTCCCTGAGAAGAGAAATGGGATACCCCCCAGGACGGACAATAGAGTCCAGAGGCTTCCCAGGCATTCGGCTCAGCTCCCGGGCCTTCAATCTGTGGGAAAAAACAAACGGTTTCGCTGTGGGGAAACACAATCAAGAACTGAGGAGCACGGGGAGGGGCGGGTGCTTTAACCTCTTTGAATTGATTGCGTTTCCTGTCAGGTGGAGCCAGTCATCTCTCATTGTGCCGTCCTGGAAGACGACTTGAGAAAAATACAATTTATTTTTTTTGCACAAAGTTGTCACTAAATGATATATTGCTCAAACATGCCATGGGCATATGTGGAATTACACCCCAAAATGCATTGTTGCTTCTCCTGAGTACGGGGATACCACGTGTGAGACTTTTTGGGAGCCTAGCTGCGTACGGGACCCCAAAAACCAAGCAACGCCTTCAGGCTTTCTAAGGGTGTAAATTTTTGTAATAGGAATAAGCATGACAGGTCCTCTTTACAGTGAGATATGGGGTCAATAAGACCCCACATCTCACCTCTAGGCTGGAAAGCCTGAAATAAAAAAACAAACTAATCACGGCTTCCTAGCCAAAGCGGCGCCGTTTTTTTGAATGCAGAGGCCGGGCGTGACGTCATAACATTGCGCCCGGCCTCCGAACGATCATAGAGACTCCGGCGACCATCTGGTCTGCCAAAAATCTCTATGGTAAGAAGCCGGGGCTGGCGGATCCTGTCAACGACTGCACAGGTGAGTCGGTAGAAGCGCCGGGAGGGGAGGGGGTGTCCCCTCTCGCCGCCTGTAAGAACGATCAAGCGGCGGAACAGCCGATACGATCATTCTTACGGTACACAGAATCGCCCGCTCTAAAAAACAACGATATCTGAATGAATGATGCCTGTAGCTGCAGGCATCATTCAGATATCCCGGCTCAAAGTCCAGGACGTCCATGGACGCGAAGTGGTTAAAAAGGTAAGAGTTGCACTTACAAAATCACAGATAGTGGTCAGCAGAAAGCAGCAATGAGCCGCACAGCGGTATAGTGGTAAAAACAATCCGGTGTCTTTCCAAACCTTTCCTTGGTACGTGTTCCGTAGCACTACCTCTCATGCAATAGAAGTGTGATAACGCCACCGGCTCCCTACGCATTTCGTCACTACTGGACATCAACTGGGGATTGGCGGAAGGCGAGCGTCACCACGCTAGATGTATAAATACACGCCAGCGCCATTTTGATTACTGGCAATCTAATAGCGTGCAATGGAAAGGGCAGCCCGATTTACAAGCTGGCCATGTACAGGAAAATGGAAAGGTTAGTTAACCACAATAGCCATCTTGTGGTAAAATAAGAGAAGTGCCAACAGATGCATGACATGAACAGGGAAAGGCATAGAAATACGCAGGTATTATAAACATGACATTTAAAATTGAATAGAAAAAAAAAAAAAAAAAAACACACTATACAGCCTATACTAAAAGTACAAAAATTTATTAAAAACACTTAATAAAACCTGGAAGTATAAAAAATATTGGAAAAAAGGATTTTTGTACTCACCGTAAAATCCATTTCTCTGACGTCCATGGACTGACACAGCTGGATACTGTAAATGCGTGGGTATATGTCCCTGCTCGCAGGAGAAGATCTAGGCAGAATGTTAGAAACATTCTAGAAAAAAAAAAAAAAGCAAGCAAGCAAGGCCAGCTTTTGGGTCACACCACGCTGCAAGAATAGCAAAATCCTGGGAACGGAATACATCCGAGGACGCCACTCAAGTTCCTCGCACATAGCGATGTAAGCCTTCCAGGTACGGTGAGATATCTTTCTGGAGGAAGATTCCCATGTCAACAACATAGAAGAGATGACCGAATACGCGAGAACTCGGTCCTTCAGCACCTGGCTTTAAACCGTCATGCCATTAAAGCCAAGGACTGTAAAGCAGGATGAAGTATGGGATCATGAGACAGAAGGTCCACCCCAATAGGCAGTCGCCAGGAACGTCTGCGACTAGCCAAAGTAGATCGGCGTACCAATGTCGCCGTTCGAGCACTGGAATGGCCTCAGCCCCTACTCTGCCAAGCCAGCGAGGCAACAGTAGCGGAGGGTAAGCATATATCAGGCGTCCGTTCAAGGGTCCCTGGACCTGACCACGATCTTGCCACCTTGCGAGTGAGTCGAGAGGCCATAAGGTCCACTTCCGGTGCCCCACCTCCTGTAAAGGAGGTGGAAACACCTCCGGATGCAAGGACCCTTCCCCTGCAAAGCACACGGCCGACAGGACCGTCTTGCAGCGAGATGTATGAAAATCCCAAAGGTACTCCGCAATGTATCGGAGAAGGGAGGCCCCGGTGTACAGGGTGCCTCAACTGTTGGCCAATAAAGGCAACTTGACGGAACTTCCCTGGAAACTCGGTCAGAGGACTAGTAACCTCAGCCTCCACAGGTGGCGCAAACCCACCCCGGGCAGAGACCCTAAAGGCTAAAGCAGTTGCAGTGCACTAGACGACTGATGGATGAAGCAGAGGCTTTTGCCCAGTCATTGAGCTACAAAAAACGCCAGAGACGCAGCCACTAACGGGCATAACACTAACCTCAGCCTGGCGAACAGTCCAAGCCAGCGCTGCTAATCACCACTGAAAGCAGGTGGAAAGTGATACCCCTGAAACCAGGGATCCTTGTTACAATACTCCATCCAGCAGCTACCCATGGATAAGTGCTGATTGTACAAACACATAGTTTATACTATGTATTGCGTCAAACGCGCAAATAGAGAGTGTGGGAGGAAACCCACCCAGCCACAAAGAGCATAATACCACCACATACGGCGTATGTAGTTTAGTATGTGTGGATAAACCTATTAAACACGTATATACTGTGCCAGCGACGAAGGCGCGCACATCATTGGGGCTTGGACATAAACCAGCCACGCAGATTGCGTACACAATCGTGTAGGTATGTTAGCCTGCGAATAAACAAATTGCACATGTTTATACTGTGCATAGCGCTGAGAATGCGCACACCATTGGAACGCAGGGGAGAAACCTGAGCACCCGGATGAAACCCATGCAGACTGCATACGCATACCGTGTAGGTATTATAGTATGTGTGCTAAACATTTTGCACAAGCCCATGTGTGCATAGCACCGAAGGCGCGCACACTGTTGGCGCGTGGGAGGAACCGAAGTACCCCACGCATACTCAGAGAATGCAATACCTACAACTACTGTGAATGTATTTAGTGTAGTGTATAGACATAGTGTATGTTTACACCGTGTATTGCACCAAAAAGGCATGCATGTCATGTAGTGTGGGCGGAAACCCACGCACACTGCACAGACATACCAGGTAGGTATGTTAGTATGTGGATATCCAATCGCACAAATTTAGACTGTGCATAGCACCCATACCAATGGAGTGTAGGAGGGAACCGGATTACCCGGAGGAAAAAACACAGATTGCCTACACATACCATGTAGGAATTATAGCATGCGTGATAAACATTGAACATGTTTAACTGTGCAGAAGGCCAAAAAGGCGCACATACTGTCAGCGCGTGGGAGGAAACCGGAACACCCGGAAGAACTCCACGCAGATAGCTCAGATACCGTGTAGGAATGATAGCATGTGAATAAACATATTGCACATGTTTATGCTGTGCATTTCCATTGGAGCGTGAGGGGAAACCGGAGTACCCAGAGGAACCCTACGCAAACAGTATACCCATACTGTAAACATGTATAGTATGTGCAATAAACATATTGAACATGTCTATACTGTGCCAAGAGCCGAAGCGCACATACCATGAGAGTGCGGGAGGACACCGGAGCCCCCGCCGACCCAGAGAGTATAATACATACATATATTGTGAATGTATCTGAGTCATGCATAAACATTTTGTACGTTTATATCATGCATGGCACTGAAACACAGCATTGGAATGTGGGGGAACACTCACGCAGACACAGAGACCAATAACACATACATACACTGTGAATGTATGCAGTGTAGGAGGTATAGGATGAGTTTAAATTATGGCGCAGAGGCGCATAATCTTCTCTATCATTCCAACCTGCTTGACTGTGCTGCCAAAGCAGCATGCATGAACAGGTAACCTCTGATCCTCAGACCGTGTGTCAGAGCTCAAGCGTTCCCCAGGAAATGGCGGGAAATGTTGCCTCAGGATATCACACAGAAGGCTCACAGGGACTAGAGACATAAATGAATAAAGTCCTCCCCCCGAGCACCATATATCATCCATGCTGCTCTGAGGCAGCGTGTGTGGAAAACAGTGAGGAAGCTGTGTAAAAGAAAGGCTTGTCACAGCAATTCCAGCTTGAGAGTGTTCCTCACATCAATGAGATCACTTACAAGCGCCCTGTCATTCACTGACACAGAACTGGAGTCTTCCTCACAAGGGAATGTCCTGTTCATAAATATTAAATATTAGCTAGGCCCATATCTGACTCGGAGCACTCCTTCACTAAAGAAGTGTGGGGGAGGGGGCTTATATAGCTCCTTTTGCTTACACACCGCTTCCATTCTGACAAGGAATGATTCCAGGACTGCTGACAACTGGTCCATAAGGACCGCAGGTGCAGGAAATATATGAACATGTTTAACTGTGCAGCACTGCCAGTTGCCCCAGGCAAGTGTGGAGAGCAGGTGTATCAGACTCCATAACACCACCCTCTGGAGACCTTATACACTATACAGTGAATATACAGTCCACCCACTGGCTACGCTGAGGGGATACCCAGAGGACCCACCAACCCTTAAGGACCGCTCAGTCTGAGATTGTGAGGGGATTCGAGCCGCCGCTAGAATCGAAAATAAATGCGCAGCGGCCACAAGAAAATGGGCGCCGGCCGCAGCTACAACTGCGCCATTGAACGCCAAGACGGCCGCCGAGCGTGAAATTCAAAGCTCCCGCTAATGCGCGCGCTATTGGCGCACGCAATAATCACCTCACACACCAGAAAAAACTGCAGACATGAGCGCCCAGCCAGGCCAGAGTGACCCCCAAGCACCAGTACAGGGTGCAGAGAGCAGCATAACAGGGGGGGAGACAGGGAGAACCCCCCCCCACACACAGAAACACAGCCAGTATGTACTCACCTTGCAGCAGGAGAGACTACTTACCCGTCCCTAGAGGGACCCACTGGCTTGTTTCAGACAGACCTATCACAGAGTCGTACTGCGCAGCTGTCGGCCAGGTCCACCGCGAAAGATACAGTAGGTACTGTTCAATCTTGAGGAGGACCACGGGAGCATGAAAGCAACCCGGCCACCCCTGGAGCCATGGGGTATGTCGTGAACTGAGTCTCACGCACACAAGGCGAGGATCAGAACGCTCGATGGTCGGACAGGGAAGACTACAAGGATACTAGTGTACCCAATTTGTTGCCCAGCCAACAGTTGAAGGTCTCAAAAATAAAATAAAAATTCCCAAAGGCATAAAATTTAAAAGTAAAATCTTCCAGGAGACTGGCTCCTGAGAGAGCCACATCTTCTCCTTACTTTTTTGCTCCCACCCTTTTCTTATACGGCTTTGGGACATCCCACATGTAATCAGTATGAGAGCTGTGTCGGTCCATGGACGATAAGAGAAAATAGGATTTTTGTACTCACCGTAAAATCCGTTTCTCTGACGTCCATGGACCGACACAGCACCCACCCTTCCTTTTAAGTTTGTACTGCTTTGTTACGAACTGAGGTCTGCTGACTGCAGGTGCGAGGGTAATGTCCAGAGGGACCGCCCCCCTGGGCGGGGCTGTTCAGCTCTGGTTTGTTCTAGGAGGTTTCTAACATCTAACATTCTGCCTAGATCTTCTCCTGCGAGCAGGGACATATACCCACGCGTTTACAGTATCCAGCTGTGTCAGTCCATGGACGATAAGAGAAAATAAAAATACTGGATGGAACAATCAAGAATTAATGAAACTATTGATGTCCCAATCTACATTAAGGCCAAATGGTTTAAAAGATTTCAAAATAAATATCCATCTAGTTTCTGATCTGGAGATGGCTCTAACCATATTGGTGCCTCTCCAGTGAGGACGGATAGAATCTATAGCTAAAAAAGTGGTGCCCTTCAACTGACGGCCATGATGCTTCTAGTGTCTAGATAAGTTGTGCTTACGAAAAGCCTCTTAAGATGTTACCTACATGTTCAAACGTATATGTAACTCTTTTAGTGCGTCCTATGTACTGCTTAGAGCAAGGACATTGAATCATGTATAACACATACTTTAGTAGAGCAAGCGATAAATGAATCAATGTCATGTGTTATTAGTCACGGAAGATGAAAATCTTTCACATTTCCGGCCTATAGAAGAATTGATCTTACATACATTACATTTGCGGCAGGGGAAATATCCTTTCATATTCTGAAAAAAAAGACTTCCTAGGCGGATCAATTACATTGGGAGCGACACTCAATCTAAGAGATGGTGCACCTCTGTAAATCATTACTAGTTGTTCAGGGATGATGAGCCCCAAGACTTTATCGTTCTTTAGCACATCCCAGTGCTTTTAAGATTTTTTTGATGGAAAAATGTTGATTAGAGTATCTGGCATTGACCACCCAAATTTTTCCAGTGAGGAATCATCCTTTCTATTGGGAACTAATGGTGTATTTCTATCCATAGCAGTGACGTTGTTAATAGTCTCATTAATCAGACATCTGGTAACCCTTATTCAAAAATCTGTGCTTAAAATGTCAGCCTGTATATAAAAATTCTAAGATGTCAGTGCAGTTACACCTAATCCTTTGAAATTGACCTTTAGCCCAGGTTCACACTGGGGCTGCGGGAGTGAGCCGTGTGAGTTCAGCTGAACTCGCACGGCTCACTCCTGTCAGTCCCCGATTTCAGCTCGATTTCAGAGACATCTGAAACAGATGTCAATGTAAATCACGGCTGAAATCGCAAAAAGTAGTACAAAAACTACTTTTTGTAATCGGTGCAGTGCCGCAGATGCGTCGTCGCACCGATTAGGACGGTGCCATTGGCCGCAATTTGCGGCAAATTTCGCAGATTTGACATGTCAAATCGCACCAGTGTGAACCAGGGCTTAGGGACAGCTGAGAGCCAAGATTTGTGGATATAAAAGCATCGCGGTCTGTCTCCTTAAAAAAAGTGCTAGTAATGAGACAGCCATCTTTGATAACAATGTTTAAATCCCAAAAATTCACTTGCGTGTCACTCACTGTATGTTGTAGGAGAATACCTCTATCATTGTTATTCAGTTGAGAGAATTTTTTTCCAAGAGATAAGACATCCCCCTCCCAGATAAGGATCACATCATCGATGCATCTTTTCCAGAGCAGGAGCTCCTTTGGGGGGGGGGGATTAGCATCAATGACCTCAAATTCCCAATGGGCCATGAAAAGGTTTGCTAAGCGGGGGGCAAATTTGGCCCCCATAGCAACACCCGTTTTTTGCAGGAAAAAATCCCCACTGAAGCAAAAATAATTGTGGCTCGTCGCAAACCGTAATAATTCCATGATGAAATCTTTTTGCAGACACTAGAGAGAAAAGTCTTGTTGGAGATAAAAGTCCACTGCCTCAAAACCTTGCTGGTGAGAAATGATTGTATATAAAGAGGTTACATCGGCCGTTGCTAGAACACAACCTTCTTTCCACTGAAAGTCTTTGAGCAAATTAAGCACTTGTGTGGTATCTCGCAAGTACGCTGGGGTGTTAACCACCAGTGGTTGTAGAAAGTGGTCTACATATTTGCCGATTCTAGATGCAACAGAATCTATACCACTTATGGGGCGGCCAGGACGTTGGATAGGGTTTTTATGAAGTTTGGGCAAATAATAAATGACAGGTACTCTAGGACTAATAGGGATAAGATGAGTTTTTTTTTTATTAAGAATCTCCTTTATCAAACCCATATTCAATCAAACTTGATAATTGTTTCCTGAACTTGATAGCTGGGTTGGAAGCAAGAGGGGTATATGTTGAATCATCTACTAATCTAGTCATTTCTTCGACACATTGTGATTTGTCCAAAATCACTATACCACCACCCCCCCCCCCCCCTGTCTGCCGGACGTATCATGTCATTCCGTTCACAAATTTTGTTATGTTCTTGATAACCATCAGTGGTTTTCCTTTTTGGGATCTTCAGTTCTAATAGGTCATGAAACACCAATTCTTTAAAAACTTGTACTGAAGGGGCTATGAATCCTGGTGGGTTAAAGAGTGAGGCATTCCTCAACTCGGTGTTTCGAATCGGAGCATCTACTCCCATTACATCATGAGGCCCATTATGAGACACCCGATTCATATGAATCGGAACTCTATGGACAACCTGGCTCCGGTTGCCAATAGGGTTCAAGATGAAGCGTCTCCTAATATTCATTTTCCTAATGAATTTGTGAACATCAATCAACTTCATGGAAAAGGATCTGGGGTTCCTAGTAGATAGGCTCAGCAATAGCATGCAATGCCAAGCTGCTGCTAACAAAGCAAACAGAATATTGGCATGCATTAAAAAGGGATCAACTCCAGAGATAAAACAATAATTCTTCTGCTCTACAAGACTCTGGTCCGGCCACACCTGGAGTATGCCTTCCAGTTCCAAGCACCAGTCCTCAGGAAGGATGTACTGGAAATGGAGCGAGTACAAAGGGCAACAAAGCTAATAAAGGGTCTGGAGGATATTAGTTAAGAGGAAAGGTTGCGAGCACTAAACTTATTGTCTCTGGAGAAGAGACGCTTGAGGAAACACGATTTAAGTTTAACAAGACACGTGGCCACTCATTAAAATAAGTAAAGAGGTTTAACCTTAAACTACGTAGAGCAGGGATATGCAATTAGCGGACCTCCAGCTGTTGCAAAACTACAAGTCCCATCATGCCTCTGCCTCTGGGTGTCATGCTTGCTGCTGTCAGTGTCTCGCTATGCCTCATGGGACTTGGTTTGGCAACAGCTGGAGGTCCGCTTATTGCATATCCCTGACGTAGAGGGTTTTTTACTGTAAGACCCCTTTCACACTGGTGGCGTTTTTCCAGGCGCTTTAGCGCTTAAAATAGTGCCTGAAAAAAGCCTCATCTGCAATCCCAGTGTGAAAGCCTGAGTGCTTTTGCGCTCTTAGGACGTCAAAAAGTCCTGCAAGCAGCTTCTTTGAGGTGCTTTAGGAGCGGTGTATACACCGCTCCTAAAGCGCCCCTTGAAATCAATGGACAGCGCCGCCAAAGCACCTGCAAAGCGCCTCGTGGCACTTAACCCCTTTATTCGGCCGCTAGCGGGGTTTAAAAGCACCCCACTAGCGCCCGAAAAATGCTGGTAAAGCACTGCTAGTTTTAGCAGCGTTTTTAGGGCGCTGGCAGTGCGAAAGGGCTCCAAGAGCGGCAAGGATGTGGAATTCCCTTCCACAGGCGGTGGTCTCAGCAGGGGGCATCGATGGTTTCAAGAAACTATTAGATAAGCACCAGAACGACCATAACATACAGGGATATATAATGTATTACGGACATATAATCACGCACATAGGTTGGACTCGTCTTTTTTCAACCTCACCTACCATGTAAAATACAGTTATCTTTTTGGTTGTAACAAAATATGGAAAAATTTCATGGGGTAGGAATACTTTGTCAAGGCACTGTAGCTGAACAGCAGCATTTGACAGCAGGAAATCAGATTTTTGTTGGTGGTTGGAAATGCTACCTGAACACATTTTGAACACCTGCAGCTGTCATGTATTCTGTACAAGTCAATGGCTAGTGCCAATGCTGCTTGCCTGCAACTGCTCATCTGGGTGGTTACACTGAAATAGAAAACTGACTCTGGACACAGCCAGCGTGCCCAGAATTGCCATTTCTGTAGAGTTCTGGACGGGCACAGCCAAATGGCTAGTTTGTACGTGGCTATGGCGCAGAGTGTTGCTGCATCCAGAGAGAGCGCTCAGCCCCCTGGCCACCTGTGTGAATGTAGCCCTTGTATGCTACAGGTGTGAATGGGCCAAGTCAGATGTCAGTTTGGGTCATCTTGATCTGAAGGGACACGTATTTTCAAAAAGCATTTTCTTCATAATGCTTATAGATACAGGAGGGGAATACGGACTTGTGTTAGACCCCTTTCACATTAGGGTGTTTTTCAGGTGCTTTTGGACTAAAAATAGCGCCTTTACAGCACCTGAAAAACGCCTCCCCTGCAGCCCCAGTGTGAAAGCCCAAGTGCTTTCATACTAGGGCGGTGCGCTTGCAAGATGTTAGAAAAAGACCCGCAAGCAGCATCTTGTGGGCGGTGTGGGCACTGCTGATGAAGCGCCTGCAAAGTGCTTCGGCAGCAGTGCTTTTAACCCTTTATTTGGCCGCTAGCGGGGGTTAAAAGCAGGTGGTGATGTGGCAAGTGACATTCCTCATCTGGTGGCAGGCAGTGTGGCAAGTGGCATAGGCAGTGTGGCATAGCATTCCTCATATGGTGACACAGGCAGGTAACGTGGCAAGTGGCATTTATCTGGTGGCACTGGCAGGTGGCGTGGCAAGTGGCATTCCACATCTGGTGGCAGGCAGCATGGAAAGTGACAAGCTGCATCTGGTGGCAGGCGACATGGCAAGTGACACTCAGGGCTCCCACTGATTCTGCATTATGGTGAGTTGAACTATTTCATTTTATATTAAAAATGTACTGTAATATAAGAAATAATGCACTTCAATCATTCTGACACCATACAAACCATGGTGCTGTGATGATTGAAGCGCCAACAGCAGAACACCCGCTATTACCCTGAAAAATAGCTTACCCCCGCATGTGCGTACATCCCCCCCCCCCCCCCCCTCGCCGGGCCTCGGCACAATTTTCTTCTACGCAGCCGGTCCCAGAAAGGTTGGGGGAACACACACGTAATGGTAGCGATATGCGATTTTTATCGGGACTGCGACATTATGGCGGACACTGTTGGGACCATTGGCATTTTTTCAGCGATCTGTGCTATAAAAATACAGCGATTACTGTAAAAATGTCACTTGTAGGGAAGGGGTTAACACTAGGGGGTGATCAAGGGGTTAATTGTGTTCCCTAGGTTGTTTCCAACTGTAGGAGGAGATGGGACAGACCTAGAGGAAATGACAGATTATGGCTCCTAGCCATTAGGAACTCACAATCTGTCTTTCCTCACAGAACAGGGATTTGTGTGTACGCACACGCAGTATAATAACAGTGGCTGGTTGGCAAGTGGTTAATTGTAGTCACCACGTCTCGCCAGTATATAGCCAATTAAGGACATTTCCACAACATATGTATTAAATCAGCAGGAGATTTTTGGCACCGTGGACAATCCAGGGAATCGTGCCTACCCCACTTAAATAACTTTACTGTGTTCCACATCAGTGGTACCCAACCTTTTTGGCACCCAGGACCGGCTGCGTGGAAGTAAATTGTGCCAAGGCCCAGCGAGGTGGCGATTTACACACATGCAGGGGGGGCAAGCTATTTTTCGTGGGCAATAGCTGGTGGTGTTCTGCTGTTGGCGCTTCAATCACAGCACCATGGTTGTTATGGTGTCAATGATTGAAGCGCATCATTTCTTATATTACATTTTAATATAAAATGAAATAGTTCAACTCACCATAATGCCGAATCAGTGGGAGCCCCGAGTGCGTCACTTGCCACGTTGCCTGCCACCAGATGCATCTTGTCACTTGCCACCAGAGGAGGAATGCCACGTCACCTGCCAGTGCCACCAGATGAGGAATGCCACGTCACCTGCCAGTGCCACCAGATGAGGAATGCCACTGCATTGGTAGCACTGGTTCAATGGTCGTTCTTTAGTAAAGGAAGGACAGCGGAGGGGCGGGCGGCGAGAGATGTCATCTCTCTGCTCCCCTCCGCACCTCCGACATTCCGCATGCTGTGAGGGCAGAAGAGCAGTGATGCTAGATGGCATCATCTAGCTCCACCCGCCTAGCGTCACCGCTCTGCTCGCCAGCCCGTCTGCCTCTCTGATCCACCAGGCTCTCTCACCCGTCCGCCCGCCTTACGTCATGCCGGCCGCCACGGCCCGGCTGCAGAGATGCTACGGCCAGGTCCAGGGGTTGACGACCCCGGTTCTATATACCCTCTATAATGAATTGAGTCAAACATTGTGCAGGTGATAATGAAACGTTACATTTTCTAAGCGTAAAGGTTTAGCACTGTCCAGTGTGGGGTGTACCAAGATGGCCTCCGCCACCTTAGTACAACTGGCATCCAGCTGCTTACAAAATAGGACATGCATCAGATGTCAATACACTATATACGCTCACTTTATTGCTAAAATTACTGTGAAATTCAAAAATGTAGCTGGGTGCAAGATGTCTGCTGCCGCCTTCTGACTGCAGCTGCTTTGTCAGATTAGCAAGCCTGCAACACATGCGATGTACAGCAAGTATTCAGGTGAAGGAATGTCACTTCTGTTACCTAATCTGACGGGTTGCCGAGGAGGAGTGATAGACACAGCAACCTTCTGCTTACAGCTAAAGGAGGCAAGTTACACGCAAACCGACATTGGGGTGTGATTTAAATGCCTTGGTTTTGGTGAGGAAAAGCTGGAGTTCTTTAACCACCTCCCTCCCACCGTATTGTAAATTAATGGGCGCAGGGCGGATTTCTCGTTCTGGGACGCCCTCACATGACGTCATCCCACTCTCGCTGCAATATGACGATCATTCGTGCACTCTGTCCCTGGGACAAAGCACATCACTGATTCCAGTCGGGGGGGGGGCGCGAATGCCCTCCCTTGCCCAATGGAGCGGACGCCCATGTGTGCGTGCGTGCGTGCGTGCGTGTGTCTAGGAAGAGAAAAACAGCCAGGTGGGCTAGCATTTCTCCAAGCAGTAGAACTCAGATCAGATCAGTGTCTATGGGGGAAGCAGAAGGTTGTGTAAGATGCCTGTAATGGGCTGTTGCTGAACTAGAGACTGTTAGTTCCTCCAGGAGTGGACCGGCGGAAGCTGTACAATAAGGTGACCAGATTTTTAAAATGAAATCCGGGGACATTTTTTTTTTTTTACTAGTAATGGCGGCAATCAGCGACTCTGCCCATCGCCGCTTCCGCCCGCCTCACAGCCTCTCAAGTCTTATGGCCCGTACACACGATCCGAATTTCGTACGACTTTTTTCGCTTAATAGTCGCAAGTAGAAATTGAATAGGTTACTAAAGTGACGAAAATTCTCGTACAACAGCCCCGGCTACTACGGAGTGGGGAGTGGAGGAAGATCACTCCCCCAGGGAAGACAAGGAGATAAGCAGGCGGCTGGCCGGGACTTGAGCCAAGGCAGAACAACATGCGAGCGGAGCTGAATGGGCACCCAAAACTGAAGAAATATTCTCTCCGCACCTGCACATGATCAGAAAGGGGCACAGATAATGGAGAAAAAAAAATAGACCCCATAAGCTAGTAGGAGCGGCAAAGCGGGGGGGGGGGGGGGGGTGTAATTCAGATTTTTTTTTTTTTATTATTCTGCACTGACTGTCTTTGAAATTGCCCCAACCCCTGTTCAAATCCAATCCGGGGACAAAACTGGGGACAGACTTGGTCTGGGGACAGTGTCCTCAATCTGGAGACTGTCCCCGGAAACCAGGGATGTCTGGTCACCCTACTGCAGGGGCGGATCCAGGGGGGGGGGGGGCAATTGCTGTGTTTTTTTTTGCGCCTGATCTCCCGAAATTTGGGGACCCGGTAACGGCCGACCATAGGTCCCCTGGACCCCAAACGTGGCACACATGTAGCCCCATGTCTCCTCTACTACAAGTGTGCAAAGTTTCGTGTCTGGGGGACCTACGGCCGGGGAGCACTGATTTTTTTAAAGCCGGGAACCCCTTCCATAGACTCCAATGTTAAATGGTCATTTCTCCGGTGAATGTGCGGACCCGGTACCGGCATGCAGATGGACACCCTAGGCTTATACTCAAGTCAATACGTTTTCCCATTTTTTGGGGGTAAAATTAGGTGCCTCGGCTTATATTCGGGTCGGCTTATACTCAAGTATATACAGTACTTGTTCTGCGGCTGCCTCTCTGAGTCTCTCTTTCAGTTTCTCACATCAGCCAATCAGCGGCACCGAGAGAGACTCGTCTAATGTAGTTACGCGGCGCACTGACACGATACCAGGAGCGGAGGAGGAGGTGGGTGGAGCCTCTTCCCTGCACTCGTTGCTAACGCCTGGGCCGCTTGGCGTCTAGCAATGAGTGACGTCAGTGAGTCACGTTGGGCCGCTCTGCGGGCAGGTGCGATAGCGTGCGGCTCCACCGACGGGTAAGAGAGCGGGCGGCTCCGCTTGTGGCGCGGTTTGTGGGCAGACCATGCTGCTCAGTGTGTTGGCAGCACAGGTGAGAGAGCAGGCTCAGTGTGGCAGCTGGCCAATCAGCTAGCCGGGAGCAGGGGAGCAGAGAGATGAGATCATCTCTCACCGCCCGTGCCTGCCCTGCATTCCTGCAGTGACTTCCGCCCTCACTGTGCAGGCAGAGAGATTACATTATCTCTCTGCTGCCTGAGTCTGGGACACAGCAAGACACAACCAAAACTACACCTTAGCAGGCAAGTTAGTGACAATCCGCAAGGTGTGGCAGGCGGCGTGGCAATCCGCAAATTGTGTCAGATGACGTGGCAAATGACAATCTGCATCTGGTGGCAGGCAAGTGACAATCAGCAAGGTGTGGCAGGTGAGTGACAAGTGACAATCCGCAAGGTGTGGCAGGTGATGTAGCAAGTGACAATCTGCAAGTGACGTGGCAGGTGACAATCCGCAACGTGTGGCAAGTGACACATTCAGGGCTCCCACTAATTGCAGGCGACGGTGGCAAGTGACACACTCGGGGCTCCCACTGATTCTGCATTGAACTATTTAATTTTATATTACAATGTAATAATAGAAATAATGCGCTTCAATCATCCTGACACCACAACAACCATGGTACCGGGATAATTGAAGCGCCGACACCAGCCATTTCCCCAATAAATTTCCCACAAAAAACATTTTTTGGCAGTGCCCCTCCCGAGAAAAGACTGGATCCGCCCCTGCCCTACTGTACAAGGGAACCAAGTTTGTGCAGGTGGAAAGGAGGAATCTGTAAATAGGGAGGAAGTTGTCTCTGGCTTGATTGAACATTTTCAAGTCGGGCATCCCATAATTCCTTACCCCATCCAAAGTTAGCCCCTAATAAAAACCAAGCCAAAAAAGGACTGATTTCTGTGTCTGGATGGAAGGAGGAAATACTGTGTGACTGGCTTTGCAGCAGTGGGGAACCCTGACATCAGAAAATCCTATGGGTAGTGCTACAAGAATAGGGTCTTTATAGAACATTCTCAGGCTACAGGCCTCAGCACCCACGTAAATAAGGACAATACATTAGGACTCAGAAAACTTTAGCAAATACAAAAGCACAAGTTAAACCTACAAACATACAAAGCTGCAAGGCAAACCACCACTCTTGAATATTACAGCATGATACTGGGAGAGCAGCCAAAATCAAAGTGGGTGTGTGCACAGACATATGAAATGGGTTAACATTTCCTATAGCCCAACACAAATCAAAAACTTGCAGGTGCATGCATAGAGGGATGCCATTTACCATACTTACCAATCATATTCAACAAAGCCATTTCCACCAAAATAAGTTCACAGGTCTGTCTGTCTGCATTGTTTTATATATTTCATGGGCTTTAGCCACTAAGTAAGCTGATTGCACTAACAAGCCCAACCTGGGCCAGAACCAACCCTGTTCAATCAAAGTACACCGCAAAGCTTGAACCATTTAACCCTGCAGTTTCCAATTCTTTTTTCTCCCTTGTGAACATTCACACAGGCACATATCTGCAGATTGTTTGCAGCATTTGTAGGTGGCTAAACAACATCTCTGGACTCAGCAACACTCTGTGCTATGGCCACATACAAACTGCATAATTAGCTATGGCCAGTTTGTGTGCAGCCAAAACTCCACAGAAACTCTGACCCAAGGATGCACACTGTCTGCACAGGAGGGTCTATTCGCATGTAAGCGATTGGATGAGCGAACAGCAGCTGCGCTGCCCATTGATTTGTATAGAGTAAAAATCAGACAGCCACTGACATTTGCAGCTGTTCGCACACAGTGAGTGCAGGCAGCGTTTACAACCGCCAGTAAAAATCTCCTGATTCTCGTCGATGGCCGACCCTTCCCGCTGCTATTTGGCCATGTGAATGTAGCCTTACAGACGCACTGACATCTCTGTGTTTTTCACGTAGTGAGTTTTATATACGTTAGAAAACTCCCTATGGATGATTTGTGTTGCTTGAAAATATCAAAGACACATGATTTTTTTTTATTTAGGCTCTATAGCGGAGAATGGTACCTCATGGTAAACGTGCAACTGTACTTCGCCATACTTAAAATTGTATTGAAGGACCCATGCACACCAGCACAGCCCCCTGCATTGCATTAAACACACATTTTTAGTTTTGGAAAGGAGAGGGACAGGCAGTTTTATAGCTGTCTGTGCCCCCATTAGGGGGAGTCACCCTCTTTATTTGTCCTATTATCATCTAAAGTGAAAATAAAAGTGTAGCGGGGTCCTAAATTTAGGGGAAGTGTTTGAGTGGTAGTTATGCTCAAACATCCCAATTGTCAGGATTCTGTCAACCATTTTTATCCAAAGAAAGAGTATTGGTGTGTAGTTCCCTGGGGCCTGCAGGTGGCGCTGCCATAGTAGGCCAGGGTTGAACCGCTGATACAGTGCTGTGCCTTG
Source organism: Rana muscosa (assembly GCA_029206835.1). NCBI lineage: Eukaryota > Metazoa > Chordata > Amphibia > Anura > Ranidae > Rana > Rana muscosa. The sequence continues at coordinate 414,728,628 of CM055120.1, forward strand.
TGTGTCCCCTCTCATCAGCCGTACCGTGGGTGTGGCAGGCCTGCTGTGCATGCTGGGAGAGGATATAAAGGGGGCAGACGCTGCCTGTTCGGGGTTCTGTCCGTTCTGTCGTGGTCGGGGGTCCTACCCCAGGAGTGTGTTCCTGTCCGCCCTGGGCACCTTTGGCTCAGGGGCGGAGGTCGGTGAATCAGTCCCAGGCACCTTTAGCCCTGGGACTGCGGCAAGGGCCTTGGGCCCAGCACCTTCGGCTGGGGCCCATCAAGGATCGAGGAATCCCAGGGTGCGAGGGGACCTGTATCTTAGACGAGGAGGCCGGGGGAGAAACTGTTCCGAGGGACCGGTGAGAAGTCACGGTGAAGGAAGGGTCCTGGTAACTCTCTGGAGGGATGTCTTCTCCTTACATAGAGGCCGAGTTTTGAAGCACCAAGTTCATTAGGTCTGTGGCAGAGACCAAGTTCATCAGGTCTGTGGCAGAGACCAAGTTTAATCAAGTCTGTGGCAGAGACTGTGAGTTTAAGTTGGAGTACCATTTGGCTGCTAGTCCCTACATAGGGAGACTATCCATTTGGGCTGAGTCTGCTTGAGAAGTCGAGCAGTGAAGTGATTGTGTTTGTGCCTGGACCTCTCCCACATCTTATGCTGTCCTGTTCTTTATTCCAACCTTTTTCCTATCAGAGACTGTTATTTTACCAAAAGAGAAAATAAACTCTGCGTTGGAGTTGCAGCTGGTGTGGACATTCAAGTTACTGGGGAAGACAAGGACTTGTCTCTATCATTCATAGAGGTGAGAAACATTCTCTGACTTTCTGACTGTGGAGACCCATTGTTAACACCGCTCAACCTCCTCATACGGGAGGGTACAGGCTTGTGGCGTGGTGTGCCGTCTTTGCCTACGAGGAGCCAAAGACAGGTAAAGGGGGTTGAGGTGTGCTACAAAAGAAAATCCCAAGTTTTGGGTTGACACCAGAACAGTAGAAGGGAAATCTTCCAATGGGGACACTAGCTGAGATGACCCTGGTGACACCCCAAGATTCCTTCATTGTGGAGGGATTTCCTCTCACTTCCTGTTTTCGGTATTTGGCAGAAGGGAAATCAACACAATGGGACACAGATGGCAAATAAACTGACAGGGGTTAGAACCTTTCCTTACTGTATACAAAATAAAAACAAAAAGTTTTGTCTTGAGCCCCGGATCACACCGATGCAACTTGTCATGCAATTTAATAGGTGTCAGGTGATCAGTGTTCTGCGCCACCTGGTCGGCTGTCTGGGTGGACGTGTGTCATATTGCCCGGGCTGCTAGGCTGGAGTTTGGGCCTATCCTGGGCACATCTGGCTGCTAGGCTGTCTGAGGGCCTATCCAGAAGCAAGAGAGCAGCGCAGGGTTGGGATTGCGGCTTGCAGTCCAACCAAAAGTGACAGTTCTGCCGGCCGGAGAACCTGTCATGGTCGGAGGTAGAGGGGAAGCTGTCGCCACTAAGGGACTGACCACCTTGTTACCAGGGACCACAGTGAGTAGCTGAAGCAAGTACCGGAGCAGAATTCTCACCAACCGGGGACGGTGAAGATTTAGCCAACTTCAGTGGGTATCAAACCAAGGACCCAGCCAGTGGAGGTGACGCTTGCAGAGCAGTCTTGTGTGTCAAGCCAGGGACCGAGCAGGCCAGTGAGGTGAAGCTTGAGATGTATCTTGAGTGCCAAGCTAGGGGCCAAGCAGAGAATCGGGGGTGACGCTTGAGGAAGATACTATAGTGAAGATTGGAGGAGCTCACGGGATTCATTGGCAGTGAATCATCTAGTCTAGTGAGAGAGACTGGGAGCTCAGTGGGCTGAAGAACTACAAGAAGTGATTATAGTGGGAGTGAAGGACACCCTATTTGCGACTCCGACTTGCACTGATTTTGAAAAGGTTCCTGCATTGTTCTGTCTCAACTACAAAGCGATAAAGTTCATCTCCAGGTTTAAGTAGGCCTTACTCAAGCTGGTTTGATATTCATCCCTTGCATCGATACAGGCAGTTTAACTCAATGAATAAACTCACAGTTAGGACGACAGACGAATCCTTTCGAATGTTCCGTTTAATGATGGATATTCATAGATAGAAAAACGTTGCAGTTGTAAGCCACATGTAAGATGTTAGCATGGAAGAAATACAGGAGTAATGACCAGAATCAGGAAGTGGAGGAGATATATAAAGAACTACGGTGAGAGAGAGAGTTCAGCTAGAAAGAAGGGGACAGATCTTAAAGACACAGAGCAAGAATAATCACATAGTGTAACACAACACTCCCCGTCTGAAATCTTTAGATTTCATAACCTTAAACTAATATATATAATTTCAATAAGTCCAATACTGATAAATGTCCTGGAACCTGTAATGAAAAACATGCAACAAGCAAATAACAAACGTAAGTTCAACAGGATGAAGAACATAAAGTCACAGTATGATGTCTTCAAAGAATTCCAAAGTTCTGAGTAGAACCTGTAGATAGCAGCAATGTACTCCCCGCCATGCCAACAGCATGGCTAGTCCTTGCACAAGTCACTCACTTGGCAAAAGGAGTCCTAACTCTGTAATTGGTCGACTAAAGGTTCGTGTCGATCCTCCCTTGGTTACCTTAACTTCTACCTTCCGGACTTTGTTATCGCCGCTGTGCATAACTTTAGTAATAAGACCCATAGGTCACTCATTCCGACAAACTTCCTTGTCTTTTAGAAGGATGAGGTCTCCAACCTTAAGATTCGGCTTAGATGCTTGCCATTTGTTACGACCTTGAAGGTGATGAAGATACTTTTTCTTCCAGCGATGCCAGAATACATTGGCTAGATGCTGCATCTGCTTCCATTGATGCTCATAACGGTGTGACCGCAGCTTCTGTTTTGTACTTACAGAAGTGTGGAGTGAGGTGTTCACAGTTCTTATTTCCTTATCATCTTCAGGGTTTACTAGCCCATAGGTGGTGTCAATAGGGAGTAAGTAAAAGTCCTCACACAGAAACCTTGGAGGTGACAGCCATAAGCTGTCCTGAAGAGCGGCAGGTGACACGGCTCTGGTTCCACTGTCAGCTGGGTTCAGTTCAGTGGGAACGTGATGCCATTGACTTGGTAGAGAGAATCTCTTGATACGTTCAACCCTGTTGCTGACGTACACATAAAATTGTTTTGTTTGGTTGTTTATGTAACCAAGTACTACCTTACTGTCTGTATAGAAGGTGAAAGAATCAATTCTAGTGTCCATTTCACTTCGTATGACCTCAGCAATTTCTACTGCTAGCACGGCTGCACAAAGTTCAAGTCTTGGTATGGTATGTGCAGGCTTGGGAGTGAGTTTTGCCTTGCCTAGGACAAAACTACAGTGTGATTCTCCATTCAGTTCAGAGGTCTTCAAATAGGCTACTGCAGCAATAGCTTCAACTGATGCATCAGAGAAAATATGAATCTCTCTCCGGTTAGCAGTTGAACTGGAACCTTGAATGGTAACTGGAGCAAGGAAACCCAGTGGGTAATAGATGCTATTCACCACGGACAGGACTCCTCTCTTAGTGAAGGGTTTGTCACAAGTTGACACTTGGAAGGTGAATTTGTCTTGCTTGATGTTCCACAACAAACCCAGACTTCGCTGTACAGGAGGCACATCTGTACCTAAGTCAAGGTTTTTTAGACTAGTGGCATAGTCCTCAGAGTGAAAGGCATTCATAAGTAGACATGTGCACACTGAAATATTTCGTTTCGGAATTTTGTTTTCGTCCAAAAAATAAATTTATTTAGTTACTCCCGAAATTCGTTTTTATTTATTTCGTTTTTCGTTAAAAATTGCATTCGTCCGAAAATCTGAATTAATTAAGGTCGAATCTGTCATTGAAGGCTTATGGTGTCTGTCGAATGTTCAAAGAAGATTCGACGGAGCAGCGAAACTGTACGACTCTGCAATCATACATTTCCGGTCTAATGTTCCGCCCACAAGCAGTGATCTTTTCTCTCTATGTCGAATCTTTTCTCTCTATAATGTCGAATCTTTTCTCTCTATGTCGAATCTTTTCTCTCTATAATGTCAAATCTTTTCTCTCCTATGTCAAATCTTTTCTCTCCTATGTCAAATCTTTTCTCTCCTATGTCAAATCTTTTCTCTCCTATGTCGAATCTTTCCTCTCCTATGTCGAATCTTTCCTCTCCTATGTCAAATCTTTTCTCTCCTATGTCGAATCTTTTCTCTCCTATGTCGAATCTTTTCTCTCCAATGTCGAATCTTTCCTCTCCTATGTCGAATCTTTCCTCTCCTATGTCGAATCTTTTCTCTCCTATGTCGAATCTTTCCTCTCCTATGTCGAATCTTTCCTCTCCTATGTCGAATCTTTCCTCTCCTATGTCGAATCTTTTCTCTCCTATGTCGAATCTTTTCTCTCCTATGTCGAATCTTTTCTCTCCTATGTCGAATCTTTCCTCTCCTATGTCGAATCTTTCCTCTCCTATGTCGAATCTTTCTCTCCTATGTCGAATCTTTTCTCTCTATAATGTCGAATCTTTTCTCTCCTATGTAGAATAATCTTGGACTAATAGAGTTAAGGTTAGGCACATTCGACCACAGGTTCGATAGACACAGATTGTTATTGTCAGCGTCACGTCGAATCTCCTATCTATATCGAACTGTTGTAGCAACGAAAACGAAAATAAAGCATTTGTTTATGTCGAATCTTTCGGTTTTCGGATTCTGTGCTTTTGTTTTCGTTTGTTAAAACGATAACGAAAATAGCTGAAATTCGGACGAAAATGCATTCGGACGAAAACGAATGCACATGTCTATTCATAAGTTCCTGGCTGTTGGATATAATCTTGTGCAGTCTAAGGTTTGCTTACAGACAGCATCTCCTTTGTTCTGGTGAGAAGATCAATTGCTTCTTTAGCAGTTGGAAAGGACTTAAGTGCGTCATCAACATAGAAGTTTCTTTCAACAAATTGACGGGCATCAGATCCATATTCAACTTCTCCAGTTTGAGCTGTTCTCCTTAGCCCATAAGTTGCCACTGCTGGGGAAGGACTGTTACCGAAGACATGTACCTTCATGCGATAATCTATAACTTCCTTGTTGAGGTCATTGTCCTTGTGCCATAGAAACCTGAGGTAGTTTCTGTTGTCTTCTCTGACGATGATGCAGTGAAACATCTGTTGAATGTCGGCCATTACTGCTACAGGCTCTTGTCTGAAACGAATCAAGACTCCTATTAGACTGTTGTTCAAGTTGGGTCCCGTAAGGAGCATGTTGTTAAGAGAAACACCTTCGTGCTGAGCACTGGAATCAAAGACAACTCTGATTTGGTCTGGTTTGCGTGGGTGATACACGCCAAAGGATGGAAGGTACCAGCATTCTTCTCCCTCCTTTAGTGGGGGAGCAGGCTCTGCATGATCTCTGTCAAATACATTTTGCATAAAGTCCACAAAGTGCTTTTGCATCTCTTTTTTTCCTGCTTAAGTTTCGCTTTAAGGAGGAGAATCTACTGATGGCCTGCTGTAAGTTGTTGGGCAATCTCTCTCTTGGGAGACGAAAGGGTAGGGGTGCTACCCAGTTATTGGAGTCATCTTGAAAGAACTCATTGTCCATTACCTTGATGAATTCTTTGTCTTCCATTGAAGGAGACAGTATGTCATCTTCACTGGTTGCATTAAACACTGTAGAGCCGAAGTAGCCATCATGGCAGGAGAAAGGGCTTGTGTCACCTGAGATACCATGTTGCCATTTGTGGCTGGCTATCTTCTCTTTCACCCAGTAGTGATGTGGGCATGGCTCAAAGTAAGTGTTTCGGCCATTTGGCAGAACATTTGTCTTGAATGACGAAATGTTGGTAGGTCTTTTCATTTTGCCTATGCAGACATTGCCTATGATGACCCATCCTAGATCCGTGCGCTGGGCAAATGGGGCATCTGGGGGTCCACTGACTTGTCTGTGTACCTTGTGAACTCTTAGAATGTCTCTTCCTAACAGAAGAAGGATCTGAGCATCTTTGTCAAGTGGCGGTATCTCATTTGCTATTACCTTGAGGTGAGGGTGATGGAAAGCAGCAGCTGGAGTAGGGATTTCTTCCCTGTTGGCAGGTATCTGATTGCACTCAACAAGTGTAGGTAAGGGTAATTGCAAGTTACCTTTGAGAGAAGATACCATGAGTCCATGAGCCCTTCTTCCAGAAACCTCTATAGTTCCACTACAGGTACCCAAGGTGTAAGGATGAGCTTCGCCTTTTATTTCAAATAGATTGAACAATTCCGATTTTGCAAGTGATCGATTGCTCTGATCGTCTAAGATAGCATATGCCTTTAGAGACTTTTCTGGTTGATCCTTGTGGTATATGTTCACCAAGCATATCTTAGCACAGGACTTACCACAGCGGTCTTCTCCACAAACTTCAGTGCAGGATGAAGAAATGATGGTAGAATTAGGCACTTGGTCTGTATTCTCCCCGCCATGCGTTAACCTGGGAGGAGTGTTGGCAGGTTGTGCAGAGCTGGGCTCAAGAGGATGGAGGGCTTGCACATGTTCTTCAGAGCCACACTCTATGCACTTGATGGACACATTACAGTCCCTTGCAAAATGTTCTGTAGAAGCACAGCACCTGAAACATACCCTAAATGTCTTTAAAAGCTCCTTGCGCTCTTCAAGAGGCTTTTTCCTAAAGCCGATACATTTATTGAGGGGGTGTGGCTTCTTGTGTATGGGACACTCTCTGTTAGGGTTTTCAATCTTCCTACTCTGTTTGTTTGTGACCAGAACTGTGGTAGGAGTGGGAAGGATGTCAGTCTTTTTCATGGACACTGGGCCTCTATGGTTTCTGTAGTTGCCCTGAAGACTGGTACTCGTAGGAAAGGGTGAGAAGAGACTGTACTCACCGTAGGAAAAACTTGGATCGTTCTTGGTCTCTGCAATTTCCCTGATGAATTCACAGAAGAAAGAGAATGGAGGGAAGGAAACCTTTTTCTCTCTATTGTATGATGACCCTAGTGCAGTCCATTTCTCTTGCAAACCATACGGGAGCTTGGAGACAATTGGGTTTACCCCTCTTGGAGTATCAAGGTAACTGAGTCCAGGTAGTTTTGGGTCTGTCTTGGCTAGCTGAAGCTCAAGGAGAAGGTCACTCAGTCTCTGGAACTCCTTGTTTTTCTTACCGGATATCTTTGGGAAAGTTTCCAGACGCATGAACAAAGCATTTTCTATAGCTTCTGGACTGCCATAACTTTGCTCTAGTCGCTCCCATGCAGCTGTGAGGCCTGCAGTAGGATTGTCCATGAAAACCGATCTTAATGGCTTAACACGTGCAGCAGATAGAGGACCAAGCCATTTGATCAGCAGATTTAATTCTTGATCAGCTGTAATGCCAATATTGCTGATTGTAGTTCTGAAGGCACATTTCCAACTTCTGTAGTTCTCAGGTTGGTCATCAAAGCTTGGAAGACCAGTCTTTATGAGCTCTCTGCGAAGCATGTACCTCACAAACTCTTCTGTCTCAGTTGTCTCCGCCTTTATGTGAGATGCTGTTGGCTGTATGGTGCTGATTGCGTTATCTTTGACATTGTTGTTAAAGGACACAGGGAAATATGGTGCAGCAGATGCATCCAGGTGAGTTGCTTGCTTAAAATCAGTTGTTCCAATGGTAAGTTGATTCAAGGCTGTACCGATGACTGGAGATTGATGACTTGCTTGAAGCTTGCGCTGATGCTCTGTGACGTATGAAGGCAGGCAAGGTAGGCAGGTAGGAAATGCAGTGGAGTGATTTTGAGTGCAGGAAGTTGCTGGAACCTCTTTAACTTGAAGCTGTGAAGGAGTCTCTATGTAGCCGGGAGCATTGGAGACAATGGAGTGTGCACTGCAGTGGCTTAGGACATAGTCTTTAGTGCGTTTGAGGGGGTCTTCCATATCTGCTATGTTTAGGTTAATGCTGTCTTTCTCACTTGCACCTTCGTCTGCACTGATAGCTTGCTGTAGGACCCTTAGCTTTGCCATAGCTGCGTCATGTTTACACTGTTCATTTAAGGTTTCCATTGTTGCTCTTTGTCGTGCTGACTGCGCTTCCAACTCTGCTCTTTGAAGTGCTGACTGCGCTTCCAACTCTGCCCTTTGAGCTTCCAACTCTGCTCTTTTTTCTGCATATGCCACCTGCACTTTGCTGGCTTCCACTTCAGCGCGGGCATTAATAAGTCGCTCACTGAGTGTTGAGTATCTTGAACTATGGGATCTTGATGAGTTTTTAGAACGTCTGGTGGAAACAGATCTGTGAGATGCAGTGTCCTGTAACAGCTTTATTTTTGCTTCTGCCTTTAATCTGGTTTGCTGGATAAAACTGTCTCTTTCAATATTAAGAATGTTGACCTGCTTTAACTGCCTCATCGCATTTTCTGACTTCATGTTTTGTAAGACATTAGTGAATTTGATGCTGGTAAGCTGATAAAGCTCATATGAGGCAGAAAGTTGTTTAATGGCGCCCTCTAGTGTCAGTAGTTCACGTTCAACAGACACTGTATTGGCTTCAGCAAGGATTTTCTCCCAGACTAATTCCAAGCTATTTGACAATTCAGTCCTTGAAGCTTCATAATTCTCCATTACTTTCCAAGTGGGTTTAACTGAGCGTTTGGGTAACTCAGTTTCTTCAGGAACTTGTGGGGAGGTAGATGTGAGTTCACATGCAGAAGCTTGATCACTCATGATAGCAGACTGACTGTGAAAGCAGGCAGGATTTGTGTGCTGAAATATGAAACTGTGCAGATTGTCTCAGGCTATAAGGCTGCCATGTGCTGCTCTGTCCCTTCTGTCTTGCTATGAGGGCAGTAAATCTTGTCTGTTTCAGTACTGACATGCAGAAATCTTGTAATTAGGCTGTGAAACTCCGTTTTTCTACTGTTCTGTCTCAACTACAAAGCGATAAAGTTCATCTCCAGGTTTAAGTAGGCCTTACTCAAGCTGGTTTGATATTCATCCCTTGCATCGATACAGGCAGTTTAACTCAATGAATAAACTCACAGTTAGGACGACAGCCGATGAATCCTTTCGAATGTTCCGTTTAATGATGGATATTCATAGATAGAAAAACGTTGCAGTTGTAAGCCACATGTAAGATGTTAGCATGGAAGATATACAGGAGTAATGACCAGAATCAGGAAGTGGAGGAGATATATAAAGAACTATGGTGAGAGAGAGAGTTCAGCTAGAAAGAAGGGGACAGATCTTAAAGACACAGAGCAAGAATAATCACATAGTGTAACACAACATGCATTATTTTTGGCAATTTCATGTGCGACTTACATAGACATCTGTGCATGAAGTCGCACAGATGTTGGCAAGCCACACATAATATCGCACTGACCAGCAGCTTTGAAATCGAGCTGAAGTAGTGCAATTTCAAAGCCGCCTTCAGTGTGAACTGGGGCTTAGTTCTAATTTAAACATAGATGGCATACAAGAAAGAAACTGCAATGAATTTAGAAAACAAGGGAGTTTTCCTGGAACATATATTTCTTGGAACAAATGCTTAAAACCTCATTCTTTTTCAGTGGAACTAATGTCCCACAGGAACAAATTGCAAGGAGTTAAGCCTCATACACATGATCGGATTTCCCGACGGGAATTGTGTGATGACAGGCTGTTGCCGGAAAATCCGACCCTTTGTACGCTCCATCGGACAATTGTTGTCGGATTTTCCGTAGACAAATGTTGGATGGCAGGCTTTAAAATTTTCCGCAGACAACAGTCTGTTGTCTAATTTTCCGATCGTGTGTACATAAGTCCTTGGGACAAAAGTCCAAAGTACAAACACGCATGCTCGGAATTAATGCTCACCAAACACGACATTAGCAGAAGGTGCCCAAAGGGTGGTGCTAAAGAGCTGAAATTTCATGTAGTACGTAACTATGTTCGTGTTTGTTGGCCGACAATTGTGTGTCGTTTGTATGCAAGACAAGTTTTTGGCCAACGCCCTTCAGACAAAAGTCTGAGGATTTGTCTGCGGAAAATTCTTTGGCTAAAATACATGAAAAATCTCTTTTGGCAAAATAATGTTTGCCCAATTCTCCTCCACTATATTTATTATTCCATGCACCCTGCACAGCACAGCCGTTTGACCACACCGTGGGTGTAGCACAGTGTACCCCTGGATTTTGTGTGAGTTAGTTGTGCTTTCCCATAGGGTGAACATTTAGGCTGCACTCACACTTCAGCGTATTGAGGAGCAGGCAGTCTTGCCGCGATTCTGCCAGTGATTTTTAAAGTGCTGATGTGTGAATGACAAATCGTGGACTCACATTTGAGATGCCACTCTTTTTAATGACACCTAAAATCGCAGTGCGGGTTTGCCACAATAAATCGTGCTGAAACTGCAGCAAACCGCATCGCGTGGAGCATGTCGCCCAAAAGTAGCTCCTGAATTTTCTTTGAGCAACATGCTTCAGGCAATGCGGGTTGCCACGATTCACGCGACATTCACCGCAGACCCGCACCTCGATTTTAGGTGTCATTCAAAAGAATGGCATCTCAAATGCTTTTAAATCGCTGGCAGAATCACAGCAAATTTCAAAACGCTGAAGTGTGAATGCACATCTTCTCTACCATTTACAATGACACCTTGGTGGAGATGCAGAGAAAACATGGAGTCATTTTATGGGCAATTCTATTGTCCTGGTGCTCCAGGGCCTTCAAAAGTGTAATAGGTGGTTGAGAAATGAGATGTGTAATTTATGCTTGTAGAACGCCTGAAGGTGCTACTTCAATGTTGGGCCTCTGTATGTGGCCAGGCTGTGTAAAAGTCTCACATATGTGGTATCGCCATACAGGCATACCCCGCTTTACGGACATTCACTTTACGTACACTCGCGAGTACGGACAAACCCGCGAGTGTACGCAAAGTGCCTCACAAGTACAAATTTTCCCGTGCCATGCACCCGCACTAGACGGAACTGAAGCTCTGCGCACGTAGCCTGCCCTGTTCCAGTGTGCTCTTCCTCTATCCTGGCCGCCTCCCCACCTCCGGTGACATCACATCCGCTCAGTGGTTCTTCTGGCTTCCCTGTCAGCCACAAAAATGCCATCTAGCCTCTCCACAACACTGTCCTCTGTGCACAGCGCGATGTCCGGGGGATAGATTGGAACAGCTCCCCCTTCCATCAGATGAGCTTATTGACATGTGAGTGTTCCCCTGACACCCCCACTACAGACTCTGACGCCTACACTACAGCCCCTGGCATCCCCACTACAGCCTAGAAGTGAAAAAATGTATTGCTTCACTTTAAGTACATTTTCGTTTTACATACATGCTCTGGTGCCATTGTGTACTTAAAAGTGGGGTATGCCTGTACTCAGTAGGAGTAGCAGAATGTATTTTGGGGTGTAGTTGCAATTATGCATATGCTGTGTGTGAGAAATAACCCGTTATTATGACAAGTTTGTGTAAAAAAATTGAAGGAAAAAAATTCTTAATTTTCTGAAAAATTGTGGGAAAAAATTACCTACTTCAAAAAACTCACCATGCCTCTTACTAAATACCTTGGGCTGTCTACTTTCCAAAAAGGGGTCATTTGGGGGTATTTGTACTTTTCTGGCTTGTTAGGGTCTCAAGAATTGAGATGGACCATAAGTACATCAGGTGTGATCACATATGATCAATTTTCAGTGACTGGTACCATAGCTTGTAGACTCTATAACTTTCACACAGACTAAATAATATCCACTAATTTGGGTTATTTTTACCAAAGATATGTAGCAGTATAAATTTTGGCCCAAATTTATGAAGAAAAATTACTTATTTGCAAAATTTTACAATAGAAACGAAAAAAAAAAAGTTATATTTTTTTTTTTGCTTTTTTTTCCCCCTTATATCGCAAAAAATAAAAAACCCAGCGGTGATTAAATACCACCAAAAGAAAGCTCTATTTGTGAGAAAAAATATATAAAAATTTTTTTTGGATACATTGTAGCATGACTGAGTACGGTAATTGTCATTCAAAGTGCGAGAGCACTGAAAGCTGAAAATTGGTCTGGGCAGGAAGGTGCATAAGTGGCTGGTATTGAAGTGGTTAAAGCGGAGCTTCACCCTAAAGTGTAACTTCCGCTCATCGGAACCCTCCCCCCTCCGGTGTCACAATTGACACCTTTCAGGGGGAGGGGGGTGAAGATACCTGTCTAAGACAGGTATTTTCACCCACTTCCGGGAGTCCTCTCTGCGGGAAATCTGCGGGAAGTACGTCACTTCCCGCAGAATACCGTTGTGTTCTGGGAGACACTCGGCACCCAGAACACACGGGGACCAGTCAAAACGGCACAGCGCGACTCGCGCATGCACCATAGGGAACCGGGCAGTGAAGCCGCAAGGCTTCACTTCCTTGTTCCCTCACGGAGCAGGGCTTGACAAATTTGCTTGGAATCTAGGAGCCAGCTAAAAAAGTAAGTGCCAGGAACGCGCCCCGTCCCGCCGAGCTCGCGCGCAGAAGCGAACGCATACACGAGTAGCGCCCACATATGAAAGCGGTGTTCAAACCACACGTGAGGTATCGCCGCGATCGGTAGATCGAGAGCAATAATTCTAGCCCTAGACCTCCTCTGTAACTCAAAAGATGCAACCTGTAGAATTTTTTAAATGTCGCCTATGGAGATTTTAAAGGGTAAAAGTTAGTCGCCATTCCACACGCGGACGCAATTTTAAAGCGTGACATGTTGGGTATCAATTTAATCAGCGTAACATTATCTTTCACAATATTAAAAAAAATTGGGCTAACTTTACTGTTGTCTTATTTTTTTATTAAAAAAAAGTGTATTTTTTCCCAAAAAAGTGCGCTTGTAAGACCGCTGCGCAAATACGGTGTGATAGAAAGTATTGCAACGCCATTTTATTCTCTAGGGTGTTAGAATAAAAAATATATATAATGTTTGGGGGTTCTAATTAGAGGGAAGGAGATGGCAGTGAAAACAGACAGGGAAACTCCATTAGCATTGCTGTTTGTCTTGTCATACCAACGGCCACCACAAGATGGCGCTAGAGCACAGAAGGAAGCATAGGCCTGCAGAAGGCCGCAAAGCCGCGGCCTCAATTACCGGCCGGCGCGGCCCGACGCGACTCCGCGGCGCGGAGGGGGGGGGGGCACGGAGAGACAGGATTCCCTAGCTGTGCTGCCCGAGGCGCCAGGTCGCTAATTCTAGTCGCAATGGCGACCTGGCGCCCGGGGTTTGTCGAGCCCTGTCAAGGAGGATGGCGGTGGGGGCAGCAGAGTGACGAGATTGCTCGTCCTCTGCTGCGGATGTCGCTGGACTCCAGGACAGGTAAGTGTCCTAATATTAAAAGTCAGCAGCTGCAGTATTTGTAGCTGCTGGCTTTCAATATTTATTTTTTTCGGCGGAGCTCCGCTTTAAAGTGGTTGTAAAGTCTAAACATTTTTTACCTTAATGCATTCCTTGCATTAAGGTAAAAAATGTTTAGGTGTCAACATTGCCCCCTCAGCCCCCCTTTACTTACCTGAGACCTCATTAGATCCAGCGCGTGCATGTCTGCAGATCATCTTCACTCTCATTTCCGGGTCTCGCTGGCTTTGCTGGGGCACCGGGAGCCATTGGCTCCCAGTGCTGTCAATCAAAGCCAGTGAAGAGGGAGCGGGGGGGTGGGGCCGAGTCCCGCTGTCTGTGTCAATGGATGCAGCATTAGTTTGGCTCAAATTAAATATTTAAAGCGGAGTTCCACCGAAATTTTTTTTTATTTAAGTCCGCAGCTACAAATACTGCAGCTGCTGACTTTTAAAATAAGAACACTTACCTGTCCAGGGCACCCGCGATGTCCTCACCCGAAGCCGGCCTGTCCCTCGGCTCCCGGGTGGAAGCGCCGGCATCTTCAGTAAGGAATCAGTAAGTGAGCGTTCTGAGTGGTCCCTGTTGTCTTATGGGACCTGTGTGTCTCCCAGAAGACAGCGGAGGGGGGACGTAGGAGGGGCCGGACATGGCGTAGATCGCTGCGGATACTGCAGTTGGAGCAAATACCTGTATTAGACAGGTATCTGCTCCCCCATGAAAGGTGCCAAATGTGAGATAAAGCGATAATTCTCCCGCTCTACAAGATTCTGGTCCGGTCGCACCTGGAGTATGCTGTCCAGTTCTGGGCACCAGTGCTCAGGAAGGATGTACTGGAAATTGAGAGAGTACAAAGAAGGGAAACAAAGCTAATAAAAGGTCTGGAGGATATTGGCTATGAAAAAAGGTTGGGAGCACTGAACTTATTCTCTCTGGAGAAGAGACGCTTGAGAGGGGATATGATTTAAATTTACAAATACCACACTGGTGACTAGGGATGAGCCGAACACCCCCCAGTTCGGTTTGCACCAGAACCTGCTTGCGGCTTTAATGTAATGTCTGGTCCCAGCAATATGGATGAAAATCATTGAGAAAAATGGCATGGCTACCCCATCACCCACCCCTACCCCAACCCATTACCAGCCCCTTTGGGTCTTGTATGGATATTAAGGGGAACCCTGCACCCAAAATAAAAAAGGCCCTATATACTCTGAACAGCAGTATACAGGCGGTGCAAACAAGACAGGGACACTGTAGGTTTGTTCTTAAGTAGAATCTGTTTTTAATTTGGAACGTGTACATTTTTTAAGTGTAGCTCTAGCCAAAAAATCTATTTTAAGCTTTTTGGAAAACATAGGTAAGGGTTATCACCCCTGTAACATTTGTTTTGCTGTCTGTGCACCTGTTCAGAACATTTCACCTCACTTGCCGTCCCAATGACAAATGTTTTTGGAAAGTTTGGGGTTTTTATTGAAACAAGGATTGGTGATAAAGCATCAGTAGAGAGGACACACCTTTTTCCCATATTAACTCGTACAGGAGAGAATTTCCCTTCCATGGGGTAGATTTCCTCTCACTTCCTGTTGTCTCCTTTTGTTTGCAAGTAGGAGTCGTTTGTAAGTTGGATGTTTGAAAGTAGGGGCCTGCCGTAGATACTCTGCAGAAATTTGCCCCTTAGGTGTTGGTTTTGCCACAACACTGTAAGCCCTCACAGTTACTCTTGGTGGGCACTGGAACGCCCTGCTGTCAACTATTGTATCAGGAATTGTAATTACATGCCATTGTTGAACAGTGTTAGGAAAAATTGGGCCTTTGGTGGTGGTGCTGGTGCCGCAACACTGTAAGCCCTCACAGTTACTCTTGGTGGGCGCAGGAATGGGCCCTGCTGTGAAATATTAGATCAAGAATTGGTATTACATGCCCCTGTTGAACAGGGGCAGAAAAATTGGGCATTAGGCACTGGTGCTGGTGCCACAACACTGCAACCCCTCACAGATACTGTACTTAGAGCGCAGCAATGAGCCCTGTTGCAAAGTATTAGACCAAGAATTGTAATTACATGCCCCTGTTAAACAGGGGCAGAAAAATTGGGCCTTAGGCACTGGTGCCAAAACACTGCAACCCCTCACAGGTACTGTACTTTGTTAGAAAAGTTTAGTATTGTGCGTCTATTAGACAGCTTCACTGATTTTTTTCAGATGGCTCCTGAGCACATGTTCTAACCTTGTTGTATTCTTTTGTTCTTACTAACCCCATACGTAATATACAACAGATTGTACAGGAAGCTCTGCTTGGGAATAAAGGTGTCAACTTGTGCTAGGTACGAGCAGATCTTCTTTAGCAAATTAGCCAATAAGAAGTGTTATTATGGTCTCAGTGTAAGGATGAGAAGGTGGGGGCTCCCTCCTTCTCACTCACTTTTGCTATGATTTTCATCTTGTAAGCTTCACACAAAGTGTACCGGTGCATTTTGAATAAATTGTCTTCACTTTCAAACACCTGGAATTCGATTGATTACAAGAAATTATCTAACATTTGGTCTTTCGAGTGGAAATCAATGGAAGGAGATTGAGTCTTCCGGAACCGACAGAACTCAGTGAGTATTGGACCTGAAAAGCTCACTGAGAACCCCCACTCATGTTAGTGTTAAACAGGGACTGCTTGGCACCGGATTTGACCCAAATCCACCATCTGGTTCTGAACCTGAATATATTTAGTCTTTTGGTGTTTGGAAGGTAAGATAATTTATATTTACTTTTCTTCTCTTTTCCTCTCTTCTCTACTCTTCTTTTCTTTTCTCTTCTTTTCGGTTGATTCTCGTTTGTTCTATGTGAATTCATAGTTGCCAACATTGCAAAAAAAACATCTGGGACACTTTTTTTGTATTGAGGCGGAGCCTTGCTATAATCAGGGAGCGGGGCATTCGTTTGTAGGCGTGTCACGCTGGAGTGAAAATGCGCCGCGGCGAAAAATGGGCGTGGTTTACGCACGATAGTGGGTGTGGTTTAAATGGGCGTGGTTCAAAGGGGTGTGGCTAGAGTCCGAGGTGAGAGAAAGAGAGAGAAAGAAATAGAAAGAAAGAAGCCAGATCCTACACCACAATAGTAATGTGTAACAAAATTGGCAGATAAGGATACTCCAAAACACCTGTTGGCGCTTCAATCATCCCGGCACCATGGTTGTTACGGTGTCAGGATGATTGAAGTGCATTATTTCTATTTTTACATTGTAATATAAAATGAAATCATTCAACTCACCATAATGCCGAATCAGTGGAAGCCCTGAGCGTGTTACCTGCCACGTCGCCTGCCACCAGATGGCCTCCCCAGCAGTCCGTCCTTGCATCAGGTGCCTCCCCAGCAGTCCGTCCTTGCATCAGGTGCCTCCCCAGCAGTCCGTCCTTGCATCAGGTGCCTCCCCAGCAGTCCGTCCTTGCATCAGGTGCCTCCCCAGCAGTCCGTCCTTGCATCAGGTGCCTCCCCAGCAGAGCCCCCTCCACACTTGTGGACAAGGGTCCAAAAATCATGATTGTCCCGGGAAATTCGGGACTGTTGGTAACTATGCAGGTGTCCCCAGTGGAGTCCCCCCTTACATCAGGCGTCCCCAGTGGAGTCCCCCCTTACATCAAGTGTCCCCAGAGGAGTCCCTCCTTACATCAGGCGTCCCCAGCGGAGTCCCTCCTTACATCAGGCGTCCCCAGAGGAGTCCCTCCTTACCTCAGGCGTACCCAGCGGAGTCCTTCCTTACATCAGGTGTACCCAGAGGAGTCCCCCTTACATCAGGCGTCCCCAGCAGAGTCCCCCCTTACATCAGGCGTCCCCAGCGGAGTCCCCCCTTACATCAGGCGTCCCCAGTGGAGTCCCCCTTACATCAAGTGTCCCCAGCGGAGTCCCCCCTTACCTCAGGCGTCCCCAGCGGAGTCCCCCCTTACCTCAGGCGTCCCCAGCGGAGTCCCCCCTTACATCAGGCGTCCCCAGCGGAGTCCCCCCTTACCTCAGGCGTCCCCAGCGGAGTCCCCCCTTACATCAGGCGTCCCCATCGGAGTCCCCCCTTACATCAGGCGTCCCCAGCGGAGTCCCCCCTTACATCAGGCGTCCCCAGCGGAGTCCCCCCTTACCTCAGCCGTCCCCAGCGGAGTCCTCCCTTACCACAGGCGTTCCCAGCGGAGTCCCCCCTTACCACAGGCATCCCCAGCGGAGTCCCCCCTTAACCACAGGCGTCTCCTGTCTCGGCCGCCATTATTGTTTCCCCTTCCCCGAAGGGGAACAAAATAGAGGCGGAGCCGACAGTGTGGCTGAAAAAAAAAAATTTAAGCTGTGGCGCTGCCGACCCCCGCCCCTTTCCATTACAGACAGACCTGCAGCGGGGCGGGGCGGGGGGGTGGCCTGCCGGCCAGCCAAAACACAGATGTAGTACAATAGAAGATAAAGCTGCTGTGGCGCCGCCCACCCCCGGGGAGGTGCGTGGTGTGGGCGGCGCCGCAGCGGCTTTATTTTCTATTGTACTACATCCGTGTTTTGGTCTTCTTGAACATGGCGGCCGGCCGAGACATTGTCTCCGCCAGCCGTGGACCTCTAGCGGCGGCGGCCTGCGGCGTCCAAATTCGGGGAAAACGGGAAAAATCGGATTGGCCGGGACATTGGCCGGGACAAAATAAATCCGGGAAAAGGGTTTGAATCCCGGGAATGTCCCGGCCAATCCGTGACTGTTGGCAACTATGTGAATTGTGTATGTGAATTGTGGTACCGACATTGACATTGATTGTATAATAATCTCGGTAATCCAATGTTTTGAAGACAGAGGCATTTGGGTACATTGCCTATGGTAAATAGATGTCACCCGCTGTCCGGACACTTAAAAAAAAGATTTGTGGTGTACCAAAACGTCAGAGGTTGATTGCCTGATGTTGTCTGAGGTTGAATGTTTGATGGTTTAAGCGCAAATTAGCAGAGTGATCTAGAAAGACCACAACACCACTACTCGTGACCTTCGATCAACTAACCAAAACCTCCTCCACATCCCCAAGACCCGCTACAAAGCCAAGGGAGAACGAAGGTTTGCTGTCCAAGGACCAAGGCTATGGAATGCGCTACCCACGAATATCCGCATGGAAGAAAACCATCGGGCCTTCCGGAAAATACTAAAGACCCATCTCTTCTAACGATCTCAACGACACTGGATGCAAAGCGCCTTGAGGCGATTTAGTTCGCAATTGCAGCGCTATACAAGTTACTCACTCACACTCACTCACTCACAAAGTTAACTTTATTCTGTGTGTGTTTTAGTGTCTTCTTTCTTATGTTTTATGGATGCTGTAATTTCATTGAACAACGGCAGAACTGAGCCGAGGTGTTCTATAAGTTAATGTGAGACCCACAAATGCTGATTTATGTGATGGTGAGAATTAGACCAGGCAATGCAAGTATTATCTAAATGTTTAAGAAATATTTGAGAAGCAGAAAATCAATGCTGATGATTCTTAGATACAGAGAAGAGCCTGCTCGTATTTCAAAGTTTTCCTCCCTCCCTCCTTTTGCGTTTGTGTATCTATGCTTAAGAAAGGAGAGAGGCACCCCTCCCTTCAGATTTCTGCGTGGGAAAACTGTTTCTAAGAATGTTAACGCTTGATATGATTTTAGTAGTATAACATGTGACTGAATTGATTTAGCGTGCCAAAATATTAAAGGAACTATGCAAGTTAAAGTTAAAAAGTAGTAGATGGAAAACATGGAAGTGAATTGCAGTATAAAGAAGGTAAAACTGTTGTAAGATTATTAATGAGGATTGTTGAATAAGAGACAAGGAAAAGCTGAGGATGTTTTTGACTACTTTAAAGGTGTTCATTGTAGTGCTGTTATGCATAGCAAACAACCTAAAATCTGTTCAGTATTGTGCTAAATGGGAAACAAAAGTTGTATTTAATGGTAAATTAACTGTAATAGGGTGTCAGGATTTGGTGGATAAGCTTAAATTGTTATGACCCAGAGAAAAAAGAAAAAAAAAGACAAAAGACATGGGTTAAAAATGGCCTCACGGGCTTCAACACGCTAGGATCAGAGCAGATGGGAGAAGAACAAAAGAAAATGCCAAGCCCAAATGCCCCTGGTGGACAAAGAGGAGGATTTCATTTTTTTTTTATTTAATATCTTGTTATTGGTTTTTTTACAACACATCACATATTTTACAATACAGTACATAGGACACATACACACTCTCAATATTTCCAAACAGCAACAAAAAAAAAAAAAAAGACAATACTCTACACTCCTATATATAAAAGGCCCGGCCATGAAATCTCCCAATGCCTAGGGGGATCAAGGCTGGGTGGGAGAGAGGGCAAGGAGTAATCAGAAATAGAAACAGAGCAGCGAGGGAGGGAGAGAGATAAAGAGGGGGAAAAAAAAACCCCTTCTACCTACTAACAAAAAGACAAGTATTAGAACCTGATATAGGCTATGTAAATAAAAAAGTGTCAATACCTATGTGTAGAGACAAAAAGTGACCAGGATGTGGAGGGGGAAGGAAAGGAAAAAAAAAAAAAGGGGGGAAAACACTTCTTCATACTAACAAAAAGACAGGTATTAAAACCTGATATGGGCCAAATGAATGACAAAGTGACAGAACATATGTGTATAGTCCTAAAGTGAACAGCCAAAAAAAAAAAAAAAAAAAAAGAAACTTCTACCTACTAACAAAAAGACTTATAAGTGATACTCTGATATGGGTGCTCTTTAAAATGGGATAGTTCCAAACACTTCTACTAACTAAAAACCTAGTGTCATGGATATGCAGTAGTGTTTGTCTGTCAGCTTACCTTCCTTCCCATGTGTTCATCTTAGAGGCCTGAGCCCTTTCACCTGGCTTCCTTTATAATCTCCTCCCAGCCAGACTCCACCCCAGGCCCTATCACAGAACACTATATTAACCTGTGCACTGCAAGCCTGCTTTGCTGATCAACGTGTTTGTTAGGCATTGTGTGTTTGGGTTCCTGCCTGCCGTGTGCTACGTCTGTCTCTCTGTTACATATTTGGCTTGTCCCCGACTATCCCTGTCTGCTTGTGACCCTTGACCTTCGGCTCGTTCTTTCGTTATCCTTGTCTGCTTGTGGCCCCTGACCTTCAGCTTGTTATTCGGTTCTCTCATATCTTGTGCTGCTGCTTCCCCTCTTTTCCCCTTATCCTACGGGGCGTGAGCTAGGAAACTCCAGGGGCCGCGACCTGGTCTCAGCCTGCAGCATAACATCCTCACCACTAGAGGCCCTGGAGAAGACCTGCTGGGTCTTAGACTCCGCGCCCTGGGGAATCTTGGCTCTAGCTTCCGTTAGGATCCCGGTTGTGCTCCTCTGGTCCCGCTTTCCACAACCACCCAGTTTCCTATCCGCAGCAGTCAGCCATAGGGTTCACTACCTTGCGGTGCACTCCTGTCCCCCTATGGTGTGCATCTGTCACCTGGCCACAGGTGACCTTGACACCTAGTGTTAGAAAAAAAAAAGGGGGGGGAGGGGAAAAAATTAAGAAAAAGGGTAGGGAAGGGAAGGGGGAGTAATATTATTTTCTCCCCGGTGTCTTATAAGTGATACTCTGGTATGGGTGCTCTTTAGAATGGGATAGTTCCAAACACTTCTACTAACTAAAAACCTAGTGTTAAAATCTGCCAAAAAAAAAAAGAAAAAAAAGGGGGGAGGGGGGTGAAAAGGAGAGGGGAGTGGGGTCCACCTTATTCTCACCCCAATATCTTATGTGGTGAAACTCCAATATTAGTGCCTTTTATGGTGAAGTGATTCCAAAAACTACCTCAAACTAAAAGTCTAGTGTTAGGGTCCACTCAACACAAAAAAAAAAAAAAAAAACCCTCCTCTCTGTGTTCATTAATTTTACAGTATGTATCTCCTTCCTCATTTTTATTTAACTATTCTCTCCTGAATAATTTATCTTAGCTTCACTTGAGGTCCCTCTCGGAGCATACAAATATAATAAAAATAAAAAAAATTCGAAAGGATTTCATTTGTTGAATCACAAGACCACCTCCTTAAAATAGCCCCCCCCCCTCAGGTGCAAGCCACTGCCCAGAGTACCATCCTCCCTGTAACACCCACCCCTGTTAGGAACCACCTTTGAACAAGACCCCAAACTTACTTCCTCAATCTATTTAGACAGTAGCACAGCTTCGGAGATGAACAGATCGATCCTTGAATCTTTAACTAACGCCATAATCCATGCACAAGGGGCCCCAGCAGGGTCCAAGAGATTAAATAAACCTCATATGAGGTATGGTGTAGATGATGGAGAGGCCCATACCCCAGGGGAGGACAAGCGGACAGGGGCGAGGGGATCCATTGCCTCCAGATAGCCTAGACTTAAGAAACAGGTTGACTGCCTTACTGAATAGATGCCAGCTTAGATGGGTACAACGGACTGATTGGACCTTTCAAACAAACAGTGGACTCAAGGGACGGTCACATGACATCGGTACTTACATAGTTACATGGCAAGCGCCAGAGGCCGATTGCTTACTATTTTATAAAACTAGACAGTGTCTAGAGCACTTCTACCCTGTGTACAGGCAGTGGTAGCTGCAGCCAAAGCAGTTAGGGCCTCAGCATCCATAGTGCTATATCACCTGCTTACACTCAAAGTATCACATGCAGTATCTGTTACTCTTTTGCAACAAAAGATATCACATTTGAGCCCAGCACGACATCTTTCCTGTATGACAATACTCTTGATACAACCTCACTTAATACAAAGGTGTACTACATTAAACCCATCCACACTTCTACCACTTCCTACTGATGGTCATAAACATGGCTGTACTGCTGCCAACACTGAAAAGGTACTGCCACAAAGTGATTTGAAAGATGTACCGTTATCTAACCCTGACATGACACTTTTTGTAGATGGCTCCAGTAAAAAAATCCAGATGGCACAAATGCAACTGGATATACAGTAGTGACACGGGGTGAAATCTTAGAGGCTAGGCCATTACCAAAACATTATTCAGCACAAGTAGCAGAGCTTGTAGCACTGACAAGAACATGCATACTATCAAAAGGAAAATAAGTAACCATATATACTGATAGTCAATAATGTTTTTTGCACAACAATGGAAAAACAGGGGGATGGTGACCTCTAGTGGTAAGCCAATTTCACACACAGACCCTATCTCGAAGGGAAATAAAAAGGCAGATGAAGCTGCTAAAATAGCAGCACAAGAAACACATCAAATAATGACAGAACTGGACATCATAGAGATGGATCATACAGTCCTTACTGATATGCAGCAGAATGCACATCCCGGGGAGAAACATTATTGGAAAACAAAAAGGTTGCACAATAATAGATAGTATTTATACATCACCTGAAGGAAAACCGGTATTGCCAAAATCCCTATTTAGGTATGCAGCAGTGTTGACACATGGAGTAACTCATGTGTCAAACAGGGGGATGACAGATGTTAAATACGGTATGTACAGCCTATGGTTTTACTAACTACTAAAAAAAAAATTGTTCTCAGTGCATTATATGTGCAAGAGACAATGCTCAGGGAGGCATAAGACCACAGAAAGGGAAGTTCCCTACACCGCAATATCCATTCCAACACATTTGTATGAATTTTATTGAATTGGACAGGTGTGGAAAGGAAAAGATATTGTTTGGTTATCATAGACACCTTGACCTTGACACCTTGACCAAATGGGTGGAGGTATTCCCAACAGGAAGTGCGGACGCATAGACTGTGGCCAAAACGTTACTAAGATATAATTCCTACATTTGGAATACCTGAAAAGATCTACAGTGATAAGGGATCCCATTTTTGTAAATAAACTCCCACGGCAATAAGGTTTGCAGAGAGGTCTACCTGGACTCACCAGTCCCGTTGCAAAAAGGTTTTATAGGCAGAGCAGGGTCAGTTGGCGGCAGAGCTCTGGTAAGTCCGGCTACAAAGGGAGGTTCTGCACAAGGTGGGGCTTATCTCAAACCGGTGAAGCCTCCCTTAGCTTACCCCCCCAGGTCTCTGTAGCTGGTCAGGATGAAAGGGATAGTAATTGTCTTGGGTCTACTGGTGACTCTAGGGGAGACGTCCATACGGGGAGGCAGAAACTGGAAAAAGAAGGAATCTCTAGAATGGGCCAGTACGGGGAAGGCCTTGAACTTAATCTTCATAGAAGGGGTAACTGGCAACATTTTAGTTTCTGACCCTACTGAGATAAATCACATTATTAGGTTTAGTGGAGAGGATGAGGAGCAAACATTTATGTTTACCTGATGCCAAAGACCAGCTACATGAAAAAAAGGATGGTGACGAGGCAAATATGGGACTGGTGCCAGTACTTTAGCATTAAAGTTCAACTGAGAGGTGTCCAATTTGTCTGAACAATCTTTCCCTGAAGGTTGGCTTTCCAGAAGATTGTTGTCATGTTTTCTGTATATCCTGCATTCTTAAATGGTGTGAAACCTGTTCATTCTGACCTGTTGACCGCGAACCCTTTCAAGCCGTGTATAAAATAGATCCAGCTTCCGGTTCCGGCGCCGCATGGAGTGACTGCTCCTCTCCTCGGCTCCTGCATCACGGCACTAAAACTGCCTAAAAAGCCGGCCTGAGACGCCCTACAGTCACCCCTACACCTCCGGGCACTCCCCGCCTTCTACATGGACCGTTTTGTGGAGAAATCCGGCGCTCGCACGCAAACGGCCCTGACGGCGCCGCCGGCCCAGCCGCAAATCGAGGCCCCGGTCTCGGCCTACATGGCTCCTTCTCCACCACCACCGCCAACGGGGATGGAGGTAAGCAGCTGCCCAAGTCCTCCTACCTCCCCACATGCCTCAGCTTCTCAGCTACCCTGTGACTACACAACAGAACGCATAGCACAGGCTGTGGCTGCTCTCTTGTCCCCCATGATCGCAGCATCTGTGGAGAAGGCAGTAAATGCAGGGATGGCCCAGATCAAGTCCCAGATAGGGGAACACCACACCAGACTCAATGAGCTGGAGCACCGCCTATCCAGTGTGGAAGAGGAGTTATACCAGGCACAGGCCACAGAGCAAGCCCAGGATAAGACCAATCAATATATCATCCAAAAGTTGGACGATTTAGAGAACAGGGCCAGGAGGAGTAACCTGCGATTTGTAGGTATCCCGGAATCGCTGCAGACCTCTGCCATTTCAGAATTCTGCGCTGTGCGCTGTACAGGACGCCGTGGCTGGGTCCTGG
This sequence comes from Rana muscosa, assembly GCA_029206835.1. NCBI lineage: Eukaryota > Metazoa > Chordata > Amphibia > Anura > Ranidae > Rana > Rana muscosa. The sequence goes on from CM055120.1 coordinate 414,753,142, forward strand.
AAGGACGCTATATTTCCCCTCTGTTTGGGCTGTGGTTCCTTTAAGGGAACAGCAATGGTTAAAACACCTGTCCAAGGAAATGGTTTAAGAGAGACAGGAAGTTGTAGGTGAGAGAGTGAAGGAGTGTAGTGAAGACTGCATGGTGAATGGTGGACACTGCAAAAGCTGTGGAGGCTGTGAAAAGCTCTGGAAAGCTGTGAATGTACATGGCAGTGGCCTGCATGGAAGCCTGCTAGCTTGGAAACTTACCTGCAACACCAAGTAAGAACTGTTTAACTGCGACAGCAGTTATAAACTCTACAAGTCGGTGAGACTGTTATTTCTTTTGTTTTGCTGCTGTGAAGCCATTTAAGTTTAATAAACGTCCTTTTGTTTGAAAAGCCTGTGTCCTGCGATCTAGCTGGTTCCCCGAACATTACACTGGTGCTCGAATGCGGGCAGGACAGAATAACAGGCATAAGAAGAGAAAAAAAAAAAAACATTTTTTTTTTGCATTGAACTTGACATTGAACTGACAGTTAAAGGGACAGTACATTGGATTTATGTCCTGGGTTAAAGCTGTACAAATGTTGAAAGCTGAAGCAATGGAGGAGCTAATTAAACAGCTGTCCCTGGCTAATATGCAAGCGCAAACTCGCCATGAGGAAGCAAATCAGCTGCAGCAAGAAAATACCCGCCTGTTGGTGACCCAGTTGGCAGCCCAGCAAGCAGCCCAGCAAGAGGTTATGCAGGCTCAGGTGGCTGTCTTAAAGGAAGCAGTGCAGCAGCTATCTCAGGTTCGGGAGCAAGCGGCTGTTGCCCCTGGCAACCAGGTGATTGTGAGGGCAAGCCATTTTTTGCAGAAATTGTCCCTGAGCGATGATGTAGAGGCGTTTCTTGCTACATTTGAGAGGACGGCAGAGAGAGAAGGGTGGCCTCAGGACCAGTGGGCCAGCCTCATTGCCCCTTTTCTCACCGGAGATCCTCAAAAAGCCTACTTTGACCTGCCACCCGATGATGCTAAAGACTATCAAAAGTTAAAGGCAGAAATTCTGGCTCGTCTGGGGGTGACTACGGCCGTTCGGGCCCAACGAGTGCACCAATGGAAGTATCATCCAGATCGGCCACCTCGGTCTCAAATGCATGACCTGGTGCAACTGGTAAAAAAATGGCTGCAGCCTGAGGTGTTGTCGGGCCCCCAAATCGTGGAACGGGTTGTGCTGGACCGATACCTAAGATCCCTGCCAGACGACCTTCAACGGTGGGTCAGCCATGGAGACCCCAAAACGGCAAACCTCCTTGTCGAGATGGTGGAACGATATACAGTGGTAGAGGACCTGCTCGGACCTACCAAGCGCATAGGCCCCAGTCTACCACGGCCTGTTCGACCAACTGCTGCCCTTCCAAAGGATGTTCCAAGGAGTCCTGGAGCAAACACCCCGGAAGGTCAAGAGTCATTCCCGGTACCTCCTCAGCATTCTGTTCCTGTTCGGAGAGGAGGGGATGTACAATGTTGGCGATGTCATTCCTGGGGTCATACCCGGGCACACTGCCCACTGCAAGAGGAGCCCATGGAATGCGGGGTTCTTCGGAGGGGGTCTTTTTATGCCCATAAAGACCACACAGCTCGACCTGGGTGAGGAAAAATTTGAGTGTGAAGTCCAAGTGAACCACCTCCCTGCCCGGGCTTTGTTGGACTCCGGAAGCATGGTAACCCTGGTTCATCCTAGAGTAATTGGGAAGATCGGTCCGGTAAGAAAAACCTTACGGGTGGTGTGCATTCACGGGGACACTAGAGAGCACCCTCTCATCTCGGTGGCCATCTCCTCAGCATGTGGCACTGGTACTCAAGAGGTGGGGGTGGTAAAGAACTTGGTACATGATGTTATAATAGGACGAGACTGTCCTTTGTTTACAAAACTGTGGGAACAAGGAGAACAGTTCAGAGATTGGGGAGAAACTAGCCTCCCTGTTCCTGCTGCTGAGAGGAATAACCCTGAACTGCCAAATGTTCTTAATGTGGATCCAAATGATGAAATTGCTAATGGTTGGGTTAATGGTGATGAAAGTAGAGCTGATACTGTTGATAATGTCAAGACATGTGGTCCACAGACCTACCAAAACACTGAGGGGGGAGGATCTTCCCCACTTCAGGTAATGCTGGGGGAAGAGGACGAGGAAGTGGCCTCTACCCCTGCCCTGCCAGATTTGGGTGTTCCACAGGGGGTGTTTGGTACTGCTCAGATGCAGGACCTCACTTTGGCCCGTGCACGGGAACAAGTTGTAGTAGTAAATGGGGTTCCCCAAGAGCCAGGTGCAAATGAGCGGTGGCCACACTTCGCAATGTATAATGAGTTATTGTATCGGGTTACCAAGGTGAGGGAATATGTGGTAGAACAATTGTTGGTACCCCAACAATATAGACGAAAGGTTCTGGACCTGGCCCATGATGATGTGTTAGGGGGACACCTGGGAGTTGAGAAGACGGAAGCACGGATCACCGACCGGTTTTACTGGCCAGGTCTGAAAGCAGAGGTAAAGAAATACTGTGCCTCTTGTCCCACCTGTCAGTTGACCGCTCCGGTGACCCACTTCCAGAGCCCTTTGGTCCCTCTGCCCATAATTGAGGTCCCATTCGAGAGGATAGCCATGGATATAGTGGGTCCCTTGGTAAAGTCGGCTCGAGGTTACTCCTACATATTGGTGATTCTTGACTATGCCACCCGATATCCTGAGGCGCTTCCACTGCGGAATACCTCCTCTAAGGCTATTGCCCGGGAATTATTCCAGTTGTTTACACGGACTGGTTTTCCCAAGGAAATACTCACAGACCAGGGCACCCCATTTATGTCGAGAGTTATGGCCGATGTGTGCAAGCTGTTCCGGATTAAACAGCTGCGTACATCGGTCTACCATCCCCAAACGGACGGGTTAGTGGAACGCTTTAACAAGACCCTTAAGTCTATGCTAAAGAGAGTGGTACAAAGGGATGGGAAAGACTGGGACTGCCTGTTACCAGCTCTCCTGTTTGCTATCAGGGAAGTGCCCCAGGCCTCCACTGGGTTTTCGCCCTTTGAGTTGGTATATGGGCGGAGACCTCGCGGACTACTTGACTTTATTAAAGAGGAATGGGAAAGTGAACCTGTTCAGCATAAGAGTGTTCTTGAATATGTCTCCCAAATGCAGGAAAGGATCCAAACTGTGATGCCACTAGTCAAAGAGCGTTTGCAAAAAGCCCAGGAGGTTCAACGACGGGTCTATAACAGGGCTGCGAAAATAAGGCACTTCCAAGTGGGGGATCGAGTAGCGGTGCTAATTCCCACTGTGGAAAGTAAATTCTTGGCCAGATGGCAAGGTCCCTTTGAAGTTGTGGAAAAAGTGGGAGAGGTAAATTATAGAGTCCACCAGCCAGGCAAGAGGAAACCGTATCAGATATATCATGTCAACTTGTTAAAGCCCTGGACAGACAGGGAACCGGTGACCTCCCTGGCTAGTGCAAGACTTGAGCCTCAGGTTGGGGTGGAGAGTGTCCAAGTAGCAAGTACCCTGTCTAAAATCCAAAGTCAGCAGGCAAAGGAGTTCTTGCAGAGAAATAAAGAAAAGTTTTCAGACTTGCCAGGGCTAACTAGTGTCATAGAACATGATATTATCATGGAACCTGGAGTCAAAGTTTTTGTCCGGCCCTACCGCATCCCAGAGGCTCAAAGGAAGGCCGTTTCAGAGGAAGTGAAGAAGATGCTGGACCTGGAGATCATTGAAGAGTCGCAGAGTGATTGGTCGAGCCCGATTGTGTTGGTACCAAAGCCCAACGGGACTCTGCGATTCTGCAATGATTTCCGGAAACTTAATGAGGTTTCACGGTTTGATGCCTACCCCATGCCCCGGGTAGATGAGCTTATTGAGAGACTAGGTCCAGCCAGGTATATTACAACATTAGACCTTACCAAGGGGTATTGGCAAATCCCGTTGACTAAGGCTGCTAGAGAGAAAACTGCTTTTTCTACCCCAGAGGGGAGTTTTCAGTACAAAAGAATGCCTTTTGGACTACAAACTGCTCCAGCCACTTTCCAGCGAGCAATGGATAGGATTTTACGACCTCACCGGGAGTATGCCTCAGTGTACTTGGACGACATAGTCATTTTTAGCAGAGACTGGGAATCACACTTGCCCAAAGTCCAGGCAGTACTGGACTCTCTTTGGAAGGAGGGGTTTACAATAAACCCTGAAAAATGTGCTTTGGGAATGGAGGAGGTGAAATACCTGGGCTATATTGTAGGTAGAGGGGTGGTGAAACCTCAGGTTAACAAGGTAGAGGCTATACAGAATTGGCCCCGCCCCCTCACAAAAAAGCAGGTACGTGCATTCCTGGGCATGGTGGGATACTACAGGAGATTCGTACCCAACTTTGCCACATTGGCGGCTCCATTGACCGATCTGACTAAGGGACGGAAATCGGTCATGGTGGAATGGAATGCAGATGCTGAAAAGGCTTTTTTGGAGCTCAAGTCAGCACTGTGCCAACACCCTGTCCTGATAGCACCCAATTTTTCAAACGAGTTTGTTGTCCAGACTGATGCTTCCGATGTAGGATTGGGAGCTGTGTTGTCACAGGTTGTTCATGGTGAGGAGCACCCAGTAGTCTTCCTCAGTAGGAAGTTGACACCAGCGGAGAAAAACTAAGCTATAGTTGAACGAGAATGTCTGGCCATTAAGTGGGCTCTGGAATCCCTCAGATATTACCTCTTGGGAAGGAAGTTTAGGTTAATTTCTGACCATGCCCCTTTAACATGGATGAGGCAAGGTAAAGGGACTAATGCCAGAATTACACGTTGGTTCCTGGCGCTCCAGGAATTTAAATTTGTAGTGGAGCATAGGCCCGGGAGACTGCATCAAAATGCAGATGCCCTCTCCCGAGTCCATTGTTTTAGCTCCACTGTTGCCTCCACCTCCTTGGCGTTGGGGCACAGGGGGGGGGGTATGTACAGGACGCCGTGGCTGGGTCCTGGAAGGACGCTATATTTCCCCTCTGTTTGGGCTGTGGTTCCTTTAAGGGAACAGCAATGGTTAACACACCTGTCCAAGGAAATGGTTTAAGAGAGACAGGAAGTTGTAGGTGAGAGAGTGAAGGAGTGTAGTGAAGACTGCATGGTGAATGGTGGACACTGCAAAAGCTGTGGAGGCTGTGAAAAGCTCTGGAAAGCTGTGAATGTACATGGCAGTGGCCTGCATGGAAGCCTGCTAGCTTGGAAACTTACCTGCAACACCAAGTAAGAACTGTTTAACTGCGACAGCAGTTATAAACTCTACAAGTCGGTGAGACTGTTATTTCTTTTGTTTTGCTGCTGTGAAGCCATTTAAGTTTAATAAACGTCCTTTTGTTTGAAAAGCCTGTGTCCTGCGATCTAGCTGGTTCCCCGAACATTACAGCGCATTCCGGAAGCCCTAGGCCTCTCAGGCCCCTGCACAGTGGAAAGGGCCCATCGCATGGGAGCTTTCAACTCGGACCGAAAAAATCCCGGCCGATAATTGCCAAATACCTCAACTACTCTGACAAGGCCCTCATCCTACAAAAGTTCAGACAAACCCGCTCACTTCAAATTGATGGAATAAGAGTCCTTATATTTGCTGATTACTCCATAGAGGTCTCAAAAAAAAGGAAAGCTTTTCAGCAGGTCTGCACGGAACTCTATAAACAGCAAATCAAATTCACTCTGGCTTTTCCAGCCGTTCTCCGCCTTAAAGCATCCACGACCCCTCCGAGGCGGAAGCCTTCCTGCGGGCCTCCCAGCACGACTCGCACCCTCACACTCCATCAAAAACCACACCACTCAACCGTCCTCTCTAGACCAAAGGAGCCCATGAAAGGACTCCCCCAAACGATTCAGAGCTTCTGCCCCAGTCCAATTCAGACTAACCCAGCGCTGAAATGGTTGAAGTGACTCTTGCACTTATTTCTCAACTCCTTGATGCTGCTTACAATGCAGTACGTTAGGCTTGTCTCTCTTCAGTTGTTTACATGCCTATCACTTCACCTCTTATCCACATGGGACTCCCCCCTGGGTCCACTTAGTTTTTTCAGGTGGCAGTTATACACAGCTATACAGTTATATATATCTGTACCCTATAGATGACTGCTCATCTAGTTATGTCTTCTCTGTTAACCTTGCCCAGCTAGGAACAGGTTTCTTTTGGTTGCTCTCCAAACTGTGTTCTTTATTTTATGTGTACCCTTCATGGCCTCACTGTGTATAGCCGCAACATCCCCCCCCCTCCGTTTTGCGTCCCACGCCGACCGCATAAAAAACCCTCTCCTAACGCGGGCTCTCGGCTGTCCTGACGTCAGAGCCGTGCATTGGGATCCGACTTACACAGTGACTCCATGCGGAAAGAAGTGAAGTTCTTGTGATTGCTTATGTTGTTTATGTTATTTTTGCCTCTGCTATTTTTGCTTCTGTTTCAGGTCCCACCCCTTATCTCTTCCTCTCCCTCCCATCCCCCCTTTAGCCTAGGAAAATTTGTTGTAACAGTCCTCCTATCACATGTATCCAAAGACAAGTATAGTACCTTTCCTCCTCCTCTGGTATTTACCTTAAAACGCCACCTACACGGTAGATTAGCTGTAACATCCTCACAAATCCCTCTCCCAATATCCCTAACATGAAAATAGTTTCTTGGAACGTGAAAGGGCTTAGGTCCCCCAATAAGAGAATGAAGATCCTCCGCCATCTAAAACGACTCAACACTGACATCGCCCTACTCCAGGAAACTCATTTACCAGCTCCTGATTTTCATCGCATGAAAAAACTCTGGGTAGGCACGGTCCTAGGCTCTGGGGCCTGCTGCCGTAAAGCTGGAGTCCTTCTCCTGATCCATAAGAACTTTCCCTGCACGGTCCTATCGGTAAATTCGGATGATCATGGACGGCTTATCACAGCTCATGTCCAACTAGGTTCCAAGGAATTAGTAATATCTAACATATACGCCCCTAACAGCCCCGGCACAACCTTTTATAGTGAACTTTCAGCATGGTTGCTTCAAAACACTCACCTCCCCCACATAATAGGAGGTGATTTCAACGACGGTATACACCAAACTGATGACAGATCATCCCCTAGACGCCCCACACCAGGCCTCGACCCTGTCTCCCCCACACTCTTTGCATCCACCATGGAATCCCTTCACCTCCAGGACCTCTGGCATTTAAAACATCCAGCGGATAGGGAATTCACCTTCTACTCCAACCCACATAACGTATTCACCAGACTAGATTATTTCTTTGGCTCTGACAACCTAATCCCCATGTTAACTGATGTAGACATCCTCGACATTGCCATATCTGACCACGCACCAATTTCGGCCCAATTTGATAACCTCAACCTACCTCCTCATCCCAGGATTTGGCGCTTTCCTTCATACCTCTACAACAACTCTGACTTCCAGCAATTCATGGAAAGGTCATGGACAGAATATTCCACGGCCAACGCTCCACACTCTGATGACCCGAACCTCTTCTGGGACGCCGGTAAAGCGTTCCTCAGAGGTCGGGTCATCTCCTATGCGACCTCTTTCAAGAGAAATACCCTATCAAAATACAAACTGGCTAGTTCCCGGCTCCACCGGGCGCAAAGATCCTTATACACCATGGACTCCACTGATAATAGAAATGAATGGCATGCAGCCAAGAGATCTTTTGAAACTTGGGCAGACACACTTGAACTAACTAAGAAAGCACACTCAGATGCCACCTTCCATAAATTTGGAAATAAATCAGGCAAATTACTAGCCAGGCTATGCAAGGGACCCTTTCGCCCAACTCACATTACATCTCTAAAAGATACTAAAGGCAATGTGAACACCACACCGCAAACGATAAATAAAGCAATTCTTCAATACTACTCTGCACTGTATGCCCCAGACCCTATAGACAAACAGGCAGCCGACTCGTTCCTAGAGAACCTAGCCATTCCCAAAGTCACTCCCTCACAACTTGAGATCCTTAATGCTCCCATCTCCCTTTCCGAAGTCTCAAACACCATACAAAAGTTGACCCCCTCTAAGGCCCCGGGCCCCGACGGATTCACTAGTGAATTCTACAAGACCCTCCAAAACATAACAGAACCTACCCTTCACAAGGTCTATAACGGCATATGGACTGGCGGCCCCTACCTACCCTCCGGAAACCAGGCCATTATTAAATTACTCGCAAAAAAAGGCAAGGACCCCCAGGAACCAGGATCTTATAGGCTCATCTCCCTTTTAAACCTGGATGTCAAAATCCTATCCAAGATTGTCGCCACTAGGCTTGCTGCCATCATCCCATCTCTGGTACATCCAGCTCAATCTGGTTTTGTGAAAGGCAGAACGGCCACCCTAAACATCCGTAAGGTCATGTTGGCCTTGGAACATGCCAAACAAAATCCCGATTTTGCCATCATTACGTTTGATGCGGAGAAAGCCTTTGACAATGTCAGCTTCGATTGGCTCTCCATGACCATGACAATGATGGGCTTTACAGGCCCCTTCTGCCATCTAATTAACGCCATGTACACAACCCCTACAGCTAAGCTGGTGGCAGCGGGCCTACTCTCAGAGGACTTTCGCCTCCACAAAGGTACACGACAAGGTTGCCCCCTATCCCCCCTCCTCTTCAACATTGCTTTAGAACCCTTATCCAGACATCTTACCCAAAAAGCCCCCTTACATGGCATAAAAATAGGAAATCACGATCTCCGCACATCCCTCTTTGCCGATGATGTACTTATTTTTTCAGCGAATCCCTCCTCAGACATGTCCACCATTAAAGTGGTATTTGATTATTTCAGATCCTGTTCTGGCCTCCGCATAAATTACGGCAAAAGCGAAATTCTTCCCATAGGCACTCTATCCAACCCACCCTGGGTCCAACACTCCAATTTTTCTGTTGCTAGATCCCATATCACCTATCTTGGCATCAAAATAGGCAAACTGCCTTCCTCCCTGTACCACCTCAATTATCCTCCTTTGATCTCTAAGCTCTCTCAGGAAATGGTTAACTGGATGGATCTGCCCCTCTCGCTCCTGGGAAGATGCCACTTGGTAAAAATGGTCAGTTTTGCCAGACTACTATATCCACTACAAACTATTCCCTTGCTTCTTCACCACAAAGATGTTAAACTCATCAATGCGGCCATCTCAAAATGTATATGTCATGGCAAAAGACCACGTATAGCTTTAAAGAAACTATATCTTCCCAGACACGAAGGGGGCATTAGTCTCCCTAATGTCAGAACCTATAACCTAGCATGTTTATTAAGAATTAGTCTAGACTGGATCTCACAGTCCTAAAGGTATTCCAACTACTCCATGGAGTCCACAATGGCACACCCCTTCTTGCTAGCAGCTCTTCTTCACTGCAAGTGGAAATCGGTCCCACCCTTGTATCAACACAACTTACTACTGAGAGATACGGCCATCGCCTGGAGAGAAACCAGAAAGAGCCTCAAGCTCTCCCCATTCATGTCAAGTCATCTGCCAATACAAGGAAACCCAAACTTTCCACCTGGCCTGGAACATAAACCTTACAAGATATGGCAAGAAAACGGACTCACCAAATTTGCATCTTTATGCGACACTAAAACGGGTCGTCCTTTATCCTTCTCAACCGTTGCTGAAATCTATTCACTCCCACGGTCACATGCCTTTCACTCTTGGCAATGCACCAGCTACTTAAAGACTACATGCAAAGAGGACTATAAGCGATTCACACCAAGTTTCACAGACCTGCTACTCCTGGAAAGATCATACACGATATCGGACATATACAAACCATTACTTCAAAAGACCACCCCTCCGCTGGCATCCTCATCTGCAGCCAATTGGGGAAAAGACTTCCCGGACGATGACCTGATAGACAAAATTCTACTTGGATATAACAAAGTACAACGACTAACACCCAATGAAATTTGGAGAGAATCTCAACTGAAAATAGTCCACCGTGCCCATATACCCTTCATTTACTCCGATACGGATCAAAACTGTGCTAAATGCCCCCTCTGTCACCATATGAGACCATCCCTAACCCACCGCTTTTGGGCGTGCTCATTCATCTCTTCTTTTTGGGATCAGGTTCTAGCCTACATTTTTGAAATAACACTACTAAAGCTTCCGAAGGATCCGCTCCTCCTCATCTTTGGTTACTGGAACCCCCAACTACTGCCTTGGTCCCACGTGACGAATTCAACTTACACTGTTCACCCAAACCTTGGTCACACTCAGAAAGACTGGTCCTTGATCTGTCTCCTGGTCGCACGGAGAACTATACTAAAGCAATGGATTTCATCCCACGGCCCTACTACCACTCAAATCAAACGGGACCTCCTTCTTCTCCTATTTAGAGAAAGAGCTAATGCAGACTTCACACGTGCAGTCTCTAAAAGCCGCTTCTACTCCGTTTGGGAACCCTTCATGCGCTCAGCTTTATCTCCGGAGGATATAGCCAGCTTTGAGCAGTACTCTTTCTCATACCTCAAACCTACCCCCCCTTCTTCAAGCCCAGGAGAGGAAATCTCCCCTGACGGTCTATCCGGCACCAACGATCTATAACTGTTACCCGAACTCAGCTTACTCATAATTACTTCTCTGTGGACTTGGCTATTACCGTCCTCCTCCCTCCCTACACCCCTATGTTGTTCTCAGCCACTTTTGGTTGGTTATTCTGTTGTAATACTTGTGACTCTAGGTAGATACTCTTCTATATGATCCATTCAGTTACCCTCTAGTAGACAACAGTTAAAGTTCGTAGGTCTTTTGATCTTCTGTTTTTCTATATGTTTCAATGATATACCACGCTGATTCTATCCTATCAGACTCCGGGATTACAATGCTTACACTTTACGCTTATTCTTGCCCTTATTTTGCCTCCCTTCTGTTCTGATTTTTTTTTTCTTCTCGAATTGGAAAAATTGAAAATTACTTTATAACATGTCTTGTAACTGCTGTTATTTACATACATCCTAATAAAAATTTTGTGAAAAAAAATAAAAATAAATAGATCCGGCTGGTGGATGCACCAAAACCCATGTTGTGGCAAGAACGCAGAAAGAAAACTGCAGCTGCAACCTGTGCCAGTGGTGCTGTACAGAAGAGAAGATATGCTTTGGAATGGATGTTATGAAGCAATACTGCTTGAATTAGGAGAAAAAGAAGTGAAAAAGATGTACTACAAACAAGCCTGCCAGCTTTTTCCTAGAGACAGAGGAAAACCCCGAAGAGGAGGGTGACCACATCTGCTTAAAATTTATGGAAGAAGAAATGCAGTAAATCTCCCCAGTAAAGGACACTCCTTTTGAAAATTCTGATCTGATCCTGTTTGCAGAGAGTTCACGCCTGTACAAAGATGGAGTCCTGTCAGGGCCCGGACTGGCGGCTAGTGAGGACACAGGAGGTGGATCCTCTGTGCCAGAGAGGCGAAGGCACGGGTCACACTGGAGGACCGGTTCTAAGTAGCTACCGGTTTTCACCAGAGCCCGCCGCAAGGCGGGATGGACTTGCTGCGGCGGTAGCAACCAGGTCGTGTCCCCCAGTAGTGGCTCGACTTCTCTGGCAGCTGAGATAGGCACGGTTCACTGGGACTAGGCAGAGGCAAGGTCAGACGTAGCGGAAGGTCAGGGCAGGCGGCAATGGTACGCAGTCAGGGGCAACGGCAGAAGGTCAGATACACTGGAAAGGCAAGTACAAAACGCTTTCTCAGGGCACTAAGGCAACAAGATCCGGCAAGGACAGGAAGGGGGAGTGGGTTTTTAAGTGTTTTGGAGTGTGATACAGTAATTGGACCAGGCACCAATCAATGGTGCACTGGCCCTTTAAATTTAAGAAGACCGGCGCGCGCGCGCCCTAGAGAGCAGCGGGACCGCGCGCGCCGGGACGGAGGAGGAGGCTGGTGAGCAGAATGGGATGCGATCCGCGGGTGGACAGGTGCCGCCGCAAGGATCGCATCCCCGCCAGCATCAGAGCAGCGCTCACGGTCAGAGGAGCCGACCGGAGCGCTGCAGGGAGACAGACGCCGCGGGCGCTCCGGGATGGATGGGACACCCGGAGCGCTCGGCGTTACAGTACCCCCCCCTTAGGTCTCCCCCTCTTCTTGGAACCCAAGAATCTTCGGATGAGCTCTTTATCTAAAATGTTGGCCTCAGGTTCCCAGGACCTTTCCTCAGGACCACAGTTCTCCCAATCCACTAAAAAACATCTTTTACCTCAGATGACCTTGGAGGCGAGGATCTCTTTCACCGAGAAGACATCAGAAGAACCAGAGACAGGAGCAGGAGCAGTGACCTTAGGGGAAAATCGGTTAAGAATGAGGGGTTTAAGAAGAGACACATGAAAAGAGTTGGGAATACGAAGAGAAGGAGGAAGGTGGAGCTTGTAAGAAACAGAATTGATTTGGTTTTTGATTTTAAATGGCCCGAGGTAACGAGGGCCCAGCTTGTAGCTAGGTACCCGAAACCGAATATATTTGGAGGAGAGCCACACTTTGTCACCAGGGGTATAGACAGGAGGGATTCTTCTTTTTTTATCTGCATGTCTCTTCATGCGGGCAGAGGCCAGTGAGAGCGACTTTTGAGTCTCTTTCCAGATAGAGGCAAAGTCCTGAGTAAATTCATCCACGACCGGAACTCCAGAAGACGTGGGAATGGGGAGGGGGGGCAATGGGTGACGGCCGTAGACCACAAAGAAAGGCGACTTGGAGGAAGATTCAGAGTTCTTGAAATTGTATGAGAATTCTGCCCAGGGCAATAGGTCAACCCAATCGTCTTGACGGGCGGAGACAAAATGTCGTAGGTAGTCGCCAAGGACCTGGTTAACTCTCTCCACCTGTCCATTGGACTGCGGGTGATAAGCGTAAGAAAAATTCAACTTAATTTTTAGTTGAGTACAGAGAGCTCTCCAAAATTTTGAGATGAATTGAACACCTCTATCCGAGACGTTATGTGAGGGCAGCCCATGGAGGCGGAAAATTTGAAGAAAAAAATGCTTCGCCAATTGAGGTGCAGTAGGCAGACCAGGGAGCGGGACAAAATGAGCCATTTTAGAAAAGCGGTCAACGACCACCCAGATGACAGTGTTACTACGAGACAAAGAGAGGTCCGTGATGAAATCCATGGCGATGTGGGACCATGGTTGTTCAGGCACAGGTAGGGGAAGGAGAAGACCTGCAGGCTTCTGGCAAGGCGTCTTGTCACGTGCACAGATAGTGCAGGCCCGTACAAAGTCAGTCACATCTTCCTCCTGGGTAGGCCACCAATAGTGTCTGGCAATCAATTGTATGGATTTTTTGATCCCAGCATGACCGACTAGATGGGAGGAATGGCCCCACTTGAGTATCTTAAGCCGAAGGCGTGCAGGAACGAAAGTCTTTCCTGGAGGAATTGGCACGAGAGAAGCGGGAGCAGAGGAAATCAGACACTCAGGGGGTATGATGTGTTGAGGAGGAGTCTCGGTTTCCGAGGTATCGGAGAGACGGGACAAAGCATCAGCCCTGACATTTTTGTCTGCGGGCCGAAAATGGATCTGGAAGTTGAAGCGGGCAAAGAACAATGACCACCTGGCCTGGCGAGGATTTAGGCGCTGAGCGGACTGAAGGTAGGACAAATTTTTATGATCAGTGTAGATGGAGATAGGGTGAAGGGATCCTTCCAGGAGATGTCTCCACTCTTCTAATGCCAACTTGATGGCCAACAGTTCACGGTCACCTATGGAATATTTTTTTTCCGGAGGGGAGAAAGTTTTAGAGAAAAAACCACAAGTGACGTTTTTCCCTTTAGCGTTTTTTTGAAGAAGCACAGCTCCGGCTCCTACCGAGGAGGCGTCGACTTCAAGGAAGAACGGCTTTAGAGGATCTGGCCGAGACAGGACAGGTGCAGAGGAGAAGGCGGTCTTAAGGCAAGTAAAAGCTTCCTCCGCTTGAGGCGGCCAGGAAGTGGGTATATGAACTGACGATAGTAGTTGGCGAAACCAAGGAAGCGTTGGATAGCACGAAGTCCAGAGGGGCGTGGCCAACCCAAGACTGCGGAGAGTTTGTCAGGGTCCATTTGAAGACCTTGTCCAGAGACCAGATATCCTAGGAAAGGAAGACTGCTGCGCTCAAAAAGGCATTTTTCAAATTTAGCGTAAAGAAGATTTACGCGGAGGCGCTGGAGCACTTGACAGACATGGAGCCGATGTTCCTTAAGGTTGGCAGAGAAGATTAGGATGTCGTCAAGATAGACAACCACACAGGTATACAGTAGGTCCCGGAAGATTTAGTTGACAAAATCTTGAAAGACTGCAGGGGCGTTGCAAAGTCCGAACGGCATGACGAGATATTCGAAGTGACCGTCTCTGGTGTTAAATGCGGTTTTCCATTCATCTCCCTTACGGATTCTGATGAGGTTATAAGCGCCCCTGAGGTCCAATTTAGAAAAAACTTTTGCTCCGCGCAGACGGTCAAAGAGCTCCGAGATGAGAGGCAGAGGGTAGCGGTTTTTAATAGTGATTTTATTGAGACCACGATAGTCTATGCAAGGGCGTAGAGATCCGTCCTTCTTGGCCACGAAGAAGAAGCCCGCTCCGGCTGGAGAAGATGATTTCCTAATAAAACCTCTCTTGAGGTTCTCATGAATGTATTCAGTCATAGCCTTGGTTTCAGGAGAGGAGAGAGGGTAAATTCTGCCACGGGGTGGTGTAGTACCTGGGAGCAAGTCAATGGGGCAGTCGTAGGGTCTATGTGGTGGTAAGACCTCCGCCTGTTTTTTGCAAAAGACATCAGAAAAGTCCTGATAGGCCTTTGGAAGGCCAGGCAAAGGAGTAGTGATGGGGACTTGACAGGTCGGTACAGACTTAAGGCATTGCTTGTGACAGGAGTCACCCCAGGATTTGATGTCCCCAGTGGTCCAGTCGAGGGTAGGAGTGTGACGCTGGAGCCAGGGTAGGCCAAGAAGGATGTCAGAAGTACAGTTCGGCAAAACAAAGAATTCAATCTTTTCTTGGTGAAGAACACCAACGGACATGAGCAGGGGTTCGGTGCGGTAACGCACGGTACAATCCAAATTCTCTCCATTTACAGAGGAAATGAAGAAGGGTTTGATGAGACGGGTAACAGGAATGTTGAACCTGTTGATGAAAGAGGCTTCAATAAAGTTTCCTGCAGAACCAGAGTCCAGGAAGGCCACCGCAGGGAAGAGGGAGCCAGCAGAAGGAGAAATCCGCACAGGAATAGTCAGACGTGGAGAGGAAGAATTCACACCCAGTAACGCCTCTCCCACGTTCACTAGGTGCGGGCGTTTCCCTGACGCGGAGGACGAATAGGGCAGTCTTTTAGGAAGTGATCAGAGCTCGCACAATAAAGGCATAAGTTCTCGTTCCTACGGCGAGACCTCTCTTGTAGGGTCAGGCGAGACCGGTCCACTTGCATGGCCTCCTCGGCGGGAGGCACGGTAACAGGATGCATTGGATTCAGAAAGAGAGGAGCCAGGCGCGGATAACGCCTGGTGCGAACAAGATCTTTCTCCTGGCGAAGCTCTTGGCGTCTTTCGACGTAACGCATATCGATGCGGGTAGCTAAATGGATGAGTTCCGTCAAGGAAGAGGGTATCTCTCGTGCGGCCAGGCAATCCTTGATGTGGCCGGATAAACCCTTCTTGAAGGTCGCGCAGAGAGCCTCATTATTCCAAGCTAACTCTGAGGCCAGTGTGCGGAACTGTATGGCATATTCGCCTACAGAAGAGTTTCCTTGGACAAGGTTAAGCAGGGCGGTTTCAGCGGATGAGGCTCGGGCTGGTTCCTCAAAAACGCTGCGAACCTCAGCAAAGAAGGACTGAACGGTGGCTGTAGCAGGGTCGTTGCGGTCCCAGAGTGGCGTGGCCCAGGCCAAGGCCTTTCCAGACAACAGAGAGACCACGAATGCCACTTTAGACCGTTCTGTGGAAAACTGGTCAGACATCATCTCAAGATGCAGGGAACATTGGGACAAGAATCCCCGGCACATCCTAGAATCCCCGTCAAATTTCTCCGGAAGAGACAGGCGAATTCTGGAGGTAGTAGCGGCAGCTCGGAGAGGGGAAGATGCTGGAGGCTGCGGCGGCAGAAGCTGCTGGACCATGGCGGTCAACTGCGACAGCTGCTGTCCTTGTTGTGCGATCTGTTGCGACTGCTGGGCAACCACGGTAGTGAGGTCAGCGAGATTTGGCAGCGGTACCTCAGCGGGATCCATGGCCGGATCTACTGTCAGGGCCCGGACTGGCGGCTAGTGAGGACACAGGAGGTGGATCCTCTGTGCCAGAGAGGCGAAGGCACGGGTCGCACTGGAGGACCGGTTCTAAGTAGCTACCGGTTTTCACCAGAGCCCGCCGCAAGGCGGGATGGACTTGCTGCGGCGGTAGCAACCAGGTCGTGTCCCCCAGTAGCTGCTCGACTTCTCTGGCAGCTGAGATAGGCACGGTACACTGGGACTAGGCAGAGGCAAGGTCAGACATAGCGGAAGGTCAGGGCAGGCGGCAATGGTACGTAGTCAGGGGCAACGGCAGAAGGTCAGATACACTGGAAAGGCAAGTACAAAACGCTTTCTCAGGGCACTAAGGCAACAAGATCCGGCAAGGACAGGAAGGGGGAGTGGGTTTTTTAAGTGTTTTGGAGTGTGACACAGTAATTGGACCAGGCACCAATCAATGGTGCACTTTCCCTTTAAATTTAAGAAGACCGGCGCGCGCGCTCCCTAGAGAGCAGCGGGGCCGCGCACGCCGGGACGGAGCAGGAGGAGGAGGCCGGTGAGCAGAATGGGATGCGATCCGCGGGCGGACAGCCAGCATCAGAGCAGCGCTCACGGTCAGAGGAGCCGACCGGAGCGCTGCAGGGAGACAGACGCCGCGGGCGCTCCGGGATGGATGGGACACCCGGAGCGCTCGGCGTTACAAGTCCCAAGAATGGCATATGCGGTGACAACATTGGAGGAAGTGATTGAAACCCAACTACTCTCTTCATCACTTTCAGCGCTGGTTGCCAAAGTGGTAGCACTCATGAGGGCCTGTAAGACCGCAAAGGATCAAACAGCCAACACCTATACTGGTAGCAAGCAGGCTGTCGAAGTAGTCCATGATTATGGACCCATAAGGAAGGACAGAAGTTTCACAATTGCTGCAAGAGAATCAATTTAAAACTGGAAATATGTTTAAGAACTTTTTGAACCAGTCACCCTCCCAAAGGAAGTAGCCACCCTGAAAGTCAAGGCACATACTGGAGGACAACCCATGGAAGAAAAAGGAAACCAGTTGCCTGATCATACTGCCAGGAAGACTGCTGAAACACCAATGGAAGCAATCATGACTAATCACAGATTGCAAGGGAAAGAGAAAAAAAAGAAGAAGAAGAAACCTGTAACAGATTGAAGGAAAATAAGGGAACTAATACTGAAAGTAAAAGAGCTGATTAAGAAATTGCAAGAATCTGCACCTGATGATTGGTATAAGATTATGTAAAGGAACGGAGTAAAGAAGGATCAAGATGGACTCTTGTGCAAGGAAAATGGAATATGTGTCCCATCTCAAATGGAAAAGATGATTATGCCATTAGCCCATGGACTGAGTCATGTATGCCCTAAGGCAATGGAAAGAAACATAAGCAAGGCTGGATGGTTTATTCAATACTCCAGAAATGAATATCAAGACTTTGTTGAGGGATGCATAATCTGTGCTAAAAATAACTCAGGAAAACAGACCAGAGTAACACAAAGACATTTGGCCAAGTCACTATTCCTTTTCTAAAGACTTCAGATTTATTAAATCCAATTGCTCAAATCAGGCCAATATCAATATGTTTTGTTGTGCATAGAGATGTTTCAAGCTGGATAGAAGCCTGACTGGTGGCTAAAGCAAATGCCAAGATGACAAAAAAGAAGATCCTTTCCGGAGTAATATGCCACTTGGAGTCCCTGAAATCATAGAGAATGACAGAGGAACACGTTCCACTGAACAGATCATGCAAATTACATGCAAGGATTTTGCAATTGAGCAGGCCTTCCATGCTCCTATCATCCTCAGAGTTCCGGGAAGGTAGAAAGGTATAGTGGAGTCGTTAAAGGCAGGCCAGCTAAATCAATGCAGGAAAAGGGTAGATAGGTTAGTAAAGAAACAATGGCCATAACGGTTTCCTTAGGTTCTTTACAGCATCAGGATTACCCCTACTTTATAGGTCAGAGAACTTGAGCCCTTATGAGATTTTGTTTGGGGGGCCCACCTAAGACAGGGTTGTATTTTCCACATCAGACTGTTATAATGTATAATAATTTTGTTATGTAATTGTCTAATACAAGAAACTAACTGCGATGCACAAGTTTGTTTTTGATCCAATTCCAGATTCAGATCAAGTAACTGGAACACATGATTTACAGCCAGATGATTGGGTCCTAGTAAAAGAACATGTGAAAGTACCTTTAGGATCAAAGTTGAAGGACCCTACCAAGTGTCCCTGACAACTTCTACAGCTGTAAAGTGACGTGGATACATGCTAGCCATTGCAAGAAAGTACAGCTAATTTCAAAAGAGGAGTAAACAACTGTTATGCCTTTGCTTGATCTTGGCAGTCAAGGCTACAGAGGAAAATTACCTGTACAAACTACACATGCTAACAGGCATAAAGAGTAACTTGAGTAATTGCTAGATAGGTTCACATTGGCCAGACAGTTTAAAAAAAAAAAAAAAAAAAAATAGTATGTCAGAAATATCAGAAATGGTAAATTTTCAAGGATTCAACAGTTTTTTTGTTCTTATAGGAATCATAGTTGTTGGATTACTTGCTAATTTGTTTTCCAGGTGTGCTAAATGTGGAAAAAATTACTACAATGGCAGTTAGAACTGAGGGTGATGACCTCAGGGAAGAGATAGAGTGTTATTGTGACGGACTGGGGTTTATATGGTCACAAAACAGACACCCCAAAGCAAAGTACATACTCATTTTTTTTTTTTTTTATTTCTAGCAAAGAAATAACTTCCTGCTATTCTATCAAGAACCAGTAGATGGCAGAGAAGGTACACAAACAGAGTTTATATAAGGCCACCCACCATGTGACTGGAGTCAAACGATTTCCAGCCATAAAACCCAGTGGTCCTGTCTTATGCTGTTGTGTGATTCTTTGCAGGTATGTACTCTAAATCGTTCCTAATCTGCATTAAACTATAATAGAAAGATTCTTAAACATCTGTAGCAGATGCAGGGAAAGTTACAGCAGACTGTATGTTATAGTGTTACTGTTATTAGAAGTTAGAACAGCATGTGTGAGAAACAAGTGAAAAGGACATAAAAACATGAAAATACTGCATTAGTCAGAATAAATGTCTATTAGAAGCACTAAACCGTTCTAAATAGGAATATTGAAACCTGGTTTATACAAGTTCCATAAAGTTAGAAAAGCACATGTTGAAAACTGATATTCTTAAAGTGGAAGTAAACCTTCCTATCATTTTCAGGCAAGGAAGCTGCCATCTTGGCCTCTGTTTAATCTTCAACTGCCATGATGCTGCACATGTGATCCGTTATGACACCAGCCATTGGATGGTTTGACAGTTTGGTTGAGAGCACAACCAATGTGGCAGTTGGCATTCCCGGCATGCCGGAAATGTAACTGCTTTTTGAAACTGTTAAATCGATGGGTTTACTTCCACTTTAAGGAAAAAACCTATATGTAAAGCTATGCATTGCTTCATGTGCACCATCTAGTGGTTAAAAAAGAGAACTACCGAAATAATGTTTGTATTAAAGCATGGCATTGGCAATAGCAGTATTGCACAGTTAAAGTGTACATCATCATCTATAACATGGAAAAACATGAATATATATGTTATTAAAATATAACAATTTTTTTGTGTAGCTACGGTTTAAAATACTTCAGTTAAAATCTGTATTATATATTGTTAATAGTTATAAACATGTGATTATAAAAATGTAAAAGATGTATTGTTATGTAAAAGTCAAAACGATTTCCAGCCATAAAACCCAGTGGTCCTGTCTTATGCTGTTGTGTGATTCTTCGCAGTCCACGCCAAGCTGATCACCTTATCTCATCACGTCTACAATTATCGGCTCTCTTAATTCACATTTTGAGGCCGGTAACATTTTGGGGGCTCGTGATTCGTTGTGTTACCAGTGAGAGGGATGCGCGAGACAAGCGTGAGCCTACTACAGAGCTACAAGGAGAGTCTTGAGTGTCGTTTGCCTTGTGAGTGCAAGTCTTCAGAGTGCAACAGATATGGCGTCTCCTCGTCGTGCGCTGATGTGGGATATCCGGAAACAACTTCATCTGCTTCGTGAAGAACAGCTGCATAGCCTCGCTATTACGCTGGAAGATGAAAGAGATGTGGACGTTCCATCAGTGACTGGTACCAATGAAATGGAACTCGTTGAATTTATTGTAGACTACATGAGAAGCGATCAGCTGGAGAAGTTAGAAGATCAAGGTATGTCTTACCTACTCATCATCCAAGACAAGATCAATGAACTAAAACTTAACAAGGAAAGTACACCAACTGTGGACATTGCAACCGCTGCAAAAGAAATAAGTAGTGGGACTGCAAGGACTGAACAGGTATCGGAGGTGGTGAGATTAACTGACGTTGTTGCTTTATTGCCACGTAGAGAATTCAAAATGCATGGTGGTGTAATTTCAGATCATGGTTCGGACATGAGTTACAGTAGCGCGTGCAGACAAATTGACGAGGGTCTAACAGAAAAATTCCCTGAATCTGAAATTATACGCACTGTGTTGAGAATAATCAAACCTGGTCATTTTAAAGATATGTTGACTGACAAAGATGATCTTACTGTTGCTGAATTGAAAAGGTTTTTGAAGTCACATATGAGAGAACGAAGTGGTAATGAGTTATTTCAGGACCTTAGTAATGCTACCCAGCAAGAAAGAGAAACAGCACAAAAATTTGTTTACAGGCTAGTGGGGTTAAAACAAAAAGTTCTGTCCACATCACAACATGATGGGCAAGAGCTTAACTATGACAAAAAACTGGTGCAAGGCATATTCCTTCATACACTGTATCAGGGACTAAACGAAAAAAACTCTAATGTTAGACGAGATATCAAGCCTTACGTGTCTGATTTGACAGTAACGGATGACTTTATCATAGAGCAGGTCACCAGATCAGTTGATGAGGAAACAGAAAGACAGAGACGCTTAAACAGTGCACCTAAACATAAACCTCTTACTCGCCTCTAGACGAAGTCCTATGACGAAACGCGTAAGGCGGAGCTACGTCATACGCATACCACGCTGATCCGGAAGTACTGCTGGAACGCATTTGGAACGCATGCAGCGCTACCAGCTGGTACTGACCAAATTGAGGACTGCTGTGCTGTTCGTTTTTGTTTGTTCCTTTGGCGTGTAGCTTGTCTATTGCAGACTTTGCTGCATTGTATGTTTTTAAATATATATTTTTTTAATAAAGCCGGAAGTTTTTTTCATCTGCACTATGGAAGCCTCTCTCTCTTTTTGTCTGCACCTATGAGGTAATTGGGAATCCTCCCTTCCACGGAACTTCACAAATTATAGGAAGAACTAGCCCAGCTGATATCTCCCCTGTGGACGTGTGATCCGGATATCCCTTTGAGCTGTTTACCCCTGTAGGGGTTAAAGGATCTGGTGAGTGGGGACACATGTGGGGGACACTGACATCTAAATGAAGAGCAGAACGTTTACTTTTGAATTTTATGAAGAAGACTGTTTTTTACTGTCTGTGTGCATAATTTTGGACTGTGTTGCTATCTGGCAGAGATAGGTATCTGCAGCTGCAGATTGGAGCTTCTATCTGGAGCTAACGTGCACTTATCACACTTGGATCTTATCAATGTTGTGAGGGGGTTAGCTCGGCAGCGGGTGTGTGTGACCCCAGGGATGGGCTCCCCACACAAAAACAGGCCCAGCAAACGGAGGTTGTGGTTTTCAAAATCAAAAAAAGGTGCGGTTTATTTTCTATTTACAGTGACAAAACACAGCAAAGCCAAAAGAAACATAAACAAAATAAATCCTGGTCAACTTGACCTCTGACTAAACATACAGGTTTCCTAACTAACAACTGGGATCAGCCTAGTGCTGTCCTAGTCCCTAAGTCCCTGGTTTTAAATGTCCAAGCAAATAGCCACACAGGCTTTGTCTCACCGGACAAGGGTTCACTCTCTCCAGGAAGTCCACACAGGTCTGCTTCCAGGCATGAGCTAACATCTAATGAAGCTGGGAGTTCTTATAGAGGCCTAAATGAGCTGACAAGTTTCAGCTGGTCTCATCAACTCCCTGTCTGTACGACGCCCCACACTCTCCCTAGAGGTATGAGTCATCCATGAGCCCACTAGCCTTAGCTGGGCTTATACAACTCTCCACCTAGTTGTATAAGTCGGCGTAAAGCCTGAATCTGGGCGAAATATATCTACCCCCCTGGATGCAACCAGGTGACTTTACCTTCCTGCTGTCACATACCCCCCCCTCTTGTTTTAACCTCGGGGTTGGAACACCAGCAATCAGGCATTCATGTACTCGAGACAAAGCATCCACATTCCCCATTTGAACGCCAGGGCGATGCTTTACTGTGAAGTTGAATTCCTGGAGGGCCAGGAACCACCTATTCACTCTTCTATTTGTTTCCTTGTTTTGAGCCATCCACTTTAACGGAGCGTGATCCGTAACCATGTCAAAGTGCCTACCTAGCAGGTAGTACCGAAGGGAATCTAGAGCCCACTTCACCGCTAAACACTCCTTTTCAACGGTGGCGTAATTTACCTCATGGGACTTCAACTTCCTGCTGAGGTAAATGACTGGGTGCTCTTCCCCGTTCCAGACCTGGGACAATACTGCTCCTAACCCCACATCTGACGCATCACTTTGTACGACAAAGTCTTTAGAGAAGTCGGGTGAGTACAACACTGGCTGGCTACATAAGGCTTGTTTCAAGAATTGGAATGCTGCCTCAGCCTCGGGGGTCCATTTAATCATGACCGACCCTTTCCCCTTCGTTAGGTTGGTTAGGGGCACAGCCTTAGAAGCAAAGTGGGGAATGAATCGCCGATAATACCCAGCGATTCCCAGAAAGGCTCGTACCTGCTTCTTGCTGTTGGGACGTGGCCAACTCTGGATGGCCTCGACTTTGTTGAGTTGGGGTTTTATTACTCCCCTCCCAATGGTGTACCCAAGATATTTGGCCTCCTCCTGCCCAATGGTACACTTCTTGGGGTTAGCCGTAAACCCCGCTTCCCGAACAGAGTCCAGGACTGCTTGCACTTTTGGCAGATGTGAGGCCCAATCTGTGCTATGGACAATTACGTCATCCAGGTAAGCCGCAGCATACTTCCGATGGGGCCTCAGCATCTGGTCCATTTTCCGCTGGAATGTGGCCGGCGCATTCTGTAACCCGAACGGCATTCTTTTATATTGGAACGCCCCGTCTGGGGTTACAAATGCGGTTTTCTCTTTGGCCAATTTGGCCAGGGGGATTTGCCAATACCCTTTTGTGAGGTCAAGAGTCGTCATGTATCGGGCTGTTCCCAGCCGGTCGATCAACTCATCTATACGTGGCATGGGGTAGGTGTCAAATTTTGTAACTTTGTTCAACTGACGAAAATCGTTACAAAATCGCCAGCTCCCATCCGGTTTAGGCACCAACACAATGGGACTAGACCAATCACTTTGGGACTCCTCTATCACCCCTAAGTTCAGCATTTTCTGTACTTCCTCCCGTATTGCCTCCCGTCGGGCCTCTGGGATCCGATAGGGTTTTAACTTCACCCTTTCACCGGGCGGGGTAATGATGTCATGCTCTACCCCAGATGTTTGTCCCGGCAGCTCAGAGAATACCTCCTTGTTGCGAAGCACAAACTCCTTAACCTCCTGTTGTTGGGGTTGTGACAAGGTGGCTGCTATTCCAACCTCAGGAATCACGCAACCAGTTTGAGCTGGTGACCAAGTGTCTGCGACTAGGGACTCTCTATCCCTCCAGGCTTTCAACAGATTAACGTGATAGATCTGTTCGGGCTTTCGCCTTCCTGGTTGTCTGACCTTGTAATTCACTTCGCTCACTTTTTCCATTATCTCGTAGGGGCCTTGCCATTTGGCAAGGAATTTACTTTCAACCGTAGGGACAAGTACCAGTATCCTATCCCCCGGGGAAAAGGTACGGGTCTTGGCTCCACGGTTGTACACTCTCTGCTGTGCTAACTGCGCTTGGGCCAAATGTTCCTTCACGATGGGCATTACCTGTGCAATTCGGTCTTGCATCAGGGCGACATGCTCAATCACACTCCTGTGGGGAGAACTCTCACTTTCCCAAGTTTCCTTGGCAATATCCAACAGCCCTCTTGGGTGTCTCCCATACAGTAACTCAAAGGGGGAGAATCCCGTAGAGGATTGGGGCACCTCCCTAATAGCAAACATCAGATAAGGAAGTAGACAGTCCCAATCCTTTCCATCTCTATCCACCACTTTCTTCAACATTTGTTTTAGGGTTTTGTTGAATCTTTCAACCAGCCCATCGGTTTGGGGGTGATACACAGATGTACGTAATTGCGTCACTTTGAACAATTTACACAGCTCCTTCATAACCCGGGACATAAAGGGTGTACCTTGGTCCGTAAGCAGTTCTTTACAAATACCCACCCGGCTAAACACAAGAGATAGCTCTTTGGCTATGGTTTTGGCCGAGGTATTTCGGAGAGGGATCGCTTCTGGATAACGGGTGGCATAGTCCATTATAACTAATATGTACTGGTGCCCCCTAGCGGACTTGATTATAGGACCTACCAAATCCATGGCGATCCTCTCAAACGGGACCTCAATGATGGGTAGAGGGACCAGCGGGCTACGGAAATGTGGCATCGGGGCCGACCTCTGACACACAGGGCAGGAGGAACAATAATTTTCTATGTCCTTCATCACCCCCGGCCAATAGAATCTCTGTAATACCCTCTCTCGGGTTTTCTCTGTCCCCAGATGACCTCCAAGAATGTGCCCATGGGCCAACTCCAACACCAACTTCCTGTAAGGTTTGGGCACCACAAGCTGCTCAACGGTTTCTTCTGCCCTTTTTGCCACCCGATACAGTAGGTCCTTCTCTACGCTGAAGTATGGGTAAGTGCAGGTATTATCTGGGTTCACTAACTCGCCATCTATTTTCACTACGTTTTCCCGTGCCTTTATTAGGGCGGGGTCTTTCAACTGTTCTGTGGCAAAGTTTTCCCTGTGAACCTCAAGATCAGAAAACTCCACAGACGGTAGGTTTTCGTCTGAGGAGGTGGGCTCCTCTCCAGTTTCTTGAGTCTCCCCTGCCAATACTGATAAGGGAAATTCCGGAGAGTCCTCACCACTCTCAGGGGAGTTCTGGCTATCACATTCCTGGTACATAGGGGCACCAGTGGGGGGCTCAGGATCATCCCACAGTTCCCAGAACTTCGGAAAATCCCTTCCCACAATGGCGTCATACGGTAACTGAGATACTAAGCCCACTGGATGAGAGAGGGTACCTTTGGGGGTCTCGAAACACACTGTAGTCACTGGATACTCTCGGGTGTCCCCATGCACACAAATAACAGCTACCTTGCTATTCCCAGAGACCTCTGTTTTAACTAACTCAGCCTTTATCAGGGTCACAAGGCTACCTGAATCCAGCAATACCACAACATTTCTACCATTAACACACATTTTGCATAAATGTTTCTCAGTTCCTCGAATGGCAGTGCATGCGACTGTCGCACACAGCGACTGACGTCTGCCCGTCAGAAAGTCACACTGCATGGGTTCCTCCACAACCGGGCAATTGGCTGCAATATGTCCCGCTTGCCGGCAGCGGTAGCAAACGATCCTTCTTGCCGCCTCTTGAGCCGCTGATTTCCCAGGCTGTTCTCGCCAAACTTGGGGTAGAGCTCCCACCCTCTCACTCTCTCCACCCTTACCCCTTGGAATCCTCTTATCCGCCCCTGGGGATGGTCTGGTCTTAGGGTGGAAAGTCCGAGTGTCTCTGGAAGAGGCCGTCAGGTTCTCTGTAGCCAAGTATTTCTCCACACGATCCACAAGACCATCGGCCGTCTCTGGGTCTCCATGGCTTACCCACTTTTGGATGGCAGTAGGAAGAGCTCTCAAAAACCGATCCATTACAACACGTTCCACAATCTTTGGTGCGGACAAAGTCTCTGGCTGTAGCCACTTTCTGCTCAGGTGAAAGAGATCATACATTTGAGACCTGGGGGGTTTTCCAAGCTGGAAAGTCCAGTTATGCACACGCTGAGCCCGGACAGCCTGGGTGACACCCAGCCTTGCCAATATTTCAGCTTTTAGCATCACATAGTCTTTTGCTTGGTCAGGCTCTAGGTCATAGTAAGCCTTCTGCGATTCACCAGTTAACAGAGGAGCCACCAGTCCAGCCCACTGCTCCTCAGGCCACTTTTCTCTTTCAGCAGTCCTTTCAAATGTGGTCAAAAATACCTCTGGATCATCCTCTCCAGTCATTTTTGTCAATAAACGACTCACCCCAAAGGACGCGGTATTAGTGGGACGGCTTTCCTCACTGGTCTGCGGACGTTGCTGCATTACTGCTTCCATTTGTTGTAGTCTCTGCTCTTGCTTCTGTAACAGGTCTATGAAGCGGGCCTCAGATTGCTGCTGGGCTTGTTGCTGAGCTTCCAGACTCTGTTGGTGAGCTTGCTGCTGGGCTGCAAGGCTCTGTTGATGAGCTTGCTGCTGGGCTGCGAAGTTCTGTTGTTGAGCTGCAAGGCTCTGTTGATGAGCTGCAAGGCTCTTTTGCAAACCTGCATTTGTCTGCTGTTGATTGGCATTTGCTAGAGCCAGCTGCTTCAGTATCTCCTCCATGCTGGCTTAAAAAAAAAACTGCCCGCATTCTCCACCAACTGTGAGGGGGTTAGCTCGGCAGCGGGTGTGTGTGACCCCCGGGATGGGCTCCCCACACAAAAACAGGCCCAGCAAACGGAGGTTGTGGTTTTCAAAATCAAAAAAAGGTGCGGTTTATTTTCTATTTACAGTGACAAAACACAGCAAAGCCAAAAGAAACATAAACAAAATAAATCCTGGTCAACTTGACCTCTGACTAAACATACAGGTTTCCTAACTAACAACTGGGATCAGCCTAGTGCTGTCCTAGTCCCTAAGTCCCTGGTTTTAAATGTCCAAGCAAATAGCCACACAGGCTTTGTCTCACCGGACAAGGGTTCACTCTCTCCAGGAAGTCCACACAGGTCTGCTTCCAGGCATGAGCTAACATCTAATGAAGCTGGGAGTTCTTATAGAGGCCTAAATGAGCTGACAAGTTTCAGCTGGTCTCATCAACTCCCTGTCTGTACGACGCCCCACACTCTCCCTAGAGGTATGAGTCATCCATGAGCCCACTAGCCTTAGCTGGGCTTATACAACTCTCCACCTAGTTGTATAAGTCGGCGTAAAGCCTGAATCTGGGCGAAATATATCTACCCCCCTGGATGCAACCAGGTGACTTTACCTTCCTGCTGTCACAATGTGTATAGATGTATTGCACTAAACTGTGGTCTTAATGATACAGTCTTGTATTTTTTGTATACTAACATATAATTAGTTTAACACTACACTTTGTTTCTGGGTGTCTCTATGTTCACCGTGGTGTATCTGGTGGTGATGTTGGTTTCATGCATCTAGTGTCAACACCACTGTTGAAAGGTGGACTGATTATAATTGTTCACTTTTTGTAGTATATATTATTTACAATTTACTTTTGAGCATTTAGCAATCACTTAGGATTACTGACCCTTTCATTAGGGTTAGGGAGCAGCGCCATACCCCAATTAAATATACTTCTTTACTGTTAGGATCTTTTTTAAAGGTCCCATTAGGGGGGCTGCAGCTCTTCACATTTATTTATTTTGTTCACTGCGAGGTGTCACACCCTTGCACTACATCTTAAGCGCAGGTACACTATTTTTATTTTATAAACCTCTTACTGTTCATTCATCACAGACACCAGGTAATAGTGAAAAAGACACCTTGCAAAAGAGAGTTGAGAAAGATGCTAGAGCAAATCACACTGCATTAACGGAACTAACAACACAGGTTTCTGCTCTGGAAAAGATGATGAAGCAAACTCCTGTTGTTGGAAACCAAAGGACTAAGCCACTAACCAATGTTCAAGTTCCGGATACAGCTCACTGCAAACCCAGGTGTGATGATTGCACTAAACGAGAGAGTCAGAACTGCTACCACTGTTTCTACTGTGGTTGGACAGGACACAGAGCGGTTGATTGCTTGAAGAAAAGAAGGCAGTCGGGAAACGACAGACGGTCACTGGGAAGGGACAACCAGTGACCACCTCAAATAATCTGTCCCGTGAGAAGGTAAACAGGGTATTCACCCACCGGTCAACTAGAACACTCCCAAAAGAGAAGGGATTCTCCAAACAACACGTAGCACAATTAATTGGAGGAAAATGCCTACTGTGATGTCGGATGAATGGTGTTCCGGTTGACATGTTGATGGACACAGGAGCTCAGGTCAGCATTGTCGGGAAGGCATGGTTAGAAAAGTTTCTACCCAGCGTCTCCATTAGGCACATACAAGATTTACTTTGTGATGACAACTTTTCTATTACAGCTGCAAATGGTTCTATCATTCCATTCATCGGATGGATTGAAGTCTGCCTGGAATTCGAAAGTAGTGGACATGGAAACTCAGCCATCTATGTGCCAATGCTGGTGAGTGACTTCTGTAATGGCAATCCAATTCTTGGGTTTAATGTGATCGAAGAATTGATCAGAGAAAACCATGACCGACCAAACAGCACCCAAAACCTGACTATCTTGCTGAGTGAAGCTATGAAAGTAAGACAGAGTGTAGCGAATAACATTGTCAATGCTGTCAGTCAAGCAACTGACCCAGGAGAAATATCCGATAGTCGTATGGTCAAAGTGGGGAAGAAGGGACTCCAGATTAAAGGAGGCGAGATCTGTGAAGTCAAATGCAGAATTAGAGCATGGCCAAAAGGAGGAATCATGCCATTTGAACCACTTCCAGAATATCCAGTTGAGGAAGGACTTGAACTATTTCCTTCAGTGGTAGATGTGCCAAATGGGTTCTCTAAACTGGTGAAGATACTTATACTGAACCGTGCTCAACATGACATCTACCTTCCGCCCAGAACAGTATTGGGTACCATTTCTCCAGCAGCTGAAATTCTACCATTGTCTTCAAACAAAGACGATGGAAAGGGAATTGACCAGAAGAAAAGGGCGTTTCATGTAAACCAGTTGAATCAAGTGGACACTGGAAATCAGCTATCCACTAACAAATCTGTTAAGTGGCACCCACCTGTCAATTTGGAAGATCTCTCAGAAGAAGAACAGGAGATAGCGAGACAAATGTTATATGACGAATCAGATGTCTTTGCTCGAGATGAGGGAGACATAGGATGCATTCCTAACCTGAAATTGAGGATAAATCTGAAAGATGAAACTCCTGTCCAGAAACGCTACAATTCGATACCGAAACCCCTATACAAGGAAGTGAAAGAATATATCCAAAACCTTCTTGACCGAGGTTGGGTAACAAAATCTTCTTCCGCATACTCATCACCGGTTGTCTGTGTTCGAAAGAAGAACAGTAGCCTACGACTATGTGTTGACTTTAGGGAGTTAAACCGAAAGACTATCCCAGATAGACATCCACTACCCAGAATACAAGATCTGCTGGATAGCTTAGGAGGATTTCCATGGTTCTCAATCCTGGACCAGGGTAGTGCGTATCATCAAGGCTTTGTGCATGAAGACTCCAGACATCTGACGGCTTTTAGCACACCCTGGGGACTCCTGGAGTGGAATCGTATTCCGTTCGGATTAACTAATGCCCCAGCAGCTTTTCAGAGATGCATGGAAAATGTACTAGAGGGCATCAGAGACAAATGTTGTTCTCCATACCTGGATGATGTACTTTGCTACTCCAAAACTTTTCAGGAGCATGTCAATGATATTAGGCAAGTGCTTAGTCGAATGCGCGAACATGGTATCAAATTTAGACCGCAGAAGTGTGAACTCTTTAAATGACAGATTCGATACCTTGGACGAATGGTGTCAGAAGAAGGCATAAAAATTGACCCAAAAGATCTTGAAGCGGTATTACATTTGAAAAGGAAAGAACCAAAAACAGTGGGAGGAGTCAGATCTTTGTTAGGATTCCTGAGCTACTACAGGTCCTTCATTCAAGATTTCTCTCGACTTGCTAAACCACTGTATGAACTTTTGCAGAATACTGAGAAAGAATCTGCTACATCCATTACCAAAAACAATCAAGGGAAACCTACAAAGAAAAATGGGAACAAAACACAAGTGTCATCTAAAACACCGATTCAATGGACACCCAAACATCAAGCTGTAGTATCCAGACTGGTGGACATGCTAACCAATCCACCAATACTAGCATACCCTGATTTTGACCTACCCTTCATATTACACACTGATGCTTCCAATGAAGGCCTAGGTGCTGTAATGTACCAACGACAAGGAGAAAAACTTTGTGTTATCGGGTTTGGCTCCAGAACATTGACTCCAGCAGAGCGCAATTACCATCTTCACTCTGGTAAACTTGAGTTTTTAGCTCTCAAGTGGGCAGTCTGTGACAAATTCAGAGATTACTTGTACTACGCTCCAACATTCACAGTCTACACAGACAACAACCCATTGACATATGTATTGAGTACTGCCAGACTGAATGCTGTGGGTCATCGCTGGGTTGGCGAGTTGGCCGATTTCCACTTCGATATCAAGTACAGGCCAGGTAAACAGAATGCAGACGCGGATACACTGTCACGATTTCCGGTGGAACTCACAAAGAATCTAAGTGAGTACACAGAGCTTGTACCATCTGAGGTTGTGTCAGCTATGTGGCAAGGGAGCAAAGCTGTCGATGAAGAAGAGGCACTATGGGTGGCTTCATTGACTTTTCACTCAGAAAGTGATGTGGCCGAAGAATTGCTGAAAGGACAGACAATCTGCCCAATGACTCAGGAGAATATCAGAGCATTACAACAAGACGATACCAACATTAGAGAAGTTGTCTGGCTTAAGGAGACTGACTGGATTCCAAACCACAAAGAAAAGGAGAGTATGACCAGTAAAACAAGACGTTTGATACATGAATGGAACAAACTCAGAGTTGATGAAGGAATCCTCTACCGACACGCTGGAACACGAAAACAGCTAGTCCTACCAGAAAAGCTAAAACCATTGGTCTTAAAAAATCTTCATGATGACATGGGTCACATTGGTACTGACAAGGTAACCCACCTAGCACGTGAACGATTTTACTGGCCATTTATGCAAAGAGACATTGATGATTATGTGCTGAAGAAGTGCAACTGCATCAAACAAAAGCGTCCAAATATCACCGAAAGAGCACCTATGGGTTCGATTACTACCAGTTCACCCTTGGAGTTAGTATCCATTGATTATCTTCACTTGGAAAAAAGCAAAGGAGGATATGAGTATATACTTGTAATAGTTGACCACTTCACACGCTTTGCACAAGCGTATCCCACTAAGAACAAATCTGGAAAAACGGCGGCAGAAAAGATCTTTCAAGATTTCATACCACGTTTTGGCTATCCAGAGAAACTCCACCATGACCAAGGAAGAGAATTTGAAAACAACTTGTTTCAGACATTGCAAGGATTGGCAGGGATTTCTCATTCAAGAACTACTCCGTACCATCCACAGGGTAACCCAGTGGAGAGACTTAATCGTACTTTGTTACAGATGCTTCGCACCGTAGAGGAAGAGAAAAAGTCAGATTGGAAAGAATATCTTCCACATATGGTTCATGCATACAATTGCACCAGGCATGAAGCCACAGGATACTCGCCATTCTTTCTATTGTATGGAAGATCTCCTCGTTTGCCTATTGACCTAATGCTCAACCTAAATTTGGAAAAGGAATCAGAAAGTCAACCAACATTTACTCAAAAATGGGCATCCAGAATGCAAGAAGCTTACAAAATCGCATCCGAGAATAGCCAAAAATCATCTGCTAAAGGGAAGAAGTACTATGACAAGAAGATAAAAGGAGCACCTCTTCAACCGGGTGATAGGGTCTTAGTACGAAATCTCTCTGAAAGAGGAGGACCTGGTAAACTTCGTTCATACTGGGAAGAATCAGTACACAAAGTGGTAGAAAGAATCAAAGATGGGCCTGTGTAAAAAATTCAGCCTGAAAGTGGTAAAAAGACTATTCAAGTGCTGCACAGAAATCTTTTACTACCAGTAAATGACCTACCAATTGAAGGACACATTCCAAGAGTACCAATGAAACAAAGACAATCAAGTAACAGAAAGGAGACCAGACTGGATCTGGACCAAGAGGAGGAATGTTCAGATGAAGAAAGATGTGTATTATCCTTATATACCAGAGACTACAGAAAGTCATGATCGTGTTGTGTCTCAACAAAACTCTCAAAACGTACAGAAAATCCCTTTAAGAGTTTCTGCTGAAGAGTTCTATCCTACAACTACCACACCCAATCTTGAACAAGAACAAAATGATGGAACATTAGTTGGCGACCAAATCTGGGCTACAGACATGGTGGGACTAGACACTGCAGAATTACCCTCATTAAGTCAAGACTTACCTGTGAGCCAAGATATGCAAATGGAGAATGATGTTGATAGAGATGACTCAACTCCTGTCAGAAGATCTACCAGACAAGCTAAGCCTAAAGAGATCTTTACATATGACACACTAGGTCAGCCAAGATACATACCAAGTCAGATTCACACCGTACAAACTCCTACAATGCTAGCTACTCCCATGACATGCCAGGTAGTTAACATAGCTCCTTGGTGGCAACAAGTACCTATTTGGGTTACTTAAATCACTAAACAGTGTTCAGAGAACAATTGAGTTTAATGTCAGGAGCCATTAACTGAAGGAGGGGAGAGTGTGACGGACTGGGGTTTATATGGTCACAAAACATACACCCCAAAGCAAAGTACATACTCATTTTTTTCTTTTTTTATTTCTAGCAAAGAAATACCTTCCTGCTATTCTATCAAGAACCAGTAGATGGCAGAGAAGGTACACAAACAGAGTTTATATAAGGCCACCCACCATGTGACTGGAGTCAAACGATTTCCAGCCATAAAACCCAGTGGTCCTGTCTTATGCTGTTGTGTGATTCTTTGCAGGTATGTACTCTAAATCGTTCCTAATCTGCATTAAACTATAATAGAAAGATTCTTAAACATCTGTAGCAGATGCAGGGAAAGTTACAGCAGACTGTATGTTATAGTGTTACTGTTATTAGAAGTTAGAACAGCATGTGTGAGAAACAAGTGAAAAGGACATAAAAACATGAAAATACTGCATTAGTCAGAATAAATGTCTATTAGAAGCACTAAACCGTTCTAAATAGGAATATTGAAACCTGGTTTATACAAGTTCCATAAAGTTAGAAAAGCACATGTTGAAAACTGATATTCTTAAGGAAAAAACCTATATGTAAAGCTATGCATTGCTTCATGTGCACCATCTAGTGGTAAAAAAGAGAACTACCGAAATAATGTTTGTATTAAAGCATGGCATTGGCAATAGCAGTATTGCACAGTTAAAGTGTACATCATCATCTATAACACGGAATAACATGAATATATATGTTATTAAAATATAACAATGTTTTTTTGTGTAACTACGGTTTAAAATACTTCAGTTAAAATCTGTATTATATATTGTTAATAGTTATAAACATGTGATTATAAAAATGTAAAAGATGTATTGTTATGTAAAAGTCAAAACGATTTCCAGCTATAAAACCCAGTGGTCCTGTCTTATGCTGTTGTGTGATTCTTTGCAGTCCATGCCAAGCTGATCACCTTATCTCATCATGTCTACAATTATCGGCTCTCTTAATTCACATTTTGAGGCCGGTAACATTATCAGATAGTCAGATTAGCAGATTCATATGATGCCATGTACTGTGGACCCTCTGGTATCATACTAGGTAGGGAAGATATGATCATTGCTAAAAGAGGAGGGGTATGCAAAATGTTTGGTAGCATGTGTTGTACCTTTATCCCTAATACAGCTCCTGGAGAGACCGTGACCAGAGCCCTGGAAGGATTGACTGCTCTATCGAATGAATTAACGAAAAATTCAGGTATTAACGATCCATTCACAAACTAGCTTGAAGGATGGTTCGGTAAATGGACTGGACTTATCACATCATGTTTGATCTCAATTACTGCGGTTTTGATCGTTTTGGTCACTTGCTGTATTCTCTGTAATCGAGGACTTTCACAAAGACTGATTGAAACTGCAATCTCAAGAACGATGTATCAAGCCATTCCTACCTCTGAGGAGACCTATGTGGATATTGAAGCTCAACTTAATGACATACAGTTCGAAAGTGTATAACACAGGGACCATCATAGAAATGTGTTGAGATAAAATAGACATACAAGAGGAGGGAATGTTAGAAAAGTTTAGTATTGTGCGTCTATTATACAGCTTCACTGATTTTTTTTTAAGATGGCTCCTGGGCACTGTAAGGTATAAGAAGATCATGAACCAATATTCATGGTTAGAGTTCTCCTCAAATAAAAATATATTTTACAGAAAATGTTTCTCTGACATGAGTGTGAACAAGATGTGACTTTTTGTGGTTAAGCTAATCTTTCTTCTGTGTAACAGGCATGTATATTTAGGTTGAAATGTGACTTTGTGGTTAGGCCTTTTCCGGGAAAAAGTTTATCTCACTTCTGCTTTTTAACTGACAGATTGACCACACTGACATCTGGCGTTTCTTATCTTCCTGTTTCAAATGTCAGAACATGTCTAGTTTGACCACAATTGACGTATGTTAACTGACCGCTTTTGCAGAAGTCAAAAAACCTGTTAGAATTTATTTTTGTCTAACTCATGAGGTTTTTGCTTATTGCTGATAGGTCCATAGGAGGGAGGCAACTTTTCTCGCTGTGTATAAAAAAGGACATGTAACCATTAAATGACATATTCTAGTATACCTATTCACTGTTTATTGGTGTCTTGAATATCCGACCGGTCAGAGAGACTTCCACAGATCCTGAGTCCAGCTCAAGCCAAGAAGGTCCAACAGAACCAAACAGAACCAGAACCTTTCAGTGGTACCAGAAGTGGGGTGATCCAATTGAACAGGTAAGACCCCCATTAATTATCATTGGGAACAACAGTCTTGCCTTGTCAATTGGTTCACCATAAAGTAGACTCTCGAGAAAACTACAAGTTTTCTGGGACTCTGTTAAGATTGAAAGGTAGATTTAGAATAGATACAGAGGGTCTCGCTAGGTTGGCCAGACCAGGTTATTAGATTGAGAAAGAATCTTAAATTCTTCTCTACATAGGACAGATCTGTGGAAACTCTTTATCTAAAGGTGTACATAAAAAAGGGTTACCTTTTTAAATGTCGACTGTATATTGTTGTCCTGAATGTAAAACTGGTTTATTGTTTGCTTATAAAGGGAAGACCACGTCATTAGTGGCAATTGTTCCAGGGGGGTATCATGTCAAAATTGGCAAGGGTCCTATGTTCCAGGGATCAAAACAACATATGTTAAGATTTAATATACATAATTCTTTATCATATAGTTTGACACTCGAGGGCCTAAGTGTGGCTGAAATCCAGTGTCTAATTATATACCAAAAAAAGGAGAACACTGGGTTCCTTGTCATAAATCTATAAATTGTCATAAGTTTAAGGACATTTTCCGCCCCTGGAACGAAATAGAGAAAGCAAGACAGAAATTTTTTAATTTTAAAGTATAAGTATTATTGTTTGCTATAATGGGTAATCAAGCAGGAAAGGAAGCTGAAGGTAAGCAGCACCAACCCTCTCCGATTGATTACATTAAAGTCAATTATGGGAAAAATTATACTGATCCTTTTTGGTCACTAGTTTT
The DNA here is from genome assembly GCA_029206835.1 of Rana muscosa. Taxonomy (NCBI): domain Eukaryota; kingdom Metazoa; phylum Chordata; class Amphibia; order Anura; family Ranidae; genus Rana; species Rana muscosa. The sequence goes on from CM055120.1 coordinate 414,789,064, forward strand.
AAAAAGAGCACATCAGTTAGAAGTGCCATGTTTGGGGGAATACGGATCATGTTCCGAGGAAGAGTGGGAGGAAGTGACCAGAATATGTGGCCAACATAAACAGTATAATTATCCCATAAAAGACCTTGACAGAGATTACATGACTAAATGTTGTAAGATTTGGGCAAAGGGTATGAAGGAATATAGAAAGAAATATACAAGTGTAAAAATGGAAAAGAAAGAGCAATTAGAAGACGCAATAGGAAGTCCATCAGCTTCCCCTAATTTTTATCAAGAAAAACCCCCTCCATATGCTATGGTAAAAGATGAATCCCTTGTCCCAAAGAAAATATACTCCTCGTTAGATCCAAATGTTATAGCAGGAGTATTAACCATAGCTAAACAAAAGGGAACTAATTGGTTACGGGAGGGGGAAGATAGAAGACAGATACAGGAACGTTTAAGTCAATTAGTAAAGGAGGAAGAACAGTGTATTAAAAAAAGAGGAAGATGAAGAAAAAGTGATAGAAGAAAAGCTGAGGAGGATAAGGATGATGAGGCAGTGGGTGGCTTGACCTCGGGGATAGAAGCCCTCAAATTCCCAGTTATTCACATGGGAGAAACCCCGGTCCATATCCCACTCCCCCTCGGGACGTTAAGGGATATTAAAGATCTTTGCCCAAAGCCACGCAAACACCCCAGAGAGGCAGCTCTGTTCTTACAGAGACATTGCGCGGGCACTGGCATGAATGCCGATGACTGTGAAATAATAATACAGACAGTGGATCCAGATCCCATCTGCGATGTAGAAGTTAAGACATTATTTGCTGATAATGACCCCTTTAAAAAGGCAAAGGGATGGGAATCATTTTGGGCAGCTGTTTGGCAGTAAAGTTACAAAGGAGAGAGCGCTTTGCAGATAATGTGCACTGCAAAGCAGGGACCGGGAGAAAACTTTTATTCATTTTGTAAACGGGTACACCAGTTATACAAAGATACAGGAATGGAGAACCCTGAACTGTATGTGAGCACAGTCATGTCCGGGGGAGATCCCAAAACAACACAGTTACTTAAATTAATTACCCCCAATTGGTCAACATTAAAACCTGATGCCTTTCTCGAAGACATTAAAAAAGCGTGCATCCTCAGGCTTATTCACTACAAAAGGAGGGGTATTTCCCTCATTTAACCCCGAACAGATAGAAAGCCCGCAGTTAGCTGCTGCACAAATGGTTGTCCCTTATACACAACCAGTTCCCCAACAATCCCAACAAGTACAATACCAAGCATATCCCCAGGATAACCAGCAGGGTTGTTTCACATTCAGGGACATGGGACATTGGAAGTCAGAATGCCCCCTTAGGAGAGGAACAAGTAGGGCAGCTAACCGCAGGGGTAATATGTGAAGAGGCAGATTGCCCGTTGGTACAGTTCATGACCAACATCTTTTTAAATGAGTTTTGCCATTCTGACTGACCACTTCCTCTGGGAAGAGACTTAATGTCAAGTTTAAACATTCACATCAAATTTACAAAAGATGGGGGCCTGCTAGCTACATTAGAAATCTGTGATTTGTCTAACCCAAAAAAAAGACAGGATTTTAGAGGGTACTTTATGTTACTACCGGCACACCTTAAAGCACACCCTATATGGGCACTGCATACATTGTACACCATACAAGCCCATCATTGGGGAAGGAGCAGTAGTACATTACCAAAAACAATATCCCCTGTCAGAAGGAAAAATTGCAGGCATAGCACCACAAATAAAGCAATATTTAGCAGAAGGAATACTGAAACATACAATCAGTCCCTGGAACACCCCCATTCACCCAGTCAAAGCCAGTGGTGAATGGCGCTTTGCACAGGACCAAAGGGCCCTGAACAAAGCTATTGTCCCCCTTCCACCTTTTGTTGCGGATATTGCTACAATATTTTGTGAGATACCGGCAACGTCCAAGATCTACATGGTCATTGATTTAAGTATCGCGTTCTCTTCCATACCTGTTGCAGAGGAAGCCCAAAATTACTTTAGACCTGGGCTAGGCTCCCGCAAGGCTTTGCGAACAGTCCTGCAGCGTGCTCCATGGTCTTGAATCGATCTTTGAGCGATTGGGTACCAAAAGAAGGCTCAGTGTTGCTTCAGTATGTGGATGTCCTATTGCTGTGTAATAAAAATGAGGTCAGCTGTGCGGAGGACTCAGAGCACCTACTAACTCACCTCGCCTCAAAAGGTCACTTGGTGTCTCGCAAAGAGATCCAGAGGTGCAGGTCACAGGTTGAGTACTTGGGGTGTATAATCCGAATCGAACGTTTGGTGTCACCAGCTCGAGTCAAGGCACTGTCCTCCTGGAGTCCACCAAGAGACAAGTTAGCGCTTCTCTCTTTCCTAGGGTCCATAATATACTGCAGGCAGTGGATACCTGATTGCTCTTATTATGATTCTATCCTAAGGTCTGCTACCCTGCAGGATGCCCCAAAGTTTATTGATTGGACAACAGAGAGGGTTAAGGCTTTCACAGCATTAATCAGCTCTCTAAGGCAAGCCCCTGCATTGGGACTTATAGAGTGCGCAGGGCCTTTTTCATTGTACTGTGTGGTATCTGGACCTACGGTTGCAGCGGTCCTAGCACAATCACATGGGAATTCTCTGAGACCCGTATCATACATCTCAAAGAAACTTCTAGATCAAGTTCAAGGTATGCCACATTGCTTACAGGCCGTATCAGCCTGTGCAATGGCCGTACAAGAGGCTTCAAAGGTGGTTCTGGGACATGACCTCACACTGTATACTACACACCTCATGACAAACATGAACACACAACACATGACAATGCAAAGGTGCAGCGGCTATGAGATTATCTTGCTAAAAACACATAATCTAACCATAAAATCATGTTCAGAAACCTCAAAGCCCATTAGGTTATTACACTCAGGAACACGATTGCACTGAGGTACTTGCAGAAACTACCCTCCCTAGACCAGACCTCACAGATGTTCCGTATCCAAATGCGGAAAATGTTTATGTAGATAGCAGCTGCTCCCGACCTGATGACAAAACTTATCAAACTGGTTATGCCATTGTTCAATTGCCAGATGTAATGATTGAAGCCAAATCTCTGAATGCTAGTTCAGTCCAGATTGCAGAACTCATTGCTCTAACTATGGTTTGTCAGATTTTTGAAGGAAAAGATGTAAACATTTACACTAACAGCAGATATGGGTACACGGGTTGACAAAAGATCCTACTGGACTTTGGTCAACCAAGGAGGGAATAATAGGGAATAAAAGGGGTGCACCACATGATAGAATCCCTAGATTACACACAAGTCCCCACACAGATGGGCAATTTAGAATAACTTTTGGTTATAGTTGACAGGTTTACAGGATGGGTAGAAGCAATCCCTACCACAGGAGAGACAGCTAGAGTACTAATAAATCAGTGGATCTGTAGGTTTGGCCTTCCGGCCACTATATGGTCAGATCAAGGTCCAGCATTTACCTCGGCCTTAGTGAAGGAGCTCAGGAGTAGAGGAAAGAATGAACAGAACCATAAAAGACAAATTGAAAAAAGCAACAGGTGGCACAATGAAAAACTGGTTAGATTACTTGCCAGCAGTCTTATATCAAATCAGGACTACCCCCCCCCCCCCCCACAGAACAGGAATATCTCCTTTTGAGATACTTATTGGTAGGCCAGCACAGAGGAAACCTGATGAGGGAGAGGAGGTTAATCTTTATTCTTTACAGGAAGAGTACGTGAAACATCTGGTAAGTAGCCTTAGTGAAACAGAGGACAAGGTTGCTGTCACTTTTCCTCCTCTCTCCACAGAGCCTACACATCCGTATATCCCAGGAGACAAAGTATTGATAAAACAACTTGCCGTCCGGAAACAACCAGGCCCTATCTTCCAAGGACCATTTGAAATTCTGAAGGTTGCCAGAACAGATCAAGGACCACAATGGATCCATGCATCCAGACTAAAGACATTTCGAAGAGAAACTGGAAGAAGGTGAAGGAGAAGACAAAGACCTCTGTTCTGGAGAGTATTCCAGAAAAGGATCCGGAAAATACTCCCTAGTGGACCATAAAAAACAAGAAACTCAGAGTTCCATACCCATAGACACTAATGGTCAAAAAGGAGAGGTCACTTCGGCAAAACTTTTTCTTTTTTCCTTAATGATTACATTGTTTATTTTAATGCTCATAATCGTAGGACACTGTTGGTCAGATAATTCTAACAGACCAAAAAGAAGTATGGAAGACAATTTTAGTGGTAAAATGCTGCTGCTTAAATTTAAGTATGCTTATGCTCAAAAATCAGGATATGAAAAATGTTGGATATGTAGTAAACTCCATCCTAGCACTGCTAGGATCCCCCTAATGGCAGTACCTCTAAACTTCACCCCTCTCCTAAACGGCACACCACCTGTCGTCCTTACAAATGTCGCAAGAACGCTTTCAGATAATAACCTTACTTTCCAAATTATTGGTAGAAGTTATTCCCCAGACTGGTGTTTTAGGTTGGGAAACTCCACAAAGGGAGCTAAAGTGTGCCAACAAGCTACAATTAACTTTTCAATGACTTCAATTGAAAGCCCTTTCTTTCATACTTCAGAACCTGCCCTAAACTCCACTCTAATAAACTTTCTTAACTCCAGTTCCACTTCCACAGTAGGAAAATTATTGTCAAGTTTAACCTTCTCTGGTTTTTCTGATGAAATGATGACAATATTTAACAAACGACCTTTAGCTCTAGGAGACAGTATTTATATTTGTTGTGGAAAAAGCTGTTACCCTTGGATCCCCACTGAACCCCAAGGATGGTGTTATCTTGCATCCCTAGTCCCCATTATGGACATAGTAGGAGATAGCAAGGGAACACACCTCCTTGAAGCTAGCATGCATCCTAGGTACCCCCTCAAACACAGAAATAAAAGGGAGTTATTTTTCGAAAAAGATATGGCTTGGGCCTGGTTCCCTTCCTGGACAGGTTGGGGGATAGATTTAATGAAAAGGCTTAATAATTATACAAATATTATAGATGATGTATTAGTAAAGAACTCTGATGATATTACTAGTTTAAACATTGAAACTAGAGCAATCAGAAAACAATTAGAACTTCATGATCTTGCTATTGAAAGCATGAGTGCTGCACTCACTGGCCTGTGTGAAGTTACGGAGGATTATGAGTGCTGCACTTGGATCCACAACACATCTGTTGAGATTCCTGATTACTATGATGTAATTGCCCAACATAGGAAAGAGGTAAATAAATTGCAACAGGAGGCGAGGGATATCGCGAAAACATGGAGCCCCTTTGGAGAGGGAGGATTGGGGGGCACAGGTATTTTTTCATTTCTCAGACAAATGGCTATAACAGTAGTAATGGTGTTAATCTTCATTCTACTGTTATATTTAGTATTTAAGTTAATTGTCTGGACAATTGGAAAGATCACTAGTAAAAAGAAACAGGGTTCTAAGGAAACAATCTTGATGATGTCCACGGTACATACTAAACGAAAATGGTATAATGAATAATCCAATGATCGATGGGCTTCAATTCTTGAAGCCATGATCATAAGGAGGGGTTGTAAGGTATAAGAAGATCATGAACCAATATTCATGGTTAGAGTTCTCCTCAAATAAAAATATATTTTACAGAAAATGTTTCTCTGACATGAGTGTGAACAAGATGTGACTTTTTGTGGTTAAGCTAATCTTTCTTCTGTGTAACAGGCATGTATATTTAGGTTGAAATGTGACTTTGTGGTTAGGCCTTTTCCGGGAAAAAGTTTATCTCACTTCTGCTTTTTAACTGACAGATTGACCACACTGACATCTGGTGTTTCTTATCTTCCTGTTTCAAATGTCAGAACATGTCTAGTTTGACCACAATTGACGTATGTTAACTGACCGCTTTTGCAGAAGTCAAAAAACCTGTTAGAATTTATTTTTGTCTAACTCATGAGGTTTTTGCTTATTGCTGATAGGTCCATAGGAGGGAGGCAACTTTTCTCGTTGTGTATAAAAAAGGACATGTAACCATTAAATGACATATTCTAGTATACCTATTCACTGTTTATTGGTGTCTTGAATATCCGACCGGTCAGAGAGACTTCCACAGATCCTGAGTCCAGCTCGAGCCAAGAAGGTCCAACAGAACCAAACAGAACCAGAACCTTTCAGGCACATGTTCTAACCTTGTTGTATTCTTTTGTTCTTATGTAGCGGGGTCTCCTTTAAGGCCCCGGGACTACGTTACCCAGAACCCTGTTCGGCACCCAGAGTGCAGTTAGCCACCGCAGAGACTCATGGGAGGGGTTATTTAAGGAGGAGGCAAGGCGGAGCTCGGCCTCTTTGGACACCGCGCTGCAAGAAAGACTTTCTTCCTGTGTGGATCTGCTGCAGTGCAAGGCCTGAAGCCTGGGCCTTGCGCAGCTTCCAAAGAGCCTTCCACCCCACTGCGGAGCCTGGGTGGCATCTGACTTGTCGAGTGAGGACATCAGTTGGATCGGGGACCCGATCGTTGCAGACGCTGTGTGCGGATACACAGCAGGGTGGACGTTCTGGACTGGGATCGCGTCCGGAGTGGTGAGCGGGCACCTGCCCAGACCAATAGACTGTGCCGTGTTCAGGCCTATAGACTACATAGGCTCACAGTTTTGCTTATTTACTGTTTCCCGGGGGGACCGGTAGCAGGACAGAGTTTAAGTGTCCCCCCCTCAGTATAGTGTTTCAAGTATTGCCTGTTGTGGATTACAAATTGTTATTCATCAAGTGCACCACCGAAAGCTGGCATGCGAAGAACTCCATATAGGAGGTGACTGAGATTTATTCCATGTCAGGCCTGACCGGGGTGGGAAGTTTGGGTATTGTTTAGTGTGCCATAGGGGGCGCATACCATAATAGCTACACGTGGTGAAGTACCGCGCAGCGCCATTATTGTATGCTGTGTTGAATTCTGCAGGGCTCTGCTAACCAATCGCATATGTTGTGTTCTGTCTATGCTACTTTTGTTAAGAGTAAACGGTTATATTTAATCTCTGCCCTCAGTGTGTTGTCTTACTGTAGGAGATTATTACTTGCAATAACATTTAAATGTGATATACATATAACCCCTAGACTAGCTGTGCCAGAGTGGGTCGAGCAGATTGCTGGGGGTTGGTGGTGCTGCACACAGGGCCCGAAAACAAATCCAGCGGCTCTCTTAACTGGGGGTAGCGCTACACGTGGGGGCTCTCGTGTCCGGGATCCTGTTGCAGCAAGTAACGCGCCAAAAGTACCAGCATGGACCCACTAGAAGTAGGACAGTGGTGTAAAACTGTCAACATAGATCCAGCCGGGGTAGTAGTCATAGAACTCCAAGGGATCTGGCAAGAAGAAGCGGTGAGGCAGCTGGTGATGTCACTGTCACCATATCAGAAAGCATGGGTGGTGGATGTCAGGACGAATTCCTTGCTGACCCACGCATTGGTGGAGTGGAAGGACGGAGTCCCAGAGCATTTTAGGAATCCAAGTGTAGAAGCTATAGATGACCAGACTTATAGCCTGATACACGCGCTGCCAGTTAAGCCAGGAGAACGGTCTCAGACACCGAAACTGTCTCCATCACCCACCCCAAAAGAAGCAAGACAGTTAAAAAGGGAAAGTCCCGGGTCGCCATCCACCATTCTTGGCACAGAGTTGTGCGCGGTCCTGGGGGAACTTGTAGCCCAGTGCAAGAAAGATCCTATAGATTACCAGATGTCAGGATACAGAAAGCTTAGAATATTCTCAGGGAGGAAACCTGTACCCTCAGGTGAAGAGGGGTTCGAGGAGTGGTTAGACGGTGCCACTCAGGCCCTAGAAGAATGGGAATTCCCAGACCACAGAAAGAAGCAGAGAATTGCTGAGAGCTTGAAGGGGCCTGCTCTAGAGGCCATACGCAATCTCAAGATGAGTAAGACAGACTGTAATGCGCAGGACTATCTGGACATCCTGCAGAATGTGTTCGGTGGAACAGAGAAAATCACTGAGCTCACTTACCAGCTGGAGCACTGCTACCAGAAGACAGGAGAGAAGCTGTCAGAGTTCATGAGGCGCCTGGATAAGATCCTGCATAAGATGATTCTTAAGAAGGGGATTGACCCAAGAAAGGTGGATGAGGCCCGTGTTCAACAGGTGATGAGAGGATCCCAGCCCCTGGACCTCATCGCATTGGCGCTACGCACAAGACAGGACGGGAAGAGCCTGTAGTACCCTGACTTGATCCGAGTGGTCAGGGAGGAAGAAGCTATGCTGGATGAGAAGAAGAGGAGCCTACCAGTTGAGTCGGTAAATCCTCCTCCAGTGATGGTCAGGACGGCCATGACCCTGGAAAGAGACTCAGAGGTGGATACCTTGAAGTCACAGATGTCCCAAGTGTTGGGGATGCTGACCTCCCTGATGGAAAAGAAGTCAAGTGAACCAGAGAGGGAAAATCCGAGGAAGGAGCTGTTTCCCAACACCTCAGTGCCTGCATCCATGGAAGATTGGGGGGATGTGATTTGTTTCAATTGTGGAGGAGCTGGCCATTTCGCCAAAGTGTGTGCCAGCCCGAAGAAAAAAAAGATGAATAACCGCAAGCCGCCGGAAAACTTCAGCGGGCCCCGGTGAAGGAGTCAACCGGGTGCCCATCATCTCCAGTGAGCTCCAAACTGAATGAGAAACACATGAAAAGGGTGGAGAAGACCCCTCAGAAGAAACGCAAAGTTCCTCAGAAGGAACGCACCCCAAAGAAAGAGAGTAGTGTCCCTCAGCGGGTAGTTACACCCACCAAAAGGAGGGAGATCAATGCATACCAGGCCCAAGAGAGGCTTAAGTCCAGAGAGAAATGGAGGAAAGAAAGCCAAAAGGGACAATGCAAAGATCAAAGGAAAGAGACCCCTACGAAGTGATATCCAGAGAAGCTGGTGGGTCCCTCCCCGATAGTACCAGTTCAAGTGGAGGGAGTCTACACAAGAGCCAAATTGGATACTGGGGCGCAAGTGACCCTGTTGTACCGGGACTTTTATGAAAAGCATTTAAGTCACCTACCCATCCAGAAGATTGAAGAGTTGGAGATATGGGGGATTGGGACAGAGAGTTTCCCTTATGATGGCTATCTGCCTATAAAACTGACTTTTGACCCGTCCATAGCCGGAAACGCTGAAGTGTTCGACACCTTAGCTGTGGTGTGCCCCCGACCGCCTGGAGCTAGCAAGAGTTCCCTGATAATAGGGACGAACACGGATCTGGTCCGAAGACTTCTGGCCCCTTTGACAAGAAGGAAAGACCCCACAGCCACTGAGATACACCCAATGTTGAAGACAGCCTACCAACGGCTGATCCTGGAACAGAAGGCCCCGGAAGAGGGGGTAGGGAAGGTCTGGAGGCTGGGAAGAAGGGGAATAGTGCTACAGCCCGGTGAAGTAACCTGCTTGAAAGCTACAGTGAAACTCACTTGGGAGCAGCCTGGCCCTTTTGTCATGTTGGAACCCGACCCAAGGGAAGAACATTCAGGCCTAGAAGTGGTCCCAGTGAGGGCCCTGAAGAAGGCTCATTGTAAAGTGCCTGTGAGCGTCAGAAATACCACGGATGGTCCCATGGAAATCCCAGCTAGGCTGTTACTGGGCCGAGTGAGCTCAGCTACCCCAGTTGCTTCGCCAGATGTGGAGAAGACAGATGGAGAAAGTACTGTATGGGAGAAAATTTCCATGGAGAATCCAAATCTGCCCAGGGCTTGAAAGGAGAGAGCCAAGGCCCAGTTGGCCAGGTGGGAAAGGATCTTTTCCCAAGACGAATTCGATGTGGGGTGTGCTAGAAGTGCCACCCATCGGATCCGCCTCCAGGAAGACAAACCCTTCAGGGAAAGGGTTAGGCGGGTTCCGTTAGCAGACCTCGAAGACTTGAGGGAGCAGCTCGCCGAGCTCAAGCGAACAGGGGTGATTCAAGAATCTAGAAGTCCCTATGCCTCCCCTATAGTGGTGGTCCGGAAGAAGAATGGATCACTGAGGCTGTGCATAGACTATAGGACCCTCAACAGGAGAACCATACTGGACCAGTATACCTGTCACGGTCTGGAGTCAGGCTCAGAGGCCAGTAGCTATAGCAGCAGAGCAGGTATTCACACAGGTCACCCTGGCTGATGACACGGGTTCACCTGAGGTGCGGGGTCTAAGCACTGACCGGTATTCACCAGGGCTACTAAAGGTGGAGATGGGCTTTGCTGTGTGTCAGTGCCAGGTCGCGGTCCTCAGATTAGCCCCACCAGAGGGTGAGCAAGCCGGGGTCCAGAAACAGATAACACAGGTAGGGATCAAGCAGAAGCGTAGTCGGGGACGAGCCAAAAGTCGGTAACGGATAGTTGCAGGTTGGGATTCAGCAGAAGCGTAGTCGGGGACGAGCCAAAAGTCGGTAGTGAGTGGTAGCAAAGATGCGGTCGGCAGCAGTAGACAGGAGCAAGATATTGGCTGGTGAAGACACAATATTCTGGCAACCAGGAAGTGCAGGGACATGGCTTAAATCAGGAAGTTCCTGGGAGGAGAAAAGGGTTCAAGGTTCAAGGCAAACAAGATTCAAGACAAGAAAGATCATTCAAGGAATTGTCTAATGAACTATCCAAGGAGCTGTCCAGCATTCCAGGTGGCTCAGCAAGTAGAGTCACCACCAGACACACCAGAGGTCCCAGGTTCAAGCCCAGTTCCTAACAATACCACTCCAAGGATAGAGGATGCCCTACAGAGCTTTTCTGGAGCCAAGTGGTTCAGTGTTATGGACCTCAAGAGCGGGTACTATCAGATCCCTATGCAGCCAGAAGACAAAGAGAAGACGGCTTTCATAACCCCAGTGGGGTTCTTTGAATTTAACCGGATGCCTCAAGGTCTGTCTGGAGCTCCAGCCACCTTCCAACGTCTCATGGAGAAGACTGTGAGAGACATGAACCTCATCAAAGTCTTCGTATACTTGGATGACATCATTGTCTTCGGAAGAACCTTGGAAGAGCATGAGGAGAGACTGGAGAAAGTTTTGAAGAGACTGAGTGAGGAAGGACTCAAGCTCTCACCTGAAAAGTGCCAATTCTATCAGTCATCAGTCAACTATCTGGGACATATAGTGTCTGAAGATGGGGTAGCCACAGACCCCGAAAAATTAGAGGCAGTCACCTCCTGGCCCAGGCCCACCACGGTGACAGAGCTCAGATCCTTTCTGGGGTTCTGTTCCTATTACAGGAGGTTTGTGGAGGGGTTTGCTCGGATAGCCAGGCCTCTGAATGAGCTGCTAAAGACGGAGGGGAAAGAGGATGACACAGGCCCCAGAAAGCCAGGGGAGTCAGTCAAGGACCAGTGGAACGAGAAGTGTGAGAATGCCTTTCAGATGTTGAAGAAGACATTAACCACTGCCCCTGTCCTGGCCTACGCAGACCCTAAGAAGCCTTATGAACTTCATGTAGATGCCAGTCATGATGGTTTGGGAGGAGTTCTGTACCAGGAGCATGAAGAGCAACTGAGGCCTGTTGCGTATGTGAGCAGAAGTCTGACTCCCTCTGAAAAGAACTATCCTACCCATAAGTTGGAGTTCCTGGCCCTTAAGTGGGCGGTAGTTGACAAACTCAGAGACTATTTATATGGGGCGGAATTCACAGTGAAAACAGACAACAACCCCCTCACCTATCTTTTCACCACAGCAAAGTTGGATGCCACAGGACATAGGTGGCTGGGGGCGCTGTCCGCCTTCGACTTCGGCCTAAAGTACAGACCTGGGGCTGGAAACCGAGATGCAGACGCTTTGTCTAGAAGATCTCACGTCCCCACTTGCAGTACAGAAGACTGGGCCCAAGTGGCACCCGACGGGGTGCGGGCCCTCTGTCAAGGGGCTGAACTTCAAGCCAGTGGCGGCTCAAGAGCAGAAGAGATAGGGGTTACCATAGTAGGAGTTCCCAAGCAATACTGTGGAGTAACCCAGCTGGGGGAAGATAACTTACCAAGACTGTCTAAGAAGGAGCTGAGATCCGACCAGTTGGAAGACCCTATGGGGAGATTGGTCCTAGAGGCCCTGGAGAATCAGGACCCGAATAGGCTCTCACGCCAGCCTTCAAAGGAAGCTCGCCTGTTGAGGAAAGAGTGGGACAAGTTACAGCTGCATCAGGGAGTGGTCTACCGAAGGGGCCCCTCTGATGACCTAGAAGATAAATGGCAGCTGTTCTTGCCGAAGAAGTACAGAGAGACAGTCCTGGTTGCCCTGCACGACAACCATGGCCACCTAGGGGCAGAAAGGACTTTCCAACTCATTAGGGACCGTTTCTATTGGCCCTGCATGAGGGCTGAAGTTGAAGAATACTGCCACTCATGTGCACGATGCATCCAGAGGAAGACGTTACCTCATCAAGCTGCCCCAATGGGCCATCTGCAAAGCCAAAGCCCACTTGACCTGGTATGCATTGATTTCCTCTGCCTCGAACCCGACCTGAGTGGACTAGGAAATGTTCTGGTAGTAACCGACCATTTCACCCGGTATGCCCAGGCCTTTCCAACCAAGGACCAGAAGGCTTCCACCGTGGCCAAAGTGCTGATGGAGAAATACTTTGTACATTATGGGCTACCACAACGGCTCCATTCAGATCAGGGAAGGGATTTTGAAAGTCGATTGATCCGGAAACTCCTGGATTCTTTGGGGATCAAGAAGACAAGAACTACCCCCTATCATCCCCAAGGTGATGCTCAGCCGGAGAGGTTCAACCGAACCCTGCTCAACATGCTGGGGACCCTAAGTAGTGAAAAGAAGCAGCATTGGAGCAACCACATAGCGGCAGTTGTGCATGCATACAATAGCACCACCAGTGATGCTGCAGGATACTCACCCTATAGACTCATGTTCGGGAGAGAAGCGAGACTACCCGTAGATCTGGCCTTTGGCACTTCCATAGACCATTGTTCTGCTGCTTCCCACAAGGGATATGTCGATAGGCTTAGACGCAATTTGAAATTGGCCTATGAACAGGCCCAGGCGGCCTCCGAGCAAAGGGGGGCCCGCAACAAGAAAAATTTTGACTTAAAGGTTAGGATCCAAGATCTACAACCTGGAGATAGAGTGTTGTTGCGAAATTTGGGGATCCCTGGAAAACACAAGCTTGCAGACAGATGGAGACCTGAACCTTATGTTGTTTGCAAAAGACTGCCGGGCCTACCCATCTACAGACTTAAACCAGAAGGAAAGGTGGGGCCACTGAAGACCTGGCACCGGAACCACCTACTTCCACTAGTGGAGGCAGTTCGGATACCTCCTGTGGCGGATTCCCCTGAACCAACTTCCATCCTGGATACTCCCAGACCGAACACTCGATCTCAGACCCCTCGAATTGGGGATACAGAGACCTCGGAGATGAGTGAAGATGAGGGAGAAGAACTTGACTGGCTTTGGCCTTCACAGGCCCCAGGAACCTCTGCTATTGATCTTCCACCTGAAGAAGACACCATAGATCAGACACTGAATGCAGAAGCCACAGAGTTCATTCCATCCAGTCCTTGGTCGGATTCTTGGGAAAGTGCTTGTGACTTACCGCCTGAAGAAGATCCAAGGGAGTCCCTGTACCTCCCTGCCCCGGAGTCCAGTGCTCCTGAACCAGAAGTAATTCCTGAGTTGGTTCCAGAGGAGGAACCTGTTCTAACAGAAAGCCCAAGAGGACAGAGGAAGCAAAGAGCCATAAAGCCTCCTAGAAGATTAACTTACCCACAGATGGGGAGAAGTGCGGAAGATACTGTGGTTACTGCTAGAAGGAGTATGGAACAGCCTGACCCTCCCACTGTTCATTTGGTGGGGGGCAACCCCAGCTCACTCTCTGGCACAGTTAGGCAGGACACTGATAATAGTGTGGCCTGTGGGCAGGGGAGTTCACCGCCTCAGTTTTGGTGGGAATTTCCTCTGCCAACATCATACGAAAGTTTGATTGATGTTGTACGTTCTGTGATTTAAGTTTATATTATCTTTGGGGACCAAAGAGTTTAAGTGGGGGGAGTGTGTAGCGGGGTCTCCTTTAAGGCCCCGGGACTACGTTACCCAGAACCCTGTTCGGCACCCAGAGTGCAGTTAGCCACCGCAGAGACTCATGGGAGGGGTTATTTAAGGAGGAGGCGAGGCGGAGCTCGGCCTCTTTGGACACCGCGCTGCAAGCAAGACTTTCTTCCTGTGCGGATCTGCTGCAGTGCAAGGCCTGAAGCCTGGGCCTTGCGCAACTTCCAAAGAGCCTTCCACCCCACTGCGGAGCCTGGGTGGCATCTGACTTGTCGAGTGAGGACATCAGTTGGATCGGGGACCCGATCGTTGCAGACGCTGTGTGCAGATACACAGCAGGGTGGACGTTCCGGACTGGCATCGTGTCCGGAGTGGTGAGCGGGCACCTGCCCAGACCAATAAACTGTGCCGTGTTCAGGCCTATAGACTACATAGGCCCACAGTTTCGCTTATTTACTGTTCCCCGGGGGGACCGGTAGCAGGACAGAGTTTAAGTGCTCCCCCCCCCCCCCCAGTATAGTGTTTCAAGTATTGCCTGTTGTGGATTACAAATTGTTATTCATCAAGTGCACCACCGAAAGCTGGCATGCGAAGAACTCCATATAGGAGGTGACTGAGATTTATTCCATGTCAGGCCTGACCGGGGTGGGAAGTTTAGGTATTGTTTAGTGCGCCATAGGGTGCGCATACCATAATAGCTACACGTGGTGAAGTACCGCGCAGCGCCATTATTGTATGCTGTGTTGAATTCTGCAGGGCTCTGCTAACCAATCGCATATGTTGTGTTCTGTCTATGCTACTTTTGTTAAGTGTAAATGGTTATATTTAATCTCTGCCCTCAGTGTGTTGTCTTACTGTAGGAGATTATTACTCGCAATAACATTTAAATGTGATATACATATAACCCCTAAACTAGTTGTGCCAGAGTGGGTCGAGCAGGTTGCTGGGGGTTGGTGGTGCTGCACACAGGGCCCGAAAACAAATCCAGCGGCTCTCTTAACTGGGGGTAGCGCTACACTTACTAACCCCATACGTAATATGCAACAGATTGTACAGGAAGCTCTGCTTGGGAATAAAGGTGTCAACTTGTGCTAGGTACGAGCAGGTCTTGACTATTGTATAACCAATGTATTACAGGTCTGCCCACCACATTCTACCCCCATACCTTACTTATACTTAATCAAGAGACCACACATTGATGTTTGGAGTAAAACATGGCCGTAGCAGCCTCCTTTATTTTTTTTAACTGTTCCATCAGTTATCAAAAACTTTAACCATCAAAACACATAAACCCAGAACATATCCGAAATATTGCCTCCTAGTGTTGGTCTTTGCAGGAACCTCAAAATTGCCATAATCATATTAACCCGATATTAGTCACCATACTAATATCGTATTACCACGTGACACTGTGGTACCTTAAAAATGGTCATAGGCCTCAAGCCGATCAGCTACTCAGAGACGACCACTGACCGCAGTGCCCCCATTATCCAACTCATCCAGCTAAACTCCTGTTAGCTGGAATCCACCCTCAGGACCCATACCACCGATAGGTCCTGACCACTTCCTTTTTTAGGTACTTCCTTCTCCCGCAAAGACCAAACACCCGCCGCTGCCACGACAATCCGTACACCTGTAAAGAAAAATTGACAGAAAACCCTACTTTGACACAAATTAAAATTCATCCTTCCAACTATTCCACATTAGGGAGGGTGAGTGGGAAACTTTCCCCTCCACTGTGTTAACTCAGAGGGGCGGGGACTCCCTTTTATCTAGCCTTCTCCCCTCCCCTCCATATTTCCTTTAGCCAATCATTAATCCCCTCTCATTTCATACCCTGTTCACTCAGTCATGCCCAGCCCTTCACCTATGGCATTCTGTCTTTTTGCTCCGGGCTTTTCTTCTTTAGCAAAGTAGCCAATAAGAAGTGTTATTATGGTCTCAGTGTAAGGATGAGAAGGTGGGGGCTCCCTCCTTCACACTCACTTTTGCTATGATTTTCATCTTGTAAGTTTCACACAAAGTGTACCGGTGCATTTTGAATAAATTGTCTTCACTTTCAAACACTTGGAATTCGATTGATTACAAGAAATTATCTAACAACTTGGAGCGCAGCAATGAGCCCTGCTGCAAAGCATTGCATAAAAAATTGTAAATACACGCCCCTGTTAAACAGGGGCTGAAAAATTGGGCCTTAGGCACTGATGCTGGTGCCATGACACTGCAACCTCTCCCAGATACTCTAGTTGGAGTGCAGTAATGAATCCTGCTGCAAAGCATTGCATCAAATATTTTAATTACATGCCCCTGTTAAACAGCGGCTGAAAAATTGGGCCTTAGCCACTGGTGGCGGCACCCAGAACCAAAAATGTTCTTCCAAGCTATCAGCAGGATCATTGAGGAGGAAGAGGATAGTCAGTCAACATAACAGGACATTCACTCAGCATCAGCATAGGCAGTCTTGAAGGGATGTGACATTTAAAAAAAAAATATTCGGTTACATCAGCTTCAGGTGCTTGGTAGCTGGTGGTGATCCAAGACTGATTCATCTTTATGAATGTCAGTCGATCAACCAAGTCGATGGACAGGTGCACCCTGTGATCGGTAACAAAGCCTCCAGCAGCACTGAATGTGCGTTCCGAAAGAACGCTGGATGCAGGACAGGCCAGTAGCTCAATTCAGTGGCGTCACTAGGGTTGGTGTCACCTGGTGCGGTAAAACATGGTGTCACCCCGCCCCTCCCCCCCCATCGTCTAAAGAACTATGTGAAGAGTGCCCCTCACCCCCATATACCCCCTCCTAGCACAATTCCTCTTTCTCCTTCCCTCATCCCCCGTCTCAGCACAAATCCACCCCCCAATATTCCCCCTCTTAACAAAAATCTTTACCCCCATATGCCCCCTTCTAGTATAAATACCCCCTCTCAGCACATTGCTTCCCCTCCATTTCCCCCTACCAGCACAAGTCATCACCCTCATATACCCCCTTTCAGCACAAATCCCCCTTCTCAGCACAAAATGCTCCCCATATCCCTCTTCTTAGTGTAATTCCCCCCCAAACCCCTCCTTATACAAATTCTTTTACCCCCCAAATCCCCCCACTCAGCACAAATTATCCCCCATCTCCCCCTCCCTAAAGAGATCCCCCTCAGCACAAATCATCCCCCCTCCCTGCACAGACCACCCCCTCTCAGCACAAATCATCCCCCCACCCCCCCTCCCTGCACAGACCCCCCTCTCAGCACAAATCATCCCCCTATCCCCTTCCTTCACAGACCCCCCTCTCAGCACAAATGATCCCCCCATTTCCCCCTCCCTGCACAGATCCCCCCTCTCAGCACAAATTATCCCCCCATCTCCCCCTCCCTGCACAGACCCCCCCTCTCAGCAAAAATCATCCCCCCATATCCCCCTCCCTGCACAGATCCCCCCTCTCAGCACAAATCATCCCCCCATCTCCCCCTCCCTGCAAAGATCCCCCTCTCAGCAAAAATCATCCCCCCGTCTCCCCCCTCCCTGCCCATATCTCCCCCCCTCAGCACAAATCAATCCCCCATCTCCCCCTCCCTGCACAGACCCCCCCTCAGCAAAAATCATCCCCCCATCTCCCACCTCCCTGCACAGATCCCCCCTCTCAGCACAAATCATCCCCCATCTCCCCCTCCCTGCATAGATCCCCCCCCCTCTCAGCACAAATCCCTCCTTTTAGCATAAATCCCTCCCAAACCACTCCTTCTTACACAAATGATCTTATGAACCCCCCTCCGATCACAAATCCACACCCCAATATACCCCTTTCAGTAATAAACCCCTCTTCCTGCCCAAATACTCTTAATCCCCCACCTAAGCCACCCTTAGCACAAATCCTTATTTAATCCCTCCCTGCCAATTTCCCCCCTACAAGCACAACCCCCACCCCAATACAAAGGCACTCGCCTCCAGATTTTCCCATAAAAAAAAAAAAAACTCTTAATCCCTCTCAACATAAATCCTTCCTCTTATTGTACAAATCCTCAGATCCATGCCCCCAGCACAGACTTACCGGTTCTTAGTTACCGGGACCTCAGTGATTGATTGCTGACACTTTAGCAGCTTCTATCTGTCCCAGCCGGCTGCATGTTAGCAGTGTCAGAGCGCTGGGAGATCTCCTCATAAGGCTCCTCATCCTGTTCCGTCAAAAGACACGCCAAAGCAGAGGAGGAACCTGCAGCAAACTTCCCTCGGTGCTCTGACACTGCTAACATGCAGTCGGCTGGGACAGATAGAAGCTGCTAAAGCAGGGGTACTGAATTAAAATTCAAGGAGGTCCGGTCGGCAAAATTTTCTTTGGGCCGAGATCCGAATCTCAAGTCTGTGCTATGACTCAGCAAGATTGTAGTCACAGGTGTCCCCATTACAGCGCCCCTTTAAATCAGGTGTCCCCATCACAGCGCCCCTTTAAATCAGGTGTCCCCATCACAGCGCTCCTTTACACAGTGCTCTTTTACATCAGGTGTCCCCATCACAGTGCCCCTTTACATCAGGTGTCCCCACCACAGCGCCCCTTTACATCAGGTGTCCCCATCACAGTGCCCCTTTACATCAGGTGTCCCCATCACAGCGCTCCTTTACATCAGGTGTCCCCATCACAGTGCCCCTTTACATCAGGTGTCCCCATCACAGTGCCCCTTTACATCAGGTGTCCCCATCACAGTGCCCCTTTACATCAGGTGTCCCCATCACAGCGCTCCTTTACATCAGGTGTCCCCATCACAGTGCCCCTTTACATCAGGTGTCCCAATCACAGTGCCCCTTTACATCAGGTGTCCCCATCACAGTGCCCCTTTACATCAGGTGTCCCCATCACAGTGCCCCTTTACATCAGGTGTCCCCATCACAGTGCCCCTTTACATCAGGTGTCCCCATCACAGTGCCCCTTTACATCAGGTGTCCCCATCACAGTGCCCCTTTACATCAGGTGTCTCCATCACAGCGCTCCTTTAAATCAGGCATTCCCGTCAGAGTGCCTCCTTACATCAGATGTCCCCATCTAAGTCCCCCTTAACATAAAATAAGGGTCACGCTGATGGGCAAATTTTATATTAAGGGACAATCTGATGGGTACAACAAAACGTGCCCCTTAACGTAAAATCTGCCCATCAGAGTGCCCCTTAATACAAAATGTGCCCATCAGTGTTGCTGTTAAAATAAAATATGCCCATCAGAATGCACCTTAACATAAAATCTGCCCATCAGCGTGCCCCTTTACATCAGGTGTCCCCATCACAGTGCCCCTTTACATCAGGTGTCCCCATCACAGTGCCCCTTTACATCAGGTGTCCCCATCACAGTGCCCCTTTACATCAGGTGTCCCCATCACAGTGCCCCTTTACATCAGGTGTCCCCATCACAGTGCCCCTTTACATCAGGGTATATTTTTAAGGTGTACGATGATAGGCACATTTTATGTTAAGGGGCACTCTGATGGGCACAACAAAATCTGTCCATCAGTGTGCCCCTTAACAAAATATGCCCATCAGTGTGCACATTAAAAATATACCCATCAGCGTGCCCCTAAAATAAAATTTGTCCATCAGAGTGCCCCTTAAAATAAAAAAAATATGCCCAGCAGTGGGCACAAAAGTATATGACACATACCTTGAATGAGGGCACAACTGAAGGGGCGGAAGCTGCGAGATAAGGTGAGCCAGGACCCGGGAACCGAGAGCAGAAGGGGGCGGGGCGTGCACGTGACGTCACGCCCCTACTCGCAAGGAGAGCCGGGAACCGCGAGCAGCAGGGGGGCGGGGCATGTACGTGACGTCACGCCCCTACTCGCGGCTGTGCGATCTGGTCAACTCCGAGGCCTCCGAGACCTGCGGTGAGGAGAAACAGAGGAAAGGAAAAACGTACCGCTCAAAAGCTTGAGAATTCACCAAATAGCTGCTTCCGCCCGGTCACTCACACAGGTGCTGGCTCTGCACTGATGCATGGGAGAAAAAGAAACCCTGGACTGCCGCACTCTGTATAGACAGTTATTTATTCCAAAATTTCAGGTAAAAAATCCAAATTCAAAATAAATCCATAAATCCAAAACAACAAATGCAGATGGTGTGCATGCAGGGAAGGGTGGCTAACGCGTTTCACGTCACGAATTGACGCTTACTCATAGAAGCTATTGACGCTTACTCACAGCTATGAGTAAGCGTCAATTCGTGACGTGAAACGCGTTAGCCACCCTTCCCTGCATGCACACCATCTGCATTTGTTGTTTTGGATTTATGGATTTATTTTGAATTTGGATTTTTTACCTGAAATTTTGGAATAAATAACTGTCTATACAGAGTGCGGCAGTCCAGGGTTTCTTTTTCTCCCATACCTGCGGTGAGGAGCAGGGGGCGGGGCGCATGCACACAGCGTCAATGGTTGCTGGGGAAACCCGCGGTCCCAGCAAACCAACGCTTGCGGACATTTAGTGTCAGCAACCACTGCGCTAGAGACCCGGGGACACCCCACAGGAGATGTCGGCAAATGCCGACACTGTAGCAGCCCACTGGCGCTCCCCTCGGTGCTATCACACTGCGCCCGAGACTGGAGCCCCTCCCGCCCCCACCTAGTCCCGGCCCCTGGTGTCACACCTCTGGCGGGTGTCACCTGGTGCGGCCCGCACCCCCCGAACCCCCATAGCAATGCCTATGGCTCAATTGCATACTGTGCAAGCTCTGGCCAGTGATCCATCCTCAAGACCCAGTAAGCCAGAGGATTTTCGGTGGGAAAGGTGTCCAAGTCTGACCTTGCCCCTAGGTATTCCTGGACCATGTAAATCAGACTCTGGCGATGGTTGCTGGAAGCGATCATACCTTGGAGCTGCGGACTAAAAAATTGTCTGAACGCATCGGTCAGACGGCCACCTTCTCCACCGCTCCTTCTCTGACTGACCGAAGCCTCAGCAACTCGTTGTCCAGGACCAGGAGTTTGTAACCTCCCAGTCTCTGGGAACGCGTTGCACAGACCTTTCTGCAAGGCCTCCCGGAGATGTCTCATCCTCTGCTCCCTCTGCGACGGCAAGATAAGGTCCGCAACCTTACCCTTATACCGTGGCTCAAGGAGAGTGGCCAGCCAGTAATGGTCCCTCTCCTTGATCCAAAGAATACGCAGGCTTTGCAGGATCAGGGAGGCCATGCAGCGTAGGTTAGCTGAGGCATTCGGTCCGTAGTCCTCTGGGTCACTAGGGACGACATGGTCTGCACCCACCTCCTCCCAGCCACGTACAAGTCCACAGGTTTCTTGGGACTGTAAATCATCCCTAAAAGACTGCTGCTGCTGATGCTGAGTGCCAGGCTCCACCTCCATGCTGACACAATCCTCCTCTTCCTCCTCTTCCTGTGTGATGGGTGGGACAGAAGGAACACTGTCTAGATAAAGGGGGCCTTGAGAGGCAAGGAAGTCCTCCTCTTCTTGCCCCTGTTCTGCCTCAAGTGCCCTGTCCATTGTTCCACGCAGTGTATGCTCCAACAGGTGGACAAGAGGTACAGTGTCACTGATGCATGCACTGTCACTGCTCACCATCCTCGTGGCCTCCTCAAATGGTGCCAGGACAGTGCATGCATCCCTGATCATGTCCCACTGGCGTGGTGAAAAAAAAACGAGCTCCCCTGACCCTGTCCTGGTGCTGTAGTCGCACAGGTACTCATTGATGGCCCTCTGCTGCGTGTGCAGCTGCTGCAGCATGGCCAACGTTGAGTTCCACCTGGTGGGCATGTCACATATAAGGCCATTCTTGGGCAGGTTCAACTCCTTTTGCAGCTCAGCCAGCCGAGCACTGGCATTATATGATCAGCGGAAATGCACACAGACTTTCCTGGCCTGCCTCAGGACATCCTGTAAGCCCGGGTACCTGCCCAAGAACCGCTGCACCACCAGGTTAAGGACATGAGCCACACAGGGCACATGGTTCAGGTGTCCCTGTCGGAGGGCGGAGAGGAGGTTGGTGCCATTGTCGCAAACCACCATTCCTGGCTTAAGCTGGTGTGGCGTCAACCACCTCTCGGCCTGTCCCTGCAGAGCTGACAGAACCTCTGCCCCAGTGTGGCTCCTGTCCCCCAAACACACCAGCGCAAGCACAGCATGGCATCTTTTTGCCTGCGTACTTGCGTAGCCCCTTAAACGCCTACGGAGCACTGCTGGTTCCGAGGACAAATCAGCACAGAAAGAGGCCATGGAGGAAGAAGAAGAGAAGGGGGTGGAGGAGAGAGGTGTGTCACAACCAGTAGTAGCATTTTGGAGGCGTGGTGGCGGAACAACGTCCAACACTACTGCACCTTGTCCTGCATCCTTCCCAGCTGCCAAAAGAGTGACCCAATGGGCCGTGAAAGATAGGTAACGTCCCTGTCCATGCCTGCTGGACCATGAGTCAGTGGTAATATGCACCTTACCGCTGACCGCCCTGTCCAGCAAGGCATGGACATTGCCTTCCACATGCCGGTAGAGAGTCAGAATCGCCTTCCGTGAGAAAAAGTGGCGTTTGGGAACCTGCCACTGAGGAACCGCACATTGCACAAACTCACGGAAGGGGGCCGAGGCTACCAACTGAAAAGGCAGCAGTTAAAGTGCTAGCAATTTAGCCAAGCTAGCATTCAACCGCTGGGCATGTGGATGGCTGGGAGTGAACTTCTTTCGATGGTCCAGCAGCTGGGGCAGGGAAATTTGCCTGCTACAATCGGACGTCAGTGTACTGCTAGCAGAGTGCCCGCAAGTACTTGGCTGTGACACACCTAATTCTACACCTTCATTCCTCTCAGTGCAGGTTTCAGAGAGGACTGAAGGTATAGTGGGGTTGGAGATCCCAGCTGATGAGGAGCAAGGAGAGGTCCGCTTTGTTCTTTGGTGTGGGTCTTTAAGGTATGCTTGCCAATGAGCTGCATGGCAGGTCAACATATGTCTGGTCAAGCATGTGGTGCCCAAGCGGCTGATGTTTTGGCCATGCGAGATATGCTTGAGACATATGTTGCAAATAGCAGCGGTGCGGTCTGATGCACTCGACTCAAAAAAGGCCCACACCAAAGAACTTTTGGAATAACGCGCAGAGGCAGCGCCCTGCACAGGCGGAGCTCTGCGGTGTGATTCAGTCGGTGTGCTGCCCTTACGCTGGCCCCCGGAGGGCATCCTGCCTCGTTGGAGATGTGCCTCCTCCTCGTCCTCCTCCTCCTCCTCTCTCCTATCAGGCACCCATGTGGAGTCAGTGACCTCATCATCCCCTCCCTCTTGATCACTGGAGCAAACCTGGCAGTATGCTGAAGCTGGTGGAACATGATTGCCAGATTGCTGTCCTTCTTGAGCATCCCCTCTCTCTGCACTCACGCTACTGTCTTCCTCTAGCTGGGTATCATCATCAGACCCTTCAAAACGCTGGGCATCCTCCTATAGCATGTACCCAACACTGTGCTCAAACAGTTCGGGGGACTCCTCAGGAGGACATGGTGGGTCTAGGGAAGGAGTGACTGATGATGACATTGATACGAGGGAACAGGACACATTGGCAGCTGCTTTGCCAGTACCCTGAGCCTGAGATGAGGAGGATGAGGAGGGCTTGGTCATCCACTCTACCAAGTCTTCGGCATGATGCGGCTCAACACGTCCAGCTGCTGAAAATAAGGACAAGCGTGTCCCATGGCCACGTGCTGATGACAATGCACCGCGTCCACGACCAGCACTGTTGCCTCCAGACACAGAGCCTGCTTGCCCTCTTTTATTGGCTCGTGACTGTCTGCCTCTCCTTGTTGGCCTTCCAGACATTCTAATGGCCTGCAGGGAGATGGGAAAACCAGCAATAAGGGGTAGCTTCAGATGTATACTGTGCAGGAGGCACCTACACCCACTGTAACTGCTTGCAGATGCCTGTCTGTGTTACACAACAGAACAACACCATGAGCAATAAGGGGTAGCTTCAGGTGTATACTGTGCAGGAGGCACCTACACCCACTGTAACTACTTACAGATGCCTGTCTGTGTTACACAACAGAACAACACCATGAGCAATAAGGGGTAGCGTATACTGTGCAGGAGGCACCTACACCCACTGTAACTGCTTGCAGATGCCTGTCGTGTTACACAAAAGAAAAACACCAGCAATACGGGGTAGCTTCAGGTGTATACTGTGCAGGAGGCACCTACACCCACTGTAACTGCTTGCAGATGCCTGTCTGTGTTACACAACAGAACAAAACCACGAGCAATAAGGGGTAGCGTATACTGTGCAGGAGGCACCTACACCCACTGTAACTGCTTGCAGATGCCTGTCGTGTTACAAAAAAGAAAAACACCAGCAATACGGGGTAGCTTCAGGTGTATACTGTGCAGGAGGCACCTACACCCACTGTAACTGCTTGCAGGTGCCTGTCTGTGTAATGGATATTAAGGGGAACCCCGCCGCAAATTTAAAAAAAAATTGACGTGGGGTTCCCCCAAATATCCATTCCAGGCCCTTCAGATCTGGCATGGATTTTAAGGGGAACTCCACCCCAAATGTAAAAAAAAAATGGCGTGGAGTCCCCCTAAAAATCCATACCAGACCCCTTATCCGAGCACATAACCTGGCCGGCCGCAGGGGAAAAGGGGGGGACGAGAGAGCGGCCCCCCTCCCTCCTGAACCGTACCAGGCCACATGCCCTCAACATGGGGAGGATGTCCCCATGTTGATGGGGACAAGGGCCTCATCCCCACAACCCTTGCCCGGTGGTTGTGGGGGTCTGCGGGCGGGGGCTTATCGGAATCTGGAAGACCCCCTTAACAAAGGGGACCCCCAGATCCCAGCCCCCCCTATGTGAATTGGTAAGGGGTACATTGTACCCCTACCATTTCACGAAGAAAGCGTAAAAAAATGTTTTAAATTTACATAGTGAAGGAAGTTCCCCGCTCAAGCCAATGACGTAGGCGGGTCTGACATACCGAGGGGGCGGACCTGATGGGGAACTGCTCTCACTTTGGTAATACATGTATAGACCCGCCCCTTCTCATGTTCCGCATCTGGTCCGCTGAGCGGACCTGATGGGGAACTTTAGAAGGGGCGGGTCTATACATTTAAAATACTGAGAGGGAGTTCCCCATCAGGTCCGCTCAGGCACAACCAATGAAGGACAGCGCTGGACATCGGGATCGCCGCGGGACACTGGATTTCACCGCTGGAATGTTTTTTTTTTTTTTTAAATAAAGGACTTTTTCAAGGTGTTTGTGTGTTTTTTTAAACATTTTCTTACGCTTTCTTCGTGAAATGGTAGGGGTACAATGTACCCCTTACCAATTCACATAGGGGGGGGCCGGGATCTGGGGGTCCCCTTTGTTAAAGGGGTCTTCCAGATTCCGATAAGCCCCCCGCCCGCAGACCCCCACAACCACCGGGCAAGGGTTGTGGGGATGAGGCCCTTGTCCCCATCAACATGGGGACATCCTCCCCATGTTGAGGGCATGTGGCTTGGTACGGTTCAGGAGGGAGGGGGGGCACTCTCTCGTCCCCCCCTTTTCCCCTGCGGCCGGCCAGGTTGCGTGCTCGGATAAGGGGTCTGGTATGGATTTTTAGGGGGACTCTACGACATTTTTTTTTTATTTGGGGTGGAGTTCCCCTTAAAATCCATGCCAGATCTGAAGGGCCTGGAATGGATATTTGGGGGAACCCCACGTCAATTTTTTTTTAAATTTGCGGCGGGGTTCCCCTTAATATCCATTCCAGACCTGAAGGGCCTGGTAATTGAATTCTGGGGAACCCCCACACTTTTTTTTTTTATCAATGACTTTTGTATGTATTGCCGGGAGCCGGCAATTCATTAATAGCCGCGAGTCAGTTTTAAATGCATTTTTTTCTTTCAAAAAATCACATGCATATCATACACACCCCCCCAGGTACGAAATTTAAAGGAATATTTCACTTTTATTTTTTCATTTTAAGCATTATTAAAATCACTGCTCCCGAAAAAACGGCCGTTTTTAAAACTTCTTTTTGCATTGATACATGTCCCCTGGGGCAGGACCCCGGTCCCCAAACACTTTTTAGGACAATAACTTGCATATAAGCCTTTATAATTAGCACTTTAGATTTCTCCCATAGATTTTTCGAATTTGCCGCGAACACCCCAATTTGTTCGCTGTTCGGCGAACAGGCAATGTTCGAGTCGAACATGAGTTCGACTCGAACTCGAAGCTCATCCCTATCTGTGTTACACAACAGAACAACACCATGATCAATAAGGGGTAGCGTATACTGTGAAAGAGGCACCTACACCCACTGTAACTGCTTGCAGATGCCTGTCTGTGTTACACAACAGAACAACACCGCGAGCAATAAGGGGTAGCGTATACTGTGCAGGAGGCACCTACACCCACTGTAACTGCTTGCAGATGCCTGTCTGTGTTACACAACAGAACAACACCACGAGCAATAAGGGGTAGCGTATACTGTGCAGGAGGCACCTACACCCACTGTAACTGCTTGCAGATGCCTGTCTGTGTTACACAATAGAACAACACCATGAGCAATAAGGGGTAGCGTATACTGTGAAGGAGGCACCTACACCCACTGTAACTGCTTGCAGATGCCTGTTAGTGTTATACAAAAGAAAAACATAAGCAAAACGGGGTAGCTTCAGGTGTATACTGTGCAGGAGGCACCTACACCCACTGTAACTGCTTGCAGGTGCCTGTCTGTGTAACACAACAGAACAACACCATGAGCAATAAGGGGTAGCTTCAGGTGTATACTGTGCAGGAGGCACCTACACCCACTCTAACTTCTTGCAGATGCCTGTCTGTGTTACACAACAGAACAACACCACAAGCAATAAGGGGTAGCGTATATTGTGCAGGAGGCACCTACACCCACTGTAACTGCTTGCAGATGCCTGTCTGTGTTACACAACAGAACAACACCACGAGCAATAAGGGGTAGCGTATACTGTGCAGGAGGCACCTACACCCACTGTAACTGCTTGCAGATGCCTGTCTGTGTTACACAACAGAACAAAACCACAAGCAATAAGGGGTAGCGTATACTGTGCAGGAGGCACCTACACCCACTGTAACTGCTTGCAGATGCCTGTCGTGTTACACAAAGGAAAAACACCAGCAATACGGGGTAGCTTCAGGTGTATACTGTGCAGGAGGCACCTACACCCACTGTAACTGCTTGCAGATGCCTGTCTGTGTTACACAACAGAACAAAACCACGAGAAATAAGGGGTAGCGTATACTGTGCAGGAGGCACCTACACCCACTGTAACTGCTTGCAGATGCCTGTCTGTGTTACACAACAGAACAACACCACGAGCAATAAGGGGTAGCGTATACTGTGCAGGAGGCACCTACACCCACTGTAACTGCTTGCAGATGCCTGTCTGTGTTACACAACAGAACAACACCACGAGCAATAAGGGGTAGCGTATACTGTGCAGGAGGCACCTACACCCACTGTAACTGCTTGCAGATGCCTGTCTGTGTTACACAACAGAACAACACCGCGAGCAATAAGGGGTAGCGTATACTGTGCAGGAGGCACCTACACCCACTGTAACTGCTTGCAGATGCCTGTCTGTGTTACACAACAGAACAACACCACGAGCAATAAGGGGTAGCGTATACTGTGCAGGAGGCACCTACACCCACTGTAACTGCTTGCAGATGCCTGTCTGTGTTACACAACAGAACAACACCACGAGCAATAAGGGGTAGCTTCAGGTGTATACTGTGCAGGAGATTTAGCAAAGAATAACACTGACACTGTCCCTGCCTATCCTTCTCACTCCCTGCATGCCAACACACTGTAAATGCACAAGGTTTAGCAAAGAATATCACTGACACTGTCCCTGCCTATCCTTCTCTCTCCCTGCACGCCAACACACTGTAAATGCACAAGGTTTAGCAAAGAATATCACTGACACTGTCCCTGCCTATCCTTCTCTCTCCCTGCACGCCAACACACTACACAAGGCCGTGTACTAAATATATATATAGTGTGCGGCGTGTACTAAAGCTCTCCTCGCTGCCGGCGCTGTGATTGGCCAAGCATGCGGGGTCACAGTGCATGCTTGGCCAATCACAGCGCCGGCAATGCACTGCGATGGCGCAGTGCATTGTGGGCCATTCGCGTCACGTGAATTTGGCGCGAACGGCCCACAAAGTTCTGGTTTCGCTGAACAGGCGAACAGCCGATGTTCGAGTCGAACATGCGTTCGACTCGAACACCAAGCTCATCCCTACTGGTGACCCCACAATAGGGATAAAACATTTTCACGGAAGGGAGTTTAACAAGACACGTGGACACTCATTAAAATTAGAAGAAAAGAGGTTTAACCTTAAAGCGGAGGTCCAGCTGGGAAAAAAGTCAGCAGCTACAAACACTGTAGCTGCTGACTTTTAATAAGCACTCTTACCTGTCCAGCGTGCCTGCGATGTCGGCTGCCTGAGGCCGATCCATCCTCCTGATCGTGTGATGGCGCCGCCATCCTCACTAAGGGAAACAGGCAGCGTAGCCTTGCGGCTTCACTGTCTGTTTCCTACTGCGCATGCGATAGTCGCGCGGCGCTTTGTGAATGGGCGGCTGTCATCTGGGGGACACACAGTTCCCAGAAGACAGCGCACCCCATTTCCCAGGAGTCAACGCGAGGAGGAGAAGAGAGAAGATCACCGCGGACGAGGAAGTGGCATATTAGGACGATCTGCCTAGCAAGAGCCATTTCTGGTAAGTATATGTAGCAGGGTCTCCTTTAAGGCCCCGGGACTACGTTACCCAGAACCCAGTTCGGCACCCAGAGTGCAGTTGACCACCGCAGAGACTCATGGGAGGGGTTATTTAAGAAGGAGGCGAGGCGGAGCTCGGCCTCTTTGGACACCGCGCTGCAAGCAACAGCTTCTTCCTGTGCGGATCTGCTGCAGTGCAGGGCCTGAAGCCTGGGGCCTTGCGCAACTTCCGAAGAGCCTTCCACCCCGCTGCGGAGCCTGGGTGGCACCAGACTGGTCGAGAGAGGACATCAGTTGGATCGGGGACCCGATCGTTGCAGACGCTGTGTGCGGAGACACAGCAGGTGGAAGTCCCGGACTGGGATCGCGTCCGGAGTGGTGAGCGAGTACTTGCTCAATCAAATAGACTTTACTGTTTTTAGGCCTAGAGACTGCCTTGGCTCATCGATCGTTTGCTTGTTGTTCCACTGGGGGACCGGTAGCAGGACAGAGTTGAAGTGTCCCCCCAGCATAGTGTTCTTAGTGATTGCCAGTTTGTGGATTACAAATACTATTCATCAAGTGCACCACCGAAAGTTTGCATGTGAAGAAATCCCTATAGGAAGGACTGACATTTATTCTAGGTCAGGCCTGGCCAAAGGGGGGAGATAGGATATTGTTTAGTGCGCCACAGGGCGTGTATATCATAATAGCTACGCGTGGTGGATTACAGCGCAGCGCCATTATTGTGTGCTATATTGATTGCTGCAGGGCTCTGCACGCCAGTTGTGTGTGTATTTTATTCTGCTTAAGCCTTTTTACAACCAAAGTAAAACTGTTATATTTAATCTTTAACATTTGTGTGTTGTCTTACTGTAAAGAGGGTGCCCTTACAATACCAATTGATTATGGTAAAAATATAACCCCTAGACTAGCTGTGCCAGGGTGGGTCGAGCAGATTGCCGGGGGTTGGTGGTGCTGTACACAGGGCCCGAGAACAAATCCAGCAGCTCTCTTAACTGGGGGTGGCGCTACATATAAAAAAAATATACATTTTTTTTCCAATATTTGTCTATTTTTGGCTTTTTTTTTTTCTTTTTTTTTAGGGTGGACCTCCGCTTTAAACTACGTAGAGGGTTCTTTACTGTAACAGCGGCAAGGATGTGGAATTCCCTTCCACAGGCGGTGGTCTCAGCGGGGAGCATCGATAGTTTAAAAAAACATTAGATAAGCACTTGAATGACCACAACATACAGGGATATACAATTTAATGCTGACATATAATCACACACATAGGTTGGACTTAGGGTTGAAACCTTTTCTTCAAGCCAAACCCGAACACTTTAGTGGCCTGGAACACATTTGGATGCCCCAAGGAGTGTAGTAATGTGGTGCGCAATGCGTACAGCAGCGAAAAGTGGGTGGGGCCAAATTGCTCTTGCTGACATCATCACCCTGCCACCCAGTGATGCCGAACCTGCCCCCAGACATCTGCCTGCAGCTCCCGGATGACAACATATTTGTGTGTGACAATCTTGGTTACTTGGGGAGCCACAGCCACACTCAGGTTGAACTGGATGAACTGGTGTCTTTATTCAACCTTACTAACTATGTAACTATGTATGTATATATATGTATATATATGTATATGTATGTATATATATATATATTGTGAGGGGGCTAGCTCGGCAGCGGGTATGTGTGACCCCCGGGATGGGCTCCCCACCCAAAAACAGGCCCAGCAGACGGAGGTTGTGGTTTTCAAAATCAAAAAGGTGCGGTTTATTTTCTATTTACAGTGATAAAAACACAGCAAGGCAAAAAAAACAAACACAAAATAAATCCTGGTCAACTTGACCTCTGACTAAACTTACAGGTTTCCTAACTAACGACTGGGATCAGCCTAGTGCTGTCCTAGTCCCTGGTTTTAAATGTCCAAGCAAAATATAGCCACACAGGCTTTCTCTCACCGCACAGGGGTTCACTCTCCCTAGACAGTCCACACAGGTCTGCTTCCAGGCATGAGCTAACATCTAATGAAGCTGGGATTTCTTATAGAGGCCTAAATGAGCTGACAAGGTTCAGCTGGTCTCATCAACTCCCTGTCTGCACGACGCCCAGCCCTCTCCCTAGAGGTATGAGTCATCCATGAGCCCACTAGCCTTATACAACTCTCCACCTAGTTGTACAAATCGGCGTAAAGCCTGAATCTGGGCGAAATATATCTACCCCCCTGGATGCAACCAGGTGACTTTACCTTCCTGCTGTCACATACCCCCCCTCTTGTTTTAACCTCGGGGTTGGAACACCAGCAATCAGGCATTCATGTACTCGAGACAAAGCATCCACATTCCCCATTTGAACGCCAGGGCGATGCTTTACTGTGAAGTTGAATTCCTGGAGGGCCAGGAACCACCTATTCACTCTTCTATTTGTTTCCTTGTTTTGAGCCATCCACTTTAACGGAGCGTGATCCGTAACCATGTCAAAGTGCCTACCTAGCAGGTAGTACCGAAGGGAATCTAGAGCCCACTTCACCGCTAAACACTCCTTTTCAACGGTGGCGTAATTTACCTCATGGGACTTCAACTTCCTGCTGAGGTAAATGACTGGGTGCTCTTCCCCGTTCCAGACCTGGGACAATACTGCTCCTAACCCCACATCTGACGCATCACTTTGTACGACAAAGTCTTTAGAGAAGTCGGGTGAGTACAACACTGGCTGGCTACATAAGGCTTGTTTCAAGAATTGGAATGCTGCCTCAGCCTCGGGGGTCCATTTAATCATGACCGACCCTTTCCCCTTCGTCAGGTTGGTTAGGGGCACAGCCTTAGAAGCAAAATGGGGAATGAATCGCCGATAATACCCAGCGATTCCCAGAAAGGCTCGTACCTGCTTCTTGCTGTTGGGACGTGGCCAACTCTGGATGGCCTCGACTTTGTTGAGTTGGGGTTTTATTACTCCCCTCCCAATGGTGTACCCAAGATATTTGGCCTCCTCCTGCCCAATGGTACACTTCTTGGGGTTAGCCGTAAACCCTGCTTCCCGAACAGAGTCCAGGACTGCTTGCACTTTTGGCAGATGTGAGGCCCAATCTGTGCTATGGACAATTACGTCATCCAGGTAAGCCGCAGCATACTTCCGATGGGGCCTCAGCATCTGGTCCATTTTCCGCTGGAATGTGGCCGGCGCATTCTGTAACCCGAACGGCATTCTTTTATATTGGAACGCCCCGTCTGGGGTTACAAATGCGGTTTTCTCTTTGGCTGACTTGGCCAGGGGGATTTGCCAATACCCTTTTGTGAGGTCAAGAGTCGTCATGTATCGGGCTGTTCCCAGCCGGTCGATCAACTCATCTATACGTGGCATGGGGTAGGTGTCAAATTTTGTAACTTTGTTCAACTGACGAAAATCGTTACAAAATCGCCAGCTCCCATCCGGTTTAGGCACCAACACAATGGGACTAGACCAATCACTTTGGGACTCCTCTATCACCCCTAAGTTCAGCATTTTCTGTACTTCCTCCCGTATTGCCTCCCGTCGAGCCTCTGGGATCCGATAGGGTTTTAACTTCACCCTTTCACCGGGCGGGGTAATGATGTCATGCTCTACCCCAGATGTTTGTCCCGGCAGCTCAGAGAATACCTCCTTGTTGCGAAGCACAAACTCCTTAACCTCCTGTTGTTGGGGTTGTGACAAGGTGGCTGCGATTCCAACCTCAGGAATCACGCAACCAGTTTGAGCTGGTGACCAAGTGTCTGCGACTAGGGACTCTCTATCCCTCCAGGCTTTCAACAGATTAACGTGATAGATCTGTTCGGGCTTTCGCCTTCCTGGTTGTCTGACCTTGTAATTCACTTCGCTCACTTTTTCCATTATCTCGTAGGGGCCTTGCCATTTGGCAAGGAATTTACTTTCAACCGTAGGGACAAGTACCAATATCCTATCCCCCGGGGAAAAGGTACGGGTCTTGGCTCCACGGTTGTACACTCTCTGCTGTGCCAACTGCGCTTGGGCCAAATGTTCCTTCACGATGGGCATTACCTGTGCAATTCGATCTTGCATCAGGGCGACATGCTCAATCACACTCCTGTGGGGAGAACTCTCACTTTCCCAAGTTTCCTTGGCAATATCCAACAGCCCTCTTGGGTGTCTCCCATACAGTAACTCAAAGGGGGAGAATCCCGTAGAGGATTGGGGCACCTCCCTAATAGCAAACATCAAATAAGGAAGTAGACAGTCCCAATCCTTTCCATCCCTATCCACCACTTTCTTCAACATTTGTTTTAGGGTTTTGTTGAATCTTTCAACCAGCCCATCGGTTTGGGGGTGATACACAGATGTACGTAATTGCGTCACTTTGAACAATTTACACAGCTCCTTCATAACCCGGGACATAAAGGGTGTACCTTGGTCCGTAAGCAGTTCTTTACAAATACCCACCCGGCTAAAAACAAGAGATAGCTCTTTGGCTATGGTTTTGGCCGAGGTATTTCTGAGAGGGATCGCTTCTGGATAACGGGTGGCATAGTCCATTATAACCAATATGTACTGGTGCCCCCTAGCGGACTTGATTATAGGACCTACCAAATCCATTGCGATTCTCTCAAACGGGACCTCAATGATGGGTAGAGGGACCAGCGGGCTACGGAAGTGTGGCATCGGGGCCGACCTCTGACACACAGGGCAGGAGGAACAATAATTTTCTATGTCCTTCATCACCCCAGGCCAATAGAATCTCTGTAATACCCTCTCTCGGGTTTTCTCTGTCCCCAGATGACCTCCAAGAATGTGCCCATGGGCCAACTCCAACACCAACTTCCTGTAAGGTTTGGGCACCACCAGCTGCTCAACGGTTTCTTCTGCCCTTTTTGCCACCCGATACAGTAGGTCCTTCTCTACGCTGAAGTATGGGTAAGTGCAGGTATTATCTGGGTTCACTAACTCGCCATCTATTTTCACTACGTTTTCCCGTGCCTTTATTAGGGCGGGGTCTTTCAACTGTTCTGTGGCAAAGTTTTCCCTGTGAACCTCAAGATCAGAAAACTCCACAGACGGTAGGTTTTCGTCTGAGGAGGTGGGCTCCTCTCCAGTTTCTTGAGTCTCCCCTGCCAATACTGACAAGGGAAATTCGGGAGAGTCCTCACCACTCTCAGAGGAGTTCTGGCTATCATATTCCTGGTACATAGGGGCACCAGTGGGGGGCTCATGATCATCCCACAGTTCCCAGAACTTCGGAAAATCCCTTCCCACAATGGCGTCATGCGGTAACTGAGACACTAAGCCCACTGGATGAGAAAGGGTACCTTTGGGGGTCTCGAAACACACTGTAGTCACTGGATACTCTCGGGTGTCCCCATGCACACAAATAACGGCTACCTTGCTATTCCCAGAGACCTCTGTTTTAACTAACTCAGCCTTTATCAGGGTCACAAGGCTACCTGAATCCAGCAATACCACAACATTTCTACCATTAATACACATTTTGCATAAATGTTTCTCAGTTCCCCGAATGGCAGTGCATGCGACTGTCGCACACAGCGACTGACGTCTGCCCGTCAGAAAGTCACACTGCATGGGTTCCTCCAAAACCGGGCAATTTGCTGCAATATGTCCCGCTTGCCGGCAGCGGTAGCAAATGATCCTTCTTGCCGCCTCTTGAGCCGCTGATTTCCCAGGCTGTTCTCGCCAAACTTGGGGTAGAGCTCCCACCCTCTCACTCTCTCCACCCTTACCCCTTGGAATCATCTTATCCGCCCCTGGGGATGGTCTGGTCTTAGGGTGGAAAGTCCGAGTGTCTCTGGAAGAGGCCGTCAGGTTCTCTGTAGCCAAGTATTTCTCCACACGATCCACAAGACCATCGGCCGTCTCTGGGTCTCCATGGCTTACCCACTTTTGGATGGCAGTAGGAAGAGCTCTCAAAAACCGATCCATTACAACACGTTCCACAATCTTTGGTGCGGACAAAGTCTCTGGCTGTAGCCACTTTCTGCTCAGGTGAATGAGATCATACATTTGAGACCTGGGGGGTTTTCCAAGCTGGAAAGTCCAGTTATGCACACGCTGAGCCCGGACAGCCAGGGTGACACCCAGCCTTGCCAATATTTCAGCTTTTAGCATCACATAGTCTTTTGCTTGGTCAGGCTCTAGGTCATAGTAAGCTTTCTGCGATTCACCCGTTAATAGAGGAGCCACCAGTCCAGCCCACTGCTCCTCAGGCCACTTTTCTCTTTCAGCGGTCCTTTCAAATGTGGTCAAAAATACCTCTGGATCATCCTCTCCAGTCATTTTTGTCAATAAACGACTCACCCCAAAGGACGCGGTATTAGTGGGACGGCTTTCCTCACCGGTCTGCGGACGTTGCTGCATTACTGCTTCCATCTGTTGTTGTAGTCTCTGCTCTTGCTTCTGCAACAGGTCTATGAAGCGGGCCTCAGATTGCTGTTGGGCTTGTTGCTGAGCCTCCAGACTCTGTTGTAAAGTTGCAAGGCTCTGTTGATGAGCTTGCTGCTGGGCTGCAAGGCTCCTTTGCAAACCTGCATTTGTCTGCTGTTGATTGGCATTTGCTAGAGCCAGCTGTTTCAGTATCTCCTCCATGCTGGCTTAAAAAAAAACTGCCCGCATTCTCCACCAACTGTGAGGGGGCTAGCTCGGCAGCGGGTATGTGTGACCCCCGGGATGGGCTCCCCACCCAAAAACAGGCCCAGCAGACGGAGGTTGTGGTTTTCAAAATCAAAAAGGTGCGGTTTATTTTCTATTTACAGTGATAAAAACACAGCAAGGCAAAAAAAACAAACACAAAATAAATCCTGGTCAACTTGACCTCTGACTAAACTTACAGGTTTCCTAACTAACGACTGGGATCAGCCTAGTGCTGTCCTAGTCCCTGGTTTTAAATGTCCAAGCAAAATATAGCCACACAGGCTTTCTCTCACCGCACAGGGGTTCACTCTCCCTAGACAGTCCACACAGGTCTGCTTCCAGGCATGAGCTAACATCTAATGAAGCTGGGATTTCTTATAGAGGCCTAAATGAGCTGACAAGGTTCAGCTGGTCTCATCAACTCCCTGTCTGCACGACGCCCAGCCCTCTCCCTAGAGGTATGAGTCATCCATGAGCCCACTAGCCTTATACAACTCTCCACCTAGTTGTACAAATCGGCGTAAAGCCTGAATCTGGGCGAAATATATCTACCCCCCTGGATGCAACCAGGTGACTTTACCTTCCTGCTGTCACAATATATATATATATATATGAATAATGTGTCCGGATTTCAGTCCGCTTGAAACCCGGACACGTGATTAAAAACCCAAACTGTTCGCGTGATTCCCAGACAGGTGGCAACCCTAGTTGGACTTGATGGACCAGGGGCAACCCAGAGTCTTTTCTCGAGAGGGGCACTGCCAAAAAATATGTTTTTTTTGTGGGAAATTTATCGGGGAAATGGCTGGTGTCGGCGCTTCAATCATCCCGGCACCATGGTTGTTATGGTCTCAGGATGATTGAAGCGCATTATTTCTATTATTACATTGTAATATAAAATTCAATAGTTCAATGCAGAATCAGTGGGAGTCCCCAGTGTGTCACTTGCCACCGTCGCCTGCAATTAGTGGGAGCCCTGAGCGTGTCACTTGCCACACGTTGCGGATTGTCACTTGCCACGTCACCTGCCACATCTTGTGGATTGTCACTTGCCACACCTTGTGGATTGTCACTTGCCACATCACCTGCCACACCTTGCGGATTGTCACTTGCCACGTCACCTGCCACACCTTGCTGATTGTCACTTGCCTGCCACCAGATGCAGTTTGTCATTTGCCACGTCACCTGCCACAATTTGCGGATTGTCACTTGCCACGTCGCCTGCCACACCTTGCGGATTGTCACTAACTTGCCTGCTAAGGTGTAGTTTTGGTTGTCTCTTGCTGTGTCCCAGACTCCCAGAGTCAGGCAGCAGAGAGATAATGTAATCTCTCTGCTGCCTGCACAGTGAGGGCGGAAGTCACTGCAGGAATGCAGGGCAGGCACGGGCGATGAGAGATGATCTCATCTCTCTGCTCCCCTGCTCCCGGCTAGCTGATCGGCCAGCTGCCACACTAAGCCTGCTCTCTCACTCTCACCTGCGCTGCCAACACACTGAGCAGCACGGTCTGCCCACGAACTGCGCTGCCCGCCCACAAACCGCGCCGCAAGCGGAGCCGTCCGCTTTCTTACCCGTCTGTGGAGCCACACGCTATCGCACCTGCCCGCAGAGCGGCCCGACGTGACTCACTGACGTCACTCGTTGCTAGACGCCAAGCGGCCCAGGCGTTAGCAACGAGTGCAGGGAAGAGGCTCCACCCACCTCCTCCTCCGCTCCTGGTATCGTGTCAGTGCGTCGCGCAACTACATTAGACGAGTCTCTCTCTCGGCGCCGCTGATCGGCTGATGTGAGAAACAGAGAGAGACTCAGAGAGGCAGCGGCAGCCGCAGAACAAGTACTGTATATACTCGAGTATAAGCCAACCCGAATATAAGCCGAGGCACCTAATTTTTCCCCCAAAAAACTGGGAAAACGTATTGACTCGAGTATAAACCTAGGGTGTCCATCTGCATGCCTCACTGTGCCTCACTTTGCCTCACTGGGCCCATGCCTTACTGTGCCCATGCTTCACTGTGCCCATGACTAGACTGATGTTTAACATGGGAGTCTATGGAAGGAGTGCCCGGCTTTGAAAAATCGGTTCTCCCTGGCCGTAGGTCTCCCAGACACCATACTTTGCACACTCATATAGGAGACAGGGGACCTACGACCGGCCGGTACCCGGTCCACAAAGTCACCGGAGAAATGACCGTTTAACATTGGAGTCTATAGAAGGGGTGCCCGGCTTTAAAAAATCAGTGCTCCCCGGCCATAGGTTCCCCAGACACCAAACTTTGCACACTTGTAGAGGTGACATGGGGCTACATTTGTGCCACGTTTAGGGTCCAGAGAACCTACGGCCGGCCGGTACCGGGTCCCCAAATCCGGGAGATCTGGCGCAAAAAAAAAAACAGCAAGCAAGTGAGTGTGACAGATGGTCTCGGGGGGGGGGGGGGGCAATTACCCTGTTGCCCCCCCAGGATCCGCCCCTGTGATGGACTTGTGTCTTTTTTCAACCTCACCAACTATGTAACTATGTTCTGTGAAACCTTGTGTAGCGGGTATGTACTTTCCCGGGTGTAAATTTAACTGGCAGAGACACCAGTGATGTGTAATTCCCTGCAGCCCTGCAGGTGGCGCTGATGCCCTGGGCTGGGGTTGAATCATTGCTGTGTGCCGTGCCTCCTTTTTGTCCTCCCTCAGCAGCAGTATGGTGGGGCGGGGAACCCGCCGTGCTTGCTGGGAGAGGGTATAAAGGGTCCGGCCATCTTTGTCACGGGGTCGAGTCCCAGGCACCTTCAGCCTGAGGGCGGTGGTTCGTGTCGGTCCTCTAGGCGGCCTAGGTCTAGAGGACAGCCAGAGGTCGTGTTCCATCCCAGGCACCTTTGGCCTGGGGTGAGGTACTCAGATGGAGGTCTGGAGCTCAGTGCCCAACACTGAGTTCCGCGAGGGAAGGAGGTCCTAGGGAACCCAGGGATTGGGTACCCGAATCCGGAAGGCGTAATGGTCCGGGGGGAGCTCCTCCTCACTTGAAGACCGGGTGCAGCACATTGCCAGTGACAGGTGAGCCTCCCACCGGAGACCGCCTGGAAGGAAATTCCCCTCGCTCGGAGACCGCAACCCACTTTCAGGAAGGAAAGTGGAAAGTTCATTGTGTCTGGGCCTACTCGCATCCACACCTCCTTTTCTGTTCTGTAAAGCCAAGGGAGTCTAACTGAATATGCTGTTCACTCGAGAAGAATAAAGGAGTGTTGGACTTTAATGGTGTGGGGCTCTTTTCTGGTGGACATTGTTCAAGGTAATCTCATGTGGAGGTTTTAGGTGCACAACACTGACCCGAAGGTAGAGAAATAACTTTGCTTATACCGCACTGACACCTGTGGTGAAGGCCAGGCGTGGTGTCCCCGCTTCCTCCCCTCTAAGGTACCCCTAGACAAGAAGAGAAACGAGCTAATGCAGAGAGGGGAGGTAAGGAGGGCGTTACACGTGGGGGCTCGGGTCCGGTATAGTGTTTGTGCACCACGGAATTGAACGTGTCTGCTAGAGGAGTTACGCGAGTGGGCAGGCCTTCATTGGCCGAAGTGCATCCCTGTGCTCGAAGTCGTGGACATGACCCATTAAAGGGAAAGGCCCGCACAGAAGAGCGAGGAGAGGGGGAAGCTCAGCCGTGTGAGGGACTACACGTGGGGGCTTCTATTTGCACTGCGCCACCAGGCACACCCCCATCGCTTAGTTCGTGGGCGTGACTCAGAAACAGAAAAGAAGAAAAGCCCGCGAACTGGAGCAAAGGGGAGGAGTCCAATACGTGTGAAGGACTACACGTGGGACGTTGGCGCAAAAACTTTGCAGTGTGCGATGGATCAGCAACAGGTCGCCATGTTC
This sequence comes from Rana muscosa, assembly GCA_029206835.1. Taxonomy (NCBI): domain Eukaryota; kingdom Metazoa; phylum Chordata; class Amphibia; order Anura; family Ranidae; genus Rana; species Rana muscosa. The sequence continues at coordinate 414,828,238 of CM055120.1, forward strand.
GGACATACATCGTGGATTCCAGTTCACCCTTCTACCACGACATTGACTGCTGCTGCTCCGGTAACAGATACGGGGATCCGGCTAAAGCCAAGGGGTCGATTCGCCCTGTATTCGTGCATGGATGTTGAGGCCCTGGGTGTGATTTGTCCCGGCTGTTCGGGACTGGTGTGCCATCTGAAGCCATTCGGGTGATGTGAGGCCTGTGGGGAGTTCCTGTTTGAAGTGGATCCAGCGGTGGAGAAACCGAGGACCATTTACCCCGGCCGTGCTGCAGGCAACACCACTCAGAGAGGAGGAATCACTGCTTTGACAGCCATCCCTGCGCACACTGCAGCGACCGCGGAGGAGGTCGTAATAACTCAACGGGAGAAATCCGAGGATGCTGACTCAGTCACCACTGTCTCGCAGTGTCCACCACCGAAGAGAAAGACCGGTATGGTAGCCCCGACCAGCGGTTGTGGTGGACCGTCGCGCCCGCTTCCGCCCGGCCGGGATGGATCCGTCGACAAGAGTTCCGGACGCCCTGATTCAAGCAAAGGCAGAGGTAAGCCTGGCGGAGAGATTTGGTGTGTGGGAGGAGGTGAAAGCTCAGTCTCCACTACAGGGTACCTACCCGCGGAGGAGTGTGACACCTCTGACCTGGAGTCGCTCTCGGACATGGGAGACGACGTTGCTATAGATGAACTGTTCGCAGAAAAGGGCTGGGACAAAGTACCTCTCGCTTCATCCCGGAGAACCAGGGATCCACCCATGTCTACAGGGGAAAGTACACCCCGGGTGGAGGCACCAGCGCCTGAAGAGAGGTCCCGTCCCCGACCTGCCTCTACATCCCCGGGACCATCTGTACCGAAGACCGGGGGAAAAGAGACTGTTACTGCGGGCACCAATGCCCCGACCAGATGTGGTCAAGGTCCCTCGCCACCTGGACTCAATAGTATTGCCTGGCGAAGGGGACAGAGCTACTATGCCTCCTTTGGCCAGACTAAAATGCCTATTTGGCCAGAAGGTTGCTGCAGAGTACGGATGGGAGTATCCATACTTGTCCAAGGAACTGCTCTATGAGGTGGAAGTGTGCCGGGAGCGCTGATACAATGACTTTGTGTGGACTCACCTTCAGATTCCACACGCACGCAGGTACCTGGCATGCTCCCCCAAAGCCTCTCAACGTTTTAAGGACTGTAAGGCAGAGTGGATGTTAGGACGGCACATCCATGCAGACAAGGTGCTGATCCGGCCCAAGGAAGGAGAAGATGTAGAGTATCATCTGGAGACCATGGACCAGCACTTGAAGCCGCTTGTTCTGCCGCATCCTCGTTTCTACCTGTAGGAGAGAAAAGACTCCGTTCTTGTTATGCTGCTGAACTTTTGGGGCCTGTTGCTTTCGTTGCCCAGAGAAATGAAGAACTTTTCCTGGTTTATTCTTCACTTTTCCAGCAAGAGATCATGGACTCTGGGGTAGATTGGGCCAAAGAGAAGAGGAAAAATTCCACGAGTGCAGTTACTGCGATGCTGTCACCAGGTGGCAGTGTTGCGCAACGTTAAACACTTTACACACACTCACTCCTTGGAGGAAAGGGATTTCTTTACGGAGAAGTTTCTTTTCTCTCACACGACTTTATGTGTCAGGGTTTATGTGTGTTGATTTTGTTTTTCCCTCTGCAGGAGAGCGTCCCATCAAGATCACTGAGAATGGGGTGGATCTTAGTCAGGATGGGTGGGAAAAGTATAATGTGAATATGTGATTCAAAGTTATGGTTAACTGTTGTTGTTTCCCTTCCCCTTTATATAGGGCTCAGACACAATTGCTATAGTTGATCCGTTTTTTTTCAAAAGTTTTATATTTTTGTACAACTGTTAGTCGGTCTCTGGATTGGACCATGCCAGCCCTTGAGGGTATGATTTGTTCCAGACACTGGGGACCAGTGTCAAATCACCAGGGGGAGAGTGTAGCGGGTATGTACTTTCCCGGCTGTAAATTTAACTGGCAGAGACACCAGTGATGTGTAATTCCCTGCAGCCCTGCAGGTGGCGCTGTCGCCCTGGGCTGGGGTTGAATCATTGCTGTGTGCTGTGCCTCCTTTTTGTCCTCCCTCGGCAGCGGTATGGTGGGGCGGGGAACCCGCCGTGCTTGCTGGGAGAGGGTATAAAGGGGCCGGCCATCTTTGTCAAGGGGTCGAGTCCCAGGCACCTTCAGCCTGAGGGCGGTGGTTCGTGTCGGTCCTCTAGGCGGCCTAGGCCTAGAGGACAGCCGGAGGTCGTGTTCCATCCCAGGCACCTTTGGCCTGGGGTGAGGTACTCGGATGGAGGCAGTGGCGGCTGGTGCTCAAAATTTTTGGGGGGGGCGCAAACAAACTGAAAAAAAAAAAAATCAATTGTCGCCACTGTGCCCATTAAACGCAGCCACTGTGCCCAAACGCCACCAGTTTGCCCCCTCAAATACAGCCAGTTTGTTTCCATATACAGCCAGTGTGCCCCCATATATATACAGCCAGTGTGCCCCCATATACAGCCAGTGTGCCCCCATATATATATATAGCCAGTGTGCCCCCATATACAGCCAGTTTGTCCCCATATATACAGCCAGTGTGTCCCCATATATATAGCCAGTGTGCCCCCATATACAGCCAGTTTGTCCCCATATACAGCCAGTTCCCCCCAAATGCAGCCAGTTCCCCCCCCATATACAGCCAGTTCCCCCCAAATGCAGCCAGTTTGTCCCCCATATACAGCCAGTTCCCCCAAATGCAGCCAGTTTGTCCCCCATATACAGCCAGTTCCCCCAAATGCAGCCAGTTTGTCCCCCATATACAGCCAGTTCCCCCAAATGCAGCCAGTTTGTCCCCCATATACAGTCAGTTCCCCCCAAATGCAGCCAGCGTGTCCCCCATATACAGCCAGTTCCCCCCAAATGCAGCCAGTTTGTCCCCCATATACAGCCAGTTCCCCCCAAATGCAGCCAGTTTGTCCCCGATATACAGCCAGTTCCCCCAAATGCAGCCAGTTTGTCCCCCATATACAGCCAGTTCCCCCCAAATGCAGCCAGCGTGTCCCCCATATACAGCCAGTTCCCCCAAATGCAGCCAGTTTGTCCCCCATATACAGCCAGTTCCCCCCAAATGCAGCCAGTGTGTCCCCCATATACAGCCAGTTCCCCCCAAATGCAGCCAGTTTGTCCCCCATATACAGCCAGTTCCCCCCAAATGCAGCCAGCGTGTCCCTCATATACAGCCAGTTCCCCCCATATTCAGCCAGTTTGTCCCCCATATACAGCCAGTTCCCCCCATATTCAGCCAGTTTGTCCCCCATATTCAGCCAGTTCCCCCCATATTCAGCCAGTTTGTCCCCCATATTCAGCCAGTTCCCCCCATATTCAGCCAGTTTGTCCCCCATATTCAGCCAGTTTGTCCCCCATATACAGCCAGTTCCCCCCATATTCAGCCAGTTTGTCCCCCATATACAGCCAGTTCCCCCCATATTCAGCCAGTTTGTTCCCCATATTCAGCCAGTTTGTGACCCATATTCAGCCAGTTTGTCCCCCATATACAGCCAGTTCCCCCCATATTCAGCCAGTTTGTCCCCCATATACAGCCAGTTCCCCCAAATGCAGCCAGTTTGTCCCCCATATACAGCCAGTTCCCCCCAAATGCAGCCAGCGTGTCCCCCATATACAGCCAGTTCCCCCCAAATGCAGCCAGTTTGTCCCCCATATTCAGCCAGTTCCCCCCAAATGCAGCCAGCGTGTCCCCCATATACAGCCAGTTCCCCCCATATTCAGCCAGTTTGTCCCCCATATACAGCCAGTTCCCCCCATATTCAGCCAGTTCCCCCCAAATGCAGCCAGTTTGTCCCCCATATTCAGCCAGTTTGTGCCCCATATTCAGCCAATTTGTCCCCCAAATGCAGCCTGCCCCCCCCCCCCGCCCTGCACTTACCTTCCTCGGTCGCGCCGTCCTCAATGTGTTCTCCCGCCCTCGATGTCGCTTCAGCCAATCAGGTTACCGGTAACCAGATCCGGTGAACCTGATTGGCTGAAACCTCCACACAGTCTTCTTCCAGGAACGCACCCCCGTGCGTACCTGGGAGGAGTTTTTGGAAGCCGAATACAGCGTGAGAGCTGTATTCGGAAAGCCTATCAGAGCCGCTGGCTCTGATAGGCACTTCCAAGCCACACCCACCGCCGGCCGCCGCTCTAATTCATATGGCCGGCGCTCACCAGGAGGCCGGCCATATGTATAGTGGGCAGCGCGGCAGCTGTGACAATACACAGATTCATGCAATGCATGAATCTGTGTATTGTCTTTCAGTGGCGGTGCGGGAGCGAGAGGGGGCGGCGCTCCGGCGCCCTCTATGGACGCACCGCCACTGGATGGAGGTCTGGAGCTCAGTGCCCAACACTGAGTTCCGCGAGGGAAGGAGGTCCTAGGGAACCCAGGGATTGGGTACCCGAATCCGGAAGGCGTAATGGACCGGGGGGAGCTCCTCACTTGAAGACCGGGTGCAGCAGATTGCCAGTGACAGGTGAGCCTCCCACCGGAGACCGCCTGGAAGGAAATTCCCCTCGCTCGGAGACCGCAACCCACTTTCAGGAAGGAAAGTGGAGAGTTCATTGTGTCTGGGCTTACTCGCATCCACACCTCCTTTTCTGTTCTGTAAAGCCAAGGGAGTCTAACTGAATATGCTGTTCACTCGAGAAGAATAAAGGAGTGTTGGACTTTAATAGGGATGAGCTTGGAGTTCGAGTCGAACTCATGTTCAACTCGAACATTGCCTGTTCGCCCGTTCGCCGAACAGAGAACAAATTGGGGTGTTCGCGGCAAATTCGAAAAATCTATGGGAGAAATCTAAAGTGTTAATTATAAAGGCTAATATGCAAGTTATTGTCCTAAAAAGTGTTTGAGGACCGGGGTCCTGCCCCAGGGGACATGTATCAATGCAAAAAGAAGTTTTAAAAACGGCCGTTTTTTCGGGAGCAGTGATTTTAATAATGCTTAAAATGAAAAAATAAAAGTGAAATATTCCTTTAAATTTCGTACCTGGGGGGTGTGTATGATATGCATGTGAAGTGGCGCATGTTTCCCGTGCTTAGAACTGTCCCTGCAAAAAATGTCATTTTTGAAAGAAAAAAAGTCTTTTAAAACTGACTCGCGGCTATTAATGAATTGTCGGCTCCCGGCAATACATACAAAAGTCATTGATAAAAAAAAAAAAAAAGCGTGGGGGTTCCCCAGAATTCAATTACCAGGCCCTTCAGGTCTGGAATGGATATTAAGGGGAACCCCGCCGCAAATTAAAAAAAAATTGACGTGGGGTTCCCCCAAATATCCATTCCAGGCCCTTCAGATCTGGCATGGATTTTAAGGGGAACTCCACCCCAAATTTAAAAAAAAATGGCGTGGAGTCCCCCTAAAAATCCATACCAGACCCCTTATCCGAGCACGCAACCTGGCCGGCCACAGGGGAAAAGGGGGGGACGAGAGAGCAGCCCCCCCTCCCTCCTGAACCGTACCAAGCCACATGCCCTCAACATGGGGAGGATGTCCCCATGTTGATGGGGACAAGGGCCTCATCCCCACAACCCTTGCCCGGTGGTTGTGGGGGTCTGCGGGCGGGGGGCTTATCGGAATCTGGAAGACCCCTTTAACAAAGGGGACCCCCAGATCCCGGCCCCCCCCTATGTGAATTGGTAAGGGGTACGTTGTACCCCTACCATTTCACGAAGAAAGCGTAAAAAAATGTTTAAAAAAACACACAAACACCTTGAAAAAGTCCTTTATTAAAAAAAAAAAAAACATTCCAGCGGTGAAATCCAGTGTCCCGCGGCGATCCCGATGTCCAGCGCTGTCCTTCATTGGTTGTGCCTGAGCGGACCTGATGGGGAACTCCCTCTCAGTATTTTAAATGTATAGACCCGCCCCTTCTAAAGTTCCCCATCAGGTCCGCTCCCTCGGTATGTCGGACCCGCCTACGTCATTGGCTTGAGCGGGGAACTTCCTTCACTGTGTAATTTAAATTTACATAGTGAAGGAAGTTCCCCGCTCAAGCCAATGACGTAGGCGGGTCTGACATACCGAGGGGGCGGACCTGATGGGGGACTGCTCTCACTTTGGTAATACATGTATAGACCCGCCCCTTCTCATGTTCCGCATCTGGTCCGCTGAGCGGACCTGATGGGGAACTCTAGAAGGGGCGGGTCTATACATTTAAAATACTGAGAGGGAGTTCCCCATCAGGTCCGCTCAGGCACAACCAATGAAGGACAGTGCTGGACATCGGGATCGCCGCGGGACACTGGATTTCACCGCTGGAATGTTTTTTTTTTTTTTTAAATAAAGGACTTTTTCAAGGTGTTTGTGTGTTTTTTTAAACATTTTTTTACGCTTTCTTCGTGAAATGGTAGGGGTACAATGTACCCCTTACCAATTCACATAGGGGGGGGGGCCGGGATCTGGGGGTCCCCTTTGTTAAAGGGGTCTTCCAGATTCCGATAAGCCCCCCGCCCGCAGACCCCCACAACCACCGAGCAAGGGTTGTGGGGATGAGGCCCTTGTCCCCATCAACATGGGGACATCCTCCCCATGTTGAGGGCATGTGGCCTGGTACGGTTCAGGAGGGAGGGGGGCCGCTCTCTCTTCCCCCCCTTTTCCCCTGCGGCCGGCCAGGTTGCGTGCTCGGATAAGGGGTCTGGTATGGATTTTTAGGGGGACTCCACGCCATTTTTTTTTTTAAATTTGGGGTGGAGTTACCCTTAAAATCCATGCCAGATCTAAAGGGCCTGGAATGGATATTTGGGGGAACCCCACGTCAATTTTTTTTAAATTTGCGGCAGGGTTCCCCTTAATATCCATTCCAGACCTGAAGGGCCTGGTAATTGAATTCTGGGGAACACCCACGCTTTTTTTTTTTTTTTTTTATCAATGACTTTTGTATGTATTGCCGGGAGCCGACAATTCATTAATAGCCGCGAGTCAGTTTTAAATGCATTTTTTTCTTTCAAAAATGACATTTTTTGCAGGGACAGTTCTAAGCACGGGAAACATGCGCCACTTTACATGCATATCATACACACCCCCCAGGTACGAAATTTAAAGGAATATTTCACTTTTATTTTTTCATTTTAAGCATTATTAAAATCACTGCTCCCAAAAAAACGGCCGTTTTTAAAACTTCTTTTTGCATTGATACATGTCCCCTGGGGCAGGACCCAGGTCCCCAAACACTTTTTAGGACAATAACTTGCATATTAGCCTTTATAATTAACACTTTAGATTTCGAACGTTCGAGTCCATTGTATTTAATAGGGTTCTAAAGTTCACACGAACATTCTGTCTGTTCGCAGGTTCTGGTGCGAACCGAACAGGGGGGTGTTCGGCTCATCCCTGGACTTTAATGGTGTGGGGCTCTTTTCTGGTTGACATTGTTCAAGGTAATCTCATGTGGAGGTTTTAGGTGCACAACACTGACCCGAAGGTAGAGAAAGAACTTTGCTTATACCGCACTGACACCTGTGGTGAAGGCCAGGCGTGGTGTCCCCGCTTCCTCCCCTCTAAGGTACCCCTAGACAAGAAGAGAAACGAGCTGATGCAGAGAGGGGAGCTGAGGAGGGCGCTACACTTGAATTAGGCTTTTAAACCTCTTTCACACTGGGGCGCTTTAACGTTAAAAATAGCGTCTGCAAAGCGCCCTGAAAGAGCCACTGCTGTCTCTCCAATGTGAAAGCCCCGAGGGCTTTCACACTGGAGCGGTGCGCTAGCAGGACGGTAAAAAAAGTCCTGCTAGCAGCATCTTTGGAGCAGTGAAGGAGCGGTGTGTATACCGCTCCTGCCCATTGAAATCAATGGGCACCGTAGCTATACCGCCGGCAAAGCGCTGATACAGTGACACTTTGCGTTGGTTTTAACCCTTTCTCGGCAGCTAGCGGGGGGTAAAAGCGCCCCGCTAGCGGCCGAATAGCACCACGAAATTGACGGTAAAGTGCCGCTAAAAACAGGGGCGCTTTACTGCCGACACACCCACCATCCCAGTGTGAAAGGGCCCTAAAATGAATGTCCGATCGCTGCTGTACACGAGTATATGGTGGTGCTAGTGTAAACACGAGTACAGTGTACAAGCTTTTGCTGAAAATAGAAAATTTGCATTCTAATGACAGGCTGTACGCTACACCTGGGCTGACTTGTGTGCAGGAAATACAGATGTGGTTACACTGAATGAGCTTTTTTTATGTATTTTACGTGAACTGATCTAAAATGTACAATTTGTTGGTGCAGGGAAAACTACAGGTATTAACTTGCCTCACCCTAGATGGAAATCATGGTGAGTTCATCTAGGGGAGGGGACGCTGTGAGAGGATTGGGTCCGTGCCCCTTTCCTGTAAAGTCAGTGTGAGCTCTGAGAAACGAAACTAACCTGCCTATGATAATTCCCAGCATCCTTCACTCCACTGGGAAAGAGAGAATCACTCCCACATAAAGGAGGGGGGAGAGTTTAGGAAGAGACCGCTGCTACTTGCTCATATTGCTCAATATGGCTTTTACATTCTTGAATTTTGGTAATTTTTTCTGGAAATTGGCCAAAAAAAAATGTATTTCTCAAAATGTACAGGTTATCACTTTGTATGCAGGGCTCTTGCACACAGACATAATCAATTACTGATGTTTATATGCAGGAACTTGCCGGAAAAAGATGTCAGAAAGATCCTGAGTAAAAAAAAAACACTTCTGTAGTGGCCTCTTGTAAAGTTCCTCATCCTCTTCTAACTGCCAGTGTTTCAATGTATGCGTATACTCTCAAATGTACTTGCATATACACGTGTATACGCTTCAATTACTGCGCTCCACCATAAAAATGTTCAATTTGTTTTTGTGTCTCTGAACGCATCGCAGCTTTATGGATCTTTACCAAAGACACGAATGCATTGTGTGCGTATTTTTGTTCACATGCGTGTATTGCGTGCAAGATGTGTAAATTTAGAGGGAAAAGCAGATGTTGCCTTTGCTGACCATTTAAGCTGGGTTCACATATATGCGAATTAGATGCAGATTTCCCCGCATCAAATTCGCATGACAGGAGAGTGTGACCGGCCCTCAATGGAGCTGGTTCGCACAAGTTTGGGGTGGCCGTGGTCCGCATTTAAAAATGGTCCTGTGCTGTGTGTCTATGGTTCCGTTTCAGGTGCGAATTCAGGCAAAAATTTGGACCTGATTCGCACCTGAATGGGTGAACAGGGACGCACCGGACCCCATGCTGTCACCCGGGGCCTGCTACAGCATATGTGAACCCAGCCTCAAGATGCCTGGCTGTCTCTGGTCTGGCTCTAGGCTCCATTCATATTCCACACACACCCTGCCCTCGGCGTTGCATCGGGGCTCGTTTACACCTGCTTTTCTCTATGAAGTATGACCTGCGTTCAGGTCGCTCTTCAAAGAGAATTTGACAGGCTGTGAGGAACCATTGGGTCGCCTCTTTACCGCCTGTTTTAACCTCCTAAACATATTGTGCATAGGTTAGGGTGACCAGACATCCCCAGTTTCAGGGGACAGTCCCCGGATTGAGGACACTGTCCCCGGACCAAATCTGTCTCTGTTTTTGTCCCCGGATTGGATTTGAACAGAGGCTGGGGCAATTTCAAAGACAGTCAGTGCAGAATTAAAAAACAAAAAAAAAATCTGAATTACACCCCCCCGCTCTGCCGCTCCTACTAGCTTAGGGGGTGTATTTTATTCCATTATCTGTGCCCCTTTCTGATGATCATGTGGTCGGAGTGAAGGGAATATTTCTTACGTTTCGGGGGCATACCCATTCAGCTCCGCTCACGTGTTCTTCTGTCTTGACTCAAGTCCCGGCCAGCCACCTGCCTGCTTATCTCCTTGACTTCCCTGGTAGAGTGATCTTCCTCCTCTCCCCACCCAGTAGTAGCCGAGGCCCGGAGAGTAATGCCCCATACACACGATCATTTTTCATGCCGTTAAAAATGCCATTAAAAAAAATGGCCATTAAAAATGATCGTGTGTATGCTCCAGAGCATTTTTAACGACGTGAAAAACGGGCATTAAAAATTTCGAACATGCTCTCTTTTTTCACGTCGTTTTTCATGTCGTTTTTTTTAACGACGTGAAAAACGATAGTGTGTATGCTTTAACGACGTGAAAAAAATGCGCATGCTCAGAATCAAGTATGAGACGGGAGCGCTCGTTCTGGTAAAACTAGCGTTCGTAATGGAGATAGCACATTCGTCATGCTGTAACGGACTGAAAAGCACTAGACTGAAAAGAGCGAATCGTCTCTCAACAAACTTTACTAACATGAAGGGTGGCGCCATTCGAACGGAACTTCCCCTTTATAGTGCCGTCATACGTGGTGTACGTCACTGCGCTTTTCTTGAACATTTTTTAAAATGATGGTGTGTGTATGCAAGACAGGCTTGAGAGGAAACAAGAAAAAAAATGACGAGAAAAACGTCAGTTTTAAAAATGACATTAAAAATGATCGTGTGTATGGGGCATGAGACTTGACAGGCTGTGAGGCGTGCGGCGGCGACGGGCAGAGAGTCGCTGATTGCCGCCATTACTAGTACAAAAAAATAATAATTTGTCCCCGGATTTCATTTTAAAAATCTGGTCACCTTAGCATAGGTGTGGGGTGGTTGCAGCACAGACCTTTTCACTTGAAAAGGGTAACAGGGGGTATAATTTCTGCCTTGGCCGCGAAGCAAAGCATTGCGGCAGCGGGATGTGTACACTTCAGGCAGCTGCCTTTGCGGCATAAAGGAGCGTGAATGAAGGCCAGTAAAAATGTTTCACACTGCTGCGAATTCTATTGTGAATTTGAGCCGTTACGATTGCTCAAATTCGCAAGTCATTTAAATAACATTGTTTTACATTAGTGCCGTTCACATCAATGGAAAAAAGGGTCCTGTGCGAGTTTGATCCATGTGCGATGCGAATTCAGCTCTATAGACTGGCATTCCCTGAAATCGCGGCAAAATCGCAGCAGTGTGAACCTAGCCTTAACCACAAGATTTTTCCACCCCTTAATCAGAAGTGTAAAGGAGCCCTAAGTGTGGTCAGGGGACGACGGGTGCCTTTATAACTTTGAATCACTGACTTGGAAAACGTAATCAGAGGGCACGCTTGTCCCAGGTCAGTGCTCCACAAAGTATTGAAGATTTTGGATCAATATAACAACCGGGCAACGCGCTGCTTCAGAAAGAACTAAACAAATGTAGCCGAAAAGTCACCATGCAACCAAAAATAGGCTACAAATATTTATTTCTATTTCTATATATACTTCCTGATGGATTTAAATAAATCCATGTAGTAATCCCTTTTATTTTGTACATTTTTATATATATATACTGTATATATACATAGTTATTCAGGTTGAAAAAAGACACAAGTCCATCTAGTTCAACCATCACACACAGTGTTTGGTTGGCATTCATGTGGTTAACAGGATGTCTCTGCCCACCTAGGTGTAGAGGGGAAGGAGGCGCCTTCCTCTCCTACTGAAGGAGGGATTTCTATTACAGAACAGAGCCCAGCAGCAAGAGATCATTCTAAGTGGAAAGAGGACTGCAAACTGTTCAACATGGATCAAATCTTCAAGCACTTGGCAATTCTTGGTCTGATGTGCATAACAAGAGGTGAGTAGAAAACATGGAGAATCTGGCTGCAATGTCCATGAGGCTAGATGTACTTAGGAGAATATTAGAGTATACCTGAAAAACAACCACATTTTGGATAGAATAAGGGAGGGCTACTTGCTCTCACTTTCATTTCCCGTGACATTGGTGATCAGAACAATTAGGACTCGTTCACACCATGAGACGCGCCTGAGCGTCCGAGCGCACGCGCTTTTGTTGCACAATTCCTCACAGCCTAGTAACTTTATGGGTGCCCTGGTGTGCAGGCATGATTTTTTTTTTTTTTTTTTAATCGGTCCACACCAAATCGCAGTATCATGCTTTTTGTTGGGTGTGAATGCAAACATTTGCTAGATGCACTATATTACCAAAAGTATTGGGACACCTGCCTTTACACGCACATGACCTTTTAATGGCATCCCAGCCTTAGTCCATAGGGTTCAATATTGAGGCTGCCCAATAGCTATAACAGCTTCAATTCTCCTGGGTAGGTTGTATACAAGGTTTAGGAGTGTCTATGGGAATGTTTGACTATTCTTCCAGAAGCGCATTTGTGAGGTCAGGCACTGATGTTGGACGAGAAGGCCTGGCTCGCAGTCTGCGCTCTAATTCATCTCAAAGGTGTTCTATCGGGTTGAGGTCAGGACTCTGTGCAGGCCAGTCAAGTTCCTCCACCCCAAACTCGCTCATCCATGTCTTTATTGATCTTGTTTGTGCACTGGTGTGCAGTCATGTTGGAACAGGAAAGGGCCATCCCCAAACATGCATGAAATTGTCCAAAATGTCTTAGTATGCTGACACCTTAAAGCGGAGTTCCACCCAAAAATTGAACATCTGCTTTAAGTACTGGTGACCCCCCGACATGCCACATTTGGCATGTCCTTTTTTTTAGGGGAGGAGCGTTACCCTGTTTTTACAAGCATCCAGCTCCCCTAAATCTTCTGGGACACATTGCAGGTCCAAGAAGATTGCCCGGTCATTCACAGTATGCAGTGAGCACCCGGCTATGAAGCCACAGCTGGGCACCCACAGTTAGAATACTGGCGCCTCAGAGAGGAGGGGGAGAGGAGCGAGGCTTCCTGCAACCGCATTGCTGGACCATGGGACAGGTAAGTGTCTGATTATTAAAAGTCAGCAGCTACACTTTTTGTAGCTGCTGACTTTTAAATGGGTGGAACTCCGCTTTAAGAGTTCCCTTCCCTGGAACTAAGGGGCCAAGCCCAACCCCTGAAAACAACCCCACACCATAATCCCCCTCCACCAAATGATTTGGACCAGTGCACAAAGCAAGGGCAACAGACACACTTAAACCTTGTGGACAGCCTTCCCAGAAGAGTTGAAGCTGTATAGCTGCAAAGGGTGGGCCAACTCAATATTGAACCCTACAGACTAAGACTGGGATACCATTAAAGTTCATGTGGAGGCAGGTGTCCCAATACTTTTGGTAATATAGTGTATGTGGGGATGCCATTAAAGCGGCTTTAAACCCAAAAGCAAACACTTAGTATATTGCAGCTTACCAATACTTAGATGTGATGGCTGCATTTGTTTTCTTTTTTAGTCTTCTATTTTTACCTGGTAATCCAGCCAGCATGCCCGTCAAAAGAACAAACTCTCCAGCAGAATACATAAGTTACAAAGATGGGACAAACAATGTAACACTAGCAGGGGTGCTTACAGTGATCAGCTTTTTTTTTTTTTTTTGTAAAACCTTTATCCCAAAAGAAAAAAAACTGTTTGCTATAACTGATTATAAAGTGTCAGCTGGAGTTTGGCTTCAATGTGTTAGTGTATCTAAATCTTCTAATTCAACATTCCCCAACATCAAAGACTGATATTGCTGTCCAAAGGTGCCCCCCGTGTTCCTTCATCCAGAGTGGGGGCCCTTCATTACAGGATGTGTGATACTGGCCTGATCACCAGGTGGATACAGAGGGAAAATAAAACGAAGGCAGCCACCACATCTAATGATTGGTAAGCTGCAACATATGACATTTTTGGTTTAATACTGCTTTAAGAATTAATGGCACCCATGTGCGTCTGCAAAAGGCTACCACTTCTGTTTGGGAAATCGTGCAATAATACATGTGTTCCTGCACCACATGTTGTGTGAACAAGCCCTTAGAGCAGGGGTCTCAAACCTGCGGCCCTCCAGCTGTTGCGGAACTACAAGTCCTATCATGCCTCTGCCTATGGGAGTCATGCTTGTAACTGTTTAGCCTTGCAATGCCTCATGGGAATTGTAGTTCTGCAACAGCTGGAGGGCTGGAGGGCCACCAGTTTGAGACCCCTGCCTTAGAGATTATGAAGCTCCCTTTGGATACACAGACCGCAATAAAAACTTGACAGGGATTGTAACCCCTCAGCACTCAATCCAAATCTAAAAAAAAAAAAGTTTGCTTTTTTTATACTTTTAATTGTTTACTTTAAGGGCTCATTTACACCTGCTTTGCCCTCTGAAGAGCAACTTGTGTTCGGATTGCTCTTCAGAGGGCATTTGACAGGCAGTAAGGAGGCGTTTGTATCTCTTCCTTACCACAGCGTGGGCCCACTTGAAGTGCAATAGAGGGTATTATTCCTGTTGTACACCCAGCAATGGGGTTAAGAGGCAGTAAAACGTGGCTCAACCATGAGGTTTTACCTCCCACGTTGCCCATCACCAGTGTAAATGAGCCCTTATAATTCTGGCCATACATCCAGCAACGTTAAAATAAAACTTCAGTCGTGTTTAAAAAAAAATAAAAGTCAGCAGCTACAAATAGTGTAGCCAGGGAGGGGGAGGAGCAGACCAAGCTGACGTAAGTTTTGCCTAGGCAAGAATCGTGGGAGTGGATACCTGTCAGAAAAAGGTACCCGTTCCCAGAAAAAAAAAAACTATTTTGTTAGAGGAGGAGGATGATGAGTGGAACTTTTACTATGAAGTGAAGGTCCACTTTAACCACTATAGCCGAATGACGGCTACAGTGCGGCCGGCCAGTTCTGGGAGGCTGTTGTATGACGTCCTCCCGTGATCGCGCAGGCGGCATGTTCTGTGATCGCAGATTTCGGTAAAAAAACAATCAGCAGCTCTTTACCACATGATCAGCTGTGTCCAATCACAGCTGATCACGATTTAAAACGGAAGCCGATTATTGGCATTCCTTTCCTCATGCTGACAGAGAGCCGATAATCGACTTCTGTAAAAGGGACATCTACACTGATAATCGGGGGCACTAATTATCTCTGTCCTGATTATCAGTGCAGTCCCAACTGTGCCCACCAGTGCTGCCTCATCAGTGCCCATCGGTGCAGCCTTGTCAGTGTACATCAGTGAAAGAGAAAAATTACCTGTTTGGAAAATGTTATAACAAACTATAAAAAAAAAAAATTGTTTTGTTTCCAAATTTTCGATCTTTTTTTTTTGTTTAGCAAAAAAATAAAAAACCCAGTGATTAAATACCACCAAAAGAAAGCTCTATTTGTGTGAAAAAAAAAATTGGCAAGTGGTTAAAGTGGTTGTAAACCTCCCCGAAGACATTTTTACATATAGGTAAGCCTATAATAAGGCTTACCTATGTGTACTGAAAATATCTCCTAAACGTGGAGATATTTACCTTGTAGTGCGCCAATGAGGTCATCGGCGCATGCGCAGTGAAGAAATGGCCCTTTGTGCTTCCCCAGTGTGTGTCGTGACTGGCGACTCCCGCGCACAACGCCCCTGTCCCCGGTGGCTCGCACTCAGTAGCGAACGCTCACGCAAGTCCCACCCACATATGTAAATGCCGTTCAAAGCACACATGTGAGGTATCGCCGAGTGCATTAGCGCGGGAGCAACAATTCTAGCACTAGACCTCCTCTGTAACTCTAAACTGTCGCCTATTGAGATTTTTAAGTACCGAAGTTTGGCGCCATTCCATTAGTGCGTGCAATTTTAAAGGGTGACGTGTTGGTTATCTATTTACTCGGCGTAACATCATCTTTCACATTATACCAAAAAAAATTGGGCTAACTTTACTGTTTTTTTTTTTTTAAACGCGTTTGAAAAATTGTTGCGCAAATACCGTGCCAGATAAAAAGTTGCAACGACCACCATTTTGTTCCCTAGTGTGTCTGCTAACAAAAATATATATACTGTTTGGGGGTTCTACATAATTTTCTAGCAAAAAAATTATGATTTTTACATGTAGGAGAGGAGTGCCAGAATAGGCCCGGTATGGAAGTGGTTAAGGCAGTTTCCACTAGGTTTAAACCGCTAAAATCACCAAACAGATCTGACTGTTAAAAACAGGTTGCCTTTGTTCCATTATTTATTTATATTGTGCAAGAGGTTTTGCATATATATCAAGTTTCAGACGTTTGTTTTTTGGGCTGGGCAAGGGGCGGGGAGCAATTCAAGAGGAGGAGAGGAGTTCTTCTGGTGCAAACGTGTTTACAGGCACTCTATGGGGAGATAAACACCCAATGAGGCAAAATATTAACAAAATAGCTCTTGTACTTCTCTGAGCATAAGTATACAAGCAACTGAGTGTTGAAATGTGAACAGGCATAATTACAAACCATGGGATTCTGCATGTTGAGCATAGTCCGGCATTGGGAAACGCACTGCAAAACACTCAGGTGTGAAGGGAAACTTAAGCCAACCATATATGGATCAAGAGACCGACTGAATTTCTATGCGTGTATGAGCTGGCTGATTGTACGCATGTTAAATTGATCAACTTGGGTACAACCAGCCTCTCTGATTTTTCTACGTGCGACTACTGCCAGCGGATATAGCTGCTAAAAGTATTCATTGTATTCTGCCTGCTAGGAAGGCTCCCTGCGCCTCCCCTGCCGGCAGAATACAACTGCGCTGCGGGAGGCATTCCCTCATCAACACTGACTGTGTTGATGGGGGAATTGAGTGATTTAAAAAAAATAAGTTTTTTTTTTTTTCTTTCCTTCCACCCCGAAAGGATTCATCTATGGCTTGCCGTAGACAGTTGTCACCAGAACAAGTGTCACCACTGAAAGAGTTCCCCTGTATTCCTGTTACAACTCCAAATTTTTGATTTTAGCTCGCATTCAGTACAGTTGAATGTGTTCACCAGAGCACATAAAAAGGTAGTTTTTTTTCAGTGGAGACACACACAAAGTAACATAAACTTAACAGACATTCTAATACATACCTACTCTATACAAAAGTAAAAAGGAAAGTTTAGGCTTTAGAATGGAAATGCATACAGGGAGTAATATGTGGGGGGGGTGGCTGTTGCTAACTTTTGTCTGGAAATACTATTTGCTGGGCTATCTCTAGTTATAGTACTTCAGACTACAGTGCCTCGTACACACGACCGGTTTTCCCGTCGGGGAAAACTGCCATGAGAGCTTTTGGCCGGGAAAACCGGCCGTGTGTATGCTCAATCGCAGTTTTCCCAACGAGAAAACTGCGGGGGGGAAAAAAAGAGAACCAGCATTATTTTTTCCCGTCGGGATTCCCGGTGGACTTTTTCCCATCGGGTAAACCGGTCGTGCGTATGCTTTTCCAAGGGGGGGGGATGCGCATGCTCGGAAACAAATCAACAGATGCTCAGAAGCATAGAACTTCATTTTCTCGGCTCGTCGTAGTCTTTTACGTCACCCTGTTCTTGGCAGTCAACAGTTTACCGGAATTTTGTGTGACTGTGTATGCAAGGCAGTCTTGAGAGGAATCCCGTCGGGAAAAACGTCGCCTTTTTTTTCCTGCCGAGAAAAACGGTTGTGTGTACGAGGCATCAGGGTGCATTCCCACTTGCATATGCACTTGCTTAGCGATTATATGCAAAAAAAAAAAACACAGTGGTTCCTGCGATTAGCCCCATTGAAAGCAATAGAAGGCTGCTGATCACTCGCATGAGTGACTTGCATACGAGTGGGCGAGATTAGCTGCGAGCGCTGGGAGCCTCCTATTGCTTTCGATGGGGCTGCTTCTCCCAACTAATCACAGGAGCCCTGGCTGGGGTTCTCGCATGTAATTGCCAAGCAGGTGTATTTGCAAATGTGAATGCACCCTAACAAGCATGCAGATCAGAAAAATCGGAACTCCAAATATGCATCTTTGCTTGGAGTGATGAACTTAGGCTTCATGTACATGTCTTTACAGGGGCCATACAGTATGCAGAGCCTGCGTCACGACGTTCTTGGGACCTGCTGCTTCCACGTACAGCTCCCAACTGAAATGCATTAGAAGAGGTGGCTGTATGTCCTTGTGCACTAGGGGTTGTTTAAAGCACAAGTATGCGCACTGACTAGGGTTGCCACCTCACCCCTTTAAACCCGAACACATATTCATTACACAGGTTTTGTGGCTTATTAAGGTGGTAATTAAACTCGGTGCCTTATCTGCATTAAATTAACCCCAGAACCTGTGTAATTACTGTGTTCGGGTTTAAAGGTGGCAACCTTGGCACTGACTTATTCTGCTAACCACACTATCTGTTCCGGTGCACAACCACATGTTCATGAAGCCTTAAAGTGGTTGTAAAGGATCGTTTTTTATTTTCTAAATGGGTTCCTTTAAGCTAGTGCACTGTTGGTTCACTTATCTTTTCCTTTTGATTTACCTTCTAAATGTTTTTACTCTTTCGTCCATGGACCGACACAGCTTCTCTATTGACAAAGTGGGTATTATCCGTTAATTAGGAGTGACTAGGCAGAAAAACTTGTAAAAAGTGTTGCATCACACCTTCTACAGTACCGCCCAGGGGGCGGACCCTCTGGGTATACCCTCTCAGTCTGCACATCGCAGATCAGTTTTTTTCTGTCTAGCAAGGAGTAGGACATGGCTCCCTTCGGGCTCATTGGTCCGGGGAAAAAAGATATATATATTTTTATTTTTTTGCTACATTTGTTGTTTCCTGCGATCTTCGATCAACTGCCGACTGGGTGACAGGCTGGATCCTCGATCCTTGTAGTCTCCCCAGTTTCGGCCATCGAGCGTGTGCCGACCCTAGCTACGCGCTGGGTTTTCCACGACATGCCCGTCGCTCCACGGGTGGCCGGTGAGCCTACGCTCCAGGGCCTGCATCGGACCGCTCAGCTTCGGCTGACCTTACGGCCGAGTCGCAGCAGCCTGGCCGGTGAGCTTACGCTCCAAGGCTTGCATCGGACCGCTCAGCTTCGGCTGACCTTACGGCCGAGTCGCAGCAGCCTGTCCGGTGAGCGTCATGCTCCAGGGCATACATATGATCGTCCCTTCTGGGTCCAATCACAGCATGCCTGGCCAACAGTCACCTTCCGTGCGCGGACGATGATCTGTTTGGAATGTCTTCCAGCAGAATACATGCAGGATAGGTAAGTAAAACTCCCCTGCCTCGGCTGGGTGATTTAGCTGGACATTCCTGGAGAGATCAAGTAAGTGGTTGTGGCCCCTTTCTTCCCTCTCTCCCTGCCTTTCCCTCCTCCCTGGGCTTCTAGCTAAAGGTTGCTGGGTGCTGGGGGTCACCTAGGGGGTCCCACTGGAGCGGGGCTGGCTGTAACTAACATTTAAAAGAAATGTCATTTTTGCTTACCTGTGTTTCTGTGTCTCCATGCTGTCGGCGGCCATTTTGAGGTGGTCCATGCCAAGTTTGGCCTCTTGTAACTGCCTGGCGGCCATCTTCCTGTAGTTCGGCCACACCCACTGGCCCCTATCAGGTGATCGGCGGCCATGTTTGTCCACCCTGTATGCAGATATTGCCGTTCGGCGGCCATCTTTTTTGTGGGCTATGGCTGCCTGACCTCTATCTTCTGTCGGCGGCCATTTTCTTAGAGCCCACATTATCTTCCATACAGACGGTTTTGGCAACCATTTTGCGAGAGCCTCCGGCCTCTAGGGTGCATTACACTGGCGCGAAAATTCACACAGGAAGTGCTGATAAAAGAAGCAGACTGACACAGCAGCAAGGGGACAGCATCATAGGCGCAGCATAGCAGTACCTATCCAGGGTGGTGAGTCCTCTGGGTGACCCAGCATCTCTGCAGCGCAGGAGGGTGGCCTATTGATATCTTGCCTGGAGCCCTGTGAGTGTCAGCGTGTGGTCAGCATGGCATCTGAGCCAGATGTCTTCTCCCCTGAAACACCAGATTTAGCAGCTGGTGTCCCTGAGGTGTCTATGGACGCTATGTCGGCAATCCTAGAGGCGTTTGCTGCCAGGGTGGAAGCAGCACACGGGAATACAGGGGGTAGTAAACGCCCCATCCCCTGCAAGCTTCTGGGGATAATTCTGGTGCAGAACCAGGTCCAGCTATGGCTCGGGGCCCAGATTCTGACGCACCAGAGACTGCAGACCGTGACCGGACAGTGAGAATGACTCAAAGTCCAGGTCAGTACGCGAGACGGCTTTGGTATCTGACCTTATTACTGCAGTGCGGGATATGCTAAAATTGGAAAATACTGCAGAAGCAGCAGAGACTCCGGTCCACTTGGGTTTCATAGACCTGCCCGCACTGCTAAGGTGTTCCCTTGTGTGTCTTTTGATAAACTCTTATACAAGGAATGGGAGAACCCACTGAGGGTCTTTACAGCCCCAAAGAGGTTTGCGGTACGGTACCCCTTTTGAGGAGAGTTTTCTGAAGAAATGGACCTCTCCCCCCTATAGTGGACCCTCCGGTGTCCAGACTTAATAGAGCCACCACAATTCCTGTAGAAGGGGCTCCTGTTTTCTAGGACCCTGTGGATAAGAAGGCTGAAGCACTCGCTTGCTACCTATACTCAGTGGTAGGCTCGGCAGTACGCCCGGCATTGGCGGGGGCCCTAGTGTCTCACACACTTACTGAATGGGCAAGATTGCTACTCCAGGGGTTAAGGAGCGAGATGCTCCTCCTGATGAGATAACATTGGCCGACCTGTTGGTCCAGGGCCTTAGGTTTGTCTGCGAGTCAGACATGAATACTATTCCCCTGCTGTCTAAAACTTCGGTTTATGCAGTAGCAATACGCCACCTGATCTGGCTAAAAGGCTGGTCTGCGGACCAGACTTCCAAGAAAGCCCTGTTGGATCTGCCTTTTAAGGGCGACAGACTTTTTGGGGCTTCTCTGGATGACATCATCAAGGATGCCACAGGAAGTAAAAGCACTTTGCTTCCCCAAATTAGCAAGGGTAAGGGGCCACGCCAAGGGCAAGGGCCCTCCTTTACTGCACACAAGTGGTTTTTTCGTCCCCCTAGGGCGACAGGGAAAAGACCCCAGGCCGATAAAGCGCCTGCCCAAGGACAAAAGCGTCCCTGGTCCCGCATACCCAATAAGCCTGCGGACAAATTTGCGTCCGCATGAAGGTCCACCCCCACCCAGCTCTCGGGTGGGGAGACGTCTTCGCAAATTTGCGACTCAGTGGACAGCACTAATCTCCGACAGGTGTGTTTGCGAAGTAATCTCCTCAGGCTACAAGATAGTTTCTCTCTTGTCCACCGGACAGATTCAACACCTCCAATCTCCAGCTACTACCGACCCGTCGGGAGGCCCTGTATGGGGCGGTGCGGGGTAGTTATTCCAGTTCCAGAACTGGAACGGGGTTTTTACTCAAATCTGTTCATTGTGCCGAAGAAGGAGGGGGTTCGTCCAAGCTTGGATCTCAGAGCCCTCAATTGCTTTGTGAAGGTACAAAGTTTTCGGATGGAGTCGGTTCGATCTGTAGTCACGGCTCTCCATCCGGGGGACTTTCTGGCCTCCTTGGACATCAAGGACGCATACCTGCATAACCCCATATACTCCAGACACCAGAGGTTTCTGCGATTTGCTATCGGGAAGAACCACTACCAGTTTGTGGCCCTCCCGTTTGGCCTTGCCTCAGCACCCAGGACGTTCACCAAGGTGCTCGCTCCGATTCTGGCACTTCTAAGACAGCGGGGTATCGCTATCACAGGTTACTTGGACGACCTTCTGCTGAAGGGCCCTTCAAGCTCAGAATTAGAGGTAAGCGTGTCCATTACCTGTCAGACTCTTCGAGACTGTGGTTGGATACTAAACACGCAAAAGTCAGTATTGGTGCCCACTCAACGCCTAGTGTACCTGGGGTTGATTCTGGATTCCTCAGAGGCAAAGGTATTCCTCCCTGTGGAGAAGTTGCAGACCCTCCGGGCTGCAGTACGGCAGCTGACTTCCAGGAATTGGTCGTCACTCCGTTTTTGCATGCGAGTGTTGGGCCTCATGGTAGCCTCCTTCGAGGCGGTCCCATATGCTCAATACCACACTCGAGTGTTACAGAGGGAAGTTCTGTCCAGATGGAACAGATGCCCTTCATCTCTGGATTATCAAATCCGAGTGAGCCACCTAGTCAGGAGATCCCTGGTATGGTGGCTGACAGCACCGGCTCTAATGGCCGGGAAGTCATTTCTTCCGGTTTACTGGATAGTGATCACGACGGACGCCAGCCTTACAGGTTGGGGGGGAGTCTGGGGTGTCCAGTCGGCGCAAGGTCGCTGGACCCCAGAGGAAGCCCTCCTGCCGATCAATGTCCTGGAGATCCGGGCGATCAAGCTGTGCCTCTTCAAATGGTCTCAGAGACTGCAAGGGCGTCCAGTCAGGATCCAGTCAGACAACGCCACAGCAGTGGCATATGTCAATCATCAAGGAGGAACAAGAAGCTCAGCTGCAGCATCGGAGATCGCTCGCATCCTGAAGTGGGCAGAGAGGAGCGTACCGGCACTGTCGGCCGTGTACATTCCGGGTGTGGAAAACTGGCAGGCGGACTACCTGAGCCGCCAGATGCTGGACCAGGGAGAATGGTCCTTACACCCGGAGGTGTTCCAACTCCTCTGCCAAAGATGGGGCACACCAGACGTAGATCTTCTGGCTTCCCGACTCAATCGGAAGGTATTGAGGTTTGTGGCCCGGTCAAGAGACCCATGGGCAGACGCAACGGACGCGTTGGTAGCATCGTGGGGCCAGTATCGGCTAATCTATGCCTTCCCTCCCTTAAGGCTTCTTCCTCTTCTGCTCCGCAGAGTGGAGGCAGAGGGAATTCCAATGATCCTAATCGCTCCAGATTGGCCTCAGCGTCCTTGGTACGCCGATCTAGTACGTCTGGTAGCAGACGTCCCCTGGCGCCTACCACTACGGAAGGACCTGCTGTCGCAAGGTCCCATATTCCATCCTGCTTTACAGTCATTGGCTTTAACGGCATGGCTGTTGAGAACCAGGTACTGAGAGACCGGGGCCTGTCAGACTCAGTAATTTCTACTATGAGAAGTGCTCGGAAACCGTCCTCTAGGAAGGTCTATCACCGCACTTGGAGGGCCTACATCTCCATGTGTGAGGAAATGAAATGGCATCCGCGTACCTATTTGGTTTCCAGAATCCTGCTGTTTTTACAGCATGGGGTAGACCAAAGGCTTGCCCTAAGTACGATTAAGGGACAGATATCTGCCCTGGCTGTCTTTTTTCAGCGACCCCTGGCGACTCACTCTCTCGTGAGTACATTTGTGCAGGGGGTTCGACATGTGGCCCCTCCGGTCTGCCCCCCGTTACCTCCGTGGGACTTGAACCTGGTCCTCTCGGTGCTTCAGAAGGCACCGTTTGAGAATATTAGAGATATTCCCCTGTTGACACTTTCTCAGAAGGTGGTCTTTTTGGTGGCTGTTAGGTCAGTTAGACGAGTCTCTGAGCTGGCAGCCTTGTCCTGCAAGGCTCCCTATTTGATTTTCCACAAGGATAAGGTGGTGCTGCGGCCGCAGCCTTCCTTTCTTCCGAAGGTCGTTTCGGCTTTTCATCTCAACGAAGACATTGTACTTCCATCCTTGTGTCCTCAGCCGTCGAATCCTAAGGAGTCGGCGTTGCATTCCTTGGACGTTGTCCGAGCTTTGAGAGTATACATATCTGCTACTTCCCTGTTCCGGAAGTCAGACTCACTGTTTGTTTCGGTGGCTGGTCCCAAGAAGGGCCAAGCAGTCTCATCGGCCACCATCTCTAGGTGGATCCGACAGATAGTAATCCAGGCTTACGCCTTAAAGGGTCAGGCGCCCCCCTTTCCTGTCACGGCGCATTCGACCAGGGCAATAGGTGCCTCTTGGGCTTTCTGACAGCAAGCGTCTGTTTCCCAACTATGTAAAGCGGCGACTTGGTCGTCCGCTCACACTTTCACAAAATTCTACAAAGTTGATGTAGGTGCATCTTCGGATGCCTCTTTCGGCCGCAAGGTTTTGCAGGCGGCTGTTTAGAGTTGCAACTCCTCCGTTGGAGGAGTGCTGTTTTGTGTTTTGGGGTGAAGTTTGTTTTTATGCTGTTACCACCCCTCGTTTTTTTCTCTGACACTGCTTTGGGACGTCCCACTTTGTCAATAGAGAAGCTGTGTCGGTCCATGGACGAAAGAGTAAATAGGATTTTTTACTCACCGTAAAATCCTTTTCTCTGAGTCCATGGACCGACACAGCACCCACCCCTCCTTTTAAGTTTGTACTGCTTTTTGACGAACTGATCTGCGATGTGCAGACTGAGAGGGTATACCCAGAGGGTCCGCCCCCTGGGCGGTACTGTAGAAGGTGTGATGCAACACTTTTTACAAGTTTTTCTGCCTAGTCACTCCTAATTAACGGATAATACCCACTTTGTCAATAGAGAAGCTGTGTCGGTCCATGGACTCAGAGAAAAGGATTTTACGGTGAGTAAAAAATCCTATTTTTTTTCTTTGTCTGAATTTCTCACTTCCTGTTTCTCCTCACTAAACTTCACACCATCATCTGAGTGGTGTGGAGTCAGCCAGAACAGGTTTACTTTAAACTCTAGCATAGCCTGCTGGATGTTTTGTAAGCTTAATCAAATTTTTTTCCTCTCAGCTCCAAGAAAATGCAATTTAAAAGAACTTTGACTTTTTTTTTATATATATATTTGACTCTTTTGGCAATATCTGTAGAATGCGTGCAGATGCATGACTTGTCTTGTGGCGTTGTTTGTTTTTTGTTTTTTTTTCTGCTCGGCTTTTACACCTGCAGGAAGAAGATTCATGTTACTTTGGTTAGGGAAGTGTAGTGCAAGCTGAAACAGAACAAAAAATAGCCTCTGGCATATGTGCTTTGTTAAAGCCTTAATCCAGCTAAAAATTACAAGATAAAAATCAATAGCCTGTTAGGAGTTAAAGCGGTATTTAAGCTGAACTTTACCCCTAAAAGCTTGACAAAAATGTTTTTTAGCAAGAAACATACATTCCACATTTATAATTATGATACCAAATTTAGTGTGTCCTGTAAATTGCCTCCAGCATTTTTCTTGTTTATTCTTGCCAGAAGCTGCCATTTGCTGAAGCCCAGAGTCCTTGAGCAGCAGTAAATCTCTAGGGTGTCAGCAGATCGACCTCTAGTGGGGTTTGTTTTTCGGCGAAATGCCAAAAATGGAGAGCAACTGAGCATGTGCAGAGCACAATCAGAGTATTACTGGATTTTAAACCATATGGTCACTTATTTTTAATGTTTTACATAGCCATACCTGCAAAAGGGGCCAATATGAAGTGATCTAGCAGGACTTAATTTTCTTACGAAAGCTCCACTTTAAAGCGGATGTAAACCCTCCATACACCCAGTGAAGTGAACAGCCTCAGATGATACACAGAGATTAACCAAATCTCCCTACATAGGTTTTACATCCATATCTGCTGTCTTCACATTTATATACTGTTTAGAAAGTTCAGATTGTGTTAGGAGATTTTCTGTTTAACACAGAGTGTGATGTCTGGGCTAAAATTGCTGATTGGAGGAAAGGCGCACACACCCCCTCTCATCATAGGCAGAGACTCTCAGAGGTGTTTTATAACAGGGCTAGCTCCCTGCTAATCTTTTTTAGCAACCACCCCCGACAGAAATTTCAGGCTGCTTTTATCTGATGTGTCCGAGAATTTGTCAGGAGTTATCAGGCTGATAACAGAGGAACGGTTCAGGAGAGAGCTATGGGACTTGGCTCTCTGAAGAGAGATAACAAAACACTGCAGATATGTGCCCAGCTCAAATTTCATGAATCGGGTTTACATCCACTTTAAGTCCAAAACCAAAAATGTGCTCTATTGCAGCTTACCAGTCCTTAGATGTGCTGCCTGCATTCGTTTTTATTTTTTAGGCTTTTTTCCTCTTGTTTTTAACTGGTAATCTTGCCAGTAACACGTCTCCTTTATTTGGGTGCCTACACTCTGGCTGAAGGAGCAACAGGGACACCTTTTGGACTGCAACATTGTCGACCTGGGGGGAGGGGATTGTTAGATGCACTAGCAGATTTAGATACACTAAATTAAAGCCAAACCCCAGCTAACACTTTGGCCGGGTTCACATCTGTGCGCTGCAGATTTAATTTATCCTGTTTTTATGCACATTTTACACACTTTTTTTAGGTGCGCTGCCATTATTATCTATTAGAATGCATGTTTTATGAAAGTGCATCAAAAATACAGCTTGCAGGACTGAATTGCTACCCGCCAATTGCTGCCAAGCTGTTTTTCCATGAGGACAGTTCAATACTGGTTTTAATATAGGTCTGTGACGTCACTGGTTTCTCTAAGTCCATCCAAGTTTTATCCTGTGTTCAGCCCTGATGAAGGAGGTGTTGCCCCTGAAATGCATTGGCTGTTTTTATTACTTTTTTTCTCCACAAAGGAAATTATTTTGCACTCCTTGTTTTGTGACTTTGGTCATGCTCTTCCTTCTGTATTTCTATGGTTTGAGCTGTTGAGTGCCTATCGAGGGAAGTCTTGCTGCGTTGAAGCTGCCTCGCCAGAGCTAATGAGCTTGTTTTGAAGTTTTCCATCATCCAACCAAATTTGCTGCAAATCTCAAAGTTCCCAGCTCCTTTCTGAGTATGTTGTTCTGATGATATGACAGATGAGATATTCTCGTTATATCATCCGTCCCGCACCTTCACCATTCTCGCCTGATCCCAGGTGCACAGCCAACAAAGACACCGCACAAATCAATAGGCAAAAATGGTTAGCACACCAAATTGAGAAAAATTCTCTGTATGGGAACATCATCCCCCCCTGCCCCAATGTCTCTCTGTCCTCAACTGCAACTAATCAAGCACAGACTGTGCTTGATTAACTGCTACACCTGACCTGAACCCAAAATGCTCATTACTTCCAGGAACATTCATCACAGAGGAGATCTGGAAATGGGTGTTCCTTGATCTTCTACCGCTCAGCACCTTGAAGTGAGTTACTGTGGTCCCTGGGTTGCCAGATGAACAGGGATCTACTGCAGATGGTGGCAGGCAGGGGGCGCCCAAATCGTTTTTTACTGAATAGCTGATCGCTGGCTAAAAAAACTGTATCAAGCTCATGGCTGCAGCTGCAGATTGGGGCTTGTTTTGAATCTAAAACATTAGGACATATGCAAAAATAATTATTTGATGCTAAACCAACATGTAGAAACCCTAAAAAAATTCTAGGGTGTAAAAGGTTTAAATTGCTGGGGATAAACTGGTTATGCAGGAAAGGGGCTTTGTTCCATTTCTTGTGTGGTGGTGTTTTTTTTTTTTTTATTATAAAGTAGATCTATCTTCTTCCTCCTGATCTTTTACAATGGGGAATGAACAAGCAGCGCTGCTCGTTGGGTCATTCATTTATAGTAACAGACCACTCCGAGTTGTAGCTCTCTGTTTGCCTATCAGGGCTGTACAGCCTGGTCGATGGATCACATAGTTCTGCAGCACTGTGAGCTTTCATTAAGAATGACTGATCAGCTATCTCGGGTTGGTGCCATAAGTAACACAGCCTGACATTGCTTGTCACCTCTTCATAAAACAGAATACTCGCACACGTGTTGTGAAACGAACCAAGCTGGACCAATGTAACCATGAGAAAAATCTCTATCTGTTGGGAATTCAGCTTTAAGGATTTTCATAAATGTTTATTATTTACTTTCTCTAATTGAATGAGCCAATTATCTGCTTATTTTGTTCCAGTTGTGGCTGATGACTGTGCACCCTATGTGGGAGAGGACTTTTCCATCCATCAAGGTCAGACCTGTATTCTATCCTTCTGTTCAGGGTCATGCACAAATCGGTATTGTAATATAATCCCTGGAACCCAGCTGGATCAGTCCCAGTTCTTGTGCATTTTGAACAAGTAAGAAGACATTGCATATACTTATGAACTGAAACATTTTAAAGCCTCTCCTCCACTACTTAGTTTGTTTGCATCTTAGTGAGCACTTCAACCAGACAAGTTAGCAGCAAAAGGCACTCCTTTCTTTCTTCCATTTCCTCCTCACTTTTTTCCATTCTTTTTCCATTCTCCCCTCTTCCACACAACATTGTCCTGGGGGCACCTGCAACCACACTGAGGGTGGTGAAGCAGATCCTTCCCCCTACTCCGCCATTTCCAGGATCCTTCCCAAGGTAGGTGTTTTTCTGAAGTGGCTGAAGTGGATAAAAATTCCCTTAATAATCCTCATAACCATCTTCCTAATGCCTGCTGGCTTTGCAGCTGTTCCCATTTGAGTTTGTGGAATCTACTCCCTCCCTTAAAGCGGAGCTCCACCCTAAAGTGGAACTTCCGCTCATCGGAACCCTCCCCCCCCCCTCCGGTGTCACAATTGACACCTTTCAGGGGGAGGGGGTGCAGATACCTGTCTAAGACGGGTTTTGGCACCCACTTCCGGGAGTCCTCTCTGCGGGAAATCTGTGGGAAGCATGTCACTTCCCGCAGAATACCCGTGGTGTTCTGGCAGACACTCGGCTCCCAGAACACTGGAGGACCAGTCAGAACGGCGCAGCGCGACTCGCGCATGCGCCGTAGGGAACCGGGCAGTGAAGCCGCAAGGCTTCACTTCCTGGTTCCCTCACCGAGGATGGCGGTGGGGGCAGCGGAGTGACGAGCGATTGCTCGTCCTCTGCTGCGGACGTCGCTGGACTCCAGGACAGGTAAGTGTCCTAATATTAATAGCAGCTGCAGTATTTGTAGCTGCTGGCTTTTAATATTTTATTTTTTCGGCGGAGCTCTGCTTTAAGTGGTTAAAGTGCTACTTTGAGTTTCAAGGCTTCACCCTGGGAAAGGGCAGGCAGCCTACGGCTATAGTATTGTATGCTTAAAGTGGACCTTCAGCCATTTTTTCAACCATTAAATCTTCTGCCCTTGTTGTTTCAACTTTGGATAGTAAAACTTATTTTTTTTTTTTTTTTTGCCAGTAAATACCTTATACAGCCCACTTTCTGTTTCTTGTCTGGTCATTAGCCTAGGCTTATGACATCATGCGCAGCTCTCGCTCTTGTGAAAGTATCCCAGGAAGGGAGGGGGGAGAGCTATAAGAGGGCCAATGAGAGCTGCAGAGCTGGAGGAGTGCCTCTGTGTAAATGGCCAATGTATATATACAGTGGCTGGTCCTTAAGTGGTTAACATTCACCCCACCTGCTCCATCTTCCCACGCCAGGTTCAGACTAGAGCAGAATGTTTCCACTTGCTATCACTACTTTACTTTTTCTTTTTTTAGCATTACTAACTGATTTAAAGAGTACTTGTAAAAAGCACTTTCTTACCTTGGCTCCTTTTTCCATGGATCTGGTCCTCTGAAGCCTGCTCTCTTCAGTGCTGTGTCTGGCGCTTGCTCTGACATAGGGGACCATGCATGGCCAGTAAGTGAGAATGCTGAGCACTAGCTGCTGGGGGAGTAGAGGGTGAGGTAAGTGAAAGTGCATAGACAAAAACATTTAAGCCTTGCACTGAGGGAAGACCTGAGGGATTTTTAAAATTTTATTCAAATTTAATTTAATAAAATGCTTTTGGAGTAAAAAATTCAGTGCAATGGAACCGTTCTAATCGGAGTGACTCAAGTCGCTCCAACTTAGAAAAAAGGCTCCTGTGCCATTTGGGGGCGACTTCAGAGCAAATTGCATTGACTTCTATTACAGAAGTTGTTTGCAAGCCGCGCTGTACGAGGCCACTTCAGAGTCATGCGACACTCCCTATGCTTTCCCATTCACAGATAACACACATTGTCAATATGGCTACTGTGACTTCACCCTTTATAGTGAGGGAGCTGACTTATTCAGAAGCCCCCCTTGTTGGCCTTTTTGAGCCAGCTGACTTAAGAGAAGGCAGCGCATTATGGTTACAAAGAATTCAGTCTGGCAAATTTCTGCATAAATTCCCCAGTATCATGAACCTTGAGCATGCAAGGTTTGCCTTGAACCCCATGATGGTGGTGGACCCAAACCCGATTGTCTGGAATCTTTGTATTGCTCTGTAAATTACCCTGTCTACATGCATCTTTCCTAGTTTTAAACTCATAAAAATAACTTCCATTATTGCTTTTCACATGACACTTGCTTTCTGGTTTCTGTATGGCTTGCCATTATAGCGCAGACTGTTTTCTTTAACCACTTGCCGCCCGCCATATAGCAATATGACGTCGGCAAAGTGGTTCTGTTATCCTGACCGGACATCCTATGACGTGATCAGGATAACAAACCGCCGCGTGGCGATCGCTGTTGTGGTGTGTCAGTCTGACACGCCGCAACTCTGATCTAGGTAAAGAGTCCCTGATGTCCATTCACAGCTGATCACCATAGAAAACAGAGCCGTGTATCTGCTTTTCCTCACTTGCGTCTGAGAGACGCGAGTAGAGGAAAACCGATCAGCTGCTCTCCTGACGGGGGGGGGGGGTCTGCACTGATTGATTATCAGCGCAGACCACCAGGGATGCCGCCAGGACCATCAGGGATGCCAATGTGCGCGCACATATGATGCCAATCAGTGACCATTAGCAATACCTGCCAGTGCCTCCATAGCAGTGATGCCCATCCATGCCCATCAGTACCGCCTATCAGTGCCACCTCATTGGTGCTGCCTTATCAGTGCCCATCAGTACCGCCTTATCAGTGCCTGTCGGTGCAGCCTCATCAGTGCCCATCAGTGAAGGAGAAAATTTACTTATTTACAAAATTTTATAACAAACGAAAAAAAAAAATTCTGTATTTTTATTTTTTTTTGTTTAGCAAAAAAAATCCCAGATGTAATCAAATACCACCAAAAGAAAGCTCTATTTGTGGGAACAAAATGATAAAAAATTTGTTTCGGTACAGTGTAGCATGACCGCGCAATCGTCATTTACATAGTGACAGCGCTGAAAATTGGCTTGGGCAGGAAGGAGGGAAAGTGTCCGGTATTGAAGTGGTTAAATTGAGACACTAGGTACCAACCTATACACAAAACTGAGCTTTTCTATGGGTTCGTTTTACAGTGAGTGGTAAATAATCTTTTTCCCAGTGTTTATTGGAGCATGTAAAATCCTGTCTTCTAAGTACGGGTATATCTCCAGCCTCAAGGAGGTTGAACAAAAGAGACAAGGCAAATGGCACAGCACAAGCCCAGTTTAGCTTGGTGTCCTGAGGAGGCAAAATATCTCTCTTCGACTTTGAAGAGTTTTTAGCTGAAGATTCTTCTATAAGGCCTGCAGTAGCGTGTCAGAACCTCTGAGATCTCAGGCAAAGGTTGTCACTGAAGACGTCCTTGAGTAGTGAGTAGGCTGTTTACAAAGATGCCTGCTGTGTCTACCAGGGAGATATATATCACTGGAAGTGTTTTCACTAAAGCCTGGAACACACTGAGTTTTTTTTTTTTTTTCTGTTTAATCCAGCGGGTTGAATGGGGGGGGAAGTCCGCTCTGGTCAGAGCTGCTGTACTAACTATGCGAAGTGCAGCGATCTCCTCCGCTGAGCTATGGTGTTCTGGAACACTTGGATCAGTGCTCTCTGCCATTGGCTGAGAGCCCTGATTGGGAGTCGGTCAGTTGTGGTAAGGGCCGCCAGGGTTTCTACAACGCTATTTGTCAGTCTGGATGGTCCTGCTAGAGGATCCTCAGCTTCCAGTGTGACCATCTCTTGAAGGATTTGCTAGATTATATAAGACTTATTCCGCTAAGGCACCCTTTGGGGATCCTCTGTTTCCTGTCACCTCCCTACTAAAGAGATAAATTGGCCTTCCAGCAATAAGCATCAGCATCTTGGGTATGCAAGGCTACTACCAGGTCCTCCTTTCACATATTCAACAAGTTTTATCATGTGGATGTGGCTGCAATGACTGATGCTAGATAGCTCTGTACATGCATAAGGAATAGGCACTAGTTTAGGCTGTGCCCTTTGCTTTGCCTAGTGTCCAACCTCCTAGAGGCAGCAGCTAACCCTTACATACAGATTAAGATTAGTTACTGTGCCCCCCAATGAAGTACTGGAGAAAGAACATAACTTTTTCTCTTATCGTCCATGGACTGACAAAGCTCTAATACTGAAACACGTGGGTATATGTCCCTGCTCGCAGGAGAAGATCTAGGCAGAATTTTAGATGTTAGAAACATACATTCTAGAAAAAAACTGAGCTGATGAGCCCTTCCCAGGGGGGCGGACCTTCCAGACATAACCCTCCTACCTGCAGCCAACAGCCTCAGTTTTTTTTCTTTCTAGCAGAAGGAGAAGACGTGGCTCTCTCGGGAGCCAGTCTCCTGGAAGATTTTATTTTTATTCCTTTTGGGAATTTTATTTTATTTTTGAGACCTTCAATCAACTGTCGGCTGGGAAACAGGTTGGGTACACTGATATCCTCGTAGTTTTCCCTGTCCGACCATCGAGCGTGCTGATCCTCGCCTTGTGTGCGTGAGACTCAGTTCACGACATGCCCCATGACTCCAGGGGTGGCCGGGTGGCTTTTATGCTCCCGCGGTCCTCACAAGATTGAACAGTACCTGCTGTATCTTTCGCGGTGGACGG
Organism: Rana muscosa; assembly: GCA_029206835.1. Lineage (NCBI taxonomy): Eukaryota > Metazoa > Chordata > Amphibia > Anura > Ranidae > Rana > Rana muscosa. The sequence goes on from CM055120.1 coordinate 414,860,522, forward strand.
GGCCGACGGCTACTCAGTACTACTCTGTGATAGGTCTGTCTGAAACAAGCCAGTGGGTCCCTATGGGACGGGTAAGTAGTCTCTCTCCTGCTTCAGGTGAGTACATGCTGGCTGTGTTTCTCTGTCTGGGGGGTTTCTCCCTGTCTCCCCCCTGTTATGCTGCTCTCTGCACCCTGTACTGGCGCTGTGCTGTGTGGGGGTATTTGGGGGTCACTCTGGCCTGGCGGGGGGTGCTCATATCTGTGTGCTGGGGCTGTGAGGTGTGAGTGTTTGGAGAAGCCACTAGCTGGCATGGCTATTGCTGTTTAATCTGCGCTCGGCAGCCATCTTGCCGCGGATCAATGGCGCTGCTTACACGCGGCCGGCGGCCATTTTCTTGAAGCCGCGGCACTTTCGGTTTTGGCCTCTATCGCCGCTGCTGCGGCGCGAATCTCCTCACACTCTCCTCAGACTTCACTCGTGCTGGCAGCGCGGTGACATACAGCAGAGCTGAGTGGTCCTTACAAGGGTTGGTGAGTCCTCTGGGTATCCCCTCCTCAGCCTCAGCACTGCCAGTGGGTGGACTGTATTATTCACTTTATAGTGTGTAAGGTCTCAGAGGGTGGCAAATAGGGAGTCTGGCTCACCTGATTCCCCACTCTTGCCAGAGACAACTGGCAGTGCTCCAGCAACTGCGGTCCCTATGGACCAGTTGTCAGCAGTCCTGGGAAAAAAATTATTGTCAGGATGGAAGCGGTGTGCGAGCAAGGGAGCTATAAAAGCTCCCTCTCCCCACACAATCTCACACATGGGGAGTGCTCTGATTCAGATATGGGCCTAGCTGCTGCTGCTCAGGACCCTAGCTCTGAATATTTTAATGTTTTTGAACAGGACATTCCTTGTGAGGAAGACTCCAGTTCTGAGTCGGTAAATGACAGGGCGCTTGTACTCATTGATGCTGTGAGGGACACTCTCAAGCTGGATGCTGTGGCTGAGGTACCTCTGGCGTACACTTTCTCCTTTTGGTTACATAGTTACATAGTTAGTCAGGTTGAAAAAAGACACAAGTCCATCCAGTTCAACCATAAAAAAAAAAAAGAAATATCGTACAATCCCATATACCCAATTCTATAAATTTCAAGCTTATCTTTTACACAGCTTCCTCACACGCTGCGTCGAGAGCAGCATGGATGATACAGTGGTACACAGTGCCCCCCCCCCCCCCCGGTTGTTGCAGCATGGGGGAGGGGACTTTATTCATTTATTTCTATAGTCCCTGTGAGCCTTCTGTGTGATATCTCTGAAGCAACAGGGTCTCTGCACCTGTGGTTTCCCGCCATTTCTTGGGAAACGCTCTGAGCTCTGACAGGACCACGGTCTGCAGTGTCAGAGGTTTTACCTGCATGCTGCTTCGGTAGCACATTTAAGCAGATTGGAATGATACAGAGAAGATTATGCGCCTCTGCGCCATAATTAAAACTTATCTTATAACTCTACACTGGATACATTCACAGTGTATGTATGTGTTATTGATCTCTGTATCTGCGCAGGTTTCCTCCCACGTTCCAATGCTGTGTCTTCAGTGCCATACACGATATAAACATACACAATATGTTTATACACGACTCTAAATACATTTACAGTATATGTATGTTTATACTCTCTGGGTCAGCGTGGGTGTCTTCCGGGTGCTCCGGTGTCCTCTTACGCCTTGGGCTCGCTGCACAGTTTAAACATGTTCCATATGTTTATCACGCATACTATAATACCTACGCGGTATGTGTATGCAGTCTGAAACTTGTGCGATTTGATTATCCACATGCTAAAATACCTACACGGTATGTGTGTACAGTCTGCGTGGGTTTCCTCCGGGTCCTCCGGTTTCCGCCCACGCTACATGACATGTGCGCCTTTGGTGCCATACACAGTATAAACATACACGTTATGTTTATACATAACACTAAATACATTCACAGTAGATGTATGTATTGTATTCTCTGGGTCTGGTGGTTCCTCCGGCTTCCTCACGCACGCCAGCAGTGTGCACACCTTCGGCGCTATGCACACATACAGTGGGGAAAAAAAGTATTTAGTCAGCCACCAATTGTACAAGTTCTCCCACTTAAAAAGATGAGAGAGGCCTGTAATTGTCATCATAGGTATACCTCAACTATGAGAGACAAAATGTGGAAACAAATCCAGACTATCACATTGTCTGTCTGATTTGGAAATAACATTTTTTGCAAATTATGGTGGAAAATAAGTATTTGGTCACCTACAAACAAGCAAGATTTCTGGCTCTCACAGACCTGTATCTTTTCTTCTTTAGAGGCTCCTCTGTCCTCCACTCATTACCTGTGTTAATAGCACCTGTTTGAACTTGTTATCAGTATAAAAGACACCTGTCCACAACCTCAAACAGGCACACTCTGAACTCCACTATGGTGAAGGACACCAGAAACAAAATTGTAGACCTGCACCAGCCTGGGAAGACTGAATCTGCAATAGGCAAGCAGCTTGGTGTGAAGAAATCAACTGTGGGAGCAATAATTAGAAAATGGAAGACATACAAGACCATTGATAATCTCCCTCGATCTGGGGCTCCACGCAAGATCTCACCCCGTGGGGTCAAAATGATCACAAGAACGGTGAGCAAAAATCCCAGAACCACACGGGGGGACCTAGTGAATGACCTGCAGATAGCTGGGACCAACGTAACAAAGGCTACCATCAGTAACGCACTACGCCGCCAGGGACCCAGATCCTGCAGTGCCAGCCGTGTCCCCCTGCTTAAGCCAGTACATGTCCGGGCCCGTCTGAGGTTTGCTAGAGAGCATTTGGATGATCCAGAAGAGAATTGGGAGAATGTCATATGGTCAGATGAAACCAAAGTAGAACTGTTTGGTAGAAACACAACTCGTCGTGTTTGGAGGAGAGAATGCTGAGTTGCAACCAAAGAACAACATACCTACTGTGAAGCATGGGGGTGGTAACATCATGCTTTGGGGCTGTTTCTCTGCAAAGGGAACAGGACGACTGATCCGTGTACATGAAAGAACGAATGGGGCTATGTATCGTGAGATTTTGAGTGTAAACCTCCTCCCATCAGCAAGGGCATTGAAGATGAAACGTGGCTGGGTCTTTCAGCATGACAATGATCCCAAACACACCTTCCGGGCAGCGAAGGAGTGGCTTTGTAAGAAGCATTTCAAGGTCCTGGAGTGGCACAGCCAGTCTCCAGATCTCAACCCCATAGAAAACCTTTGGAGGGAGTTGAAAGTCCGTGTTGCCCAGCGACAGCCCCAAAACATCACTGCTCTAGAGGAGATCTGCATGGAGGAATGGGCCAACATACCAGCAACAGTGTGTGACAACCTTGTGAAAACTTACAGAAAACATTTGACCTCTGTCATTGCCAACAAAGGATATATAACAAAGTATTGAGATGAACTTTTGATATTGACCAAATACTTATTTTCCACCATAATTTGCAAAAACAATTCTTTCCAAATCAGACAATGTGATTGTCTGGATTTGTTTCCACATTTTGTCTCTCATAGTTGAGGTATACCTATAATGACAATTACAGGCCTCTCTCATCTTTTTAAGTGGGAGAACTTGCACAATTGGTGGCTGACTAAATACTTTTTTGCCCGACTGTACATGTTCAAAATGTTTATCACACATACTATAGTACCTACACGGTATGCGTATGCGGTCTGTGTGGGTTTCATCCGGGTGCTCCGGTTTTTCCCCCGCGCTCCTGTGGTGTGCGCATTTTCAGCGCTATGCACAGCATAAACATGTGCAATATGTTTATTCGCATGCTAACATGCCTACATGGTTGTGTATGCAGTCTGCGTGGCTGGTTTCTGCCTCTGCCCCAATGAGGTGCGCGCCTTCGTCGCTGGCACAGTATAAACGTGTTTAATATCTTTATCCACACATATCAAACTACATACGCCGTATGTGGTTGTACTATGCTCTTTGTGGCTGAGGGGGTTTCCTCCCACGCTCTAATTGCGCGTTTTGACGCAATACACAGTATAAACTATGTGTTTGTACAATCAGCACTTATCAATGGAGTAGCTGCTGGATGGATCAATGTCTTAGGGATCCCTGGTATCGGGCACCACCTTCCACCAGCCCTTCGGTGGGGATCAGAAGCGCTGGCTTGGACTGTGTTCGCCATGCTGAGGTTAGCGTTCCGCCCGGTAGTGGCTGCGTCTCTGGCGTTCCTGAAGCTCAATGACTGGGCAAAAGCCTCCTGCTTTATCTATCAGTCGACCAGCAGGTGCACTGCAACTGCTTTAGCCTCTAGGGTCCCTGTGTCTGGGGTGGGTCTGCGCCACCTGTAGAGGCTTAGTTACTGGTCCACTGACCGAGTTTCTAGGGAAGCTCTGTCAGGTTGCCTTTCTTGGCCAACAATTGAGGCACCCCGTAAGTCAGGGCCTCCCTTCTCCGATACATTGCGGGGTCTCCTTGGGTTTATCATACCCATCCCGCTGCAGGATGGTCCTGTCGGCCTTGTGCATTCCAGGGGAAGGGTCCTTACATCTGGAGGTGTTTTCACCTCCTTTACCGGAGGTGGGGCACCGGATGTGGACCTTTTAGCCTCCCTTGCAAGATGTAGAGATTCATGGCCAGGTCCGGGGATCCCTGGGCAGACGCGTTGGTGGCCCGTGGGGGGCAGTATCGCCTGATGTATGCTTGCCCTCCGCTACTGTTGCCTCGCCTGCTTCGCAGAGTAGTGGTCGAGGCCATTCCGGTGATCCTCATTACTCCGGGACGGCAACATTGGTACACAGATCTAGTTCGGGTAGTCGCAGACGTTCCTTGGTGACTGCCTATTTGGGTGGACCTTCTGTCTCATGGTCCCATACTTCATCCTGCTTTACAGTCCTTGGCTTTGGCACGGCTGTTAAAGCCAGGTGCTGAGGGACCGAGGTCTCTCGGATTCAGTCATCTCATCTATGTTGTGGGCATGAAAATCTTCCTGGAAGGCTTACATCGCTATGTGCGAGGAGCTTGATGGCGTCCATGGACGTATTCCGTTCCCAAGATTTTGCTGTTCTTACAGCGTGGTGTGACCCAAAAGCTGGCCTTGCGTACCATCGAGGGTCGGATTTCGGCCCGGGCTGTCTTTTTCAACGACCGCTAGCGGGCCATTCCTTGATTAGCACCTTTTTTGTGCAGGGGGTTCGCCATGTGATTTCCCCCCCCCCCCCCGTCAAGCCTCCTCCCCCTCCTTGGGATCTGAATTTGGTGCTCTCGGTTCTCCAAGAACATCCCTTTGAACATATCAGGGAGATTCCTCTCTTGACCTTGTCCCAGAAGGTGGCTTTCTTAGTGGCCATTTCTTCTGTTCGACGGGTGTCTGAGTTGGCGGCCTTGTCCTGCAAGTCGCCTTACTTGGTCCTTCATAAGGATAAGGCGGTGTTGCGCCCACGACCGTCTTCCTTTCAAAAGTGGTCTCGGCCTTTCACCTTAATGAGGACATTGTTCTTCCGTCCTTGTGTCCTCACCCATCGCATCCCTGAGAGTTTGCGCTTCATACATTGGATGTGGTACGAGCCTTACGGGTGTACCTGTCTGCTACTGTTTCCATTCGGAAGTCTGACTCACTGTTTGTGTCTGTCTCTGGTCCAAAACAGGGCCAAGCGGTGTCATCTGCCAACTTTTTCTAGGGGGATCAGACAGACCGTCATACAGGCCTATGCCCTTAAGGGGCGGGCGCCTCCCTTTCCCCGTTACGGCGCATTCCACAAGGGCAATTGGTGCTTCCTGGGCTTTCCGACATCAAGCATCGGTTGCACATGTGTTTAAGGCGGCGACCTGGTTGTCCGTTCATACCTTTTCTAAGTTCTATAAGGTTTATGTGGCTGCATCTTCGGATGCTTTCTTCGGCCGCAAGGGTTGCAGGCCGCTGTTTAAAGTTGCAACTCCTCCGTTGAGGAGTTCTGCTTGTTTGGAGTGGAGTTTGGTTTTTCCTTTACTACTGCTCCCACCCTTTTCTGATACTGCTTTGGGATGTCCCACGTGTTTCAGTATTAGAGCTCTGTCAGTCCATGGACGATAAGAGAAAATAGGATTTTTGTACTCACCGTAAAATCTTTTCTCTGACGTCCATGGACTGACACAGCACCCACCCTTCTTTAAGGTTTGTACTGCTTTGTTACGAACTGAGGCTGCTGGCTGCAGGTAGGAGGGTTATGTCTGGAGGGACCGCTCCCCTGGGCGGGGCTGTTCAGCTCCTGGTTTTTTTCTAGAATGTATGTTTCTAACATATATAACATTCTGCCTAGATCTTCTCCTGCGAGCAGGGACATATACCCACGTGTTTCAGTTTTAGAGCTGTGTCAGTCCATGGACGTCAGAGAAAAGGATTTCACAAAAATCCTATTTTTTATTTTTTTATTTTTTTTATGTAAAAATGTATTACAGTTATGTTTGTAATATGGAACATGTCTCATTTTATAACCTTCTCCTTGTATTTCTTCAACAGCCTCTATTTCGTCATTGGAGCTGGTATTGTGATCTCTTTGCTAATTGTTATTTCAATTATCAGTTGTATCTGTAAATCACTCTGTCTCTGCTGCAGACTTTGCGAACAACAGCGTAAGTCACAAGCCTATAACGCTCTAAACTGTATAATTGAGTTGTCTGTTCTGTGAAGTGTACTTCTTTTTTTTTTTATCAGAAAATTTGCTTTAAGCTGACTATAGATGGATTAAAAATTTGGCTGGTTTTAGTAAGGACCAGCTAAATTTTGATACATTTATGGCCCTTCCAGTTTGAGAAGCGTCAATTTAACCACTTAAGGACCGCCGCCTGTACATATACGTCGGCACAATGGCACAGCTGGGCACAAGCACGTACAGGTACGTCCTCTTTAAGATGCCCAGCCGTGGGTCCTGAACTCCGTGACCGCGGGACCCGCGGACCCGATCGCCACCGGCGTCCCGCGATCGGTACGCCGGGGGGGACAGAAAACGGGGAGAGGTAAGTGTAAACAAACCTCTCCCTGTGCTTCCTAGTGACACTGTCACTGATCGTCTGTTCCCTGTCATAGGGAACGACAATCAGTGACGTCACACGCCAAGCAACGCCCTCACACATTAGGTCACACTTAACCCCTTCAGCGCCCCCTACAGGTTAACCCCTTCACTGCCAGTGTCATTTTCACAGTATTCAGTGCATTTTTATAGCACTGATCGCTGTAAAAATGACAATGGTCCCAAAATAGTGTCAAAAGTGTCTGATACGTCTGCCATAATGTCGCAGTCACGATAAAAATCGCTGATCGCCGCCATTACTAGTAAAAAAATTTAATAAAAATGCTATAAAACTATCCCCTATTTTGTAGACGCTATAACTTTTGCGCAAACCAATCAATAAACGCCTATTGCGTTTTTTTATTTTATTAATTTTTTTTACCAAAAATATGTAGAAGAAACTGTATGGCTGAACTCACATTGCACAGACATCGCATGTGATTGGCACAGCAGTGCGGGTGCGACTCACATGCCATGTCTGTGTTCCCTACAGTGTGAACCCAGGCTAAAAAATTACATAATTGGGGGGGGGGGGGAGATACACTAAAACTGGATCCCACAGAATGTGGTGCATTGTAACCAATCGGCTTCCTTAATTGAACAAGCTGAAGTTAAAAGTTGATCCGTTACTATGCACAGCTGAACCAGATTCTCTGTGCCCCAGTTTTAGTAAATTTCCCATATTGTGTCTTTGCTATGCAAACCTTTGTTTTTATAATCAAATGATATAAAATGAAATACCTTTTTTCTGTTTCAGACAAGCTTAATTTTTCTATAACTGTTCTGTGGACAATGTTCAGGCAACCCGCTGCATATAATGTGCCGTGCTCAGAACTACATTTACTGAAATGAAAGTTTGATCTTTGCTAAGATACCGTATATATTTGAGTATGAGCCGACCCGAATATAAGCCGAGGCACCTAATTTTACCACAAAAAATTGGGAAAACGTATTGACTCGAGTATAAGCCTAGGGTGTCCCTCTGCGTGCCTCACTGTGTCCATGTGCATTCCTCACTGTGCCCATGACTAGACTGATGTTTAGCATGGGAGTCTATTGAAGGGGTGCCCGGATTTGAAAAATCAGTGCTCCCAGGCCGTAGGTCCCCCAGACAAAAAACTTTGCACACTTGTAGAGGAGAAATGGAACTATGTGAAAAAGGCCAGGGGACCTACGACCGGCCAGTACCGGGTCCTCAAAATCACGGGAGAAATTACCGTTTAACATGGGAGTCTATGGAAGGGGTACCCGGCTTTGAAAAATCATTGCTCCCCGACCTTAGTTCCCCCGGACAACAAACTTTGCACACTTGTAGAGGAAGAGTGGGGCTGCTACATGTGTGCCAAGTTTGGGGTCCAGGGGACCTACCGCCGGCTGGTACCGGGTCCCCAAAGTCTAAGATGAGGAGCAAAAAGGTGACTCGAGTATAAGCCGAGGGGGGCATTTTCAGCACAAAAAAATGTGCTGAAAAACTCGGCTTATACTTGAGTATATACGGTACTTACACAGAGTGAACATTTTATTTTGGGGTTGCAGTGTTTATTACAGTACTGGCGCTTAAAATATAATTTATGATAAAAGTAACCTGTCCCACTGCAAATATAAAAATATAGCCCTGGGAAGAATTGCTCTAGGTCTACGTGGGCAATTAAATCTCTGCTACCAGGAGTTATTACTGCTTGATGGAAGCCGCCCTATTTTCAACAAGCAGAAATAAATGTGATTAAAACTGCTGTTAAGTCTTGCCAGTGTAGCCCTAGGCTTAATTTCAGTATCTCAAAAGGAAGCAAGTAAGGACCTGCAATAATTTTGCTCACGTTCTTGCAATGTATTTAATTGATCTGAAGATGTCAGTTTTACATATCCTCAACTAAACTAGAGTTTCACTTTAGGAGGGCTGGGCCATCTAACCAACAGATAATAAAACTGTTTGGTGTTTTTTTTTCTTTTTCAGCTCGGTCAACAGCATTGACAACATCTGTGGCTGTCACGAACATTGCTCCTCAACCCTTGGTAACAATGCCAGTAGCTGCCGGATACCAGCCCGTGCCACATCATTCCATGTACACTCAGCAGCCTGACAAGGCTTACGTTCCCCCACCATATCCAGGTGAGGCACCTGCCTATTCCAACTATCCAACTAGATAGGGTGGAAAATAATTTAATTTTCATGTTCTGTGAACTGTGGGAAACCAGATAAAGTGAATGCAGGGCCCTGAGTTTAACACATTTTTAATGCATCAAAAGACACCAGAAATAGTACAGTTATTATTTCTGGCAGTGCGTCGCAATACAGATCAGTGCATTTTATGTCCGTTGACCGTGTGCATTGGGAAGCCGTTCAAACTGAAATACACCTCAACGCACAAACACATGTAGAATGCAGGAGGCTCTTTGCTACCCTGTGTGACTTTGTCAGTCTGTACACACTTATATATTGGTCCAAATACTTCTCCATATCTGGAAGTACAGGGTATATTCTTTGTCCTGTTGGAAGGGGAGCAAAGGATAGAGGATTATATGCTGTTGAGGAGGGGAGCATTAAAGCAAACTTGATGCATTGCTCTAAGTATTTTGGGTTGCGTATGTGTGGATGTACTCAACTCCAATATACTGTAAGCAGATGACGCAAAATGTTTTTCTGATCAAACAGGCACACGCTAGTGTGTAGCTACTTTTTCAGTAATTGTTGTTGTCTAAATGCCATGTAGAAAAGTCAATATTGCAACAACGGATTGCAGGGAAACCAGTACAATGTCAACTATTGTTACTGATGTTATTTCTAACAGGTAGGCAGAGCTGCCAAGAACTGATAAGGTACAAAGCAGATTCTAACTCCTGTACCAGTCAAGTTCCTCCACCCCAAACTCGCTCATCCATGTCTTTCTGGACCTTGCTTTGTGCACTGGTGTGCAGTCATGTTGGAACAGGAAGGGACCATCCCCAAACTGTTCCCACAAAGTTGGGAGCATGAAATTGTCCAAAATGTTTTGGTATACTGATGCCCTAAAGCCCTGTACAAGCGATCGGATTTCCTATGGATTCTAATCGGATTGATTTTTCCATCGGAAATCCGATGAAGCTGACTTCCATCAGTCTTGCCTACACACCATCAGTCCAAAATCCGACCGTCCCAAACACCGTGACGTAAAACACTCCGACGAGCCGAGAAAAATGAAGTTCAATGCTTCTAAACATGCGTCGACTTGATTCTGAGCATGCGTGGGTTTTTTCTCAGATGGGGAAAAAAAAACGATAGCAAATTCCGATCGTCTGTGTGGAACTCCAACGGATAAATTTAAAACATGTTCTATTTTTTTCTCACCGATGGGGAAAAAAGACCGATGGGGCCCATACACGATCGGTTTGTTCAATGAGAAAAGTCCATCGGACTGTTTTCATCGGTAAAACCGATCAAGTGTACACGGCATAAGAGTTCCCTTCACTGGAACTAAGGGGCCAAGCCCAACGCATGAAAAACAACCCTGCACCATAACCCCCCTCCCCACCACCACCAAATTATTTGGACCAATGCACAAAGCAAGGTCCATAAAGTCACAGAATTAGGTTGAAAAAACATCTAGTTCAACCAATAAAAGAAAAAAAAGACCTGCATGAGCGAGTTTGGGAGTTGAATCTGTTACAGCTGCAAAAGGTAGGCCAACTCAATATTGAACCCTATGGACTAAAGCCTCGTACACACGACCGGTTTTCTCGGCAAGACAACTGCTGGGAGAGCTTTTTTCTGAGAAAACCATTCGTGTGTATGGTTTCTCGTCGGGAAAACTGCCGGGAATCTCGACAAGAAAAATAGAGAACCTGCTCTCTATTTTCTCGTCGGCCTGTTTCCTGACGAGAAAACCGTGCGTGTGTAAGAGGCTACATGCTTACCTGTCCCCAGGTAAGCCAGCGCATGCTAGATGAGACTTCGATGCATGCGCAATAGCTTACAAGGGTAGTGTAGGGTGAAGCAAGATGGCAGCGACGGCATTGAATGTGACGAGTGCATGCTCGTCGTAGTCGATGACGTCACCGCATTCTTGCCATTCAAAAGAACGGCGGTTCTTTTGAATCTGCGTGTGTACACAGGGCTTGGCAAGAAAAGCTTGCCAGGAATCCCGTAGAGGAAACCGACGTTTTTCTTTTCGACGGGATTCTCGCCCGTGTACAGGGCTTTAGACTGGGAATGCCATTAAAGTTCATGTGCGTGTAAAGGCAGGCATCCCAGTACTTTTGACAATATAGTGTATGTGAACGGAGCCTTATGCTTTGCCAAGCTAAGAAAAACTTTTTATCTGCGGATATTGTTTTAATTATTTATTTTTTTGTTTTGTTTATCTATTCATTTAACATATGAATCTTTTTTATCCTTGTATCTTGCAGGTGCAGATAACTTTGCTTATGTGGATTAACCATGAACATTTCATTCAGTTTCTGCTGGTACCATGGGTATTTGAGAAACACAGTTTTGTAGTGAACAAAAAAATCTGTATCTGTGTCAAACATCTCCTTTTTTCCTATTTTTTGCACTTCCTGTTTAAATGTTTAATGCATTTATGTTTTGATGTTTCATCACCATTTTATTAGATGTAACCTTCTGGTTTAGTTATACAGAGTTGTTTTATACTTGGTGTACACAGCATGCTAAACCATATTTGCTTTAAGTCAAGTTTTCATACATACAGTATGAACAAGAATTTTTGGTATCACTCGGGGCTCATTTACATGGACGCTCAGCCCCATGCAGTGGTCATAGCCATTCAGCCCATAGAAAGTGAATGGGTAGGGATCGGCTGTGCACAGGATATGCAGGGATGGGTGCACAGATCTAATTGCACAGGTTTGGTGTCCTGATCCATGCACCATCTCTGCTTACCTGTCATGTTCACTTTCTATTGCTGTTACAAGGGGCCGAGTGCCAGTGTGAATGAGCTTCAAAATGTAACTTGTGATTCAAAAATGAATGTCTCCTGTATTACCATTTATAAACAGTACCGCTGTCTTATTGTAAAGTATAACACCAACCTGAACATATATATATATATATATATATATATATATATATATATATATATTGTGACAGCAGGAAGGTAAAGTCACCTGGTTGCATCCAGGGGGGTAGATATATTTCGCCCAGATTCAGGCTTTACGCCGACTTATACAACTAGGTGGAGAGTTGTATAAGGCTAGTGGGCTCATGGATGACTCATACCTCTAGGGAGAGGGCTGGGCGTCGTACAGACAGGGAGTTGATGAGGCCAGCTGAAGCTTGTCAGCTCATTTAGGCCTCTATAAGAACTCCCAGCTTCATTAGATGTTAGCTCATGCCTGGAACCAGACCTGTGTGGACTGTCTAGGGAGAGTGAACCCCTGTGCGGTGAGGAAAAGCCTGTGTGGCTATTTGTTTGGACTTTTACTAAACCAGGGACTTAGGGACTAGGACAGCACTAGGCTGATCCCAGTTGTTAGTTAGGAAACCTGTATGTTTAGTCAGAGGTCAACTTGACCAGGATTTATTTTGGTTATGTTTCTTTTGCTTTGCTGTGTTTTGTCACTGTAAATAGAAAATAAACCGCACCTTTTTTTGATTTTGAAAACCACAACCTCCGTTTGCTGGGCCTGTTTTGTGTGGGGAGCCCATCCCGGGGGTCACACACACCCGCTGCCGAGCTAACCCCCTCACAATATATATATATATATATATTATTTTTTTTTTTTATTTTTTTTTTTTAATAGTTGCGATAGTAAGAACCTGTGTTTAATTTTTTGGGAGATCTACCTTCTCTTGGCTTTGGTGACAGTTGTCACTGGAATAGACTTGAACAAGAATATGGCTTAGATTTACCAAAACCATATAATATGAGGTCAAACCTAAAAACTTTCAGTTTGTATGCAATCAGACAGGCCCTTGCACTAGATTGTTGAAGATAAATCTAAAGGAAGTTTAGACTAGAGTTCTCTTTTAATGTAAAGTAGTCATTTCGTTTTTCATTGAGGGAAACTTTAATTTTTTGGGTGAATTGTTTTTGTTTATACATTTTTAAACTATTCTTTTAGATGATTTTTTTTTTTTTCTTACTGTACATTTTACATGGTCTTTTGTTTTTACAAATAAACCTAACACCTGACAATGGATTCCCAAAGTACTATGAGTCAGCAAAAGAGCCATCACAGTGATGCTGTCTGTATTCTCTGATTAAAACCTCAGACAGTCGTCTAATAATAAAAGAAGTCATTCACTTGTACATTGGGGCAAAAAAGTATTTAGTCAGCCACCAATTGTGCAAGTTCTCCCACTTAAAAAGATGAGAGAGACCTGTAATTGTCATCATAGGTATACCTCAACTATGAGAAACAAAATGTGGAAACAAATCCAGACAATCACATTGTCTGATTTGGAAATAATTTGTTTGCAAATTATGGTGGAAAATAAGTATTTGGTCACCTACAAACAAGCCAGATTTCTGGCTCTCACATACCTGTATCTTCTTCTTTAAGAGGCTCCTCTGTCCTCCACTCATTACCTGTATTAATGGCACCTGTTTGAACGTGTTATCAGTATAAAAGACACCTGTCCACAACTTCAAACAGTCACACTCCAAACTCCACTATGGTGAAGACCAAAGAGCTGTCGAAGGACAAAATTGTAGACCTGCACCAGGCTGGGAAGACAATCTGTAATAGGCAAGCAGTTTGGTGTGAAGAAATCAACTGTGGGAGCAATAATTAGAAAATGGAAGACATACAAGACCACTGATAATCTCCCTCGATCTGGGGCTCCACGCAAGATCTCACCCCGTGGGGTCAAAATGATCACAAGAACGGTGAGCAAAAATCCCAGAACCACACGGCGGGACCTTGTGAATGACCTGCAGAGAGCTGGGACCAACGTAACAAAGGCTACCATCTGTAACACACTAGGCCGCCTGGGACTCAGATCCTGCAGTGCCAGACGTGTCCCCCTGCTTAAGCCAGTACATGTCCGGGCCCGTCTGAGGTTTGCTAGAGAGCATTTGGATGATCCAGAAGAGGATTGGGAGAATGTCATATGGTCAGATGAAACCAAAGTAGAACTGTTTGGTAGAAACACAACTCGTCGTGTTTGGAGGAGAGAGAATGCTGAGTTGCAACCAAAGAACACCATACCTACTGTGAAGCATGGGGGTGGCAACATCATGCTTTGGGGCTGTTTCTCTGCAAAGAGAACAGGACGACTGATCCATGTACATGAAAGAATGAATGGGGCCATGTATTGTGAGATTTTGAGCGCAAACCTCCTCCCATCAGCAAGGGCATTGAAGATGAAATGTGGCTGGGTCTTTCAGCATGACAATGATCACGAAAACACCGCCCGGGCAACGAAGGAGTGGCTTCATAAGAAGCATTTCAAGGTCCTGGTGTGGCCTAGCCAGTCTCCAGATCTCAACCCCATAGAAAACCTATGGAGGGAGTTGAAAGTCTGTTGCCCAGCGACAGCCCCAAAATATCACTGCTCTAGAGGAGATCTGCATGGAGGAATGGGCCAACATACCAGCAACAGTGTGTGACAACCTTGTGAAGACTTACAGAAAACCTTTTGACCTCTGTAATTGCCAACAAAGGATATATAACAGAGTATTGAGATGAACTTTTGATATTGACCAAATACTTAATTTATTTGCAAATTATGGTGGAAAATCTTTCCAAATCAGACAATGTAATTGTCTGGATTTGTTTCCACATTTTGTCTCTCATAGTTGAGGTATAATTATGATGACAATTACAGGCCTCTCTCATCTTTTTAAGTGGGAGAACTTGCACAATTGGTGGCTGACTAAATACTTTTTTGCCCCACTGTATGTGTAAATTTAATCTGGAACTATTGAGTTCTGTAAATGGGCAAAGTATAAAAGCTGAAATAAAGCCTAAAGAGTTACTTGTTGGCTCAGGAGAATGCAGAATACTAATATGCACCATTTATTGTTTAGCTATGAAGACAGAAAAAAAATTTTTTTCTTTATTTTGAAGGATGAGCATCAAATGGAGACTTCTAATATCCCAGTTCACTAGTCAAAGCTGCATTTTAGGCTTCCTCTCCATGTCTATTTGTTGGTAAAGTGAAAAACAAAGCCTTACCGTCACAAAGGGTTGTTTCAGCTTATTACAGCTCAAAGTAAAATCCAATCTAAAGACTGGGTCTAGGAAAGTTCTCTCGATGTAAAGTACCATCTCACTCGCTACAGTGTCCCACTATAATTTATGTCAAACCTTGTTTTGGTTAGGGTGCCTGTCAGACAGGCCTGAATGTGCGCCCCAGCTTGTCCTTATATATGCTACCAACTGCATCTACAGGAACCTTGACTGACGGCTATCTTTCCTTTTTGGTGCAATAGCCACCTGTCTCTCATCAGACTTCTTCACTGGGCTATCTATGGCAACTATCTCTGCCTGAGCTGGCTCTGGCTACCTGTTACACACTTTCTCTGCAAGAAATATTTTTTACTGCATTTTCAGTGATAAGACAATGGGTATGTCACAATATTTAAATGTATACAAACGCGTAAATATACACATTCATATATGTACATACACAGACTAAGTTAACAATATCTGATACATCTACACTGTTTATTATTCAATCTATATAAAAGAACTGTCTATCCTAAACACCCCACTAGATGGTGCTAGAAACACAATCTATTTAAATCAGTATTAGAAAAATACGTATGTACTGTATATGCACAGAAACAACATTGGTGGTATAGTACATAAAATGTCTTTCTCGACCATTAGAGACACAGGAAGTCTTGAACCACTTACCACAAATCGCTGTACCTGTACGTCGATAATTTGATGCTAAATACCGTTGTTATGGCAGCAGCTAGCCGCCATAACCCTGGTATTTGTAGAAACGGCGAGCGGTTCTCTTTAGGATAAAAGTGATCTCTGCGGCGGATTTGCCACGAGATCACTTTTATCCGGGGTGGGAGAGGGACGCCCGCCGCGCTCCGGTCATCTCTGCCGTGCTCCGGACCCATCGGTAGGCCTGGTAGGCCTAGAGCCGAGTGAGGGAAAGATGGCCCCCCCACTCGGGTCCATAACATTAGATGGTGGAAATGGCATCAAACGTCACTTCCGCCCAATGGTCTTAAAGAGAAATTTGTTTTCTGTTTTTTTTTTTTTGTTTTAATTGCTTTCAAATCTAAATGTTTTGATCCCAGATCTCACATTTAAGAGGTCTTGTCATGCTTTTTTCTATTATAAGGGATGTTTACATTCCTTGTAATGGGAATAAACGTGACCCTTTTTTATAAAAGGACAGGGTAAAAAGTAAAATAAATAAGAAAAAAAGTGCTCCATCCCGCCAAGCTCGCATGCAGAAGCGAACGCTTACGTAAGTCACACCTGCATATGAAAACAGTGTTCAAACCACACATGTGAGGTATCGCCGCGGTCATTAGAGCGATTCTAGCAAAGGACCTCCTCTAACTCAAATCTGGTAATCTATGGAGATTTTTAAGGGTCAAAGTTTGTCGCTATTCCACGAGCAAATACGGTGTGACATAAAGCAACGATCTCCGTTTTATTCTCTAGGGTGTCTGGGAAAAAAAAGTGTGTGTGTGTGTGTGTGTGTGTGTGTGTGTAAGTGTGTGTGTAATGTTTGGGGGTTCTATGTAATTTTCTAGCAAAAAAATAAAAAACTGATTTTAAACAAAAGAGGCTCGATCCTTAAGTGGTTAAACTTCAGGCTGTACTGCCACCTACAGGAGGAAGAAAACAACTGTAGGCATCTTCACATAAAGCTAACCTAAAGTAATTTTTCCATCTTTCCATCATCTTCTGCCCTTGTTGTTTTAACTTTGGATAGTAAAACATTTTTTTTTCTGCCAGAAAATACCTTAGACAGCTTATGTCCTGTTTCTTGTCTGGTAAAAAGCCTAGGCTTATGACATCATGTACAGCTCTCTCTCACTCTTGTGAGAGTTTTGCCAGAAATGGAGGGGAGGATGAGTCATAATAGGGCCAATGAAAGCTGCAGAGCTGGAGGTGTGCCTCTGTGTAAATCCAGGAAGTAAACAGGCACAATTGAAATGGATACAGCCAGACTCAGTAGAGGGAGATTTCTGCAGCATATTTGGCAAGTACAGTATATATAAAATAATATGCAAAGTGGTTGGAGGGAAGCTTCAGAATGGCAAAGATGTTTTATTACAAATCATGTGAGCAGACTGCCGTTCCTCCTTTAGGCTTCATGTACACGGGACGTTGTTCAACCTCTCCTGAACAATTTAACTTGACAGCTAGAAACCGGCATCTAAAAACGTCCGTTTAGCCACATTTGTGTCTAGAAGCATTTGTAAAATGAAAAACATCTGTAAATGAAACCCTGCTAAACGTGAGTTACCGCGTTTAGAAGCTGTTACAGGCATTTGGCATTTCAAATGCCTCTGAACATCAGACTGAACCCATTTTTTTTTTTTTTTTTTGCGTTCCAAAAAAAGATTCTAAACGTAACTGCCTATAAACGACCCCGTGTACATGTACTGATAAGATAACATAGAGGAGAGTTTAGAGGCAGCTGAAAAAAATGCATTTTGGGCATTTTTTTTCAACTGCTCCTGAACTCTCCTCTATGTTATCTTATCAGTACATGTACACGGGGTCGTTTCTAGGCAGTTGAGTTTAGAGGCTTTCTCTGGAACCCCAAAAAAAATGCGGTAACTCGCGTTTAGGTTTTACAGACGTTTTCATTTTAACAAAAAAAAAACGTGTTCCCCCCCCCCAAACGCTTCGCTTCTATACGGAAACGCTGTTAAACGTGGCATGTAAACGCCCGCTTTCAGACGCCGGTTTCTAGCTGTTAAGTTCAGGAGAGGTTGAACAACGTCCCGTTTTCATGAAGCCTTAAGTGTAATTTCTCTCTGCTGTCTAGTTCCTTTATCTGCATGAGTCACTTCTGAAAAGTTTTCCTGACACCAAGAGGTAAGAAGGTGACAGGGGAGGGAGCTCCAACCCACAGTCTGTGATTGACAGCCTCCACTCTGTTCCTGTATGCTGGGGGGGTGGATCACTTCCTTCCAATCAGCTCTCAGTGCACTTGTACAGTGTGTAACTTCAGCTCCCTGCTTTGTGAGTCTGTGATAAATCCTTTCCATCTCTGAGTTTTACAAAGTTGTACAAGACAAATAGCTGCAAATAAACAAGTACAAGTATTTCACCTCTGTGTATCACCTGAGGCCAGTCACTTTACTAGGTGTAGGTAAGGCATTTTAAGACTCTTCTTTTTATTGTTACTTAAGCTTGTGCCTTCGATTACAGCTAGTCAGCAGCTTGGCTTTTGACAGGGCCAAAACTGGGGGTGGGGAGGGGGGCAACATTCCCCAGGCGATACATCTAGAGGGATGTCGCTAGGGGAGCTGACCCCACCCACACTGGGAACTGCTGCTCTAATGGTGCCACTGCTGCCAGCTCAAGTGTAATAGACAGATTGCATATTTTGCCAAATACTGTAGAATTGAATAGAAGGAGTGAGATCGAACTAGCTCTGCATCACTCTGCCCGTGTTTATAGAAAAGCATTCCAGAGTGAACCTTCAGCTACTGTTGCTATGTTACTAAGCAACAGTAGCTGCAGTGTTGCTCTGGAATGCTTTTCTATAGGATGGCCGGGCGGTAGGAGCGGAGTAATTCAGCACTAGTGCGGTCTCCCTCCTACTTGATGCCATGTTCAAAAGACTCATTATGTCTCATAGATTATACGTTGTCGTGTTTTCTTTCCAAAATGGGATAATTTTTGGAGGTGTTTCCATTGTCCTGGTGCTCCAGGGCCTTCAAAAATGTAAGAGGTAGTCAAGAAATGAAATGTGTAATTTTATGTCCCTAGATAGAACACCTGATGGTGCTCCCTGCATGTTGGGCCTCTGTATTTGGCCAGGCTGTGAAAGTCTCACACATGTGGCATCGCCATACTCAGGAGGAGAAGTAGAATGTGTTTTGGGGTGTAGTTGCAAGTGTGTGTGTGTGTGTGTGTGTGTGTGTGTGTGTGTGTGTGTGTGTGTGTGTGAGAAATAACAGATTTGTGAAAAAAATATCTTAATTTTGCAAAGAATTGTGGGAAAAAATTAAAACTTAAAACTCACCATGCCTCTTACTAAATACCTTGGTCTACTTTTCAAAAAGGGGCCATTTTATACTTTCCTGGCTTGTGGTGTCTTAAGAAAGGAGATGAGCCGCCAGTACATCAGGTGTGATCAATTTTCAGCGATTGGCACCATAACTTGTAGACTCTATAACTGTCACAAAGACCAACCAATATACACTGATTTGGGTTATTTTTACCAAAGATATGTAGCAGTATAAATGTTGGCCAAAATTTAAGAAGAAAAATGACTAACTTGCAAAATTTTATAATAGAAACAAAGAAAAAATAGGATTTTTGTACTCACCGTAAAATCCGTTTCTCTGATGTCCATGGACCGACACAGCTCTCATACAGATTACATGTGGGTATATGTCCCTGCTTGCAGGAGAAGACTTAGGCAGAATGTTAGATGTAAAAACATTCTAGAACAAGCCAGAGCTGAACAGCCCCGCCCAGGGGGGGGCGGTCCCTCTGGACATTACCCTCCCACCTGCAGCTAGCAGCCTCAGTTCGTAACAGAGCAGTACACACTTAAAAGGAAGGGTGGGTGCTGTGTCAGTCCAAGGACGTCAGAGAAACAGATTTTACGGTAAGTACAAAAATCCTATTTTCTCTTATCGTCCATGGACCGACACAGCTCTCATACTGATTACATGTGGGACGTCCCAAAGCAGTATAAGAAAAGGGTGGGAGCAAAAAAGTAAGGAACAACCAAAACTTCACTCCAAACCAGCAGAGCTCCTCAACGGAGGAGTTGCAACATTAGACAGCGGCCTGCAACACTTTGCGGCCGAAGGAAGCATCCGAAGATGCAGCCACATCAACCTTGTAGAACTTTGAAAAGGTATGAACGGACAACCAGGTCTCCGCCTTGCACACTTGTGCAACCGACGCTTGATGTCAGAAAGCCCAGGAAGCACCGATTGCCCTGGTGGAATGCGCCGTGACCGGAAAGGGAGGCGCCCATCCCCTAATGGCATAGGCCTGTGTAACGGTTTGCCTGATCCACCTTGCAATGGTGGCAGACGACACCGCTTGGCCCTGTTTCGGACCAGAGACGGTTGTGAAGCGCAACCTCTCTAGGATGCGATGGATGAGGGCACAAGGACAATGTCCTCATTAAGGTGAAAGGCCGAGACCACCTTTGGCAAAAAAGAAGGACGCGGACGCAACCCCGCCTTATCCTTAAGGATGACTAAATATGGCGACTTGCAGGACAAGGCTGCCAACTCAGACACTCGTCTAACAGAAGTGATTGCCACTAAAAAGGCCACCTTCTGAGACAAAGTCTCTTAGGAAGAAAAGACGGTCGCAATACCGCCTTGACCTTATGGAGGACCAGGTAAGGCGACTTACATGACAGAGCCGCCAACTCGGACACCCGTCTAACAGAAGTGATGGCCACTAAAAAAAGCCACCTTCTGGGAAAAAGTTGCAAGAGGAATATCTCTTATATTCTCAAAAGGAGATTCCTGAAGAACCGAAAGCACCAAGTTCAGATCCCAAGGAGGGAGCAGGGGCTTGGCAGGTGGAACCACATGGCGTACCCCCTGTACAAAAGTGCTAACCAAGGAATGACCAGCTAGGGGTCTTTGAAAGAAAACAGCCAAAGCCGAAATCTGACCCTTAATAGTGCTCAAAGCCAGCCTTTGAGCAACACCACGCTGCAAGAACCTCAGGATTCTGGGAACGGAGTACGTCCGTGGACGCCAGTCCAGTTCCTCGCACATAGCGAAGTAAGCTCTCCAGGTACGGTGATAGATCTTCCTAGAAGAAGACTTCCGTGCCCTAAGCATGGTTGAAATTACCGAATCTGACAGGCCCCGGTCTTTCAGCACCTGGCTCTTAATAGCCATGCCGTTAAAGCCAGAGACTGTAAAGCAGGATGAAAGATAGGACCTTGAGATAGAAGGTCCTCCCTCAAGGGCAGGCGCCAAGGGACGTCCGCGATGAGACGTACCAGGTCGGCGTACCAATGACGCCGAGGCCAGTCCGGAGCAATGAGGATCACCGGAATGCCTTCGGCCGCTACCCTGCGCAGCAGACGAGGAATCAACTGCAGCGGAGGGTAGACATATATCAGGCGATACCGACCCCACGGAGCCACTAACGCGTCCGAGGCATCCGCCCAGGAATCCCTGGACCGGGCCACAAACCTCGACACCTTGCGATTGAGTCGAGACGCCATCAGGTCCACATCCGGAGTGCCCCATCGTCGACAAAGGAGCAGAAACACTTCCGGATGCAAGGACCACAACCCCTGGTCCAGGGACTGGCAGCTCAGATAGTCCGCCTGCCAGTTTTCTACGCCCGGAATGTAAACGGCCGACAGCGCCGGAACGCTTCTTTCCGCCCATCTTAGGATGTGGGCGACCACGGATGCCGAGCTCCGAGTGCCCCCCTGATGGTTGACATACGCCACGGCCGTGGCATTGTCCGACTGGATTCTAACCGAGCGGCCCTGTAGCCTCTTCGACCAAGCGGAGAGACACAGTCTGATCGCCCGCAATTCCAGGACGTTGATTGGGAGAAGAGATTCGGCTGGAGGCCAGAGCCCTTGAGCTGATAGGACTCCCCACACTCCTCCCCAGCCCGTCAGGCTGGCGTCCGTTGTGATCACTGTCCAGTGGGTGGGGAGGAACGACTTCCCGGCCCGAAGAGCCGGGGACCTCAGCCACCACGTCAGGGACGCTTTGACAGAGTGACTCACCTGGATCTGAAGATCCAATGACAAAGGGGACTTGTCCCAAACCGACAGAATTCCCTTCTGCAATGCCAGAGTGTGTGATTGGGCATACGGAACCGCCTCGAAGGAGGCCACCATTAGTCCCAGGACTCTCATGCAGAAGTGGATTGACGACCATTTTTCGGGACGTCGGAACCTGCACTGCCGACTGAACTGTCAGTAACTTCTCTGAGGGTAGAAACACCTTCGCTGCCGAAGTGTCCAGGATCAGACCCAGATACTCCAAGCGCTGAGTGGGGACTAGAGCCGACTTCTGCGTGTTCAGAACCCAACCGAAGTCCCGGAGGGTCTGACTGACTATCGTCACATTTTCCTCCAATTCTGAGCCATTTTCTGCTCTGAGAAGGAGATCGTCTAGATAGCCCACGATAACAATTCCTCGCTGTCTCAGCAAAGCTAGAATCGGGGCCAGCACCTTGGTGAAAACCCGTGGTGCTGATGGTAGGCCGAAGGGAAGGGCCATGAACTGATAGTGGACTTCGCCTATGGCAAAGCGCAGAAACCTCTGGTGGCTTGCGCAGATTGGGATGTGCAAGTAAGCGTCCTTGATATCCAAGGACGCCAAAAAATCCCCCTGGTGGAGCGTCGCGATCGCCGTGCGAATGGATTCCATCCTGAATTCTTGTACTCTCACATAGGCATTCAGGGCCTTGAGGTCCAGGATTGGCTGAACCCCGTCCTTTTTCGGGACGACAAACAGGTTTGAGTAAAACCCCTGAAACCTCTCTTGTGACGGAACCGGCACAATTACTCCGTGCCCGAGCAAATCCTGTACGGCCCCCAAGAGGGCCGCCTGGCGGGCCGGAAGGAGAGGGAGGTTCGAGGGGAAAAAACCTGTTTGGGGGCCACGAGCGGAACTCTTATCCTGTATCCCGAGGTGACCACCTCGCACACCTACCGGTCGGAGAAACCCGGGAGGTCCACCGCACCGAGAACCTGCGAAGACGTCTTCCCACCCCAGAGTCGGGCAGGGGCAAGACTTCATGCGGTGGTGGACTTGGGAGCTTGCTTGGTAGGCTTACGCACCCAGGGACGTCTTTGTCCCCCAGCCGCACTTTTTTCAGTCTGGGCGGGCTTACCCGTGGAATCTGACTGACGAAAAAACTTCTTCTTCACTGGAAAGGAAGGGGCCGGCCTGCGGTAGGGCTCCTTTCCCTTAATAGACTGGGGAAGGAAGGTGCTCTTACCTCCTGTGACGTTCCTAATAATGTCATACAGGGCGGCCCCAAACAGTCTACCGCCCTTAAAGGGCAAATCAGCCAGGAGCTTTTTGGAAGCTAGATCAGCCGACCAGCATTTCAGCCAGATAAGGCGACGCACCACCACAGCCGAAATGGAGGCCCCCATTATTAAAGGGGTCGCATCCACAGTGGCATCGCACACGAAGACTAAACCCTGCGCAAGCTGTTGAGCCAGGGCAATAGTTTCAGGAGGGAGATTATGCTCCTGCACTGTCTGGTGCAATATCCATGCCCAGCCTGTGAGTGTCTGAGACACAAGTGTCACCGCCACTATAGGGCGTAAGGTGGCCCCCAATAAGGTGAACATAGTTCTACACTCCACCTCTGACCTCCTGTCAGCGGGATCCATAAATGCAGGAGTCCCTTCCATTGGGAGCATGGTAGCCTTATTCAAATGGGTGACTGGGGGGTTGACCACTGGGGGTTGAGCCCACTTCTTAACCAGGTCCTCTTTAAAGGGGTACCGTAAAGCTATGCGCCGCGGGACCGTCAAAATCTTCTGCGGCTTATCCCTGACTTGGTCAATGTATGCATCAAAAAAAAGGCACATATGGAAAAACCTTTTTTGAAGACACGGCTTTCAAAGAACCAAAGGTCATAGTGTCCACCTGAGGTTCCTCAGCCTCAACATTCAGCTTGAGATCATCCCTCACAGCATCAATGAGTTCACTCACAAGCACCCTGTCAGTAGGTGGTTCAAGACAGGGGTCTTCCTCACAAGGAATGTCCTGACCAAACACATCAAAATCCTCAGAGCTAGGGTCCTGAACAGCAGTAGCTAGGCCCATATCTGAGTCAGAGCACTCCCCATGTGGAGATTGTGTGGGGAGGGGCGCCTTACAGCCCCTGTGCGTTCGCACACCGCTTCCAGCTTGACAAGGAATGATTCCAGGACTGCCGCCAACTGGTCCATAGGGACCGCAGGTGCAGGAGCACTGCCAGTTGCCTCTGAGAAGTGGGGAGAAGCAGGTGAACCAGACTCCATGTTGCCACCCTCTGAGACCCTATTCACTATTACAGTCCACCCACAGGCTGCGCTGAGGCTGAGGAGGGGATATCCGGATGACTCACCACCCTTAGGGACCGCTCGGTTCCGCTGTATGAGCCGCGCTTGTAGCGTGGGTGAAGCCTGAGGAGAGTGAAGAAAACTGAGGAGAGAGGTAATTGGCGCCGTTCAGCAGCGCCGCTAGAGGCCGAAACTAAAAGCGCCGTGGCTACAAGAAAATGGCCGTCGGGCGCTTGTGCTTGAGCCGCGGCAAAATGGCCACCGATGGCGCACTTTCCAAATTTAAAATACCGCGCCAATGGCGCACACAAAAAAACACACAAAGTCCTCCAAAACACTTCCCAGCATATGAAACAGCATAGAGCGGGGCCCCCCCCAGGGCAGAACGACCCCCCAAGTATCCACACACAGCACCAGCAGGGTGCAGAGAGCAGCATAACAGGGGGAGACAGGGAGAACCCCCCAACACACAGAAATACAGCCAGCATGTACTCACCTCTTTTCAGGAGAGACTACTTACCCGTCCCACAGCACCTTAAAGAACACCCTCGGTGCCAATAGAGGGACTCACTGGCTTGTTTTAGACAGACCTATTACAGAGTCGTACTGCGTAGCTGTCGGCCCGGTCAACCGCAAGAGATACAGTAGGTACTGTTCAATCTTGAGAGGACCGCGGGAGCATGAAAGCAACCCGGCCACCCCTGGAGCCATGGGGTATGTCGTGAACTGAGTCTCACGCACACAAGGCGAGGATCAGCACGCTCGATAGTCGGACAGGGAAGACTACGAGGATACTAGTGTACTCAACCTGTTGTCCAGCCGACAGTTGATTGAAGGTCACAAAAATAAAATAATAAAATTCCCAAAGGAATAAAAATTTAAAAAATAAAAATCTTCCAGGAGACTGACTCCTGAGAGAGCCACGTCTTCTCCTTCTGCTAGGCAGAAAAAAACTGAGGCTGCTAGCTGCAGGTGGGAGGGTAATGTCCGGAGGGACCGCCCCCCTGGGCGGGGCTGTTCAGCTCTGGCTTGTTCTAGAATGTTTTAACATCTAACATTCTGCCTAGGTCTTCTCCTGCAAGCAGGGACATATACCCACATGTAATCAGTATGAGAGCTGTGTCGGTCCATGGACGATAAGAGAAAATGCATTTCTCCAGTCGTCTTCTAGGACGGCACATCTGAGATGACTGGTCTTACCTGACTGGAAACACAATCAACAAAGAGGTTAATACCCCCGCCCCTCCCTGTGCTTCTCAGTTCTTAAAGGGCAGGGAAACAGTTTATTTTAAATTAGACCAGAGGCTGAGGGCTGAAGGTCTCCCCCTGGGAGCTGGACCGCAGGCTGAGGAAGCTAATGGGTTCTGGTAGGGCTCGCCCTTCCCAGGGGGCTCTTTTTTCCCCCTATTTTTATGGGGGGGCAGCAGAGGTTGGAAGAGCCCCCCATGAGAGCTTAAGGACCCTGGGCACAGGAGGTCTACCCAGAACTTCAGGGACCACTCTCTTACCTGACTGGGTGACAGCAAGTGAGGAGGCTCGCAGTCGGACCGTCCAACGCAGCGTACACCGTGCAATCGACGGGCCCGGCTCCTGAGTGGCTTCCTGGGGTTGCGTTGCTGGCCTGGGGCTTTGATGCCCTGTGTACTTGTGGGTCGCCATTACACCGGGCCGAGTCCTCGCGATGCAGGGAGAACGCGCGGGTGATGCACTTCCCCCTCACGCCGGAATCAACGCCGTCGGACCACGGTGGTCTCCAAGAAAATGGCAGCGGTGTCGCACTCTCGTGAAGCGGAGGTCGGGCTGACAGCGGAGCAGGGGTCCGCATACTTCTCTACTCCTGGCCAGTGGACAACAAGCAGTGGAGCCTTCTTTTTGCCCTGGACATGGAGAGAGAGAGGAGGGGCCGGGAATAGCCACAGCACAGGAGACCACAGGGGGTGAGTCTACCCAGCTGGCAGGGGTAAAGGGAAGGGGGCCCAACCCTTACCCTTGCAGGATGTTGCAGAAGGCATGGGGGGAACTAGCTAATGTATGGCTATGCATTTTTTTTACAGAGACAGCTGCCCAGGGGAACGCCAGTAGACCTAAGTCTAAGACCCCCTCCCATTCCAAAAGATGTGGCTACTGTAATGACAAACTGTCGCAGGAACACACTAAGCCATTCTGCTATATATGCATCCATAAGTTGTCCAGAAAGGAGACCTCACAGTTTATGAAGGACTTCCTATCCGTGCAGTCTGAAATGCTTGCAACCCTCAAATCCTTCCAAGCATCCTTTGGGTCTAGGCAGGAGGCTGAGGGAAGAGGAGGAAGAAAGATTAAGACCCCCCAAGCTAGAAGCTTCACTAGCACAGGTGCCAAAACAATCTGATCTCTTCTTCAAGGATGCTGGTAATATCAGGGATCAAATGGACCGCAGAGCCTGGGAGGCAAATGCAGTAGCCATGAGTCCAGCATTGGTGTTCGCCTGCGTGGCCAGGAATGCTGACATGGGGGTGAGCCGGCAAGTTGACCACGTGACGCAAGGTGCTAAGTCCAAGCAGATCATACTCCGTGGCCTGCCATTCGAAGGCTCTCTACCCTTTGGGACTGGCTTAGATCAGGCCGTATATAGGTCCACGGAAAGGGGGGGGGAGAATTCTCAGTAAAACCAAAGAGGGAAGTTTTATTAAGGCCCCCAGGCTAATAATCGATTCAAGAATAAAAAGAACATGGGCAAGAAATGGGGGTTCGGTAAGGAGGCCTCCTTTTTTTCCGGCCCAGGACCGGCCAACAAGGAACCTGAGTGACGCCAGGGTAGGGGGGAGGCTCTCATGCTTCCTCACCCAGTGGGAGAAAATCACTCAGCTACATCCTACAACTAATAAAAAGAGGGCTACAGGTTGGAGCTAGTTTCCACACCTACCCAGAGAACAACAGGACTTCTAGAAAGCATCAGACAGCTGGCAGAGCAGGAGGTCATTATCCCGGTCCCGGCAGAGCAACGTGAACGGGGTTTCTATTCTCTCATTTTTGTGGTCCCAAAACCCTTGGGAAAATTTTGCCTAATAAACGTGCAAATAATAAACAAGCACCTGCAGTACAAGAAGTTTCGCATGGAAAGCGTATACAGCGTCAGGAACCATCTCTTAAAAGGGGTCTTCATTGTCACTATATACCTAAAAAACACATACCTCCACGTCCCATCCTTACAGAGCTTCAGAGCCTGCTACATTTCGCGATTCTCACAGAACAGGGTGCCCAACATTGACAGTTCAGGGCCCTTCCTTTCGGCCTAGCGGCCAGCCCGAGAATCTTTACGAAAGTCTTCACGGAGGTGGTCTCTCACCTCCAGGGGGTTGCATTGATCCCCTACTTGGACGATCTATTGGTCTACAACCAGTCTCGGGAACTGCTATCCGACCTGGGCAGGGTAGTGACCACCCTGGAATCATTGGGATGGTTAATCAGCCAGGAAAAGTCCTCATTAGTCCCCTCACAGGTCTACCTGGGGTTCCTAGTGGACTTCGTAGCCCAAAAGCTGTTACTTCCCCTGGGAGAGGTAGAAAACATGATAGGGGCAGTATCGGCTCTCCTAGAGCACAGAGGTCTCCCGCAGAGCCACTATAAGGGTATTTGGGTTAATGACCTTTTGCATTCCCGTGGTACCCTGGGCTCAGCACCACTCAAGGAGCCTCCAGGGTTCCTGCTCTCCTTTTGGGACGGCAAAAGGGGAACCCTAAACGGGAAGGTGTCCCTTCCAAAGGAGTCACTTCAGTGGTGGCTCAGTCCAGCAAGGTTGGGGGGGGGGAGGTAGTCTCTGTACCCAGCTGCCACCCCTGAGGGCGACGACCGACGTGAGCACCTGGTGATGGAAAGCCCATCTAGAAGAACTTCGGGCCCAGGAGGTCTGGGACCAGGTTCAGAGGGGGTCTTCCTCCAACTTCAGGGAGCTCCTGGCGGTCAGGGAAGCCTTAAGGGCGTTCGAAGCAAGAATCCGGGGGAGAGAGGTCCAGATCCTTTCAGACAATGTGACAACAGTGGCCTTTTTGAACCATCAAGGAGGAACCAGGTCTCTGACTCTAATGAGCTTAACCCAAGAGCTCCTAGAGTGGGCAAAGAAGTGGATACCCTCTATCTCAGCAGTTCACATAAGGGGGTTTACAACACAGAAGCAGACAACCTAAGCAGACAGCCCATCCACCAGGGAGAGTGGGAGGTGAATTCTGAGGTGTTCTCTCATAAATCAGCTCTTTGGCACGCCGGAGATAGATCTCTCTGCCTGCAGGCAAAACAGGAAGGTGAAGAGGTTACTTTCTCTGGCCAAGGAGAGGGGCTCTAAGGGTGTAGATGCAGGATTGGGCGTTTGACCTGGCTTATGCGTTTCCCCCCTTGGTGCTGATCCTTCGGGAGCTACAGAAACAAAGTCAGTCGAACAGCAGGCAAAATTTTGTGGCACCTTGGTGGCCCAAAAGGGCTTGGTTCCCTACTCTAGAAAACTTGTCGGTGTCTCCCCCGCAGCACATTCCATTCCGGTCTGGCAGGATCTCCTCTTACAGGGTTCAGTTGGCCATCCAAACCCCGGGTCCTTCAACCTGACTCTTGAGAGGGAGAGCCTGCGTGAGAGGGGGTGTTCAGAAAGAGCCATCAAAACCCTCTTACTGAGTAGGAAGCCGGTTACCAGGCGGATATATGCTAAGGTATGGGGAGTATTTTCTCGCTGGTGTCAAGCGAGAGAGGTTTCTCACCAGGACATCCCGGCAGTCCTTGACTTTCTCCAGGAAGGAGTGGATCAGGGTCTGGCGACCAGTACCCTCAGGGTCCATGTAGCAGCTCAGCTTTTCTAGATAAGAGACTTGCCCTGATTCCCCTTATTAAAAAGGTTTTTGTTTGCTAGGGAAAGAATGATCCCGGTGCAAATTAATATATTTCCACCATGGGACCTAACCCTAGTTTTGTAGGCCCTAACCAGGGCACCCTTTGAGCCATTGGATCAGGATCCTCTTAAGTTGCCCCTTAAGGTAGCCTTCCTCCTGGCCATCACGACAGCCAGAATAGGCGGTCTGCAGGCCCCGTCAATCAAGGAACCCTTTTTGTTATTGTTCGAAGACGGGATCACCTGTACCTACCCAAGGTGGCCTCACACTTTCACAGGTCACAAGAGATCATCCTTCCTTCATTCCGTGAGAACCCTCAGAATAAGAAGGAAGCCTTTGACCGGTTAGACGTCAGACAGTGTCAGTTAATTTATTTAGACAGAGTAAAGGCAATTAGAGTTCCATCATCTGTTAATTTCTTTTAGCGGTCAGAAAAGAGATGGCCAAGCCTCAAGGGAAACCTTAGCCAGATGGATTAGGCAAACCATAGCCTATGAGCAGGCAGGTAAGACAGTTTCCAGTCACCTAAAGGCCCATTCTACACAGTCTCTGGCAGCCTCTTGGGCAAAAGGAGCAAAGGGAATCAATCGACCAAATCTGCAAAGCAGTAATGTAGGCAAGCCAGACCACTTTCCTCAGGTACTACAGGGTGGCGCTGTTGTCACCTCAGGACCTGGCTTTCTGCAGAAAAGTCCAACAGGCTGTTGTCAGTCCCCCCCCCCCCCCTCCCCCTTAAGGTAGGCCAGAGCTTCTTGCTCTTTTCTCAGGTGTGCCATCGTGGAAGACTACTGGAGAAAACTGGCGTTTCTAGGAAGTCTTCCAGGACAGCAGGCCTTTTTCACACCCGTCTTTGTTGGTGTGTAAACTGAGGGTCAATACTGGTATGGGTCAATACTTTTTCACAACTGAGGAGCACCAGGAGGGGCGGGGGGTCTTAACCACTTTGTTGATCGTGTTTCCTGTCAGGTGAGACCAGTCACCTCTCAAGCGTACCATTCTGGAAGACTTCCCAGAAACAGTTACCGGTAAGTGTAACTGGTAATTTTTATTTTTTTACAAAATTTTCGGTCTTTGTTATTTATAGCGCAAAAAATAAAAACCCAGTGGTGATCAACACCAAAAGAGAGCTCTATTTGTGTGAGGGAAAATAAAAAAATAATTTCATATGGGTACATACGTGTTGCATGACTGCATAATTGTCATTCAAAATCTGAAAGCTGAAAATTTGTCTGGTTAGGAAGGGGGGTTTAAGTGCCCAGTAGTGTCAGCACTATTAAAAGGTCAAGTTTCTGCCGTTCTGACTTTTTTCAGAGATCTTTGGCCTTTTATTACTTTTATAAAGTGACTGTAAAGTCTTGTTTTTTTTTATATTAAAATAACAAACATATTATACTTACCTGCTCTGTGCAGTGGATTTGCACAGAGGAGCCCCAATCCTATTCTCTAGTCCCTCTTCTGTGCTCCTGGCCCCCCATCTCCTGTTGAGTGCCCCCACAGCAAGCAGCTTGCTATGGGGGCACCTCTGATTCAGAGACAGATGACATGAACATTTTACAGCTTAGCACCAGATACAACAGGCTGCAATTTGAGCGAATGAGTGGACATATTGAATCTAGAAGTAATAAAAAATAGTGCCTTGATTAAGAGACTAAAGATGGAAAAAGGTTGGAGATTTGCACCACAGGTATTAGGCCTGTATGGATAGAATAATTTATAGATGCAAAATGCCCACAAGTCACTCAGAAATGTCAGTGTCTAGATTCAGAGACAAAAGAGGAAACTTAGTTTTGCGCCACAGCTACCAGGACTTTTTGGAAAGACCGCAATTTTGCATGTGTTTTTTTGTTCATTTTATTTCCCCTTCCTGCAGATTTGTGTTTATTGTCGTGTCCCGTCTCTCTCCCCCCCATTTTAAGAGCAATTATTGTACTCAGCTGGCAGTACAAACAGATCCAACCATGCGCCTCAACCTGCAATTTTTCCCACTCGGATACCCAAATGGGCTGTGAACAATATAAATCGTGCCTACTTGCTGGATGACATTTCTGTAGTCAGGTAGACCTTCCTGATCCAGCGATGTGGAAACATTTCACATGGAGGAGGGCAGAGCTAGACAAAGGGGGTTGAATCCATCAATTTGCAAAACTGGCATTAGACTGTTGGGCATGGGTTGGCTTGAGGCATACTAATTCTTTAGTTTCAATAGCTAGGAGCAGAGAAACCTACAGTTGGAGATGGCAAGATGTGGTTGGCAGAAATCGGAGCAAAGTTGCACCCTATGCAGGCCTCTAGTCTGCATGACCCCATGTTGACCCTCTTACCCACTGCAAAAAGCCATAAGGTAAACCTGACAGCTATTAGACTTTCATTCATATAGTTGCAGGTTTCTGAAGGGGAACCTTGTATAGTGGGGGCAGAGGTGGAAAGGAAGTGCTAAAAAGTTAAGAAATCTTTTAAAAAAAAAAAATGGGAACACAGCGAGGTAATTAGAGCTTGAGCTTATTGTTAAGACAGTCAACCTGTCATAGGATGCTGCCAAGATCACATGAAAGAAAACTGAAGACTTAGTTTTACATTTCTCCAGCAGCATGTTCTCAGCCCTCAAAGAGGACAGCCTCTGAAAACTTGACTTTTCTGTGCTTTTACATATTTTACCTGCTTACTTGTACTTTTCCTTACTAGAAAATGTATCCATGTGCAATGTGCCTTTGAACGTATTATAAAAATAAATTGTTCCCAGCAGCAGCCTCGGAGCCTTTAAATATATATGTACCCAAGCGAAGGCTTTTACAAATAAACATGCATTTAAAAAAAAAAAAATAATTTAAAACACACAATCTTATAAGAATATTCTTGTTGAAGTGTATGGTTTTGGTGGCAAAGTCTTTGAAGCCTGCCACGGAGCTGCCTTTCTGCTCTGACAGGAAGAGAAAATTAGTGAGAAGCACATACACTCACCTCAGAGAAAAGGATGCACTTATATAATTAGAGTGGAGATTCTAATTCTTACAAATGCACTTTTAAAAGCCTTATGCCGCGTACACACGATCATTATTCACGGCGGTTTAAAAACCGCCGTGAATAATGACATTTTAAACGAGGGAACAGCTTGTTCCCCACACACGGTAGTTTTTCTCGTCATTTTTTAAAATGACGAGAAAAACGATCGTCTATGGGCTCCGCGGCAGTGTTTGCCTATGGGAAACACTGCCGCGGAAGAAATGTCAGGAAAAACGACGAGAAAAATTAGAACATGTTCTAATTTTTCTCATCGTGATTAATGCCGTTTTTCCCGTCGGGAAAAACGGCAAAAAGCCCACAGACGAACGTTTTTCTCGTCCAAAGGAAAAAATGTAATTTTTCCCGACGGGAAAAATGATCGTGTGTACGCGGCATTAGACCCCTTTCACACTGGGGCATTTTTAAAACGCCTCCCCTACAGTCCCGGTGTGAAAGCCAGAGTGCTTTCACACGGGGGCGATGCGCTGGCAGGACGTTTAAAAAAAAGTCCTGCAAGCAGCATCTTTTGGTGCGGTGTATACACTGGTCCTCCACAGCTCCTGCCCATTGAAATTAATGGGCACCGCTGCCAAAGCACTTCGGCAGCGGTGCTGCACGGGCACATTTAACCCTTTATTTGGCCGCTAGCAGGGGTTAAAATCGCTCCGCTAGTGGCCGAATAGCACCGCTAAAACTAGCGCCGTTTTACTGTCAACGCCCGCATGTGTGTGAAAGCAGCCTTGGAACAAGAAATCGCAACAGTATTTCATGACATTTAAATGTCCAGAATGTGACCTGCTTGAATGAATCAACCAAAAAAAAAATACATCTAGATCACAGCAGTTTTATTTTGACAAGTCTGTTGTCAGATAAAATATATTTATTCATTAGAGCAGCATGGTGCTTTGTAACCACTTCACAGACTGGAGAGCATCACAGTAGCAAGATCAGTCTGACATGAATCAGGCAATAAATATAAGAAATGGACCTGACAAGATGGAACTGGGACTTACAGAAAAAGAAAAAAAAAAAAAGTTATGGACTGAACAAAATTCATTGAGTAGTATAAATGATGGCGACCATAGTTTTAGGTGCTGCAGTTCGTAAGCGATTAATACATCAGAATGGTTAATCATTCCGGGAATGACAGTCTATGTAAAATGTCATAAAGAATCCGATGTCCTATTTCTGAAGCTCTTTCATGCGGTTGAGAGCACTACCAGCCTGGAACCACTCAATCTGTGTTTCATTGAATGTTTGATTTAAGTAGATTGTCTCTTGGCTACCATTCTGATGAGTGATAATGCATTTGACAGGCTGCGAGGAAACAAAAAAATATATATTAAAAATGACAAAAAATGCACCGGAACCAGAGTGCTAGTAACAAAAACACAGATCTCATTAAACAAGTGTTCCTATATTCTTCCAAGGTACTCCATGTACAGAATTAAATTTACTAGGGAGAAGTATAGTATTCCTAGTCCTATATTCATACCATATGAAGTATACCAAAACAATCCTATGAACCTCTTAAAAATGTATACAGTAGATTTTTAGTCCTGCACTGAATTCTACCATGGGTAAACATGCCAACTTCTACATGTACTGGGGAAAAGATTGAACCCGTCAGGTTTTTAAGCTGTCTGCATCCCCATTGCAGAGATGTCCATCTTTTTTTTTGGCATTCCCAGTCTGGAAAAATGGGGTGCTGTCAATGCTTTAAGAAATCTGCTGTTAAAACTTTTAATGAATAGTGTTCAATTTGAGACCCAAGTAAACCAGGCTTTAAAGTGGATGTAAAAGCCCTCCTCTGGTTTTATTGCAGTGTCCATGCTGGTATATTAACCCTCACTATTTGTCTGGGTGATCACATCTCCACTTCAAGAAACATGCCCCAGACTAACCCCCCCCTCCCACTATTCTTGCATATGTTGCCGACTGGTCAATGCATGTGGACTCCATAAAGAATCTTTTTACCAAAGTCTTGATATATTTCCCCTGAATTAAACTAGGATTAGGTTACTAACTTTCATAGTGACATCGTCTACTGGGAGTCACAAATTCTTCCAAATTTACAGCTTTGTTAAAAAGGAGAAAATTCACCTTTCGTAACATGTTACACCCAAAATATAGGTGTATCACGTTACTCTTGCAGTAGCCCCTGCACCTCCCTGCTATGACAGCAAGCAGGGGATCTTCTCCCCACACTGGCCAACAATTTTTTTTAAAAGCAGCTGAGCAGGACTCTGCCCGCCAGTCATTCAGTGTTTGCGGCTGTTGGGTTGTAGTTCTCAATGAACTACCAGGGCGCTGTTGAGCGATCCGGGTGCTTCATTGATGCTTCCTGTCAGTGTGTAACTGCCTGTTCATATGAGGTACGAGCAGACAGCTTACACAGACGGTCTGCAAGAGCCCTGCATTGCATCAGTGATCTGCCGATTGTGGGTGCAATTGCTTTGCAGGCTCCTAGTAAATGAACAAAAAAAAATGCACTTTTTTTAACCTGCAAAAAGATGTGCATTTTTTAGAAACAGAAAAACTTATGGCAATAAAAAAAAAAAGACCAAATGGTCCATGGAGTCCACCCCCCCCCCCCCCCCTTCTTCAATACAGGTTTTGTATATATTATATATATAAAATTCCTGTCAACTTTTTTGTTTAAGTATAGATCTATGCTCAAAACCATTTATTGCCGACTGGCTCACTACTTCTGCTGAAATTTTTTTTATTAATTTTTTTTTACAAAAAAGGTGAACTTATTATCCTTTAAACCTTAACGCTATATGAACTGAAAATGTAACATAATCGATTACATTGCCAAATGTATGCAGAAGTGTGTTGTGCTCTCCTGCACATAATGTGACAGAACTGTATCTGAATGAGGAATACAATTAATGAATGAAGCTATTCAAGATTGTCACATTAATTACTGATGCAGGCAGTGTTGAAGACAAAAGCTTTGTGAATATTACCTTCCCTGGTGCCAGGTCTTTTAAACCGGCAAGTGTAATCTTGTCCTCAGGGTGAATCTTCTCATAGTCAGCTGGGTCAGAAAAGGTGAGAGGCAGAAGCCCCTGTTTCTTTAGGTTGGTTTCTAGATAAAGAAACACCAATTTTTGCTTTATTGTTAATAGGGTAACCGATCCCAACATATATTCCCACGTGTGAAAATCATGATTTAACGTATTGCAGGTTTAAATTTAATTTAGGATCGTTCATCTGGGCCAAGCTGAACACAAGCCTTCTTCAGGTTGGCTGGTGTGGAAGAGCAGGCAGATGCCATCACAATTTTCACATTGGCCGATTACACAAAGCCTTGCATTTGTCAATAGAAATACAAGGCTTTTCCTGAGTAGCAGAGAAGCACTCAGTCCAACTATCTCTGGCAGCAGATGGAAAGTTGTCTGTACTGCTGCTGAAAGTGCCACTTTTAGTCAATGCTACCATTGTTCATTAGAGCACACACAGTGGGGTTTATTTACTAAAAAAACTGGGAGTACGAAAAATCAGGCTCACTTCCGCATAGAAACCAATCCACCTTTTCAGCTTGCTCAATTAAACTTTGGCATTAAAACCTGGAAGCCGATTGGTTTCTATGCAGAAGTGAGCCTGATTTTGCACTCTCCAACTTTGGATGTTAAAGAATGCTTACTGGTGTCAGTCACTCGTCAGCTTGGCCCAAAGTGAAATTAAACCTGGAATTTACTTTAATTGGTTATGTAGATGTCTGCACCAGCCAACATATACTAGCACACAAAAAAAAAAAAAAAATAATATATATATATATATATATATACACACACATATACATAAACACATACACAACTCTAAAATAAAATAAAAAATCATGACACTGGACAATCAGCAAAATTTATACTCTTGGATCACTGCAAGATCCCTTTCACATGGGCGTTACATCCATCAATTCACATGGATGTCCCATCTGTTCATTGACTAACAAAGAAAGGAGAGCAATTTCTATGGACAAGAAGATGTAGTTTATTACAAGATAAAGGAATTTACAAGTTGAAAATTCCCCATTAACTTAATGATACAGTACAAATATTCAAAGACCATAAAACGTATCCAAGCAATATAAAGAAGACCACAACCACCAAAAACACCAGCATAGCAAAACAGAACTGCCATCAGGCCCACAAGAAACGCAAAATGAAAAAAAAACACAAAAAAAAAAAAAAAACACCTAACAGATGTGATTTTCATCGGGACGGCAACCTTACAAAAGTGAGGTTTTCCAGTGAAAGGTCCAATTGGTTAGGGGAAGGGGGTCTGAAGAACACAGAGCACCAGGTTAAAGCCTCGTACACGCAATCGGACTTCCATCGGAAAAATCAGTGGATTTTTGTCCGAAGGGCGTTGTCCGTGAACTTGTTCTGCATACAGACGGTAGAACATTTTCAGCCAACATACACCAAACCACGTGGTTTTTCATATCTTTACTGCCACCCTTGGGCAACTTCTGCTATTGTTGTCTGATGTTTAGCATTGGTCAGGAGCATGCGTGTTTGTACTTTGGATTTTAGTCCGACGGATTTGTGTACACACGATCGGATAATCCGACGAAACACATTTGTTGTCGGACAATTTGAGAGCATGCACAGCCAACATTTGTTGCCGGAAATTCCCGACAATTGTCCGATGGAGCATACAGACGGTCGGATTATCCAACAAAACACGTTCATCAG
The DNA here is from genome assembly GCA_029206835.1 of Rana muscosa. NCBI lineage: Eukaryota > Metazoa > Chordata > Amphibia > Anura > Ranidae > Rana > Rana muscosa. The sequence goes on from CM055120.1 coordinate 414,897,231, forward strand.
ACAATTGTTGTCGGAATATCCGATCGTGTGTACGGGCCTTAAGACCCCAAATTGAGACACGGTCAAATTGAGGGATTTACAATAAAAAAAATGTTCATTATAGATTGTGTGGCAAGGTTTCTAAAGGCCCATACACACAATGCGAATTTTGGAAGGGAATTGTCTTTTGACGGCCTGTCGTCCAAAATTCTTACCGTTGGTATGCTCCTTTCGACATCCAATTTTAATTTTTTGTAAGACAAAAAGCTGGATGAGCAGACTAGGAAATTTTTGACGAACGACAGCTCAACGTCCAATTTTTGGATGGTCAGTACAGAAATCGTCCCACAAAAGTTGAAGTACAGACACGCATGATCGAATCAAGGAACAACCCGGGAGAGTTCGGTCTTGTAAACTACCGTTCGTAATCGAACATTCGTTACGGAGCAATTGATGAAATGTCGAAATGCAGCGCACATTCTCATGTTTTTTTGGGGTTTTTTTTAAGATCAAAAAGATACAAACTATGTTGGTGTCCCTTGTTAATTTTCCATTGTGTTGTTTTTAATGCAACTGCCTACTCCAAAACTGTCATTTGAAGATCAGGAATGATCTAAAAATAGTGAATAAACACTCAAACTTATAACTAATTAGCATAAGGGGCCAAAGGGTGGCGCTCGAGAAATTAACTTCCTCTTTACACTCTCATAGTAGGTCACTACATTCGTGTTTGTCGAACGATAATTTGCATGCTAGACAAAAATAGGATTTTTATAACAGCTTACCTGTAAAATCCTTTTCTTGGAGTACATCACGGGACACAGAGCGACATAGTCATTACTAATGGGTTATATAGATACCGTCAGGTGCTGGCACTGGCAACTTCCAAAACCGGAAGTACCCTCCCCTATATAAGCCCCTCCCATCCGGGAGCACCTCAGTTTTGTAGCAAAGCAATAAGTGTCCCCAAAGAGGGGCGGGAGCTCTGTGTCCCGTGATGTACTCCAAGAAAAGGATTTTACAGGTAAGCTGTTATAAAAATCCTATTTTCTTTCTCGTACATCACGGGACACAGAGCGACATAGTCATTACTAATGGGATGTCCTAAAGCAATGCCAAATGAGGGGGGGGATACACCATATATAAGCTGAGCGCTATCAGACATGAGGATCTTTTGCGGCCTGCAACACACTGCGCCCAAAGGCGACATCCTCCTGACTTCTAACGTCCACCTGGTAGAACCTAGTAAACGTGTGAACTGAAGACCATGTTGCGGCCTTACAGATTTGAGCCAGGGAGGCCTGGTGATGCACTGCCCATGAAGTTCCAACTGCTCTCGTGGAGTGCGCTCTAACTTTGAACGGAGGCGGTCTCCTTCTCAAGCCATAGGCTTGTATTATGACCTGTCGAATCCACCTGGCTAAAGTAGATTTTGACGCTGCCTGACCCTTTCTGGGGCCTTCCGGCAGAATAAACAAAGTATCCATTCTGCGAATCTGAGCAGTGGCTTTTAGATAAGCTTTAACTGCTCTTACTACATCCAAAGAATGCAATAACTTTTCCTCTACCGAAGTAGGTTTGGGGAAAAAAGAAGGAAGAACCACATCTTGGTTCAAATGAAACCTCGATACCACCTTAGGAAGAAAGGCTGGCTGAGGACGTAATACTACTCTGTCCTTATGGATAACCAGATATGGCTCTTTACAGGACATAGCTGCTAATTCCGACACTCTTTTAGCCGAACAAATGGCTACTAGAAAAATCAATTTCCTGGTGAGAAGCACCAAGGAAATATGCTGTAATGGTTCAAATAAAACCGACAGAACCAAGTTTAGATCCCATGGACATATGGGAATATTAACCGGAGGACTAATACGCATCACTCCTTGTATAAAGGCTTTGACTAGTGAATGCGAAGCCAAGGGCCTTTGAAAAAATATTGACAAGGCCGAAATCTGACCCTTGATAGTACTCAAGGCAAGCTTCCTATCTACAGCCCATTGTAGGAAGTCCAGAATCCTAAATATTACGTATTTACGTGGATGCCATTTCTTGGCCTCACACCAGGCGATGTACGCCTTCCAGATTCTATAGTAGATCTGCCTGGATACCGGCTTCCTGGCATTGATCATGGTAGATACCACAGCATTAGAGAGCCCTCTCTTTTTTAGAATGTGGGCTTCAATAGCCAGGCCATCAAACCTAGGGCTGGTAAGGAAGGGTGGTATATCGGTCCTTGCGAAAGCAGGTCCGGACGATGTGGGAGGGTCCAAGGACTCCCCACAGACATTTTTACAATCTCCGCGTACCATGCTCTTCGGGGCCACGCTGGAGCCACCAGAATCACTGGTTTCTTTTCTACCCTGATTCTGCGGAGTAATCGAGGTAACAATTGTGGCGGTGGGAATGCATATATCAGCTTGAACTGATCCCAAGGGAACACTAGGGCATCCGAGCCGCAAGCTAGGGGATCCCTTGTCCAAGAGACAAACCTGTCCACTTTTGTGTTGAATCTGGATGCTAGCAGATCTACATCCGGTGTTCCCCACCGCTGACATATTGTCCGGAAAACCTCGGGATGAAGGGACCATTCCCCTGGGCATAATTGTTGGCGACTTAGAAAGTCCGCCTTCCAATTCTCCACTCCTGGAATGAATACCGCAGATATGGCTGGGACATATCCTTCTGCCCATCTCAGGATGTAATTTACTTCCCTTTGGGCTGCACGACTCCTGGTGCCCCCCTGACGATTGATATATGCCACTGCTGTGGCATTGTCTGATTGAATTCTGACAGGGGACCCTTGGAGTTTGGATGTCCATGCTACTAGGGCATACCGGGCTGCTCGTATCTCTAAGAGATTGATGGGCAGGGCCTTTTCCGCATCCGACCATCTGCCCTGGAGAGACCATTGCTCCAGTACTGCTCCCCAGCCTATAAGGCTGGCATCTGTAGTGACCACCTTCCAGGAAATCGGACTGAAGGATTTCCCTCTTTCCAGATTCTGGGGAACCAACCACCAGCGGAGGCTCTTGCGAACGGAAGGGGACAAGGACATTGGTAAGTCCAGAGCCTGAACTTTTTTGTTCCAGGCTGACAGTATGGCCCTTTGCAACTTCCTTGAATGGAATTGACCGTAGGGTACTGCTTCGAATGATGCCACCATTTTTCCCAGCAGCCTCATGCACAGGCGTATGGATGGCTGTCTTTTTGAACCCACTAAGTGGATCAAATCTCTCAAAGACGACCCCTTTTCTTGAGGCAAGAAAATTTTTCTCTGGTCTGAATCCAGCCTTAGCCCCAAGTATTCCAGACTTTTGACTGGTTTTAGGGCTGACTTGTCTCGGTTGATAATCCAACCGTGATATTCCAGATACTTGATTGTCTCGTGAACAACCACTTCTAGTTTTTCCACTGAGTGGTCTATCAGCAACAAGTCGTCTAGATATGCCATTATCGTTACACCTCGTGTTCTTAGGTTGGCCAATAATGGGGCCAGAATTTTTGTGAACACTCTTGGTGCTGTGGCCAGACCGAAGGGTAAGGCTCTGAACTGAAAATGGCGCCCTTCTACCGCAAAGCGTAGAAATTTTTGGTGGGCTGGAAAGATGGGAATGTGCAAATAAGCATCTTTGATGTCGATCGAGGCTAACCATTCCTCCCCTTGTAGGGCAGTGGCTACCGATCGGATCGACTCCATCCGGAAAGTCCCGATATGTAGGAATTTGTTTAGCCCTTTTAGATTTAATATGGGCCTCACGTCCCCGTTTGGCTTCGGGACTGTAAAGAGGTTTGAGTAAAACCCGAACCCCCATTCTTCCAGGGGAACCTCTATAATTACTGCTTGGAGCAATAATTGTTCTAGTGCCAACAGGAGGGATCCTCTCTTCTGGGGATCCCCTGGCACGTTTGACCTTATAAAGCGGGAAGGAGGGGAGTTTTTTAACTCCAATTTGTATCCCAGATTTACTGCGGAGAGCACCCATCTGTCTCGGATCGTGTCCCGCCAGGTCTCTGTGAACAACTGAAGTCTTCCCCCCCACCCGATTGGGTGGGGGCAACCCTTCATGCATTTGACTTTGGGGGAGGTTTTGTACCTCTCCTGCTCCAGGGCTTCTTGTTACCCTGCAATTGTCCCTGATTTTTACCTCCGGGATTTGACCGAGGAGGCCGTCGGAACTGTTTCACAGCCGATGTCCTAGGGACTGGAGAAGCAGGCCTCTTAAAAGAGGGACCTCTAACTCTATTTTTAACCGGCAAAAGTGTACTTTTACCGCTGGAAATTCTCTGGATATATTTGTCCAGGTCTTCCCCGAATAAGCGTTCACCATGAAATGGGAAGCTGACCAGCAATTTTTTACAGGGAGCTTCAGCAGACCAGTTTTTGAGCCATAGAAGCCTGCGCATATGTACTACAGACAGCGTAAGGCGGGAGGCCTGATGGATTGAATCCTTTATAGCGTCCACCGCAAAGCATAAGGCTCTAGGTAGATCAGCTAGGGCAAGAGCCTGCTGATCTGGCAAGTCCCTTAAGACCTGTTTCAACTGATCCTTCACTGCTTGGCAGACCCCAATAGCTGCCACTGCTGGTTGTGTCACCAATCCTGCTGTAGAAAAAGCAGATTTTAATAAGGACTCCAATTTTTTATCTATTGGGTCCTTGAACATTTGGACATTATCCACCGGACATGTCAGTGATTTATTCACACAAGAGATGGCTGCGTCCACTGTAGGGACCCTCCATTTTCTGATGAACTTATCCTCCATGGGATAGACCACCGGAAATCTCTTGGGGGGAGTAAATATTTTGTCAGGATGCTCCCAATCCTGGTAAATGAGCCCTTCCAGTAAAGGATGGATCGGAAAGGAACAAACAGTCTGGGGAGCTTTTAGCGACCCCAACGAGGAGACAGAAGTGGATGATGGCTCCGCAAGTGGCATTTTAAATGCTGATCGGACCATATTAGTCAGGGACTGAACCCATAACCTTTCAGCATGTGATGCTGAGAACGGCTCTTCCACTGTTGATTCCTCTACAACCGAATCGACCTCATCCTGATCCCCTTCAGGTAGGTCGATCCCTGTATGGGACTGTTGCTCTGTTAACAGGCACTCTGAGGGAGGAGACGGAGATCGGGCGCTTTTCTCCTGTGACAGGGAAGCCGCGATCAATGCTGACAATCTCTCTTCCAGCCCTCCCAGAGCTGAGGAAAAAACCTCCTCTGTTACATACACAGGAGCAGGTGAACTGAGGACAGCCACAGTACCAGGTACTCCTGAGGGTGCTCTACGGTCACTAACCTCTGATTCTTCAGGGGAGACTGGTGCAGCCAAAGCATGCCCAAGATCCTCAGAGCCCGATGGAGACCCCCTATTCCTCCTGGAATTTCTAGTCCCGGAGTTTTTAGACGGCATATTCCTAAGCCACAAAGCTGAGGTATTCCAGCCGAAAATACACCAGTTACTGACAATAGTCTAGCATAAATGCTGCTATAAGAAACAGTTGGTGTCTACTAATGTGCCTTTCTAGGGGATGCCTGTATCAACCGCTTGCTGTATGCCTTATTTAAATGTTGCCAGCTCTGTCTCTGTACTTCATAGCCAGCTCACCACACAAAATTGTGGTTTTTAACATGCTGGGACGCCCGCACATGTGCAGAAGCGCTGCGGCGCGCACAGAGCGTCATCCCCAGGCTCCGCCCCCTTTCCCGGCTCACCTCTATATATAGAGGCGCGTGCACGCGCACGGCCACGTGCGCCTTCGGCGCTAATTTCGAAAATGGAAACCAGGGACAAGAGCCAGGGCCCCTTTGCCGCAGGCCGGGGGATGGACGAGCATGGCAACATGGCAGAGGAAGCAGTTTCCCATAAGAGAACTCACCATCTGCCTGGACTCGCTCTGATGAGAAGAAACTAGTCCACATGACAAGAAACGTTCCACAGCGGCCTCTAGTGGACAAACACAGGTACCGCAGTCTAATATATTAAATATATATATATATATATATATATATATATATATATATATATATATATATATTAAAAAAAATTTTTTTTTTTCTTGACCACCATTAAAAATTATTACATTTTTTTTTAGTAGTTACAGGCATGCACAGAATTTTGCGGGAATACCATTAGGTAACAGACAGAAAGACAAATTAGGCTTGGGGGTCCCCCAATAGAACCAAGTTCCTGGGGGCCCCCCACTTACCTGTTCCCCGCCGCAGGACTTTGTTTGGTCCACAAAAGCCCAAACTTCACCTATCACGGCAGGCATTGTAATCAAACCTTCAGGGACCGGGTTCCCAAGGATTCCACTCCCCTGGACCTGTATAGCACCCTGCACAGAAAACATCTTGGTCGTGGGTATGACCAGAGCTCTGGATCCCAGGGTCCAGCTCTCCTAAGAGAAGCATTACAGGCAAAACCTTGCTCTTCTCTGCAAGGCCCGGGTACCGACCGTTTAGCTATGAAGCTTTTTTGGTCGGATCCGGAATAGCTTACTGAGGCCCAAAAGAACCTGTACGCAAGCTCAGTGAAAAACACATGTTTCTTCTTGGCCAACACCTTAGACACTGGCAAAAAACTGAGGTGCTCCCGGATGGGAGGGGCTTATATAGGGGAGGGTACTTCCGGTTTTGGAAGTTGCCAGTGCCAGCACCTGACGGTATCTATATAACCCATTAGTAATGACTATGTCGCTCTGTGTCCCGTGATGTACGAGAAAGAAAATCAGACGCTCGGTCGTACGAAAATCAAACCGTGTGTACGAGGCTTTAGATAGAATCGAGAAGGCAGAAATTTGACCCTTAATGGTAGATAAGTCAGATGCTGGTCAAGACCAGACTGAGGAAAGGCCATGGGATTTCACTTCCTGTCCTCACACTAGGCAAAGCGAACCTCCCATATGCAAAGAAAAATCTTGGTAGAATTATATTTACTTGGTCAGAGTCAAAAAGTCAGTCAAAAGTACCCCTTATCCTTTGGGACCTGGGTGTCAACATCTATGCTGATAAAGCCAACAACTGAGAAACAGGCCTTGGGCCTGTTCTGTTTGGAAGAGGCCTAAGCTTGTCTGCCAGGAGTCAAAATATGCCTGTGTACCACATTCTTCTGGCCCAAATTGGTGCATGAGAATCACTGGAACTCTTTTTCCCTCTTGTAGCAGTCATGAGGACCTCAATTTGAGAGCAGGCACAAACCAGCTTGAATTGAGTCCAAGGAATAACCAGAGCATCTACAGGATCTTTGGTCTGTCACAAATTTGTTCAGCCTGTTTAACCTGGAGGCCAGGTTGTTCACATCTTATTTTCCCTATACTTGACAGCCATCTGGATCCAGGTCTAGGTGTTGACTGCTTAGAAAGTCCACCCAAGAATTGTCCACACCAGAGTCTCTGCCCATGAGTTTAGACTTGTTTCTTTTAGGGCACCTTGATTGTTGTGGCATTCTCTGACAGTGCCTTCACTGGGTGACTTTGAAAATTGAGGTCCAATGTTGCAGAGATAATTTAAGGAGAATGTTTGTGGTAAGTCCTGTGGGGACCAGGTCCCCTGCACAGTTGGGGGTTGTAAGCTCCTACTCAGCCTGTAAAGCAAGCATCCATTGTCACCACGTTACAAGGCACGTGAAGGAAAGACGTTACCCAATTCCAGGGCAGGATTGGAGACCCATTATGTCATGTTAGTCACAGAAGTGTTTTGTCTGGCTAGCCTGAAGCGTAGGGAGACCTGCTTGTTCCAGGTTATTAGTATGTTGAAGAGGTCTGGAGTGAAACTAGGAAAAAAGGAGTTGCCTTGAAGGAGGTTATCGTCAAGCGCAGAACCCTCATGCAGAAGAGAACCAAGGGTGTTTTTACCTGAAGTAGGAGAAAAGGAGGAGAAAACAAAAATTAAAAAAAAAAGCCTGGCTTCGGCAGTGTCCAAGATTAGACCCAGGTACTCCAGACTGTAAAAGATGGAGAGCAGACAGCCAAAGGTTTGAAGGACCTGAACCATCCTATAAACATTGGCAGACAAGGTTGTGGCTGAGATGTCCTTCAGTAGGCCATCCTGGCAATATGTGACATGAATGACCTAGGTTCAATGAAAAGCCAGATGCAGTGCAAGCACATTTGTAAACACTCTGGGTGGAGAAAATATCTAGTGCTACAAATTGGAAGCATTGGTTTGCCACTGCAAAACACAGAAAGCGTTTATGTGATGGGGGAAGATGGGAATCCGCAGATGGGCATCTTGTATATCTGATGTTCGAAATCCCCCTTATCTGAGACAAGCAAAGAAATGGATTCCACCCAAAATTTTGGTACAGCAAAGACACCAGTTTTAGAGATGTTAAGTCTAGTATTGGGCAGATGCATCCATTTGGTTTGCAGACTGTGGGCTTGAATAAAAAAAAAAACATGAAATTATTCTACTGGAACAACCAACTCCTTGTACCTCAAGTTGTTGGAAGGTCGTTAAATCTGTCTTTTGATGTGAAGCTGGCAGATTAAGAACAAAAAAGCAAGGGAGGGGGCAGAGATTGAAACTATTTTCTACCCCATTGAAATGGTAGGTTGAACCCAGAGGTCTGGAAACACTAACAGAATTCCACCTTCTCTGAGGAGTGGGGGTGCCCATTCATTGTGAGGAGGGCCTCTGGGCTGGCTTGGTTTATTTGGGAGTGAATGCCTTGTGTGAAAAAGGTGGTGTTAAGCTTTGGTTTGGAATTTTTATGCCCGGGGAGAGTGAAAAGGTACCCTTCTCAGAGTAGAGGTAGTAGTCCGAGTAGGAACCTTATGCCGCGTACACACGGTCGGAATTTCCGACAGAAAAAGTCAGATGGGAGCTTTTCGTCGGATATTCCGACCGTGTGTATGCCCCATCTGACTTTTTCTGTCGGAATTTCCGACGAACTTGGAAAGAGAGCAGGTTCTCTATTTTTCCTTTGGAAATTCCGACAGAGGTTTGCCTGTTGAAAAGTCAGACCGTGTGTACGCGGCATTAGGCTTCTTATGTGGTAGAAGTACCTTCTCCTTTTGGTGACTTCATTGATGAATTATCAAGCAGATTGCCCAGTTGTTCACCATCAAAAGGCATGCATTTGAGAACTACATTTCCTAGAGCAGGGGTGGGCAACCTTGGCCCTCCAGCTGTGGTGAAACTACAAATCCCCTGAGACATTGCAAGACCCTGACAATCACAAGGCATGACTCCTCCAGGCTTGATGGGATTTGTAGTTTCACCACAGCTGGAGGTTGCCTGACCCTTTTCTAAAGCATCAAAACAAAAATGGATTAGAGCATCAGCGCCGGAAAAAAAAAGGTGGGGGGGAGCAGGGTCCTCACATACAGGTTCCTTGTCTCTGCCAGTCTATTTCTAACAGAACACAAATTAACAAATAGACACTGCAGCAATAGCTAGGGCAGGACCTGAAAGGGCCAAGACCTTAAGACCCCTTTCACACTGAAGGCACTTTTTAGGCGTTTTAGCGCCAAAAAAGCGCCTCTCATGTCTACAGAGTGTGAAAGCCCGAGTGCTTTTACATTAGAGCGGTGCGCTTGCAGGACAGAAAAATAAAATAAAAAAGTCCTGCAAGCAGTATCTTTGGGGCGGTTTATACATTACAAGGCTCACAAAATGCCATGCCCATTGAAATAAAATGGGCAGCGCTGCCAAAGCGCCTGCAAAGCACTTTGGCAACGCCACTACACGGGTGCTTTTAACCCCCTTGTTCGGCCGCTAGCAGGGATTAAAAGCAAAAAGTGATTTTACGTCGGTTATTTTAGGGAATGCCAGTCTATAGAGCTGAATTCGCATCGCACATGGATCAAACTTGCACAGGACCCTTTTTAAACGCAGCTTAGATTCGCAACGCATTGATGTGAACAGCACTCATGGAAAACTATGTTAATAATATGACTTGCGAATTTGAGCAATTGCAACGGATCAAATTCGCAATAGAATTCGCAGCAGTGTGAACCGGCCCTCACGGCCAAAAAGCGCCGCTAAAACTATCGGTGCTTTATCGCTCACGCTGGGTGCTTTTAGTGCGAAAGTAGCCTCAGTTTCTTGATGCCCATCAACAAAATCCTTAAAGAGGGAAGATTCTCAACAGGAACTGTAAGGTGTTGGAAAACTGAAATTCACAACCAGAACAGCCCATTTCTTCCTAAATTCCTTTTCCATAGGATAAATCTCAGCAAAAAGCTTAGGAGTGAAATACCCTCTCAAGGTTGAGCCAGTCCTCAAAGTGCACAATCTTTTTGTCTGCAAGACAAAAGGCATAATGAGCTAGTATGCATCACATACTAGTTTATTATGAAATACTTGCCTTGGAACGATGCACTGCAGTGCCGCCCGCACTCCGCTCCCATGGCCAACATTTCACAGGAGTTACTTTCGGGTTTGCAGGCTCCGGCGCTGTAATAGGCCAGAGCTGCAATGACGCCAGTCCCACGCGTGCGCGTGGGAGCCGCTGGTCACAGCACAGGCCCTGAAGAAAGGCACCAGAGGCCCGTTTCTTCATGTGCCAATGATGTCAGCAGCAGCGTATATAGTTAATATCTTCTAAACTGTGCAAGTTTAGGAATTACCGTATTTATCGGCATATAACACACACACACCCTAACTTTAAGAGGGAAGTTTCAGGAAAAAACAAACTTTCACAGCCCCTGTGTATGACACGCAGGCACAGTTTACCCTCTATTTTTAGGGTAAAAAAAGTGTGTTATACGCCAATAAGTACTGTATTTACAATACCTACAGGTAAGCCTCATTATAGGCTTACCTGTAAGGTACAAGTGGTGCAACAGGGTTTACAACCACTTTAAGGACTTATAGGAGTTTGTTTGCCTAGCCGCACCTGGCTCTTCACAGCCTAAAAAAAAAAAAAAGAAGAAGCATTGTGTGACTACAGTAGAGAGAAATTGGTGCCAAGCTTCTCCCTCGAAGTGCAGGGGAAGAAAAACACTCTGCTGTCTTTGCTACAAAATTAGGGTCCAATACTTTGATGCAATATCCTCAAGTAAAATGAGGTTCCACCTCTAAATCCTGAACAGAGTCAGGGGAAACAAGATTCAAGAAGCACCAGTAGTTTTCTAAAGAATTCAGACATAATGGCAAAGAGGAGCAGCATCATTCTAAGACCATGCTTTGGGACAAGGGTACAGACAACACCTTTTTGAGTTTCCTGTACGTCCTCTGCAGAACGCATGCCATTTGGCCCAGCTTCCTTATCTGCCATGGTGAAAATAGGACTGGTGGGATAGTCACAGAATGGAGAGCATAACAGGTAAGGTTTTGCAGGTCCATACACAGAAGCTATAAACGCAGGCACTGACCATGTTCCTGTCTCTCTGTAGAAGATTGCAGTCGGAGTGCAACGTGCAGTGTGTTTTTGGTGAAAAAAGGCAGGCAGGAATGCATCACCTGAGAAGGGTGATGCAGGTTCATAGTTTCCATCCTCCGACAGGATGACACAATCTGACAAATTCAAACAGTTCATTCCATGAAACACAAGAGACAAAATGGCAGGGGCAGGCACAAAGAATAACTCCCAATTGTGTTAATAAAAGCTAGGAACAGGTGAAACCCCATCTTAACCACTTGACGACCGCCGCACGACGATATAAGTCGACAGAATGGCATGGCTGGGCATATGGGTGTACAGGTACAACCCCTTTAAGATGCGAGCCGTGGGCCGCGCTCGTGACTCGGTCGGAAGCTCCGTGACCGCAGGACCCGATCGCCGCCGGTGTCCCGCGATCGGGTCACAGAGTTGAAGAACGGGGAGAGGCAAGTGTAAACAAACATCTCCTCGTTCTTCCTAGTGACACTGTCAGTGATCGTCTGTTCCGTCACTGGGAACAGCGATCAGTGAAGTGTCACGCCAAGCCACGCCCCCTAACAGTAAGAATCACTACAGGTTAACCCCTTCACTGCCAGTGTCATTTTTACAGTTTTTATAACACTGATCGCTGTAAAAATTACGATGGTCCCAAAATGGCATCAAAAGTGTCCGTTGTGCCCACCATAATGTCGCAGTCTGAATATATATAAAAAAAAAAAAATCGCTGCTATTACTAGTATAACTTTTGCGCAAACCTTATCAAACACTTACTGCAATTTTTTTTACCAAAAATATGTAGAAGAATACTAAACTGAGGGAAAAAAAAAACGTTTTTTTTTTTTTTATATATTTTTGGGGGATATTTATTATAGCAAAAAGTAAAAGATTTAGAATTTTTTTTCAAAATTGTCGCTCTATTTTTGTTTATAGCACAAAAAATAAAAACTGCAGAGGTGATCAAATACCACCAAAAGAAAGCTCCATTTGTGGGAAAAAAAGGAGGTCAATTTTGTTTGGGAGCCACGTCGCACGACCGCGCAATTGTCAGTTAAAACGACGCAGTGCCGAATCGCAAAAAGTGGCCTGAAATGGTCCAGGGCTTAAGTGGTTAATGATGCTGAGCCTACTAAGGGTCCAGTATTTTCCTGTCACAGCACAGTGGGCATATCCTCCAGGGCAGTCTTCAGGGTCAAACATAGAACATGTAGAAATGAACCAGGGCATACTTATCCAATGGAGCCACCAGAGCATGTGTTGCTTCCACAAGAGGATCCATGTGCCTGGAGTCAAAAATGTCTAAATTTGTTTGAGCCTGGGAGATCATCCAGCATTCTGTACCTCTTATATAGTAGGGAATAGGGGACTACTGCCCCGGGTCCAGGTGCCATCAGCTGAGAAGTCTAATTGCATACACCTTGGACATACATGGTATATGTGGACCTGGTGGATGGAGCGTGGGATGAGTCTGAAGCATTATGGGTGGAACTGCATACAGATGTGCGTAGTTCAAAGCTAATCATTGGAGTTTGTTATAGACCACCCAATGTTAATGAGGAGGTGGAGACTCAGCTCCTTGCACAGATGGAAAGGGCTGCAAGGGCTGGGACAGTGATAATAATGGGGGATTTCAACTACCCAGAAATTGACTGGAGTAATGGAACTGCTGGAACAGTTAAAGGGCACAAATTTATAAACCTACTGCAGGACAATTTTATGGTCCAGTTTATTGAGGGCCCCAACTAGGAATGATGCTCTGTTGGACCTGGTAATCTCAAACCATGCAGAGCGTATTACTAATGTTCAGATAAAGGAACACCTGGGTAGCAGTGACCATAACATGATTTCATTTGATGTTAGCTGTAAGCAAAAATCACATACGGGAAAGATAAAAACACTTAATTTCAAGAGAGCAAATTTTCCAAGGATGAGGGCTGCTCTCCAGGACTTAGACTGGGAGGGAATATTGGCATCAATGGGCACAGAACAGAAATGGGAATTCTTCAAAAAGACTGTTTGTGAACTCACTGCAAAGTAGATTCCCATGGGCAATAAGTTTAAAAGGCTAAAAATAAAACTTATGTGGCTCACTGCCAAAGTTAAAAAAAGCTATAAAACTACAAGAAAAGAGCTTTTAAAAAATATAAAAATGGAGGGAACACTAGTGTCATATAAATGTTACAACGAATATAAAAGGATATGTAAACAGGAAATCAAGGATGCAAAAATTCAAAATGAACGACAGATTGCAAAAGATAGTAGGACAAACCCCCAAAAATTCTTCAAATATATTAATAGTAAAAAAGGTCAAGTCTGAGCATGTAGGCCCTTTACAAAATAATCTAGAGTGGGTGACTGGGGACAAAGAGAAGGCTAATTTATTAAATACTTTCTTCAGTTCTGTGTATACAATGGAGCATGGGGGAGCTCATGTCCAAAATGGGGGTGGTAGTGACACAGCCCCAAATCCACAATGGCTCAAAAGTGATATGGTCCAGAAATATTTAGACAGAATAAAAGGTGGATAAAGCACCTGGACCAGATGGCATCCACCCACGGATCCTAAAAGAATTGAGCTCTGTAATTTCAAAGCCATTGTATCTAATTTTTAGGGACTCATTAATGACAGGAATAGTACCACTGGATTGGCGCAGGGCCAATGTGGTGCCTATATTTAAAAAGGGAACAAAGTCTTTACCAAGTAACTATAGACCTGTTAGTTTAAATTCTATAGTTGGGAAGATACTGGAGAGATTAATAAAAGACCTAATTTCTTGCTGGAAAAAATAGGATTTTTTGTACTCACAGTAAAATCCTTTTCTCTGACATCCATGGACTGACACGGCGTCTCTTACACTTTACACGTGGGTTATGTCCCTGCTTGCAGAAGACCTAGGCAGAATGTGAGATGTTATACATACATTCTAAAAGCCAGAGCTGAACAACCCCACCCAGGGGGCGGTCCCTCCGGACATAACCCTCCCACTGCATTCAGCAGACCTCAGTTCGTAACAAAGCAGTACAAACTTAAAAGGAAGGGTGGGTGCCGTGTCAGTCCATGGATGTCAGAGAAAAGGATTTTACGGTGAGTACAAAAAAATCCTATTTTCTCTTATCCATGGACTGACACAGCGTCTTACACTTTACACGTGGGATGTCCCAAAGCAGTGTCAAGAGGGATGGGAGCAGTATAAATGGAAAAACCAAAAACTTCACTCCAAACAAGGTGGAGCTTCTCAACGGAGGAGTTGCAACTTTTTTTTTTTTTTTCCATTTCTTATCTTTATTAAACCATTTTCCAATTTACAGTACATTCAATCCCCTTTCCCCTCCCCTCCCAAATTCCCATACAAAACAGATAATAAATAATATCTTCTTAGAACCAGCCAATCCGTCTTCCCCTAAACTTCCATCCACTCCTTTCATACTCCATCCCCCTCCCCTTCAAACTCCCCCACTCTCACTCGTTCCATCCTTACCTCCTCCCACTCATCCATCCCTATCTTTGAAGTCTTTACTTATATTGAATTACTATTTTTTTTTTTTTCTCCTGCCAAGGTTTCCAAATTTTTTCAAATCTTTTTAGAGCTCCTTGTCTAATATATGTCGTCCTTTCTTTTAGTATTGTTAGGTTCATATTTTGCTCCCAGTCATTGCTAGACGGTGGGGAGGCTGATTGCCATTTCTGCGCTATCAGCTTCCTAGCTTGGAATAGGCATCTTGTTATTGCCAACTTGGTATTGTCATTTGTCCCCTCCCCCTCCAGCCAGCCCAGTACACATTGTAGGGGTTCCAACTCCATCTGCATTTCAAAAGTCTGCTCTATTGTTCTCACAACCTCCCTCCAATATCGATGTAACTTCGGACATCGCCAAAACATGTGTATCATGTCCCCCCCTTCTCTTCCACACCTAGGACAACTATCGTCTGCTCTGCGCCCAAAACAAAAAAGTTTATACGGGGTGTAATATGCTCGATTTAATAAGAAGAGGTGGGACATCCTCTGAGAGGGAGACAGTGATACCGTCGGAGCGAGTTCCAAAATTCTACCCCACTGTTCATTAGATAAATTACCTATGTATTTTTCCCATTTCTTCCTATGTGCCTGACCATGGGTTCCCCTTTGGCTCCCCTCATGCAAAAATTGGTAAATCCTTGATATTGCATATTTAGATGTTTTGGTGTTAACTATTTCCTTTAAAAGAGGGATCTTACTCCAAATCATTACTATTCCTTTATATTGTTTTGCTAATGCATGCCTTATCTGTAGGTATTTGTAGAAAGATGCATTTGGGAGTTTATATTGTTCTCTTAATGTCTGAAAAGTTTTTAGTATGCCATCCTGATACAACTGTGAAACATATTTTATGCCCTGTCTTTCCCATTCCTTAACTGTTCCCATCTTCTGTATTTCTATTAAGTTGTCATTCTCCCATATAGGGGTATACTCATTAATACCATTATATCCAAGCACAGTTTTCACCTCTTTCCATGTTCTAATCATAAGGTCCAGGGTAGGCGATTTAATAGGAAATGAGCCTGACTCCACCGCTTCTACTAAATAATCATGCGTAGGGTTCTGTATTAATATTCTCTTTTTTGTTTCTCCTCCTTCCATGTTGCTGCCCTTCATGTATTGGATCTGGGCTGCCAAGAAATAGCTAAACGGATGTGGGAGTGCCACCCCTCCCTCTCGCTTGGTCTTCTGTAAAGTACTTAATTTTATTCTTGCTACGCCCCCTTTCCAAATTAACTCCCTGTATATGCTTTCTATTTTTTGAAACCATTTTTTGTTTACCCACACTGGGGAGTTTTGTAGGACATAGAGAAGCTGTGGCATCCAGACCATTTTTATTAAGTTGCAACGGCCTGCCACTGAAAGTGGGAGGCGTTTCCATATTTTACTTTTTCCCCTATATTTATTAAGCAAGGGTATCAGATTATCTATAATGTAATGATTAGGGTCTTTGGTTATATTTACCCCCAGATATTTTATTTGAGTTGTTATTTGTATCTGTGTAGCCTCTTGCGGTAAAGGATTTAAAAGAGGGTCCACTGGCATCAACATAGATTTTCCCCAGTTTATGGACAGGCCTGAGAATCTTCCAAAGTTCCTTATTTGTTCCATAGCTTTTCCCAGTGAATACTGGGTATCCCCCAGTAACAAGAGGACATCGTCGGCATATAATACTACTTTCTCCTCTATCTCCCCTCTTTTAAATCCTCTTATCTCCGGGGTCGACCTAAGAGCTATTGCTAGAGGCTCTATTGCGAGGGCAAACAGAAGGGGGGACAGCGGACACCCCTGTCTCGTTCCCCTCTGCAATCGAAACCTCTCGGATTGAACATTGTTCACTTTCACTCTCGCTTCTGGGGTTTTATATAACAATTTGACCCATTTCATGAAGGTCGGGCCAACCTGGAACTCACTCAAGGCTCTCCACAAATATTTCCATTCTACATTGTCAAAGGCCTTGGCGGCATCAAGCGAGACAATTGCTCTTGTTCCATCTTCCTCTGTTGGTATCTGAAGGTTCATGTAAACTCTTCTTATGTTTGTATGGGTAGCCCTGCCCGGGATAAATCCCGATTGGTCAGGGTGCACCAATTTCTTGACTACCTCTGTTAATCTGGCCGCCAAGACCTTTGACAATATTTTTACATCTGTGTTGAGTAAGGATATAGGTCTATATGATGAAGTATCCAGTGGATCCTTTCCTTCTTTATGGATAACTATTATTGTTGAATCCATCATAGACGGAGGGAGTTCACCTTTATCCATAGAGCTATTTTAGGACCTTAGTAAGCTCCGAGAGTAGCTCTTTCCCAAAGTGTCGATAGGTCTCCACTGGGAGACCGTCCGGTCCCGGGGATTTCTGTCCTGCCATCTCTTGTACTGCACGTTGTACTTCTTCTAAAGTTATGGGTTTGTCTAGCTCTGCTCCATCTATCTCCGAGAGTGAGGGAATGGTTAACCTTCCAAAAAAGGCATCCATTTCCTCTCTCCTTTCCTCTTGCCTTGAGCTGTATAGATCCACATAAAAGTCCCGGAAGCGATCTATTATTTCTGATTTTTGGGAAGTAATTCTGTCCCCTTTTACCCTTATCGCTGGTACCATTGAGCTAGGTGAGTTTGTTTTAATTAATTGGGCCAACATTCTACCTGCACTTTTTCCTTCTGCAAATGCTATTTGTTTTTGAAAGATTTGTTTATTTTCTATTTTTTTTTAAATTAATAAACGATAGTTCTGCTGCGCTTGTATCCATGCTCTAGAGTTATTGAGTGTTGGATCCCTAATAAATTTTGCTTCCTCCCTAAAAACCAACTCGCTAGCTATTCGCTCATTTTCTCTGGATTGTTTTTTTATCCTAGAGATTTTTTGAATCATTATGCCTTTTAAGGCTTTTAATGTGTCCCATACCACTTGTTCTGAGGCAGTACCTTGATTTATTTCTATAAATTCTCTGATCTCCTCTAATATCTCTTTTGGATCTTTTATTAATTCCATCCAGTGTGGGTTTATTTTCCCATCCCTTTGGTGTATTATTTCTCCTGTGTCTAGTTACACCATCATTGGGGAGTGGTCCGAGAGACTCCTTGGCATATATTTCACTTGTTTTATTATTGGTATTGCCTCTTCATTACCAAGGACTAGATCTATTCTTGAAAGCGTGGAGTGTATTCTGGAGAAACATGAGTACTGCTGAGTCTCAGGGTTGTGTAATCTCCACACATCCTTCAGACCTATTTCATCCAAAAATTTAGATAATCTAGCATCTCTTATTCTATTCTGATGTCCATTACTGGGGAATCTGTCCTTACACCAGTCTACGACCGTGTTAAAATCTCCCATCGTAATCACCGGTACCTCCGGTCTCTCCAGAACAAACTCCATCAAGCTAGTCAACACTATAGTATTAAAAGGGGGTGGAATATACAGGTTGACCAGTATAATAGGATTTTTATAACAGCTTACCTGTAAAAATCCTTTTCTTAGGAGTACATCACGGGACACAGAGCGACATAGTCATTACTAATGGGTTATATAGATACCGTCAGGTGCTGGCACTGGCAACTTCCAAAACCGGAAGTACCCTCCCCTATATAAGCCCCTCCCATCCGGGAGCACCTCAGTTTTGTAGCAAAGCAATAAGTGTCCCCAAAGAGGGGCGGGAGCTCTTTGTCCCGTGATGTACTCCTAAGAAAAGGATTTTACAGGTAAGCTGTTATAAAAATCCTATTTTCTTTCTCGTACATCACGGGACACAGAGCGACAGTCATTACTAATGGGATGTCCTAAAGCAATGCCCAATGGGGGGGGGGATACACCATATATAAGCTGAGCGCTATCAGTCATGAGGATCTTTTGCGGCCTGCAACACACTGCGCTCAAAGGCGACATCCTCCTGACTTCTAACGTCCACCTGGTAGAACCTAGTAAACGTGTGAACTGAAGACCATGTTGCGGCCTTACAGATTTGAGCCAGGGAGGCCTGGTGATGCACTGCCCATGAAGTTCCAACTGCTCTCGTGGAGTGCGCTCTAACTTTGAACGGAGGCGGTCTTCTTCTCAAGCCATAGGCTTGTATTATGACCTGTCGAATCCACTTGGCTAAAGTAGATTTTGACGCTGCCTGACCCTTTCTGGGGCCTTCCGGCAGAATAAACAAAGTATCCGTTCTGCGAATCTGAGCAGTGGCTTTTAGATAAGCTTTAACTGCTCTTACTACATCCAAAGAATGCAATAACTTTTCCTCTACCGAAGTAGGTTTGGGGAAAAAAGAAGGAAGAACCACATCTTGGTTCAAATGAAACCTCGGTACCACCCTAGGAAGAAAGGCTGGATGAGGACGTAATACTACTCTATCCTTATGGATAACCAGATATGGCTCCTTACAGGACATAGCTGCTAATTCCGACACTCTTTTAGCCGAACAAATGGCTACTAGAAAAATCAATTTCCTGGTGAGAAGCACCAAAGAAATATGCTGTAATGGTTCAAATGGTTGTTTCTGTAGAACCGACAGAACCAAGTTTAGATCCCATGGACATATGGGAATATTAACCGGAGGACTAATACGCATCACTCCTTGTATAAAGGCTTTGACTAGTGAATGCGAAGCCAAGGGCCTTTGAAAAAATATTGACAAGGCCGAAATCTGACCCTTGATAGTACTCAAGGCAAGCTTCCTATCTACAGCCCATTGTAGGAAGTCCAGAATCCTACCTATTACGTACTTATGTGGATGCCATTTCTTGGCCTCACACCACGCGATGTACGCCTTCCAGATTCTATATTAGATCTGCCTGGATACCGGCTTCCTGGCATTGATCATGGTAGATACCACAGGATTAGAGAGCCCTCTCTTTTTTAGAATGTGGGCTTCCATAGCCAGGCCGTCAAACCTAGGGCTGGTAAGGAAGGGTGGTATATCGGTCCTTGCGAAAGCAGGTCCGGACGACGTGGGAGAGTCCAAGGACTCCCCACTGAAATTTTACAATCTCCGCGTACCACGCTCTTCGGGGCCACCGGAATCACTGGTTTCTTTTCTACCCTGATTCTGCGGAGTAATCGAGGTAACCATTGTGGCGGTGTGAATGCATATATCAGCTTGAACTGATCCCAAGGGAACACTAGGGCATCCGAGCCGCAAGCTAGGGGATCCCTTGTCCGAGAGACAAACCTGTCCCCCTTTGCGTTGAATCTGGATGCTAGAAGATCTACATCCGATGTTCCCCACCGCTGACATATTGTCCAGAAAACCTCGGGGTGAAGGGACCCTTCCTCTGGGCCTAATTGCTGGCGACTTAGAAAGTCCGCCTTCCAATTCTCCACTCCTGGAATGAATACCGCAGATATGGCTGGGACATATCTTTCTGCCCATTTCAGGATGTAATTTACTTCCCTCTGGGCTGCACGACTCCTGGTGCCCCCCTGATGATTGAATTCTGACAGGGGACCCTTGGAGTTTGGATGTCCATGCTACTAGGGCATACCGGGCTGCTCGTATCTCTAAGAGATTGATGGGCAGGGCCTTTTCTGCATCCGACCATCTGCCCTGGAGAGACTATTGCTCCAGTACTGCTCCCCAGCCTATAAGGCTGGCATCTGTAGTGACCACCTTCCAAGAAATCAGACTGAAGGATTTCCCTTTTTCCAGATTCTGGGGAACCAACCACTAACGGAGGCTCTTGCGAACGGAAGGGGACAAGGACATTGTAAGTCTAGGGCCTGAACTTTTTTGTTCCAGGCTGACAGTATGGCCCCCTGCAAATTCCTTGAATGGAATTGACCGTAGGGTACTGCTTCGAATGATGCCACCATTTTTCCCAGCAGCTTTATGCACAGGCGTATGGACGGCTGTCTTTTTTGTACCCACTAAGTGGATCAAATCTTTCAAAGACAACACCTTTCCTCGAGGCAAGAATATTTTTCTCTGGCCTGAATCCAACCTTAGCCCCAAGTATTCCAGACTTTTGACTTGTTTTTAGGGCTAACTTGTCTCGGTTGATAATCCAACCGTGAGATTCCAGATACTTGATTGTCTTGTGAACGACCACGTCTAGTTTTTTCACTGAGTGGTCTATCAGCAACAAGTCATCTAGATATGCCATTATCATTACACCTTGTGTTCTTAGATTGGCCAATAAAGGGCCAGAATTTTTGTAAACACTCGTGGTGCTGTGGCCAAACCGAAGGGTAAGGCTCTGAACTGAAAATGGCGCCCTTCTACTGCAAAGCGTAGAAATTTTTGGTGGACTGGAAAGATGGGAATGTGCAAATAAGCATCTTTGATGTCGATCGCGGCTAACCAATCCTCCCCTTGTAGGGCAGTGGCCACCGATCGGATCGACTCCATCGGAAAGTCCTGATATACAGGAATTTGTATAGCCCTTTTTAGAATTAATATGGGCCTCCCGTCCGCGTTTGCTTCGGGACTGTAAAGAGGTTTGAGTAAAACCCAAACCCTCATTCTTACAGGGGAACCTCCATAATTACTCCTTGGAGCAATAGTTGTTCTAGTGCCAACAAGAGGGACTCTATCTTCCGGGGATCCCTTGGCACGTTTGACCTCAAAAATGGGAAGGAGGAGAGTCTTTTAACTCCAAACTGTATCCCAAACATACTGCGGAGAGCACCTATCTGTCTTGATCGTGTCCCACCAGGTCTCTTGCGAACAACTGGAGTCCTCCCCCCACCCGACTGAGTGGGGGCAACCCTTCAATGAATTTAACTTTGGGGGAGGTTTTGTACCTCCCCTGACCCAGGGTTTCTCATTACCCTGCTATTGTCCCTGTTTTTTACCCCCGGGAATTGACCGAGGAGGCCGTCGGAACTGTTACACAGCCGATGCCCCAGGGACTGGAGAAGCAGGCCTCTTAAAGAGGGACCTCTAACTCTGTTTTTAACCGGCAAGAGCGTATTTTTACCGCTGGAAATTTTCTGGATATATTTGTCCAGGTTTTCCCTGAATAAGCGTTCACCATGAAATGGGACGCTAACCAGCCATTCTTTACAGGGAGCTTCAGCAGACCAGTTTTTGAGCCATAGAAGCCTACGCATATGTACTATAGACAGCGTAAGGCGGGAGGCCTGATGGACTGAATCCTTATGGCGTCAACCGCAAAGCCTAAGGCTCTAGGTAGATCAGCTAGGGCAAAGCCTGCTGATCTGTCAAGTCCCTCAAGACCTGTTTCAACTGATCCTTCACTGCTTAGCAGACCCCAATAGCTGCTACTGCTGGTTGTGTCACCAAGCTTGCTGTAGAAAGAAGCAGACTTTCATAAGGACTCCAATCTTTTATCTATTGGGTTCTTGAACATTTGGACATTATCCACTGGACATGTCAGTGATTTATACATACAAGAGATGGCTGCGTCCACTGTAGGGACCTTCCATTTTTTTTTTTTTTTTTTTGATGAACTTATCCTCCATGGGATAGACCACCGGAAATCTCTTGGGGGAATAAATATTTTCTCAGGACGTTCCCAATCCTGGTAAATAAGCCCTTTCAGTAAAGGGTGAAGTGGAAAAGAACAGACAGTCTGGGGGCTTCTAGCGACCCCAACGAGGATACAGTAGTGGTTGATGGTTCCGCAAGGTGCATTTTTAAATGCTGATCGGACCATGTTAGTCAGAGACTGAACCCATAATCTTTCAGCTTGAGATGCTGAGAAAAGGTTCCCCCACTGTTGACTCCTCTATAACAGAATCAACCTTATCCTGATCCCCTTCAGGCAGGTCGATCCCTGTATGGGACTGTTGCTCTGCTAACAGGCACTTTGAAGGAGGAGATGGAGATCGGCGTGCTTTCCCTGACAGGGAGGCAGCGATCAATGTTGACAATCTCTCTCTAATCCTCCCAGAGCTGAGGAAAAAACCTCCTCTGTTACATACACAGGAGCAGGTGAACTGAGGACAGCCACAGTACCAAGTACCCCTGCGGGGTCTCTACGGTCACTTACCTCTGAACTTCAGGGGAGACTGGTGCAGCAGAAGTATGCCCAAGATCCTCAGAGCCCGATGAGACCCCCTTCGCTTCCTGGAAGATTCAGTTCCGGAGCTTCTGGACGGCATATTCCTAAGCCTAAAGCTGAGGTATTCCAGCCGTAATACACCACTTTTACTGAGAATAGTCTAGCACAATTGCTGCTATATCACAGTTGGTGTCTACTAATGTGCCTTTCTAGGGGATGCCTGTATCAACCGCCTCTATGTGCCTTTATATTGTTGCTAGCTCTGTCTGTGCACTTCAACAGCCAGCTATAATGTGCTTCAAAACACGCTGGACGCCCGCACATGCGCAGTAGCGCCGCGGCGCACACCTGAGCGTCATCCACCCGCTCCGCCCCTTTTTACAGATCGCCTCTATGAATAGAGGCGCGTGCACGCGCACGCGTGCGGGCGCCTTCGGCGCCTTTTTTGAAAACAACAAGGAGCTAGATGGGAGCCAGGGTCCCTTTGCCGCAGGGCCCGGGGATGGATGAGCGCAGCAACAGGGCAGAGGAGACAGCTTCCCAGCAGAGAACATACCAACTGCCTGGATTTGATTCTGGAAGAAAAAAATCCACATTACAAGAAAAAGAACCATAGCGGCCTCTAGTGTCTAACACAGGTACCGCGGTCTTACATTTTTTTATTTTTTTTTTTCTTGCCTACTATTAAAATTTTTACATTTTCTCAGTAGTAACAGGCATACACAGAATATTAGCGGGAATACCGTTAGGTAACAGACAGAAAGACAAATTAGGCTTGGGGGTCCCCCAATAGAACCAAGTTCCTGGGGGCCCCCACTTACCTGTTCCCCGCCGCAGGACTTTGTTTGGTCCACAAAAGCCCAAACTTCACCTATCACGGCAGGCATTGTAATCAAACCTTCAGGGACCGGGTTCCCAAGGATTCCACTCCCCTGGACCTGTATAGCACCCTGCACAGAAAACATCTTGGTCGTGGGTATGACCAGAGCTCTGGATCCCAGGGTCCAGCTCTCCTAAGAGAAGCATTACAGGCAAAACCTTGCTCTTCTCTGCAAGGCCCGGGTACCGACCGTTTAGCTATGAAGCTTTTTTGGTCGGATCCGGAATAGCTTACTGAGGCCCAAAAGAACCTGTACGCAAGCTCAGTGAAAAACACATGTTTCTTCTTGGCCAACACCTTAGACACTGGCAAAAAACTGAGGTGCTCCCGGATGGGAGGGGCTTATATAGGGGAGGGTACTTCCAGTTTTGGAAGTTGCCAGTGCCAGCACCTGACGGTATCTATATAACCCATTAGTAATGACTATGTCGCTCTGTGTCCCGTGATGTACGAGAAAGAAATATGGTTTGTTGTCTATCTTACAATGCAAGAAGACATAGCGCCCTATATCGTCCACCTTGCTCTGGATACATTTAAACATTATGCCCGCTTTAATGAATATGCTTACTCCTCTAGAGTATGAGATGTGGACCGAGTGGAACTGCGTTTGAAACTCTCTCCATCCTAATTGGGGTGCCGAGATATTCGTAAGATGGGTCTCCTGGAGGCATATAATTGAGGCTCCATATATTCTCATCAAAGACATTACTGCTGCCCTTTTCCCTAAATCTCCCAAACCTCGAACATTCCATGAGCATATTATTACATTTTTCACTTGTGCCCTATTAATCATTAATTTTTACTGCAAGTGTAATTGTCCATATCCATAGTGAGCCCCCTAAGTATCAAGACGTGCCTGTTTCTTTCTTTCTTCAATATTTTCTTCATATTCTTTCTTTGTGTAACCATCACCTCCATTCTTTCTCTCCATTCTCTCCATGCATACATACTTTCTTTCTCGTGTACCCTTGTCTCCGCCTTCCTCGGCTTGGGTTGAGGCTTCCTATTGTGACCCATACTTACAACCTCCCTCAAATCTTCACCCTTTTGGTGCATCCCATGTTTTGTTTCCCCTTTATTCCCTCCCCCTCCTACCTCCCTCCTAATCCAAAATACATCTACCCCATTCCTCATCCAGATTTTATACTTGGGAGATTGTTCCTGCTTCCCCCTTATAAAGGGAGATAGCATGAGCATCGTTCCCTTCATTCAGACTCACCCCTTATCCCTCCCCTCCCTCCCCTCACCTCTTCACATCGCTCGTGTCTCTCTCCCCCAAAAAGTAGAGAACAAACAAAAAAAAAAAAAGGGGGGGGGGATAATGATCCCTGTGTATTTCAAATTCTAAAATTCTATATTTCGTGTTTCCCTTTATAGGTATATCTACTTATCCCTGTCTCCTCCCAGTAAAAAATAAATAAATAAAAAAAGCATGTCTTGAGTAAATATAATAAGCAACAGTCAATATTTATAATCTAAAATATAAGCAGGTCTTGAGTAAATATAAAAAGCAACAGTCCATATGTATAATCTCTATGGGACTTCACTATGCGATAATAGCCACTCCGTTGCCCCCTCCGATGTATCAAAAAACTTTATTCCATCTGGTGCGTTCACCCTCAGTCTTGCTGGATATAGTAGTGCGTATGTAAGTTTTAATTGCTGTAGTTTGCGTTTTACTTCGCCAAACCTAGCTCTTTTCTTCTGCAGTTCTGGTGAAAAGTCTGGGTAAATAGATATCCTAATTCCATTATATAGGACATTTCCCATCTCTCGGGCCTTCTGGATTATTGTCATTTTATCTTTAAAATTAAACATCTTGATCAGGAGGGGGCGGGGGGGCCGTCTTGTCTAAGGCGTCTGGCAGGGACCCTATGCGCCCTTTCCACCGCTAGGAATTGCGAAAAAGATTCTTGGCCAAATGTCTCTCTAATCCATTTTTCAGCAAAAGCTATTGGGTCTACCCCTTCGCTATGTTCTGGAAGTCCCACAATCCTAATGTTTTTCCTCCTCATTCTATTTTCGATTTCATCCATCTTCAGCTGTTTAACCATTTGTTCTCTCATTTCTTTTATTTCTTTTCTAAGGGGGGGTCAGTACATCCTCCACCAGACTGACTCTCTCCTCCAGGGCAGTTGTTCTTACATTTACTTGTTGTAAATCATGTCTTACCAGGGTCACTTCCTCCTGTATTGTTCTGAGTTGGGTAGTTACTTCATTCAAAGAGGTTTTACAGAAGTTAATTGCTGCAAGCACTTCTTTTAATGTTGGCTCACTTTGCGCCTCTCTTGCACCCTCAACTAAAGTTCCACGTACCCCTCTTGCCCCATTAACTCCAGAGAGTCTCGTCTCCATATCACCCCCATCTAGGGGTGTCTGGTTTTGCCCCTGACTTCTTCTTGCCCCAGAAGCCCCAGACTGCGATTTAGGCTGCTGGCTATTTTTTGGAGGGGTCTGGGTTGGGGGTTGATCTGGGTTAAATGTATATTTTCCCAATTTCGCTGCCGCTTGGCTTGCTGCCATGCTTGCCTTTGTGGTCCGTTGGGTTGACATTATGGGGACTAAGAGCTGGAAACTGGGGTGCTGCTGTGTTAATGTCTGCTATAGTGGAAGACGATCAAGCAAACAAGCAGATAGCCTCTTTGATAAGGCAAGGGTAAAAAAAAAAAAAAAATACCCATCCACTATAATTCTCTCCAACTGTCTACAAGCCAGGTTCATCAGGGTTGTCAGGTGGAGGAGAGAAAAAGAAAGAAAAAAAAACACTGTACAGGAGGGATTCCTCCTTCTCTTTCCCCCTTTTTCATTACCAGTGGTGTAACATAACTTATTAATTAGCAGTGTCTCTAGGCGCAGCTCTCCTACGCAACCAGTGACAGCAGTGATTCCTTATGACGAGCTTTTAATCAGTCCTTGGTTAGTTTATACTTTTGCATCTCTCCTTTAATATATCATGATATTTAAAGCTTATCTCTATTTTGAAGTCATTTTGAAGTCATAAGCTAATGTGCTGGGTGGGTATCGGGGGTCTAAGGTCTCTACTCCTGTCCGCTGAGGGAGCTGACACTCTTTCTCTGCGCTGTTTCAGGGGGGGGGGGTGTAGTGTGTGGGGGGGGGGGCGCCTCTCTTGCAGACGTCCCTACTCCACTCCTTCCCCCTTCAGCCACAACCACCACCAAATCTATCAAATAGTATGCAAAGAATATCAGCGCAGTCCAGTCCTTACCCTTCCTCTGATGCACTTTGCTCTGTTCCTCCGATGCACAACTCGCGTTGACTTCCTGGTTTGTGAGTCACCTGCTCCTTGCTTCTTGCTCCACGCAAGGGATTGTGGGGACTGTAGGCTGCAGGCCGGAGGATCACCGCGGGCACTTGTTCTCCTTCCACACTGCGGGGGGGGGGGGGTCGCTGTCTGCGAGCCACAGACTGCACACTCCGCCGTCCGCCGTCACCACATCGTGGGCTGCAATCTCCCCACTCTCCAGCTATACATCCCGATTGGGTAGAGGCTCGGAAGAGGCACAAGGTATAGGATCCAGTCTCGGGGTTATGAGGGGTCGCAGCCTATGGCATAGTTAAGACCATAGTAAGAGCTGGGAGGTAGACTGGGGAATCACCTTGGATGTCTCATCTGGCAATCTCCTTCAATGCTACACAGGTGATAGAGGTACGAGCGGAGGGGGGAGAGGCGTCTTCCTCTCACGCTCACACCATGGTCACGCCTCCGCCAGACACCCCCCTTTAAACAGCTGCCTGCAACCCTTGCGGCCGAAGGAAGCATCCGAAGATGCAGCCACATCAACCTTATAGAACTTAGAAAAGGTATGAACGGACGACCAGGTCGCCGCCTTGCACACTTGTGCAACCGACGCTTGATGTCAGAAAGCCCAGGAAGCACCAATTGCCCTGGTGGAATGCGCCGTAACCAAAAAGGGAGGCGCCCGCCCCCTGAGAGCATAGGCTTGAATGACGGTTTGTCTGATCCACCTAGAAATGGTGGCCGACGAAGCCGCTTGGCCCTGTTTTGGACCAGAGACAGTCACAAACAGCGAGTCAGACTTCCGAATAGAAGCAGTAGCAGACAGGTACACCCGCAAGGCTCGTACCACATCCAATGTGTGAAGCGCAAACTCTGGGATGCGATGGGTGAGGACACAAGGACGGGAGGACAATGTCCTCATTTAGGTGAAAAGGCCGAGACCACCTTTGGCAAAAAAGAAGGACGCGGACGCAACACCGCCTTATCCTTAAGGATGACTAAATATGGCGACTTGCAGGACAAGGCTGCCAACTCAGACACTCATCTAACAGAAGTAATTGCCAATAAAAAGGCCACCTTCTGAGACAAAGTCAAGAGGGGAATATCCCTGATATTCTCAAAAGGAGGTTCCTGGAGGACCGAGAACACCAAATTCAGATCCCACGGTGGGAGAGGAGGCTTGACAGGAGGGAGCACATGGCGAACCCCCAGCACAAGGTGCTAACCAAGGAATGACTCACTAGAGGTCGCTGAAAAGACGGCCAAGGCCGAAATCTGACCCTTAATGGTACTCAAAGCAAGCTTTTGGGTCACTCTACGCTGCAGAAGACGCAGGATTCTGGGGACGGAATGCGTCCGAGGACGCCAGTCCAGCTCTTCGTACATGATGATGTAAACTTTCCAGGTACGGTGATAGATCTTTCTGGAGGAAGGACTTCTGTGTCCTTAACATGGGCAAAATGACCGAGTCCGAGAGACCTCGGTCCCTCAACACCTGGCTTTCAACAGCCATGCCGTTAAAGCCAGAGACTGTAAAGCAGGATGAAATATAGGACCTTGAGACAGAAGGTCCTCCCTTATCGGCAACCGCCAGGGAACGTCCGCGACGAGACGTACCAGATCGGCATACCAGTGACGCCGAGGCCAATCCGGAGCAATGAGGATCACCGGATTCCCTCGGTCGCCACCCTGCGCAGCAGGCGAGGGAGCAGCTGCAGCGGAGGATAAACGTATATCAGGTGATAGTGACCCCATGGGGCCATCAACGCATCCGAGGCATCTGCCCAAGGATCCCTGGATCTGGCCACAAACCTCGACAACTTGCGATTGAGTCGAGAGGCCATCAGGTCCACATCCGGCGTGCCGCACCGTCGGCAAAGGAGTTGAAAAATGAAAGGACCACTCTCCTTGGTCCAGCGTCTGGCGACTCAGATAGGCATAGGCAATGGGCAGGCGGACTATGTAAACGGCCGACAGAGCCGGCACATTTCTTTCGGCCCACTTCAGGATACGGGCTACCCCGGAAGCCGCAGCTGAGCTCCGAGTCCCCCCTTGATGGTTTACATACGCCACCGCCGTAGCGTTGTCTGACTGGATCCTGATGGAGTGACCCTGTAATCTCTCTGACTACGAGAAGAGGCACAGTCTGATTGCCCGTATTTCCAGAGCAGTGATTGGTAAATGGGCTTCGTCCGGAGTCCAAAGCCCTTGGGCCGACAGGATTCCCCAGACTCCACCCCAGCCCGTCAGGCTGGCGTCCGTCGTGAGTACCGTCCATTGGATGGGGAGGAACGACTTTTGGGACCGAAGAGCCGGGGATCTCAACCACCATGTCAGGGACGCCCTGACCAGGTGACTCACCTGGATCTGAAGATCCAAAGACAACGGGGATTCGTCCCAGGTGGACAAGATCTCCTTCTGCAATGCCCTGGTGTGTGATAGGGCATACGGAACGGCCGCGAAGGAGGCCACCATGAGTCCCGGGACTCTCATGCAAAAACGGATTGACGACCATTTTCGGGACGTCAGCACCCGCACTGCAGACTGAAGTGTCAGCAACTTCTCCGGAGGTAGGATACCTTTGCCTCCGAGGAGTCCAGAATCAGACCCAGATACTCCAGACGCCGAGTCGGGACCAGGACTGACTTCTGAATGTTCAGGAACCACACGAAGTCCCTGAGGGTCTGATTGACGATAGTCACACTTTCTTCCAATTCTGAGCCACTTTCTGCTCTTAGCAGAAGATCGACCAGATAGCCCACGACAGCAATGCCTCGCTGTCTCAGTAAAGCTAGAACCGGAGCAAGCACCTTGGTGAACACCCTCGGTGCCAAGGCTAGGCCGAAAGGAAGAGCCACAAATTGATAGCGGACTTCGCCGATCGCAAAAACTTCTGGTGACTTGCGCAGATCGGAACATGCAAGTAGGCGTCCTTGATGTCCAAGGACGCCAGAAAATTCCCCTTGATGGAGTGTAGCGATCACCGTGCGAATGGATTCCATGCGGAATTTTTGCACCTTCACGAAGACATTCAAGGCCTTGAGGTCCAGTATAGGCCGAACCCCGTCCTTTTTTGGGACGACAAACAGATTCAAGTAGAATCCCTGAAAACTCTCCTGTGAAGGAACCGGCACAATCACTCCGGACCCGATCAAATCCTGTACAGCCCCCCCAAGAGGGCTGCCCGACGGGTAGGAAGGAGAGGAAGATTTGAGGGAAAAAATCTGTCTGGGGGCCAGGATTGGAATTCTATCCTGTATCCTGAGGTGACCACCTCGCACACCCACCGGTCGGATGGGGGCAAGACTTGACGCGGAGGCGGGCTTGGGAGCCAGGTTGTTTGGCTTACGCACCCAGGAGCGCTTGTGTCCACCAGCCGCACTGCAGTCAGTCTGGGAGACCCGTGGACTCTGACGAAAAAAAAACTTTTTGCTGGAAAGGAAGGACCCTGTTTGCAGCGGGCCCCCTTACCCTTGCTAGTCTGAGGAAGAAGAGTGCTTTTACCTCCCGTGACATCCTTGATGATGTTATCCAGAGCAGCACCGAAAGGTCTACCACTTTTAAATGGTAGATCCGTCAGGAGCTTCTTAGAGGCTAGGTCAGCAGACCAGCCTTTCAACCAGATAAGACTACGCAATACCACCGCCGAGACAGAGGCCCTGGATATTAAAAGGGGCCGTGTCCAACGTGGCGTCGCACACATAAACCAGGCCCTGCACCAGTTGGTGGGCCAGAGCAACTGTGTCTGGAGGAAGATTATGCTCCTGTACAGCTTGGTGCAACATTTTTGCCCATCCTGTAAGTGTCTGAGACACAAGGGTCACCGCTACCACAGGCCGTAGGGCGGATCCCAACAAGGCCAACATGGCTCTGCTCACCACTTCTGACCTCCTGTCAGTGGGGTCCTTAAATGCAGGAGTCCCCTCCATCGGGAGAGTGGTGGCCTTGTTCAACTGGGCGACTGGAGGGTCATCTTCAAAGGGGTATCTGATAGACAAACGCCGCGGGACCATAAAAATCTTCTGCGGCTTTTCCCAGACCTTATCAATGAGCTGGTCAAAGAAGGTACATATGGAAAAACCTTTAGAAGGCCTGGCCTTAAAAGAACCAAAAAGGAGACTGTCTGCCCGAGGTTCTGCATCCGCAGCATTTAGCTTGAGAGTGTCCCTCACCGCAGCAATGAGATCACTAACAAGCGCCCTGTCATTTACTGACTCAGAACTGGAGATTTCCTCACAAGGAATGTCCTGCTCAAAACCATCAATGTATTCAGAGCTAGGGTCCTGAGCGGTAGTGGCTAGGCCCATATCTGAATCAGCGCACTCCCCTTGTGGAAATAAAGTGGGGAGAGGGCGCTTTTTTGCTCCCTTGCGCTCGCACACCGCTCCCCTCCTGGTCAGAAATGATTCCAGGACTGCCGACAACTGGTCCATAGGGACCGCAGGTGCTGAAGCACTGCCTGTTGCCTCTGACATGTTAGGGGAAGCTGGTGACACTGACTCCATATTGTCCCCCTCTAAAACTCCTCAGATAAAAAGTCCACCCACAGGCTGTGCTGACTGAGGAGGGGGCGCCCAGGGGACTCACCAAACCGGACCAGGGACCACTCAGTTCCGCTGTCTGTACCGCGCTGTGTCAGCGCTGGTGAGCTGTGAGGAGATTTGCGCTGTAACAGCAGCGCTAGAGGCCAAAACTAGTGCTGAAAAGCGCGCGGGCTACAAGAAAAGTAGGATTTTTATAACAGCTTACCTGTAAAATCCTTTTCTTGGAGTACACCACGGGACACAGAGCTAGTCATTACATAATGGGTTAAGGGTCACCAGCGGTGATTGGACACTGGCACAACCAATGGAAGACAGTTCCCCTCCATATAACCCCTCCCATCAGGGAAGTCCCTTAGTTTTGTAGCAAAGCAGTAAGGTTCCCATAAGAAGGGGGGGACCTCTGTGTCCCGTGGTGTACTCCAAGAAAAGGATTTTACAGGTAAGCTGTTATAAAAATCCTACTTTCTTTATCGTACACCACGGGACACAGAGCTAGTCATTACATAATGGGACGTCCCAGAGCAATGCTCATATGAAGGGGGGGAGACACAGATCAAACAGGCCGCTTGCGGACCAGAAGCCCTATACTGCTGCCTGCAGCACACTTCGCCCAAAGGCGGAATCCTCATGTCCTTTCACATCTATTTGATAGAATTTGGAAAATGTATGGACTGAAGACCAAGTTGCAGCTTTACAGATCTGAGCCATCGAAACCTGGTGGTGCACTGCCCATGAAGCACTTATCGCCCTGGTAGAGTGTGCCTTAACAGGAAAAGGAGGAGTCCTGTTCTTTAAACCATAAGCTTGAACAATTACTTGTCTAATCCACCTGGAAATGGTGGATTTTGATACCGCTTAGCCCTTCTTGGGACCATCTGGTAAAATAAACAAAACATCTGTTTTACGTATCTGAGCGGTTGCTTGCAGATACACCCTTACCGCTCTCACTAGATCTAGAGAGTGTAATAATTTTTCCCCCGCCGTCCGCAGGTTTGGAAAAAAGGAAGGCAGAACAATGTCTTGATTCAAGTGAAAAGCCGACACCACCTTAGGCAGAAAAGCCGGATGGGGTCGTAGTACGATTTTGTCCTTGTGACAAATTAGATAAGGCTCTTTACAAGAAAGAGCTGCTAGCTCTGATACTCTCCTAGCAGAAGCTATAGCAAATCAGAAAGGCCAACTTCCTACTCAATATAATTAAAGGAATATGGCGAATAGGTTCAAAAGGTTGCTTTTGCAACACTGACAATACCAAATTCAAATCCCATGGACACAAGGGAGACCTAACTGGAGGATTTATCCTCAGTACCCCCTGAATGAATGTCCGAACTAGGGAGTGAGATGCCAATGGTCTCTGAAAGAAGACTGATGGAGCCGATATTTGCCCTTTGATGGTGCTAAGGGCTAATTTCATATCCACTCCTAACTGGCAAAAAGCAAGAATCCTGCTTATTTCATATTTCAGAGGATTCCAACTTCTGGATTCACACCAGGAAACTTATGCTTTCCAGACTCTATGATAGATGAGTCTGGAGGCTGGCTTTCTAGCATTGATGAGCGTAGAAAGAGCCGGACCAGAGACCCCTCTCTTTTTCAAAATGTGGGTCTCAGCAGCCAGGCCGTCAAATTTAGCCTTTGTAAGGAAGGGTGGAATACTGGACCCTGTGACAACAGGTCGTGTCGAAGTGGAAGCTTCCAGGGCCTTCCTATCGCCATTTTTACGATCTCGGCGTACCAAGGCCTCCTGGGCCAGTTTGGGGCCACTAGGATTACTGGTATTCCCTCCTCCTTGATCCTGCGAAGCAGTCTTTGTAGAAGAGGGATCGGAGGGAATGCATAGATCAGTGAGAACTGATTCCATGGAGTTATTAGAGCGTCTGTCCCGTAGGCTAGAGGATCTCTCGTTCTGGACACAAAGTTGTCCAATTTCTTGTTGAACCTGGAAACTAGCAGGTCTACATCTGGGTTTCCCCATCTCAGACATATGGCCTGAAAGATCTCTGGGTGAAGAGACCACTCTCCTGGTAGCAGCTGCTGACGACTCAGGTAGTCTGCTTGCCAGTTTTCTATCCCTGGAATGAAAATTGCAGAGATGCAAGATACATGCTCTTCTGCCCATGCCAAGATCCGGTTCACCTCTCTTTGGGCTGCCCGACTGCGGGTGCCTCCTTGGTGATTGATGTAAGCTACTGCAGTAGCATTGTCGGATTGAACCCGAACTGGGTAGCCCTGTAACCTGTATGTCCAGGTTTTGAGGGCTAGATATACTGCCCGGATCTCTAGCACGTTGATGGGCAGGATCCCCTGAGTCTTGGCCCAGGTTCCCTGGGTAGAAGCCTCCTTGAATACTGCACCCCAGCCCGATAGGCTGGCATCTGTAGACACCACCTTCCAGGCTGCTGGGAGGAAGCACTTTCCCTTCCGTAAATTCTTAGCTTCTAGCCACCAATTGAAGCTGTGGCGTACTTGTGAGGACAGGCGCATGGGTATATCCAGAGCTTGGCTCTTTCTGTTCCAGGAGGCTAAAATATTGCCTTGAAGTAGTCTCGAATGAAACTGGGCGTAAGGGACCGCCTCGAAGGAGGCTACCATCTTTCCCAATAGTCTCATGCAAAGGCGAATAGACGGCCTCTTGTTTGCTTTGACCTTGTGGATCAGGTCTTTCAGAGACTGTATCTTTGGCTCTGGCAGGTATACCCTGTTTTGGGCTGTATCTATGATCAGGCCCAGGTACACTATCCTTCTTTGGGCCTGGAGAGAGGATTTTTGTAAGTTTATAATCCATCCTAAATGCTCCAGGTATCCTACTGTAGTGTCTACAGCATGATCCAATCCCTCCTTTGACTGATCTATTAATAGTAGATCGTCTAGATAGGCTGTTACCGCAATGCCCCGTGTTCTCAGGTTTGCTAACAGAGGAGCTAGCACCTTTGTGAATACTCTGGGCGCGGTGGCTACACCAAATGGCAGGGCCACAAATTGAAAGTGGCGATCTTCTACCGCAAACCTTAGGAATCTTTGGTGAGCGGGGAGGATTGGTATGTGTAGATATGCGTCTTTGATATCTATGGACGCCATGAATTCTCCGACTTTTAAAGTAGCGACCACGGATCGAATCGTTTCCATTCGAAAATGGCGAACGTTCAGAAACCGGTTTAGAGATTTTAGATCCAGGATGGGTCTGACTTCTCCGTTCGGTTTTGGAATCACAAAGAGGTTTGAGTAAAAACCTGAACCTCGCTCCTTTTGGGGTACCTCTGTAACCACACATTGAGCTATTAAGTGATTCAAACCTTTGAAGAAGGATCCTCTTTTTTGTGGATCCTTGGAGAGTCTTGAACTTCGGAATTGAGAAAATGGGATCTCTCGAAATTCCAGTTTGTACCCTGAGGATATTGTGGATACCACCCATTTGTCCTGGGTTTCTGTCCGCCAAGTCGCTGAGAACTGACGAAGCCTTCCCCCCACTCGGCCGAGCGGGGGCGCCCCTTCAATGAGAGGTTTTGGGGGCTTGCTTATTAGCTCTTGAACCCCACGGCTTCTTGTTCTTCTGAGCCTGTTCTTTGGCTTTTGTGGGCGGCTGAAAAGGCCGTCGCCACTGGCTGGAGTCTGATTTCCCAGGAGCTGGGGAGAGAGTGCGTTTAAAACAAGGTCTCTTGTTTTTCTTTTTCTCAGGTAAAAGTGTCGTTTTACCACTTGATATCTTTTGGATATATCTTTCTAAATCTTCCCCAAAAAGGCGTTCGCCATGGAACGGGAAACTTGCCAACAACTTTTTGCATGGGGCTTCCGCTGACAATGCTTAAGCCAAAGTACTCTGCGCATCTGTACCAGCTGGAGCGTAAGGCGTGATGCCTGTATGATAGAATCTCTCATGGCATCCACTGTGAAGCATAAGGCTTTAGGCAAATTCTCCCAATTTTTAGCCTGCTCTGAAGGCAGCTCCTTCAGCCCCTGCTTTACCTGTTGGCTGACGACCTGACACATACCGACTGCTGCTACTGCAGGTTGGATAATTGAGCCGGCCAAAAGGAAGGAGGATTTCAGTAGGGATTCCAACTTCTTCTCAGAAGGATCTTTAAACACTTGTACATTATCCACTGGACATGTCAGGTTTTTATTTACACAAGAAATAGCCGCATCTACCGCAGGCAGGCTCCATTTCTTTAAAAATCTTTCCTCCATAGGATAAAGAATGTTAAACTTTTTTGGAGGTGAAAAACGCTTATCTGGATGTTGCCAGTCTGCGTACATTAGATCCTCTAGTAACGGATGAACCGGGAAGGAGCATGCACCTTGCAGGGATCTTAATGATCCTAGGGAGGAGACAGGTGATTCTGTTACCTCCAAAGAGGGTAACTTAAATGCAGATCGCACGGCTCCTGCATAGCATTGTACCTGTGACTTTAAAATCTGGGATACCGAAAAAGGCTCATCCGATATCCCTGATCCGTCTGACTCCTCATCCTCTGCTGATGTAGCCTCCTCCTCATCCTCCTCCTCCTCAGGTACTTCTGAAGGGAGGTCCAATACTGGAGATCTGCTTCGCTTATTGTCCTTTTTAGAGGATTTAGCGATTAAGGTAGCAATTTTCTCCTCCAGATTATTTAGGGCAGCTGATAAAGTGTCCTCAGTGACATATGCAGGCCCAGGCTTCACTGGGGAAGCCGCCATACCTGACAGAGGTAATGGCTCATCCTGTACAGGTGCATTTGGCAACACAGGAGAGGAAGGTACCGAGTCAGCACAGCTAGAGCCTCCTGTCTCAGGCGGCGGTGCTCTTTTATCTCTTTTTGTCTGCATTACTTCCCCTGGAAGACTTACTGTTTAGACAAAATACAAGGTACCTAAATGCATATACTACCGTGTTCAGTTTAGCAAATACATTAAGTATGCAACTTTTAACACATAACTATGCATAACATGGATGTCTTCTAGGAAGTACCCAGTCCAACCACATGGAGTCTTACGTCCCTGTATAGCTGCTGTGTTTCTCTGCCAGGAACAAGAGAACTAACGAGCTTGCTTGCTGCTGCAGTGCTTCTCACACTGACAGTCTTTTAAATTTGGCGCCGTTTCTGTGCCTGCGCGCGCCACGTGCCCGCGCACGCCTTCGGCCCCCCCCTCCGATAAAGCGCGCTCCCGCACGCGCGGCCTTTAGCGCTATGGTGGTGGCCATAGTGAGAGAGGACTCTCATCAGCCCCTGTTCCCACTTACCTGCATCTGCAGGTGTCTGTGTCGGCCACCGAAAGGAGGAGCGGGGTGCCCAAGCAAGCTCAGCAGCGGAGGTGACGAGCAGTGTACTTCGCCGAAGCCGACACTGAACAGAGTGAGGTGAGTATATTCCGCTCTTTACTCCCCCCAGTGGTGGAAAAAAAGAAGACATCCACTTCTTGAAAAAAGGTCCCAACCTAGTTATGGACCTTCTAATCTTACCTTATCCACGCCGCAGGTTTTTCTGCTGAAAGTTTTCAGACAGATACCAAACTTCACCCTTCACAGTGGGCTATGTGTGCCAACCTTCAGGGATATGGGTTCCTATTTAAAAGGATACCTCTCCCCTGGGCCTTGTACAAGACTCTTACCAGGACTTTATAGCGAAATAGCGAAAGTGCTGGATCTTAGAGCCCAGTCCTCCGAAGAGAGACATTACAGGCGACGCCTCATGGATGAGGCCCGGATCCCATCCAGATTCGGCTTAACTTGTAGGCGTCTTGGATGGATCTGAAAGCATAGCTCTTTTACCCCCAGAGGGTCTCTTTGGTAGAGCTTTCCTTTAGCACCTCCTAACGCGTCCAACACCTTTCGACACTGGCGAAAAAACTGAGGTACTTCCCTGATGGGAGGGGTTATATGGAGGGGAACTGTCTTCCATTGGTTGTGCCAGTGTCCAATCACCGCTGGTGACCCTTAACCATTATGTAATGACTAGCTCTGTGTCCCGTGGTGTACGATAAAGAAATGGCCGCCGCACTTCACTGTGGCGATCCGCGGCAAGATGGCCGCCATGACGCAGTTACAGTAAAAACAGCGCACACACACAGCGCCACTCAGCGCTCAGGCCCCAAAATCACACAAAAGGCCCCAAGCAATATGCAGACCAGCATGAGCCCCCCCCCCCCCTCCCAAGAACAGTATGACCCCTAGGCACCCCACACAGCACAGCGCCAGCAATGGTGACAGAGAGTGACAATAAAAACACAGGGGGAGACAGGGAAAATCCCCCACAGAGAAACACACAGCCTTTTTTACTCACCTGCAGGCAGGAGAGACTACTTACCCGTCCCCTGAGGGACCCACTGGTGTGTTTCTGACAGGACTATCACAGTGCAGTACTGAGTAGCTGTCGGCCCGGTCCACCGCAAAAGATACAGTCAGTCAGGAGCTGTTCAATCTTGAGAGGACCGCGGGAGCATGAAAGCAACCCGGCCACCCCTGGAGTCATGGGGCATGTCGTGAACTGAGTCTCACGCACACAAGGCGAGGATCAGCATGCTCGATGCTCGGACAGGGAAGACTACGAGGATATCTTGTACCCAACCTGTTGCCCAGCCGACAGTTGATAGAAGATTCTCAAAAATAAAATAAAAAAGAATTCCAAAAAAGGAATAAAATTAGGTCAGGAGACTGGCTCCTGAGAGAGCCACGTCATCTTCTGCTAGGCAGAAAAAAAGGTCTGCTGACTGCAGTGGGAGGGTTATGTCCGGAGGGACCGCCCCCTGGGTGGGGCTGTTCAGCTCTGGCTTTTAGAATGTATGTATAACATCTCACATTCTGCCTAGGTCTTCTCCTGCAAGCAGGGACATAACCCACGTGTAAAGTGTAAGAGACGCCATGTCAGTCCATGGATGATAAGAGAAAAATATTTTAAGCAACAGACAGCATGGATTCATGAAAGACAGAAGTTGTCAGACAAACCCGATTTCTTTTTATGAAGAGGTAAGTAAAACCTTGGCCAGAAGGGTGGCGGTGGACGTGGTATACTTGGATTTTGCAAAAGCGTTCGATACAGTTCCCCACAAACGGCTCATGTGCAAGGTAAAGTCTACAGGATTGGAAATATCAGTTTGTAAATGGATAGAAAACTGGCTAAAAAAGACAGAATTCAGAGAGTAGTGGTTAATGATTCTTACTCTGAATGGTCTAAGGTTATCAGTGGTGTACCCCCAAGGTTCAGTGTTGGGACCCTTACTTTTTAATATCTTTATAAATGATA
This sequence comes from Rana muscosa, assembly GCA_029206835.1. Classification (NCBI taxonomy): domain Eukaryota; kingdom Metazoa; phylum Chordata; class Amphibia; order Anura; family Ranidae; genus Rana; species Rana muscosa. The sequence continues at coordinate 414,935,917 of CM055120.1, forward strand.
TTGGGTCTGAGATCAAACGTAACATTTCTGTCTTTGCAGATGACACTAAGCTGTGCAGTGGAATAACATCCTTACAGGATGTCGCCAATTTACAAGCCGACTTCAATGCTCTGTCTAATTGGGCGACTATGTGGCAGATGAGGTTTAATGTTGAAAAATGTAAAGTTATGCACTTGGGGGCTAAGAATATGAATGCATCATACATACTAGGGAGACTACAACTGGGGGTTTTGGTAGATCATAAGCTCAATAATAGCATGCAATGCCAAGCTGCGGTTTCCAAAGCGAGCAAAGTCCTTTCTTGTATTAAGAGAGGTATGGTCTCCAGAGAGAGATATCATTTTGCCCCTGTACAAATCATTTGTAAGACCTCATCTGGAATATGCAGTTCAGTTTTGGGCCCCAGTTCTCAAAAAGGATATTGGGGAACTGGAGAAAGTGCAGAGAAGGGCAACTAAACTGATAAGAGGCATGGAGGAGCTCAGCTATGAGGAAAGATTAGAGGAACTGAATTTATTCACTCTTGAGAAGAGATTAGGGGGGGGGGATATGATCAACATGTACAAATATATAAGGGGTCCATATTGTGAACTTGGTGTTGAGTTATTCACTTTAAGGTCAACACAAAAGGACTAGGGGGCACTCTTTACGTCTAGAGGAAAAGAGATTTCACCTCCAAATACGGAAAGGTTTCTTCACAGTAAGAGCTGTGAAAATGTGGAATAGACTCCCTGCAGAGGTGGTTCTGGCCAGCTCAGTAGATTGCTTTAAGAAAGGCCTGGATTCTTTCTTAAATGTACATAATATAACTGGGTACTGACATTTATAGGTAAAGTTGAACCAGGGAATATCCGATTGCCTCTCGGGGGATCAGGAAGGAATTTTTTTCCCCTGCTGTAGAAAATTGGATCATGCTCTGCTGGGGTTTTTTCCCTTCCTCTGGATCAACTGTGGGTATAGAATTAGGTAATGGGATTGTACGATAAGCTGAGTTAGGCTTACCGGTAACTCCTTTTCTGAGAGTCTTCCAGGACAGCCCATGAGACCTAGGGCTCCTCCTACCAGGACAGGAAACACATTACCCCCACCAGATAAAAGGGCGGTCCTCCAGGCGCCACATCAGTCTTCTCGAGAACCGTAGGACAACCCTGAAAAACACATGCAAAATATACATAACTTCCAGACAGAAACCGGGTGGGAATCCGGCTGTCCTGGAAGACTCTCAGAAAAGGAGTTACCGGTAAGCCTAACTCAGCTTTTCTCTCAAGCATCTTCCAGGACAGCCCATGAGACGATGAGCCAGAACTTACCAGTCTAGGGTGGGACAACTGCCTGAAGGACCTTTCGACCAAACGCCTGCTCCTGTGCAGAAAGGAGATCCAGGCGATAATGTTTCATGAAGGTCGAAAAACTGGACCATGTGGCAGCCTTGCAAATTTGTTCCGGTGAGGCACCAGCCCTCTCAGCCCAAGACGCAGACAAGGCTCTTGTTGAATGCGCAGTGACAAAAGGTGGAGGAATTTCTCTAATTCTGTAAGCTTCCGAGATGGCTTGCTTTATCCATCTAGCCAATGTGGCTTTAGATGCACTCTTACCTCTATGCGTACCTGAAAAAAGGACAAACAAGGCGTCTGTTTTCCTAAAGGTCTTGGTGACCTCAAGATAGACGAGAAGAATTCTTCTCACATCTAAAAAACTAAACTTCCTCTCTTGGTCGCCCTGTGGCGAACTACAAAAGGTTGGCAGTACAATGTCCTGAGATCTGTGGAATGTACTGGCCACTTTAGGCAAAAAACCGGGATCCGTTTTCAACACAACCCGATCCTCAAAAATCGTGAGGAACGGCTCCCTCACCGATAAGGCCTGTAACTCGCTTACTCTACGAGCTGAGGTAATTGCTACCAAAAAAATCGTTTTTAAAGTGAGTAATTTAACAGAAATATCCTCTAGGGGCTCAAAAGGAAATTCTACCAGAGTTTGAAGCACCAGGGACAGGTCCCAAGTTGGACAACTTCTCACCACTACTGGCCTGGCCCTAGAAATGGATCTGAAAAATCTAGCTATAGTGGGATTTTCCAGAAGAGAAAACTGGAGGAAAACACTGATAGCAGCCGCTTGTACCTTTAAGGTACTAACTGAAATACCTTTGTCAACACCCTCTTGAAAAAATTCCAAAATAGAAGGAACATCATGAGTTAATCTTTGATTTTCCGATAACCAAGAGTTAAACTTTTTCCAAACCTTGGAATATATGGCTCTAGTGACTGGTTTCCGGCAATTGACCAGGGTCTTGACTACTTTGTCAGGGAATCCCTGGGCCCTTAGCATCTTCTCTTCAGATACCAAGCCATCAAGTTTAAGGAAACCACCTGTGGGTTCCCTGCGATAGCAAGTCCTCTCTCTTCGGAAACCTCAGCGGAGGCTTCGAGACCAGAGTCTGTAACAGGGAAAACCATGGCCTCTTGGGCCAGAAAGGGGCGATCAGAATAAGGTCTGTTTCTTCTTGGAGAAACTTCCGGAATAAGTCTGATTGGCGGGAAGGCGTAACAGAGACTGAATGTCCACGGATTTGCCAGAGCACCTACCCCTAATGATTGATCTGCTGGGTTCAGAGAAAAGAACCCCTCTGTCTTGCGGTTGTCCTGGTTTGCGAACAGATCCACCTCGGGACAACCCCATTTGTCGGTGAGCTCCGCAAATATCTCGGGATGAAGAGACCAATTGTCTCGATCCACCCTGAAGCGACTGAGATAGTCTGCCTGGCAGTTTTGAGTCCCTTTCAGGTGTACTGCTGTAATTGAGGCTAGATTCCCTTCTGCCCATGACAAAATTTCCTGGGCAATAGCCTGAAGAATCCGACTCCTCGTACCTCCCTGCTTGTTGAGGTACGCCACTGTCGCGATGTTGTCGGACAGAATTTGAAGATTGTGACCCCTGATCTCCCACTGGAAAACTTGCAAGGCTCTCTGAACTGCTAGAAGCGCTCTCTGGTTCGATGAAGCTCTTGCTTCTCTCAAGGACCATTGTCCCTGTGCGACTTTGTTGCTGAGGTGGGCTCCCCAACCCCAGGAACTCGCATCCGTCGTGATCCTCTGGGATATGGGAATGGACCAAGGAAGACCTCTTGTTAGGTGAAGGTTTAACCTCCACCACCACCACAAGCTTCTTTTTACCTTGGTAGGCAAAAAGACCCTTGACTCCAGAGACCTTGCGTCTCCATTCCACTTCCAAGACCATTAGACGTTTCTTTTAAGGATGGAATCTTGCCCATGGTACTGCAGGGAAGCATGAGGTCATCAGACCTACTGCTCTTGCAAGCTCTCTTAGTGAGACCGATTGATTGGTCTGTAAAGTTGAGACTGTTTGCACCATCTTTGAGACCTTCTCTTGTGGGAGAACAACTTTTTGGTCTATTGAGCAAAAGTCGTATCCCAAATATGTCACCTTCTGGGCTGGAATCAAGGAAGACTTCTCTCTGTTTATCAACCAACCCAGGGATTGAAGGAAGTCCCGTACCGTCTGGAGATCTGCTGATAACTTTTGCAAAGACTCCGCCACCACTAGGAGGTCGTCCAGGTAGGGGATAATAGTTATCGCCCTTAACCTTAGCGGAGCCAGCGCCTCCCCCAACACTTTTGTGAAAATGCGTGGGGATGAGGACAGACCGAAGGGGAGGGCTTAAAATTGGAAGTGCCGAATTTCTGTTCCCATTTTGACTGCTATTCTCAAGAATTTTTGGAAGGCTGGATGGATAGGGATGTGAAGATAAGCATCCCTCAAATCCAGCGTGGCCATGAAGCAGTTTGGGTAAAGCAGGTTCTTGATTGTGAACACTGTCTCCATACAGAAGTGCTTGTACCTGATCGATCGGTTTAGAGACCGAAGGTTCAGAATAAGCCGATACTTTCCTGAAGGCTTTCTGATCGCAAAAATATGGGAATAAAACCCCTTGTTCTGTTCTGAGCGGGCAAAAGGGATCAAGACTTTCTGATCTAGCAAATCTCCAATTTGGAGACCCAGAGCCCTCGCTTTTTCCCGATCTCGGGGAAGGGAGGTGACCAATAGTTGCTCTGGTGGTTGGCAAGCAAATTCCAGCCTGTACCCATTGGCCACTAGATCCAGGATAAAAGGACTGGAAGTGGCTGCTGCCCACTGTGGGAGAAAGGCCTTCAATCTTCCTCCCACTGGAAGACACGCATCACTGTGGCTTGGCGGGTTGTTGAGGAGGGTTAAATAAGACAACCCCTCTACCTCTGCCTTTGTGGCCGGTCCAATGCTTCTTGGGCCTATTGTCCTTCTCTCTGGGACCTTGCTGTCTACTTTGGCCACGAAAAAAAATAGGATTTTTATAACAGCTTACCTGTAAAATCCTTTTCTTGGAGTACATCACGGGACACAGAGCGACATAGTCATTACTAATGGGTTATATAGATACCTTCAGGTGCTGGCACCTTCCAAAACCGGAAGTACCCTCCCCTATATAAGCCCCTCCCATCCGGGAGCACCTCAGTTTTGTAGCAAAGCAATAAGTGTCCCCAAAGAGGGGTGGGATCTCTGTGTCCCGTGATGTACTCCAAGAAAAGGATTTTACAGGTAAGCTGTTATAAAAATCCTATTTTCTTTCTCGTACATCACGGGACACAGAGCGACATGGGCATTGCTTTAGGACATCCCATTAGTAATGACTAACGAGGGGGGGGATACACCATACATAAGCTGAGCGCTATCAGACATGAGGATCTTTTGCGGCCTGCAACACACTGCGCCCAAAGGCAACATCCTCCTGACTTCTAACGTCCACCTGGTAGAACCTAGTAAACGTGTGTACTGAAGACCATGTTGCGGCCTTACAGATTTGAGCCAGGGAGGCCTGGTGATGCACTGCCCATGAAGTTCCAACTGCTCTCGTGGAGTGCGCCCTAACTTTGAACGGAGGCGGTCTCCTTCTCAAGCCATAGGCTTGCATTATGACCTGTCGAATCCACTTGGCTAAAGTAGATTTTGACGCTGCCTGACCCCTTCTGGGGCCTTCCGGCAGAATAAACAAAGTATCCGTTCTGCGAATCTGAGCAGTGGCTTTTAGATAAGCTTTAACTGCTCTTACTACATCCAAAGAATGCAATAACTTTTCCTCTACCGAAGTAGGTTTGGGGAAAAAAGAAGGAAGAACCACATCTTGGTTCAAATGAAACCTCGATACCACCTTAGGAAGAAAGGCTGGATGAGGACGTAACACTACTCTGTCCTTATGGATAACCAGATATGGCTCCCTACAGGACATAGCTGCTAATTCCGACACTTTTAGCCGAACAAATGGCTACTAGAAAAATCAATTTCCTGGTGAGAAGAACCAAAAGAAATATGCTGTAATGGTTCAAATGGTTGTTTCTGTAGAACCGACAGAACCAAGTTTAGATCCCATGGACATATGGGAATATTAACCGGAGGACTAATACGCATCACTCCTTGTATAAAGGCTTTGAACTAGTGAATGCGAAGCCAAGGGCCTTTGAAAAAATATTGACAAGGCCGAAATCTGACCCTTGATAGTACTCAAGGCAAGCTTCCTATCTACAGCCCATTGTAGGAAGTCCAGAATCCTACCTATTACGTATTTACGTGGATGCCATTTCTTGGCCTCACACCAGGCGATGTACGCCTTCCAGATTCTATAGTAGATCTGCCTGGATACCGGCTTCCTGGCATTGATCATGGTAGATACCACAGCATTAGAGAGCCCTCTCTTTTTTAGAATGTGGGCTTCAATAGCCAGGCCGTCAAACCTAGGGCTGGTAAGGAAGGGTGGTATATCGGTCCTTGCGAAAGCAGGTCCGGACGATGTGGGAGGGTCCAAGGACTCCCCACAGACATCTTTACAATCTCCGCGTACCATGCTCTTCGGGGCCACGCTGGAGCCACCAGAATCACTGGTTTCTTTTCTACCCTGATTCTGCGGAGTAATCGAGGTAACAATTGTGGCGGTGGGAATGCATATATCAGCTTGAACTGATCCCAAGGGAACACTAGGGCATCCGAGCCGCAAGCTAGGGGATCCCTTGTCCAAGAGACAAACCTGTCCACTTTTGCGTTGAATCTGGATGCTAGCAGATCTACATCCGGTGTTCCCCACCGCTGACATATTGTCCGGAAAACCTCGGGATGAAGGGACCATTCCCCTGGGCATAATTGTTGGCGACTTAGAAAGTCCGCCTTCCAATTCTCCACTCCTGGAAGGAATACCGCAGATATGGCTGGGACATATCTTTCTGCCCATCTCAGGATGTAATTTACTTCCCTCTGGGCTGCACGACTCCTGGTGCCCCCCTGATGATTGATATATGCCACTGCTGTGGCATTGTCTGATTGAATTCTGACAGGGGACCCTTGGAGTTTGGATGTCCATGCTACTAGGGCATACCGGGCTGCTCGTATCTCTAAGAGATTGATGGGCAGGGCCTTTTCCGCATCCGACCATCTGCCCTGGAGAGACCATTGCTCCAGTACTGCTCCCCAGCCTATAAGGCTGGCATCTGTAGTGACCACCTTCCAAGAAATCGGACTGAAGGATTTCCCTCTTTCCAGATTCTGGGGAACCAACCACCAGCGGAGGCTCTTGCGAACGGAAGGGGACAAGGACATTGGTAAGTCCAGAGCCTGAACTTTTTTGTTCCAGGCTGACAGTATGGCCCTTTGCAAATTCCTTGAATGGAATTGACCGTAGGGTACTGCTTCGAATGATGCCACCATTTTTCCCAGCAGCCTCATGCACAGGCGTATGGATGGCTGTCTTTTTGAACCCACTAAGTGGATCAAATCTCTCAAAGACAACCCCTTTTCTTGAGGCAAGAAAATTTTTCTCTGGTCTGAATCCAGCCTTAGCCCCAAGTATTCCAGACTTTTGACTGGTTTTAGGGCTGACTTGTCTCGGTTGATAATCCAACCGTGATATTCCAGATACTTGATTGTCTCGTGAACAACCACTTCTAGTTTTTCCACTGAGTGGTCTATCAGCAACAAGTCGTCTAGATATGCCATTATCGTTACACCTCGTGTTCTTAGATTGGCCAATAATGGGGCCAGAATTTTTGTGAACACTCGTGGTGCTGTGGCCAGACCGAAGGGTAAGGCTCTGAACTGAAAATGGCGCCCTTCTACCGCAAAGCGTAGAAATTTTTGGTGGGCTGGAAAGATGGGAATGTGCAAATAAGCATCTTTGATGTCGATCGAGGCTAACCATTCCTCCCCTTGTAGGGCAGTGGCCACCGACCGGATCGACTCCATCCGGAAAGTCCTGATATGTAGGAATTTGTTTAGCCCTTTTAGATTTAATATGGGCCTCACGTCCCCGTTTGGCTTCGGGACTGTAAAGAGGTTTGAGTAAAACCCGAACCCCCATTCTTCCAGGGGAACCTCTATAATTACTGCTTGGAGCAATAATTGTTCTAGTGCCAACAGGAGGGATCCTCTCTTCTGGGGATCCCTTGGCACGTTTGACCTTATAAAGTGGGAAGGAGGGGAGTCTTTTAACTCCAATTTGTATCCCAGATTTACTGCGGAGAGCACCCATCTGTCTCCGTGTCCCGCCAGGTCTCTGTGAACAACTGAAGTCTTCCCCCCACCCGATTGAGTGGGGGCAACCCTTCATGCATTTGACTTTGGGGGAGGTTTTGTACCTCTCCTGCTCCAGGGCTTCTTGTTACCCTGCAATTGTCCCTGATTTTTACCTCCGGGATTTGACCGAGGAGGCCGTCGGAACTGTTTCACAGCCGATGTCCTAGGGACTGGAGAAGCAGGCCTCTTAAAAGAGGGACCTCTAACTCTATTTTTAACCGGCAAAAGTGTACTTTTACCGCTGGAAATTCTCTGGATATATTTGTCCAGGTCTTCCCCGAATAAGCGTTCACCATGAAATGGGAAGCTGACCAGCAATTTTTTACAGGGAGCTTCAGCAGACCAGTTTTTGAGCCATAAAAGCCTGCGCATATGTACTACAGACAGCGTAAGGCGAGAGGCCTGATGGATTGAATCCTTTATAGCGTCCACCGCAAAGCATAAGGCTCTAGGTAGATCAGCTAGGGCAAGAGCCTGCTGATCTGGCAAGTCCCTTAAGACCTGTTTCAACTGATCCTTCACTGCTTGGCAGACCCCAATAGCTGCCACTGCTGGTTGTGTCACCAATCCTGCTGTAGAAAAAGCAGATTTTAATAAGGACTCCAATTTTTTATCTATTGGGTCCTTGAACATTTGGACATTATCCACTGGACATGTCAGTGATTTATTCACACAAGAGATGGCTGCGTCCACTGTAGGGACCCTCCATTTTTTGATGAACTTATCCTCCATGGGATAGACCACTTGAAATCTCTTGGGAGGAGTAAATATTTTATCAGGATGCTCCCAATCCTGGTAAATGAGCCCTTCCAGTAAAGGATGGATCGGAAAGGAACAAACAGTCTGGGGAGCTTTTAGCGACCCCAACGAGGAGACAGAAGTGGATGATGGCTCCGCAAGGGGCATTTTAAATGCTGATCGGACCATATTAGTCAGGGACTGAACCCATAACCTTTCAGCATGTGATGCTGAGAATGGCTCTTCCACTGTTGATTCCTCTACAACAGAATCGACCTCATCCTGATCCCCTTCAGGCAGGTCGATCCCTGTATGGGACTGTTGCTCTGCTAACAGGCACTCTGAGGGAGGAGACGGAGATCGAGCGCTTTTTTCCTGTGACAGGGAAGCAGCGATCAATGCTGACAATCTCTCTTCCAGCCCTCCCAGAGCTGAGGAAAAAACCTCCTCTGTTACATACACAGGAGCAGGTGAACTGAGGACAGCCACAGTACCAGGTACTCCTGAGGGTGCTCTACTGTCACTAACCTCTGATTCTTCAGGGGAGACTGGTGCAGCCGAGGCATGCCCAAGATCCTCAGAGCCCGATGGAGACCCCCTATGCTTCCTGGAATTTTTAGTCCCGGAGTTTTTAGACGGCATTATTCCTAAGCCCAAAGCTGAGGTATTCCAGCCGAAATACACCACTTACTGACAATAGTCTAGCACAAATGCTGCTATAAAAACAGTTGGTGTCTACTAATGTGCCTTTCTATGGGGATGCCTGCATCAACCGCTTGCTGTATGCCTTTTTTAAATGTTGCCAGCTCTGTCTCTGCACTCCATAGCCAGCTCACAACACATAATTGTGGTTTTTAACATGCTGGGACGCCCACACATGCGCAGAAGCGCTGCGGCGCGCACAGAGCGTCATCCCCCAAGCTCCGCCCTCTTTCCCGGCTCACCTCTATATATAGAGGCGCGTGCACGCGCGCGGCCACATGCGCCTTCGCGCTAATTTTGAAAAGGAAACCAGGGACAAGAGCCAGGGCCCCTTTTGCCGCAGGCCGGGGGATGGACGAGCATTGCAACATGGCAGAGGAAGCAGTTTCCCACAAGAGAACTCACCATCTGCCTGGACTTGCTCTGATAAAAAGAAACTAGTCCACATGACAAGAAATGTTCCACAGCGGCCTCTAGTGGATTAACACAGGTACCGCAGTCTAATATATTATATATATATATATATATATATATATATATATATATATTTTTATTTTATTTTTTTTTCTTGACCACTATTAAAATTATTACATTTTTTAGTAGTTACAGGCATGCACAGATATTAGCGGGAATACCGTTAGGTAACAGACAAAAAGACAAATTAGGCTTGGGGGTCCCCCAATAGAACCAAGTTCCTGGGGGCCCCCACTTACCTGTTCCCCGCCGCAGGACTTTGTTTGGTCCACAGAAGCCCAAACTTCACCTATCACGGCAGGCATTGTAATTAAACCTTCAGGGACCGGGTTCCCAAGGATTCCACTCCCCTGGACCTGTATAGCACCCTGCACAGAAAACATCTTGGTCATGGGTATGACCAGAGCTCTGGATCCCAGGGTCCAGCTCTCCTAAGAGAAGCATTACAGGCAAAACCTTGCTCTTCTCTGCAAGGCCCGGGTACAGACCGTTTAGCTATGAAGCTTTTTTGGTCGGATCCGGAATAGCTTACTGAGGCCCAAAAGAACCTGTACGCAAGCTCAGTGAAAAACACATGTTTCTTCTTGGCCAACACCTTAGACACTGGCAAAAAACTGAGGTGCTCCCGGATGGGAGGGGCTTATATAGGGGAGGGTACTTCCGGTTTTGGAAGTTGCCAGTGCCAGCACCTGAAGGTATCTATATAACCCATTAGTAATGACTATGTCGCTCTGTGTCCCGTGATGTACGAGAAAGAAATTCTGGCGGTTAGTTTTTTCTTGTTTTCTGGAAAGGCCTTCTTCTTGTCGGCCGTACGTTCCAGTGCCTCCTGCAGACCTGGGCCAAAAAGATGATCCCCTGTTAAGGGAAGCCCACACAGGCGCAACTTAGAGGCTGCATCACCTGACCAGGTTTTAAGCCACAGGCTTCTTCTGGCTGAATTCACTAAGGCCGAAGTCCTGGCTGACACTCTGCGGAAGAATCAGCTAGATACCCTGTGGCCTGAAAAAGGAGAGGGAAAGATTTTAGAATCTGCTCTCTCGAGGTACCTGCCAACAAATGGGATTGTATCTGTGTAAGCCATACTTCCAAATTCCTGGCTACACAGGTGGAGGCCAGAGCTGGTTTAAGATTCCCCACAGCTGAATCCCATGCTCTGTGAAGGAGGATATCTCCCTTCTTGTCCATTGGGTCCTTAAGCGTGCCCATATCGTCAAACGCCAGGTCCGAGTTCTTTGAAACTTTTGAAAGAGGCGCGTCCAACTTCGGATTTTTATTTCACGGCTGCGCTGCATCCTCATCAAATGGGAACCTTCTTTTTAGGCTACCAGAACAGAAAGGCTTTCTTTCTGGATTTTCCCACTCCAGCTTGATAGTATCAAGGAGGGAACTATGCACTGGAAAGACTTTAGATTTCTTTCTGTGCAGACCCTTGTACATAAGGTCATGTTTGGACAATTGTACCTCCTCCTCTTCCATTTCCAGAGTGGTGTAGATAGCTTTTAACAAATCATCTACATCCTCCAGAGATAACTTATATCTCAAGCCCCTAGAGGATTCTCTATCCCTGGGCCCTGTCTCTGACCCCGATTCTTCTGGAGAAGAACGGGCAGATCTGGCTTCAGTCTCAGAGTCCTCACTCTCCGCTCTCTGCTGAGGGGCGCTACTGACTGAAGCCTTTCTACTAAGGGACTGACCCTCTGCGGGAGCCTGAAATCTGTCAATTAGATTTTTAAAAGAGCTGAATGTAGAAGCAATCTCATCTCTAACAGACGTCAGCATCTTCTGACAGGAGGCTGCAGGATGATCCCTTACTAGGCTCTCTATACAAGTGCGGCAAACTGCTTTGCTCCATGAGGAGCTCAGTTTGTTTCCGCAAACCGCACATTTTCTCTTAGGTGGCTGCGCTTGGGCCTTGTCCTGAGTCTTGGTCTGTAAGACAAAACAAATGGCCCAAAGTAAACATTTAAAACCACCACACACTCCGAAACACCACGTGCAGGAGGGAGAAAAATGTGTCCCCTAACACCAAAATCCTATGATTGGGAGGGGGGGGGGTAAAAACACTCACCAGGACAGCAAGAGAGTGACAAAATAAAACACTCCAGGCTTACCTGAGAGGTGCTGGTGTTGGAAACCGCATCCGCTGCCTGTGCAGGTACTGCAGAAGAGTCCATCCGTCCACTGGTCGTCCACAGCCTGTGCTGCTATAACCAGAAACACCAGCAGGCCAGCGTCCCCTGTTCGCGCCATTTATGGAGACAGGAACCAGCGTCTCCGGCGCCCGACGATGACGTTGTATGACCCGGAAGTCACCCTCGCCGGATACTTCCTGTGGGCCAGCTTGGAGCGCAGAAGCTCCGCCCCTTCGAGCGCCGCGGCTTCCTCTTTCCCCTACACAGATCAGCCTGGCTGTCGGTGGGGAAAGGATACCAACATGCTGCTTTATGCAGGCGCGCGCTGTGGAGCCTGACATCACCACGGTCGTGGCCCTCCCCAGGCACAGAGGACAGGGGACAGCAGATGCTACCAACCTCCCCAGCGGAGATACTGCTTCTGGCGAGGAGAGAGGTTAGTACACAAAAAAATACCCTACCGCCATTTAGAGCCCCTGCTCATGAGACCCAGGGTACCAGGTTCCAGGAAACATGTTACCCCCCGTCCGGAGGAAACACTAATACTGATGTGGCGCCTGGAGGACCGCCCTTTTATCTGGTGGAGGTAACGTGTTTCCTGTCCTGGTAGGAGGAGCCCTAGGTCTCATGGGCTGTCCTGGAAGACGCTTGAGAGAAATTTTATTTTTTTATGGTTGAACTGGATAGACTTGTGTCTTTTTTCAACCTGACTAACTATGTAACTATATGAGGTGGAAACATTAAGTTCTGCCTAGTACAGGATCCAAACTATTGCAGCACTGCTTCTGGTCCTCCCCTGGTGGTTTTGATGTACTTCACTGCTATGGCATTTAAAGGAACACTAAAAGGTTCCCGTTTTTTTTTTTTTTTTTTTAAAACAAACATGTTATACTTTCCTCCACTGTGCAGCTCGTTTTGCACACAGTGGCCCCGATCCTGGTCTTCTGGGGTCCCTCGGCGGCTGTTTCAGCTCCTCCCCGCAAGGACTCCACACCATAATGCGAGCAAGCTTGCATGGTGTGGAGTTACTGCGGGCGCGCTCCCGTGATACAGCGGCGGCCATAGCCGCCGACTGTATCACTCGGCCCCGCCCCCCGGCGTGCCACGTCATTGGATGTGATTGATAGCAGCCCCAGCCAATGGCTGCGCTGTTTTCAATCCATCCAGTGTAGCCAATCAACGGCCGGGCTCAGGAACTCGGAGGATGACGCGAGCGTGGGACTTTCGAGGGGCCAGGTAAGTAAAACGGGGGCTGGGGGCGCGGCATTGTCGAATGTTTTTTCACCTTAATGCATAGGATGCATTAAGGTGAAAAAACATGTACCTTTACAACCCCTTTAACTGAATCTCAATCAGATAACACTCCAGCAGTTTTCAGAGACAAAACACTTAATCCATTGCATCAAAAAATTGCTCAAGACACCACCCCAGCCAATCAGGCTGGCTGGCATCAGTCTTGAGAATTCTCCAGAAAATGGGAAGGACCTGAGCCATCAAGCCAAAGGACAACCTGGTCCTGAGTATCAGTGTCAAAGCAGACAATCCGTACGGGTACATCAATGAAATTGTCCCACAACCAACTGAATGTCGTAGAGGTATGAAGTGAACCTGGATGAAAAAGATTGCCTAAAAAGGCGATCACCATCAGGTTCAAGACTAATGCAAAGCAGAACATAGAGGGAACATCAAAAGAGACCTGTATGTGCTGCCAACATCCCTAGGATAAATCAAGAGGAATGTGAAGCAGAGGGTCAGCCGACTCCTGAACTGGAGAGCTCAAATCTGAGATTAGATCCTATGGGGGAAAACGAACACTCTGGCCTATGTCCAGAACTTCAAGAGGCGAGTCACTTTCAGCATCAATTATAGAAGATTAAAAGGTGGAGAAGTAGTCAAAGCTCGTTTGGCTGTACTTGTGGATCACAGGAGTGCAGTTCATTCTGCACTCCTGTGACCGGTTTTCAGCAGACAGCGGGCTCAAGCTGTCAGCTGACATCACAAAGCCAGTCCAGGCTGGGAAGGATCACGACATTGAAGTTGGGATCTGCCCACATGCCTGGACCGGCACCTGGCTCCGCCTCTCAACCAACCACTGAGAGCCTGAGCCGGTCACTCCCTTCCCCTCCACAGCCTCACGCTCCAGTGAGTGAGGTGGGGCAGGACAGAGAGCCAGTGACTGACAGTCAACAGCTCTCTGCTCAGGGAGCCCTGAGAACTGAGCGATCAGAAGCATTTGATCGCTCAGTTCAGTCCTCAAGCCGGTGGGACTAATGCTGCATCCACCTAGGTACGTAGGATTCTAAAAAACATACTTCTTTTAAGGATTGATTGGAACAATGACACTTGGAGTCAAACCCATGTGACAGCCTGCGCTGACTGTTTCCGCAACAGGTTAGCACTTTGGTTAACACCCAAGGTGCAAACAAAAGATTCTGGCAGGGCCAGAACTAGCAAGGTATGTACCCCACAGCAAAGTGTAGGAAACCTGAGAAAGTAACATTTTCATTGTCATTTCCACTATAATCCGCTTGAGGAGGAAACCCCAGCTTCCACGCTCACCAAAATTTTGAATATTTTGCCACAGCTTCCCAGAACCAGGGAAAAATTCAAGTTAGACTCACCATGAATTCTTGCAAAGCTCTTTGTAATGATGGCTCTGCCACCCAAGTGTCGTGGTTCAAGGGCAGCATGCTCTCTGCTAGAGCCCTCTCCATAGTTCTCATCTCCGATTACCACCCAATTTATTCCATTTGCCTACAATAAATGAAGAAAAGAAACCAAAGTGAGTGAATCTTGGTCATTCTTTGGAACACTAGAGTACACAGCAACCGACGAGCTGTCCTGCACCCAAATGTACTCTATGAAAAAGTAAGAAGTAGTATTATACAAGATCTCTCCGAATGCCAACTACAACAAAAATCTAACCAATGTTCTAAAGCTGGCCATACATGGGTAAATCACGTTGGTATGTTTAATAATGCCAACAGTCTTACTGACTGTCGCTCAAACGTACCTAAATTTCATCAGCTTTTACCAAACCAATACTGGAATAGGTGGAATTTCCTGAAAGCCACATGCATGGTTCCATGTTTTATATGGCATAGAAGATTTATCCACACATCTCAAGACAAGGAACGCAGCAGCTTTCATAAAATAAAAAAAATAAAAAATCAACTGACACACAGAAACAGACAAATCACTAAAGTGCTTCACTGCCACTATCCTAGAATAAAGGATTTTAATAGTCCTTTATGAAGGACTGAACATGAAAGAACCAAGCTTCAGCTTTGTCGTTTTTCTGAACATATTCTTCTGCTTATCCCTACAGTACTCCAAAAATCCATAAAGCAAATACGCACAAAGAATGGTTCAAGTTACCTTGTAATAGCGAGCAGTGTCAGGAATAGGTCCATACTCCTGGGTAACACAATTCTTTACACAGTTTGCCTTGTTGTTTTCAAGGTTGATGGCACCAATCAGCAGGTTGTTAGAAATATTGTCCAGGTGACCTCTAAATTTCAGCCATGGCCCAGCAGCTGAAATGTGATCTGTTGTGCACTTACCCTTCACCTATTGGGAAAAAATAAAAAATTACATTCTTTTTCCAGTCTACTATAGTAGAATATGGTGGCGCTCTTCACGGTTTGGACTCAGCATTACCAGCAGTGTGAGAAAAAGCAGCAAATAAGACTTTGCACTTTATTTCCCAATATTACTAAAATCTACATGTTGCCATTAATAAAATACACTACAGAATCCCCACCCTTGGCTCTTCATTAAAATGTATTGTGTACGTTTCATTTTAGATAGAAGCAATCTAGAAAACTTTGTACATGCACCAGGTTTAAAACAAAGCTATCAAAAAGATTACACTATTCAGCAGCTCTAGATAACTCTGTGGGTATGTCGCACCAGGCTCTTCTAATGTAGCCCAAACATTGCACACCCTACAACATCTCTGGACAGGCTGTGCAGCCTAAAAGCATGGATATTGGGGTGCTATAAGGGTTTTACGATTGATAAAAGGGGATGTCAGTTTGCGGAACTGGCTCTAAAAATAGGATTTTTATAACAGCTTACCTGTAAAATCCTTTTCTTGGAGTAAATCACGGGACACAGAGCGGCATAGTCATTACTATGTGGGTTATATAGTTTACCTTCAGGTGCTGGCACTGGCAACTTCCAAACCGGAAGTACCCTCCCCTATATAAGCCCCTCCCATCCGGGAGCACCTCAGTTTTGTAGCAAAGCAATAAGTGTCCCCAAAAAGAGGGGTGGGAGCTCTGTGTCCCGTGATGTACTCCAAGAAAAGGATTTTACAGGTAAGCTGTTATAAAAATCCTATTTTCTTTCTCGTACATCACGGGACACAGAGCGGCATAGTCATTACTATGTGGGATGTCCTAAAGCAATGCCCAATGAGGGGGGGGGGGTACACCATACATAAGCTGAGCGCTATCAGACATGAGGATCTTTTGCGGCCTGCAACACACTGCGCCCAAAGGCGACATCCTCCTGACTTCTAACGTCCACCTGGTAGAACCTAGTTAACGTGTGTACTGAAGACCATGTTGCGGCCTTACAGATTTAAGCCAGGGAGGCCTGGTGATGCACTGCCCATGAAGTTCCAACTGCTCTCGTGGAGTGCGCCCTAACTTTGAACGGAGGCGGTCTCCTTCTCAAGCCATAGGCTTGCATAATGACCTGTCGAATCCACTTGGCTAAAGTAGATTTTGACGCTGCCTGACCCTTTCTGGGGCCTTCCGGCAGAATAAACAAAGTATCCGTTCTGCGAATCTGAGCAGTGGCTTTTAGATAAGCTTTAACTGCTCTTACTACATCCAAAGAATGTAATAACTTTTCCTCTACTGAACTAGGCTTGGGGAAAAAAGAAGGAAGAACCACATCTTGGTTCAAATGAAACCTCGATACCACCTTAGGAAGAAAGGCTGGATGAGGACGTAACACTACTCTGTCCTTATGGATAACCAGATATGGCTCTTTACAGGACATAGCTGCTAATTCCGACACTCTTTTAGCCGAACAAATGGCTACTAGAAAAATCAATTTCCTGGTGAGAAGAACCAGGGAAATATGTTGTAATGGTTCAAATGGTTGTTTCTGTAGAACCGACAGAACCAGGTTTAAGTCCCATGGACATATGGGAATATTAACCGGAGGGCTAATACGCATCACTCCTTGTATAAAGGCTTTGACTAGTGAATGCGAAGCCAAGGGCCTTTGAAAAAATATTGACAAGGCCGAAATCTGACCCTTGATAGTACTCAAGGCAAGCTTCCTATCTACAGCCCATTGCAGGAAGTCCAGAATCCTACCTATTACGTACTTACGTGGATGCCATTTCTTGGCTTCACACCAGGCGATGTACGCCTTCCAGATTCTATAGTAGATCTGCCTGGATACCGGCTTCCTGGCATTGATCATGGTAGATACCACAGGATTAGAGAGACCGCTCTTTTTTAGAATGTGGGCTTCAATAGCCAGGCCGTCAAACCTAGGGCTGGTAAGGAAGGGTGGTATATCGGTCCTTGCGAAAGCAGGTCCGGACGATGTGGGAGGGTCCAAGGACTCCCCACAGACATCTTCACAATCTCCGCGTACCATGCTCTTCAGGGCCACGCTGGAGCTACCAGAATCACTGGTTTCTTTTCTACCCTGATTCTGCGGAGTAATCGAGGTAACAATTGTGGCGGTGGTAATGCATATATCAGCTTGAACTGATCCCAAGGGAACACTAGGGCATCCGAGCCGCAAGCTAGGGGATCCCTTGTCCAAGAGACAAACCTGTCCACTTTTGCGTTGAATCTGGATGCTAGCAGATCTACATCCGGTGTTCCCCACCGCTGACATATTGTCCGGAAAACCTCGGGATGAAGGGACCATTCCCCTGGGCATAATTGTTGGCGACTTAGAAAGTCCGCCTTCCAATTCTCCACTCCTGGAATGAATACCGCAGATATGGCTGGGACATATCTTTCTGCCCATTTCAGGATGCAATTTACTTCCCTCTGGGCTGCACGACTCCTGGTGCCACCCTGATGATTGATATATGCCACTGCCGTGGCATTGTCCGATTGAATTCTGACAGGGGACCCTTGGAGTTTGGATGTCCATGCTACTAGGGCATACCGGCTGCTCGTATCTCTAAGAGATTGATGGGCAGGGCCTTTTCTGCATCCGACCATCTGCCCTGGAGAGACCATTGCTCCAGTACTGCTCCCCAGCCTATAAGGCTGGCATCTGTAGTGACCACCTTCCAAGAAATCGGACTGAAGGCTTTCCCTTTTTCCAGATTCTGGGGAACCAACCACCAACGGAGGCTCTTGCGAACGGAAGGGGACAAGGACATTGGTAAGTCTAGGGCCTGAACTTTTTTGTTCCAGGCTGACAGTATGGCCCTTTGCAAATTCCTTGAATGGAATTGACCGTAGGGTACTGCTTCGAATGATGCCACCATTTTTCCCAGCAGCCTCATGTACAGGCGTATGGATGGCTGTCTTTTTGTACCCACTAGGTGGATCAAATCTCTCAAAGACGACACCTTTTCTTGAGGCAAGAAAAATTTTCTCTGGTCTGAATCCAGCCTTAGCCCCAAGTATTCCAGACTTTTGACTGGTTTTAGGGCTAACTTGTCTCGGTTGATAATCCAACCGTGATATTCCAGATACTCGATTGTCTCGTGAACAACCACTTCTAGTTTTTCCACTGAGTGGTCTATCAGCAACAAGTCGTCTAGATATGCCATTATCGTTACACCTCGTGTTCTTAGATTGGCCAATAATGGGGCCAGAATTTTTGTGAACACTCGTGGTGCTGTGGCCAGACCGAAGGGTAAGGCTCTGAACTGAAAATGGCGCCCTTCTACCGCAAAGCGTAGAAATTTTTGGTGGGCTGGAAAGATGGGAATGTGCAAATAAGCATCTTTGATGTCGATCGAGGCTAACCATTCCTCCCCTTGTAGGGCAGTGGCCACCGATCGGATCGACTCCATCCGGAAAGTCCTGATATGTAGGAATTAGTTTAGCCCTTTTAGATTTAATATGGGCCTCACGTCCCCGTTTGGCTTCGGGACTGTAAAGAGGTTTGAGTAAAACCCGAACCCCCATTCTTCCAGGGGAACCTCTATAATTACTGCTTGGAGCAATAATTGTTCTAGTGCCAACAGGAGGGATCCTCTCTTCTGGGGATCCCTTGGCACGTTTGACCTTATAAAGTGGGAAGAAGGGGAGTCTTTTAACTCCAATTTGTATCCCAGACTTACTGCGGAGAGCACCCATCTGTCTCTGATCGTGTCCCGCCAGGTCTCTGCGAACAACTGAAGTCTTCCCCCCACCCGATTGAGTGGGGGCAACCCTTCATGCATTTGACTTTGGGGGAGGTTTTGTACCTCTCCTGATCCAGGGTTTCTTGTTACCCTGCAATTGTCCCTGATTTTTACCCCCGGGATTTGACCGAGGAGGCCGTCGGAACTGTTTCACAGACGATGTCCTAGGGACTGGAGAAGCAGGCCTCTTAAAAGAGGGACCTCTAACTCTGTTTTTAACCGGCAAAAGTGTACTTTTACCGCTGGAAATTTTCTGGATATATTTGTCCAGGTCTTCCCCGAATAAGCGTTCACCATGAAATGGGAAGCTGACCAGCAATTTTTTACAAGGAGCTTCAGCAGACCAGTTTTTGAGCCACAGAAGCCTGCGCATATGTACTACAGACAGCGTAAGGCGGGAGGCCTGATGGATTGAATCCTTTATAGCGTCCACCGCAAAGCATAAGGCTCTAGGTAGATCAGCTAGGGCAAGAGCCTGCTGATCTGGCAAGTCCCTTAAGACCTGTTTCAACTGATCCTTCACTGCTTGGCAGACCCCAATAGCTGCCACTGCTGGTTGTGTCACCAAGCCTGCTGTAGCAAAAGCAGATCTTAATAAGGACTCCAATTTTTTATCTATTGGGTCCTTGAACATTTGGACATTATCCACTGGACATGTCAGTGATTTATTCACACAAGAGATGGCTGCGTCCACTGTAGGGACCCTCCATTTTTTGATGAACTTATCCTCCATGGGATAGACCACCTGAAATCTCTTGGGAGGAGTAAATATTTTATCAGGATGCTCCCAATCCTGGTAAATGAGCCCTTCCAGTAAAGGATGGATCGGAAAGGAACAAACAGTCTGGGGAACTTTTAGCGACCCCAACGAGGAGACAGAAGTGGATGATGGCTCCGCAAGGGGCATTTTAAATGCTGATCGGACCATGTTAGTCAGGGACTGAACCCATAATCTTTCAGCATGTGATGCTGAGAATGGCTCTTCCACTGTTGATTCCTCTACAACAGAATCGACCTCATCCTGATCCCCTTCAGGTAGGTCGATCCCTGTATGGGACTGTTGCTCTGCTAACAGGTACTCTGAGGGAGGAGACGGAGATCGAGCGCTTTTTCCCTGTGACAGGGAAGCAGCGATCAATGTTGACAATCTCTCTTCCAGCCCTCCCAGAGCTGAGGAAAAAACCTCCTCTGTTACATACACAGGAGCAGGTGAACTGAGGACAGCCACAGTACCAGGTACTCCTGAGGGTGCTCTACGGTCACTAACCTCTGATTCTTCAGGGGAGATTGGTGCAGCCGAAGCATGCCCAAGATCCTCAGAGCCCGATGGAGACCCCCTATGCTTCCTGGGATTTTTAGTCCCGGAGTTTTTAGACGGCATATTCCTAAGCCCAAAGCTGAGGTATTCCAGCCGAAATACACCACTTACTGACAATAGTCTAGCACAATTGCTGCTATAAAAACAGTTGGTGTCTACTAATGTGCCTTTCTATGGGGATGCCTGCATCAACCGCTTGCTGTATGCCTTTTTTTTTTAAATGTTGCCAGCTCTGTCTCTGCACTCCATAGCCAGCTCACAACACATAATTGTGCTTTTTAACATGCTGGGACGCCCGCACATGCGCAGAAGCGCTGCGGCGCGCACAGAGCGTCATCCCCCAAACTCCGCCCCCTTTCCCAGCTCACCTCTATATATAGAGGCGCGTGCACGCGCGCGGGCACGTGCGCCTTCAGCGCTCTTTTTTGAAAAGGGAAACTAGGGACAAGAGACAGGGCCCTTTTGCCGCAGGCCGGGGGATGGACGAGCATTGCAACATGGCAGAGGAAGCAGTTTCCCACAAGAGAACTCACCATCTGCCTGGACTTGCTCTGATGAAAAGAAACTAGTCCACATGACAAGAAACGTTCCACAGCGGCCTCTAGTGGATTAACACAGGTACCGCAGTCTATTTCTTTTTTTTTTTTTTTCTTGACCACTATTAAAAATATTACATTTTTTAGTAGTTACAGGCATGCATAAATATTTAGCGGGAATACCGTTAGGTAACAGGCAGAAAGACATATTAGGCTTGGGGGTCCCCTCAATAGAACCAAG
This sequence comes from Rana muscosa, assembly GCA_029206835.1. NCBI lineage: Eukaryota > Metazoa > Chordata > Amphibia > Anura > Ranidae > Rana > Rana muscosa. Next base: position 414,957,017 of record CM055120.1, read on the forward strand.
TTCCTGAGGGGCCCCCACTTATCTTTTCCCCGCCGCAGGACTCTGTTTGGTCCACAGAAGCCCAAACTTCACCTATCACGGCAGGCATTGTAATTAAACCTTCAGGGACCGGGTTCCCAAGGATTCCACTCCCCTGGACCTGTATAGCACCCTGCACAGAAAACATCTTGGTCGTGGGTATGACCAGAGCTCTGGATCCCAGGGTCCAGCTCTCCTAAGAGAAGCATTACAGGCAAAACCTTGCTCTTCTCTGCAAGGCCCGGGTACCGACCGTTTAGCTATGAAGCTTTTTTGGTCAGATCCGGAATAGCTTACTGAGGCCCAAAAGAACCTGTACGCAAGCTCAGTGAAAAACACATGTTACTTCTTGGCCAACACCTTAGACACTGGCAAAAAAACTGAGGTGCTCCCGGATGGGAGGGGCTTATATAGGGGAGGGTACTTCCGGTTTGGAAGTTGCCAGTGCCAGCACCTGAAGGTAAACTATATAACCCACATAGTAATGACTATGCCGCTCTGTGTCCCGTGATGTACGAGAAAGAAAATGCCATTTAAAATAGGTAACAACTGTTGGTTTACACCAGAAAATGTATGAATACAAAAAGGGCACCTACCACAAGTGTTTCCATGCTTTGGACTTCTGTTTAACCACTTCCAGGCCACCGCACGACTATATACATCTGCACTTTGAAGAGGGAGATCTCTGTTATGGCAGCAGCTAGCTGCCATAACCCAGGTATCCATCTCTTCAGCCGGTGGTGCGGTTTCCGATAATGGTGGTCTGTGGCAGATTCGCCGCAAGATCACCATTAATCGGCGGCGGGAGAGGACCCCCCTCCCACTACTCCCCCGTGCCCTCCGCCGCTTACCAGAGCCATCGGTAGTGGCGGAGGCGATCGGGTCCTTCACGTTGCTGGGTACGGAGCCGAGTGAGGGGAAGATGGCCCCCACCCGTCTCCATTCCATAGCAGGGCGGAAGTGACGCTCTTAAAGGGCCATTTTTTTTTAACATTCTTTCAAACGACAAAATATATATATATATATATATATATATATATATATATATATTTTGGGCATTTTAGTGTAAATATGAGATCTGAGGTCTTTTTGACCCCAAATCTCATATTTAAGAGGACCTGTCATGCTTTTTTCTATTACAAGGGATGTTTACATTCCTTGTAATAGGAAAAAAAGTGACACAATTATTATTATTTTTTTTTTAAAGAACAGTGTAAAAAATAAAAAGTAAAGTAAAATAAGAAAAAAATTCAATAAAAATTGAAAACGCGCCCCGTCCTGCCGAGCTCCCATGCAGAAGTGAACGCATACGTGAGCAGCGCCCGCATATGAAAACGGTGTTCAATTCACACATGTGAGGTATCGCCGTGATAGGTAGAGCGAGAGCAATAATTCTAGCCCTAGACCTCCTCTAACTCAAAACATGCAACCAAGTAGAATTTTTTTAAACGTCGCCTATAGAGATTTTTAAGGGTAAAAGTTTGTCGCCATTCCACGAGCGAGCGCAATTTTGAAGCATGACATGTTGAGTCTCAATTTACTCGGCGCAACATTATCTTTCACAATATAAAAAAGATAAAAAATTGGGCTAACTTTACTGTTGTCTTATTTATTTTTTAATTGAAAAAAGTGTATTTTTTTCCCAAAAAAGTGCGCTTGTAGGACCGCTGCGCAAATACGGTGTGACAAAGTATTGCAATGACAGCCATTTTATTCTCTAGGGTGTTAAAAAAAAAAAAAAAAAAAAAAGAAGAAGTATAATGTTTGGGGGTTCCAAGTAATTTTCTAGCAAAAAAAACTTTAACTACAAATCTCAGAAAGAGGCTCGGTCCTTAAGTGGTTATCCTGCCAGAACAGGACCTATACCTTTAAAAAAAAGAAAAAAAAAGTGGCAGGACGGTCTACCTAATCATGTGACCACAGATTGGCTGTCAGTCTCTGTGGTGGGAGTGGGCAGCGGGCACACAGTCAGCATAGAAAACTCTAAACCGGGGCTCAGCAACCTGTAGATCGCGGTCTGGGCTTGCTGACCCATTATTCCAGAGTATCAATTGGAGCACAACACAGAGGGACTACTTGTAAGGTTGGAGCCGCAAAAAACATTGCCTCCTCTGTAGCACTGGCTCCTGTCTTATGCGGAGTGATACCAACTGCACTCTACCTCTCATCTCGGCTAGCAGTCTCCAGAGTGGTGCCAGCAGTAGGAAATCATATCTTCAGGTCAGTGGGAAGCAATAAGCTGGGCATAATAGTATAGGACCGCTTTCAAACTGATGCGGTTTACCCACACTGCGGGTGAAGTGCACCTGCAGCTTTCTTGCGGGTTTGCTACGCTTAGCCATAGACCCATTATATCCTGTGGGTTTGGTGCACTTTCTGAAAGTAGTATCGCTCATGAGCAGCACTCATGCAGTCCCACAGAAGGACACTGCCACCACCATGTTTCACTGTAGGCACCATGCATTTCTTTGTACGCCTCACCTTTGCAATACCATGCAGTTTTGAAGCCATCAGTTCCAAAAACATTTATCCTCGCCTCATCACTCCAGAGTACAGAATCCAGGTAGTCTTTTTTCAGCATGGGCCCTGGCAAATTCTAGGCAGACTTTTTTGTGCATGGGCTTTAAGAGAGGCTTCCTTCGTGGAGGACACCCATGCATGCCATTCCTCTGCAGTGTACTCCGTATTGTGTCACGGGAAACAATCACCCCAGTTTAGCTTTCCAATTCCTTTAGCCAACTGCAGTGAACTTGCATTGCGATTTTCTTCAACCCTTATCAGAATTCGCTCCTGTCGAAGTGTTAACTTCTGTGGACAACCTGGACATCTGAGATGGTTGCAATTCCATCTTTGTTAAATTTTTGTATCACTTTTGCTACAGTATTTTGACTGAAGTAAAGCTTTGCTGTTCTTCTTGTAGCCTTCACCTTTGTGTAAAGAAATAGATTTTCTCTCTCAGGCCTTGTGACATTTCTCTTCCATGTGGTGCCATTGCCGACAGCATGAAAAAGGGAAGGGGTTTTTTTTTGCTAAGCAATGCCCTATAATCAACTGTCTGCTGGTACACCTGTTTAACAAGAATTCAACTACAGGAAAGTCTAATTATTAATTAGGATTTTGATTTTGTGGTCTAAAATGTAGCTTTGCTCCTAATGCCGCGTACACACGATCATTTTTCCCGTCGGGAAAAATTACATTTTTTTCCTTTGGACGAGAAAAACGATCGTCTGTGGGCTTTTTGCCGTTTTTCCCGACGGGAAAAACGGCATTAATCACGATGAGAAAAATTAGAACATGTTCTAATTTTTCTCATCGTTTTTTCCAGCATTTTTTTCCGCGGCAGTTTTCCCATAGGGAATCACTGCCACGGAGCCCACACACGCTCGTTTTTCTCGACAAAGAAAAAAATGACGGGAAAAACGGTCGTGTGTGGGGGAACATGCCATTCCCTCGTTTTTCATTTTTTTTCATGCCGTGATTCACGGCGGTGTTTTCACCGCCGTGAATCACGATCGTGTGTACGCGGCATAAGACTTTCATTTTTTGCAACATGGTCTTGAATTTGTTAGGAAAAATAACGTGTGCAAATTAAGAAATCTTGGTTGCAATCAATGGCCTGCATTTGTGGAAGTATTTTGTAGTATATTGTCCCATAGAAAAAGGTTTATTCTAAAAAGGAAAGTAACGATTCTCTAACAAATCTGTTGGGGTGTACTCATTTATGCTGAGCACTGTATATACATAAATGCTCACATAGCGCATATTCTATATGCATTAATACATCCCCCATAGGCAGCTTATATGCACCCTTTAATATAGCCATGGATCATGCTGATCTAGGTGTAAAAGGCACCACAGTAAAATGGCGTGTCTAGCCACTTAACGACCGCTCACTGTATATATACGTCGGCAGAATGGCACCGACAGGCACAATCACGTAGAGCATACGTGATCGCCTTTGTACAGTTGGGGGGTCCGATCGGACCCCCCTCCTATACAGTGAGCGGCCGTTTATCGTTGGGGAGCGATCATAGATGAGGGGGTGACCATTCGATTTCGGCCACCCCCTCGCGATCGCTCCCTGCGAATGAAAATGCTTCCTCCGCCATGTGATGTAAACACAGGCAGGAGGAAGTGATGTCATCTCCCTCGCGGCGGTCTTTTCGATTCCGGCGCCGAGGAGAGAAGAAGCAGGTTAGTGCACCAAGAGTCCACTGACACATAGGCACACATTTCACCCCCAGATCACCCCCCCAGCCCCCAATCACAGTGTCACTGATTGCAGTGATCATTTATTTTACTGATCACTGCATTTAGTGTCATCTGTGATAGTAAAAAGTTGCAGGGCAGTTAGGATTAGGCCCCTTTAGGTCCAGGGTAGCCCCCTAACCCCCCCTAATAAAGGTTTAACCCCTTGATCGCCCCTCAGGTAACCCTTTCACCCCCTAACGCCAGCGTCACTAAGCGATCGTATTTTCGATCGCTGTATTTAGTGCCGGTGGTGCCCTAGATAGCCAGTTATTTATTTTTAGTTTCGCCGCAGGTTTTTAGAGCGTCAGGTACCCCCATATATTATTTTAACCCCCTGATTGCCCCTAGAGTTAACCCTTTCACCAGTGATCATCGTATAAGCGTCACTGGTGACACTGGTTACCCAGTTAGTTATTTAGGTAACCCGTCAGGTTTTTATATAGCGTCGGGTAACCCCATATTTAACCTAATAAAAGGTTTTAACCCCCTTATTGCCCCTAATTAACCCTTTCACCAGTGATCACCATATAAAAGGTTATGGGTGACGCTGGTTGGTTAGTTTGCTTTTTATAGCATCAGGGCACCCGCCGTATATAACCCAATAAAGGTTTAACCCCCTGATCGCCCGGCGGGTGAGATCAATTAGGTTTTAGTGCCAGAGAGGGTCTGCGTCGCCCCAGGCAGCGTTAGGTTAGTGCCAGTAACGCCAATACCCACGCGCAAAGCATACACCTCCCTTAGTGGTATAGTATCTGATCAGATCTATACTAGCGTCCCCAGCGGTTTAGGGTTCCCAAAAACGCAGTGTTAGCGGGATCAGCCCAGATACCTGCTAGCACCTGCGTTTAGCCCCTCAGCCCAGCCCACCCAAGTGCAGTATCGATCGATCACTGTCACTTACCAAACACAACACACATAACTGCAGCGTTCGCAGAGACAGTCCTGATCCCTGTGACCGCTAACAGTTTTTTTTGTAGCGTTTGATATATTTGCTGACGACAGTCAGGTGCTTTTTTTCCTGTGAATCTTACTAGTGTACCCCTAAATTTAGAGCCCAAAATGGCAAGTCGAAGGTACACTAGTAAAGAGGCCTACGAGATTCTGAGCATGACAGATAGTGAAGAGGAGGTCACGTATCTGTCAGATTCAGGCTCAGAATATCTTCCCGTAGAAGACAGTGACGTCAGCGGCCCCACGTCAGATAGCTCTGACGACGAAGTTGAGGTCCCTGCTAAGGTCAGGCGTACCCGATCCCGATCTTCTGAGGTTGTCGAGGAGCAAGAACCGCAGGGCTCTCGTATCATGGAGCAGAGTAGTACTAGCGCCGCTATTCCTTCGGGTGAATTGGCAAGCACCAGCGGCCTAGTACAGCCTGGGCGTACATCCAGCAGTGCAGTATCACGTGGTGACGTGGCGAGTCCCAAAAGTGCAGTTCAAGCTGGCGAGGTGGCAAGCACAAGTAGTGTCCCGCTGCCACCAATAAGAAGACAAAGGCAGGCCTGTTGTACCCATAGTGCTCTTCCTGCAGAATTCGCCTATCCTGATTGGGTCCCCACCACTTCTGCAGAACCCGTACTTCCCCCATTCACTGCCCAACCCGGTATTCAGGTGGAAACAGCTGATTTTATGCCAATCGATTTTTATTCACTGTTTTTTCACGGAAGATCTCTATAGATCTATTGTGGACCAGAGTAATTTATATGCTGGTCAATTCATCGCCGCTAATCCCCAGTTGCCTTCCATTGCCAAAGATTGGAAACCAATTACGGTTTCCGAATTTAAGACCTTTCTGGGCCTTTCCCTCAACATGGGCACACAAATTCCCGTCATTGCGTGCTTATTGGTCCACGCACCCAATTGACCACATGCCCGTGTTCTCTGCCTCCATGCCCAGGAAACGATACGAGCAGATTTTGCGGTTCATGCACTTCAACGACAATGAACTTTGTCGTCCACGTGGGGACCCTGAATACGACCGGCTCTATAAAATCCGGCCCCTCATAAACCACTTCAACGAACGTTTTGCAGCCTTGTTTATTCCCGATCAAGCTGTCTGCGTTGATGAGTCCCTGATTAAATTTTCTGCCCGCTTGGCTTTCAAGCAGTACCTTCCCAGCAAGCGTGCCAGATACAGGGTCAAGCTCTATAAGTGCTGTGACAGGGCAACAGGCTATGTATGGAGCTTTATGGTTTATGAGGGAAAAGATAGTCAGGTTGAGCCGGTCAACTGCCCGGATTACATAGGGAGCGCTGGCAAGATAGTGTGGAACTTGGTGTCACCCTTATTCGGAAAGGGGTACCACTTGTATGTGGACAATTATTACACGAGCGTGCCACTGTTTAGTCACTTGTTTGATCATCAGATTGGAGCACGTGGCACCGTGCGACCTAATCGCCGGGGCTTTCCCCAGCGGCTTGTAGATGCCCGTCTTAGGCTGGGGGAGAGAGCCTGCGTAAAGTGTAATAACTTGCTCGCTATGAAGTGGAGGGACAATAAGAATGTTTTCCTTCTTACCTCCCTTCATGCAGACACGACAGTCCAAATTCGTACAGCGACTGGTGTTGTGGAGAAACCCCTCTGTGTCCACGAATATAACAAAAATATGGGAGGGGTGGACCTCAGCGACCAGTTGATGGCGCTGTATCTAATTGACCGCAAGGCGAGACGCTGGTACAAAAAAGTGTCTCTATCCTTATTCCAATTGGCTTTGCTGAACGCTCATGTGCTATACAGAGCTTCAGGCGGGACTTTATCTCTTCTAAAATTCCAGAATGAGATAGTCACAGAACTCCTGTATCCAGGCGGTTCTGCACCTCACCATCCCCTACCAAATGCAGTAAGCCGGCTGCATGAGAGGCATTATACGCATCTCCTCCCGAGTACCCCTACCCAACGAACCCCCCAAAAAAGATGTTGTGTCTGTAGCAAGCGCAGATTTAGGCGTGACACCCGTTATTATTGTCCACTCTGTCCTGACAAACCTGGTCTTTGCCTTGGTGAATGTTTTGAACGCTACCACTCAAAAGTGAAGTTTTAGCGTAGGGTACAGCATTTCACAGACTAGGACACACTTACACAGGGTCTCCCAAGATGCCATTACATTTTGAGAGACCCGAACCATTACAGTTGTTAAAGTTTAAAAAAAAAAAAGTGTAAAAAAGAAAGAAAAAAAAAAACTTAAAAAACAAAAACATAATAAAAAAAAATAAAAAAATAAAATAGTTGTCGTTTTATTGTTCTCTCTCTCTCTATTTTCTCTCTATTGTTCTGCTCTTTTTTACTGTATTCCATTCTGCAATGTTTTATCATGCTTGCTTTTCAGGTATGTAATTTTTTGTTTTCAGGTGCGCCATTCAACGGCAGCGCGGAATTATTTATCTTGACAGCAACAGCGTTTGCTCCCACGATACATAAAGCCGTGACTCCAGTGCTGTAGGAGGCGATTTCACCACCACAGTTAAAAAAAGAGCATATATGCCGAAGCATGGGGGCAGCAGGGGCGGAGGAGCGATTTTGCTCCTAATGCCGCGTATATACGGTCGAAATTCCGACGGAGGCTTGTCCGTGGAAAAGTTCGACCGTGTGTACGCGGCATAACCTTTTATGCCGCGTACATACGGTCGAAATTTCGACAAAGGCTTGCCCGTGGAAAAGTCCGACCGTGTGTACGCGGCATAACTTTTTTGCGGGAGGATGCCCCCATGCTTCGGCATATATATATTTTAGGCACAGGTTGCGTTACAAAAATGTTTTATTTTTTACTAGGTTTTGTTTTGGTATTTGCTTTGCAGGTATGGTATGGTAAGGTCTTACTGTTGTACTGTAATGTTACTTTGTTTTAATGTTAACCATCATTTGCTTAGCAGGTACGCCATTCAGTTGCATCGCGGATTTATTTATCTTGACAGCAACAGCGTTTGCTCCCACGATACATAAAGCCGTGACTCCAACGCTGTAGGAGTGGATTTCACCACCACAGTTAAAAAAAGAGCATATATGCCGAAGCATGGGGGCAGCGGAGCGATTTTGCTCCTAATGCCGCGTATATACGGTCGAAATTCCGACGGAGGCTTGCCCGTGGAAAAGTTTGACCGTGTGTACGCGGCATAACCTTTTATGCCGCGTACATACGGTCGAAATTCCGACGAAGGCTTGGCCGTGGAAAAGTTCGACCGTGTGTACGCGGCATAACCTTTTATGCCGCGTACATACGGTCGAAATTTCGACAAAGGCTTGCCCGTGGAAAAAAGGGATTTTTATAACAGCTTACCTGTAAAATCCTTTTCTTGGAGTACATCACGGGACACAGAGCGACTTAGTCATTACTAATGGGTTATATAGATTACCTTCAGGTGTTGGCACTGGCCAATTCCAAACTGGAAGTACCCTCCCCTATATAAGCCCCTCCCATCCGGGAGCACCTCAGTTTTGTAGCCAAGCAATAAGTGTCCCAAAAAGAGGGGTGGGAGCTCTGTGTCCCGTGATGTACTCCAAGAAAAGGATTTTACAGGTAAGCTGTTATAAAAATCCCTTTTTCTTTTTCGTACATCACGGGACACAGAGCGACTTAGTCATTACTAATGGGACGTCCCAAAGCAATGCCAAATGAGGGGAGGGATACATAAGCTGGGCGCCATCAGGCATGAGGATCTTTTGCGGCCTGCAACACACTGCGCCCAAAGGCGACATCCTCCTGACTTCTAACGTCTACCTGGTAGAATCTAGTAAACGTGTGTACCGAAGACCATGTTGCGGCCTTACATACTTGAGCCAGGGAGGCCTGGTGATGCACTGCCCATGAAGTTCCAACTGCTCTTGTGGAGTGCGCCCTAACTTTGAACGGAGGCGGTCTCTTTCTCAAGCCATAGGCTTGTATTATGACCTGTCGAATCCACTTGGCTAAAGTGGATTTTGATGCTGCCTGACCCTTTTTAGGGCCTTCCGGCAGAATAAACAAAGTATCCGTTCTGCGAATCTGAGCAGTGGCTTTTAGATAAGCTTTAACTGCTCTTACTACATCCAAAGAATGTAATAACTTTTCCTCTACCGAGCTAGGTTTGGGGAAAAAAGAAGGAAGAACCACATCTTGGTTCAAATGAAACCTCGATACCACCTTAGGAAGAAAGGCTGGATGAGGACGTAATACTACTCTGTCCTTATGGACAACCAGATATGGCTCCTTACAGGACAAGGCGGCTAATTCCGATACTCTTTTAGCCGAACAAACAGCTACTAAGAAAATCAATTTCCTGGTGAGAAGAACCAAGGAAATGTGTTGCAATGGTTCAAACGGTTGTTTCTGTAGAACTGACAGAACCAGGTTTAAGTCCCAAGGACATATGGGAACACTAACCGGAGGGCTAATACGCATCACTCCTTGTATGAAAGCTTTGACTAGTGAATGCGAAGCCAAGGGCCTTTGAAAAAATATTGACAAGGCCGAAATCTGACCCTTGATAGTACTCAAGGCCAGCTTCCTATCTACAGCCCACTGTAGGAAGTCCAAAATCCTCCCTATCACGTACTTACGTGGATGCCATTTCTTGGCCTCACACCACGTAATGTACGCTTTCCAGATCCTATAATAGATCTGCCTGGATACCGGCTTCCTGGCATTGATCATGGTAGATACCACAGAATTAGAGAGCCCTCTCTTTTTCAGAATGTGGGCTTCAATAGCCAGGCCGTCAAACCTAGGGCTGGTAAGGAAGGGTGGTATATCGGTCCCTGTGACAGCAGGTCCGGACGATGTGGGAGGGTCCAAGGACTCCTCACTGACATTTTTACAATCTCCGCGTACCATGCCCTTCGGGGCCACGCTGGAGCCACCAGAATCACTGGTTTCTTTTCTACCCTGATTCTGCGGAGTAATCGCGGTAACAATTGTGGCGGTGGGAATGCATATATCAGCTTGAACTGATCCCAAGGGAACACTAGGGCATCCGAGCCGCAAGCTAGGGGATCCCTTGTGCGAGACACAAATCTGTCCACCTTTGCGTTGAATCTGGATGCTAGCAGATCTACATCCGGTGTTCCCCACCGCTGGCATATTGCCTGGAAAACCTCGGGGTGAAGAGACCATTCCCCCGGGCATAATTGTTGGCGACTTAAAAAGTCCGCTCTCCAATTTTCCACTCCTGGGATGAAAACCGTGGATATGGCTGGGACATATTTTTCTGCCCACTCCAGGATGCAATTTGCTTCCCTCTGGGCTGCACGACTCCTGGTGCCACCCTGGTGATTGATATATGCCACTGCTGTGGCATTGTCTGATTGAATTCTGACAGGGGACCCTTGGAGTTTGGATGTCCATGCTACTAGGGCATACCGGGCTGCTCGTATCTCTAAGAGATTGATGGGCAGGGCCTTTTCTGCTTCTGACCACTTGCCCTGGAGAGACCAGAAGGGTCTCCCTTTTTCCAGATTCTGGGGCACCAACCACCAATGGAGGCTCTTGCGAACGGAAGGGGACAGGGACATTGGTAAGTCTAAAGCCTGAACTTTTTTGTTCTAGGCTGACAGTATGGCCCTTTGCAAATTCCTTGAATGGAATTGACCGTAGGGTACCGCTTCGAATGAAGCCACCATTTTTCCCAGCAGCCTCATGCAGAGGCGTATGGATGGTTTTCTTTTTGTACCCACTAAGTGGGTCAAATCTTTTAAAGACGACACCTTCTCTGGAGGTAAGAAAATCTTTCTCTGATTTGAATCCAGCCTTAGCCCTAAGTATTCCAGACTTTTGACTGGGCTTAGAGCTGACTTGTCCCGGTTGATAATCCAACCGTGATATTCCAGATACTTGATTGTCTTGTGAATAGCTACTTCCAGCTTTTCCACTGAGTGGTCTATTAGTAGCAGGTCGTCTAGATATGCCATTATCGTTACACCCTGTGTTCTTAGATTGGCCAATAATGGGGCCAGAATTTTTGTGAACACTCGTGGTGCTGTGGCCAGACCGAAAGGTAAGGCTCTGAACTGAAAATGGCGCCCTTCTACTGCAAAGCGTAGAAATTTCTGGTGGGCCGGAAAGATGGGAATATGCAGATAAGCATCCCTTATGTCGATCGAGGCTAACCATTCCTGCCCTTGTAGGGCGGTGGCCACCGATCGGATCGACTCCATCCGAAAAGTCCTGATATTTAGGAACTTGTTTAGCCCTTTTAGATTTAATATGGGCCTCACGTCCCCATTTGGTTTGGGGACTGTGAAAAGGTTCAAGTAAAACCCGAATCCGCTTTCTTCCAGGGGAACCTTCATGATTACACCTTGGAGCAATAGTTGTTCTAGTGCCAGAAGGAGGGATCCTCTCTTTTGGGGATCTCTTGGCACGTTTGACCTCATAAATTGGGCAGGAGGAGTGCCTTTTAACTCCAGCTTGTATCCCAGACTTACTGCGGAGAGCACCCATCTGTCTCTGATCGTGTCCCGCCAGGTCTCTGTGAACAACTGAAGTCTTCCCCCCACCCGATTGAGTGGGGGCAACGCTTCATGCCTTGGGGGGAGGTTTTGTACCTCTCTTGATCCAGGGCTTCTTGTTACCCTGTGATTGTCCCCGATTTCTGCCCCCTGAATTTGACCGCGGAGGCCGTCGGAACTGCTTCACAGCCGATGTGCCCGGGACTGGAGAAGTAGGCCTCTTAAAAGAAGGACTTCTACCCTTGTTCTTAACCGGTAAGAGTGAACTTTTACCGGCAGAAATTTTCTGGATATATTTGTCCAGATCTTCTCCAAATAAGCGTTCTCCATGAAATGGGAAGCTAACCAGCAGTTTTTTACAGGGAGCTTCAGCAGACCAGTTTTTGAGCCACAGAAGCCTACGCATATGTACTATAGACAGCGTAAAGCGGGAGGCCTGTTGGATTGTATCCTTTATGGCGTCTACCGCAAAACACAAGGCTCTAGGCAGGTCAGCTAGGGCAAGAGCCTGCTGATCTGGTAAGTCCCTTAAGACCTGTTTCAACTGATCTTTCACTGCTTGGCAGACTCCAATCGCTGCTACCGCAGGTTGTGTCACCATGCTTGCTGTAGAGAAAGCAGATTTTAGTAAAGACTCCAATTTTTTATCTATTGGGTCTTTGAACATTGGAACATTATCTACTGGACATGTCAGTGATTTGTTCACAGAAGAGATGGCTGCATCCACTGTAGGGACCCTCCATTTTTTTATGAACTTATCCTCCATGGGATAGATCACCGGAAATCTCTTGGGGGGAGCAAATATTTTATCAGGATGCTCCCAATCCTGGTAAATAAGCCCTTCTAATAAAGGGTGGATTGGGAAGGAACAGACAGCCTGGGGAGCTTTTAGCGACCCCAGCGAGGAAACCGTAGTGGATGGTGGTTCCGCCAGAGGCATTTTAAATGCTGATCGGACCATATTAGTCAGAGACTGAACCCATAATCTTTCAGCCTGAGATGCTGAGAAAGGTTCTTCCACTGTTGATTCCTCCATAACTGAATCAACCTCATCCTGATCCCCTTCAGGTAGGTCGATCTCTGTGTGGGGCTGTTCCTCCACTAACAGGCACTCTGAAGGAGGAGACGGAGATCGGACGCGCTTTCCCTGTGACAGGGAAGCTGCGATCAATGCTGTTAATCTCTCTTCCAATCCTCCCAGAGTTGAGGATAAAACCTCCTCTGTTATATATACAGGAGCAGGTGGACTGGGGACAGCCGCAGCACCAGGCATTCCTGCGGGGTTTCTACGGCTACTGACCTCTGAATTCTCAGGGGAGATTGGTGCAGTACAAGCATGCCCAATATCCTCAGAGCCCGATGGAGACCCCTTTGGCTTCCTGGAAGATCTATTTCCGGAGCGTCTGGACGACATATCCTTTAAGCACAAAGCTGAGGTATTCCCGTCGTCATACACCAATTTTTGCTGGTAATAGTCTAACAAAGTTGCTGCTATATACCAGCTGGTGTCCACTAAAGTGCCTTTCTATGGGGATGCCTGCATCAACCGCCTCTGTGTGCCACTGTTTGTTGCTAGCTCTGTTTGCATCCAGCTGACACTTGTACTGTGTCTTTTAACCATGCTGGGACGCCCGCACATGCGCAGAAGCGCCGCGCATCGAGCGTCATCCACCCGCCCCGCCCCTTTTTTTCATAGGAGGCGCGTGCACGCGCCCGCGCGCGCGCCCGTGCGCCATTGGCGCCCTTTTCGAAATCAAACAGGGGACTAGGAGCCAGGGCCCTTTTTGCCGGAGGGCCTGTGCGGTGGATGAGCGCAGCAACAGGGCAGAGGAAGTGGATTCCCACAGAGAAAGTTACCAGCTGCCTGGATCTTTTGACTTGAGAAAACCAAAGATCCACATGACAAGAAAAATGGACTACAGCGGCCTCTAGTGGTTTAACACAGGTACCGCGGTCCCTTTTTTTTTTTTTTTCTTGACTACTATTAAAATTTTACATTTTCAGTAGTTACAGGCAAACACAGATATTTAGCGGGAATACCGTTAGGTAACAGACAGAAAGACAAATTAGGCTTGGGGGTCCCCCAATAGAACCAAGTTCCTGGGGGCCCCCACAGAACCAAGTTCCTGGGGGCCCCCACTTACCTGATCCCCGCCGCAGGACTTTGTTTGGTCCACAGAAGTCCAAACTTCACCTATCACGGCAGGCATTGTAATTAAACCTTCAGGGACCGGGTTCCCAAGGATTCCACTCCCCTGGACCTGTATAGCACCCTGCACAGACAACATCTTGGTCGTGGGTATGACCAGAGCTCTGGATCCCAGGGTCCAGCCCTCCTAAGAGAAGCATTACAGGCAAAACCTTGCTCTTCTGCTGCAAGGCCCGGGTACCGACCGTTTAGCTATGAAGCTTTTTTGGTGGGATCCGGAACAGCTTACTAAGGCCCAAAAGAACCTGTACGCAAGCCCAGTGAAAAACACATGTTACTCTTTGGCCAACACCTTAGACACTGGCAAAAAACTGAGATGCTCCCGGATGGGAGGGGCTTATATAGGGGAGGGTACTTCCGGTTTGGAATTGGCCAGTGCCAACACCTGAAGGTAATCTATATAACCCATTAGTAATGACTAAGTCGCTCTGTGTCCCGTGATGTACGAAAAAGAAAGTCCGACCGTGTGTACGCGGCATAACTTTTTTGCGGGAGGATGCCCCCATGCTTCGGCATATATGCCCATCATTAGAAGTGGGTGGATGAAGGGAGGTATTCTAATGGTGGGCATACCCACCGATCAATCTCTTTTTTTCGTTCAGCCAACAGGCTGCATGAAAAAAAAAAAAAAGATTACAATACATGTCCAACAAGGACCAGCAACGTACTGGTATGTTGCTGGACTTTGAATGTTTATACCAGAATGATGCCTGCAGGTTTAGGTATCATCTTGGTATCATTCTTTTCAGCCAGTGGCCGGCTTTCATGTAAAAGCAATTCTAGCAGATAATTAGCCTCTAGACTGCTTTTACAAGCAGTGGGAGGGAATGCCCCCCCCCCCCCCGGATATAAACAGCGCCATTGGGAAATTGGGAAAGCATTTTATCACACCAATCTTGGTGTGGTCAGATGCTTTGAGGGCAGAGGAAAGATCTAGGGTCTAACCCCCCATTTTTTTTTCAAAAAAAAAAAAAAAAAGGGAGTACCTGTCACTACTTATTGCTATCATAGGGGATATTTACATTCCCTGAGATAACAATAAAAATGATAAAAAAATAAAAATATGGAAGGAACAGTTTAAAAAAAAAAAGCAAAATAAAAAAAAAAAAAAAAAAAAGCACCGCTGTTTCCCCCTGCTCTTGCGCAAAGGCGAACGCAAGCGTCGGTCTAGCGTCATATGTAAACACCTCACATGCATGATGCAATTTCTATCACTGCGAAGGTCAGATCGAGGGCAGTAATTTTAGCAGTAGACCTCCTCTGTAAATCTAACGTGGTAACCTGTAAAGGCTTTTAAATGCTTTTAAAAATGAATGTAGTTTCTCGCCGCTGCGTGTTTGTGCACAATTTTAAAGCATGTCGTGTCTGGTATCCATGTACTCGGCCTAAGATCATCTTTATTTCATCAAACATTTGGGCAATATAGTGTTTTTTAGTGCATTAAAAATAAAAAAAAGTGTGTTTTTCCCCCAAAAAATGCGTTTGAAAAATCGCTGCGCAAATACTGTGTGGAAAAAAAAATGCAACACCCACTATTTTAATCTGTAGGGCCTTTGCTTTAAAAATATATATAATGTTTGGGGGTTCAACATAATTTTCTTGCAAAAAAAAAAATGTTTTCATGTAAACAAAAAGTGTCAGAAAGGGCTTTGTCTTCAAGTGGTTAGAAGAGTGGATGATGTGTGACATAAGCTTCCTAATGTTGTGCATAAAATGCCAGGACAGTTCAAAACCCCCCCCCCCAAATGACCCCATTTTGGAAAGTAGACACCTCAAGCTATTTGCTGAGAGGCATGTTGAGCCCATTGAATATTTTTTTTTGTCACAAGTGATTGAATAATGACAAAAAGAAAAAAAAAAAAAAAATGTACAAAAAGTTGTCACTAAATTATATATTGTTCAAACATGCCATGGTTATATGTGGAATTGCACCCCAAAATACATTCTGTTGCTTCTCCTGAGTACGGGGATACCAAATGTGTGAGACATTTTGGGAGCCTAGCCGCATACAGGACCCCGAAAACCAAGCACCGCCTTCAGGATTTCTATGGGTGTAAATTTTTGATTTCACTCCTCACTGCCTATCACAGTTTCGGAGGCCATGGAATGCTCAGATGGCACAAAACCCCCCCAAATGACCCCATTTTGGAAAGTAGACACCCCAAGCTATTTGCTGAGAGGTATGTTGAGTATTTTGCAGATCTCGCTTTTTGTCACAAAGTTTTAAAAATTGAAAAAATAAAAAAATAAAAATATGTCTTTCTTCATTTTCAAAAACAAATGAGAGCTGTAAAATACTCACCATGCCTCTTGGAAAATAGCTTGGGGTGTCTACTTTCCAAAATGGGGTCATTTGTGGGGGTTTTGGGCTATCTTGGCATTTTATGGCCTTCAAAACTGTGATAGGTAGTGAGGAGTGAAATCAAAAATTTATGCCCTTAGAAACCTTGAAGGCGGTGCTTGGTTTTTGGGGTCCCGTACGCGACTAGGCTCCCAAAAAGTCCCACACATGTGGTATCCCCGTACTCAGGAGAAGCAGCAGAATGTATTTTGGGGTGTAATTTCACATATGCCCATGGCATGTGTGAGCAATATATCATTTAGTTACAACTTTGTGCAAAAAAAATAAAGTTTGTCATATTCCCGCAACTTGTGGCAAAATATAAAATATTCCATGGACTAGTCATGCCTCTCAGTAAATAGCTTGGGGTGTCTACTTTCCAAAATGGGGTCATTTGGGGGGGGGGGGGTTTTGTGCTATTTTGGCATTTTATGGCCTTCGAAACTGTGATAGGTAGTGAGGAGTGAAATCAAAAATTTGCGCCCTTAGAAATCCTGAAGGCGGTGCTTGGTTTCCGGGGTCCCGTACGTGGCTAGGCTCCTAAAAAGTCCCACACATGTGGTATCCCCGTACTCAGGAGAAGCAGCAGAATGTATTTTGGGGTGCAATTCCACATATAACCATGGCATGTGTGAGCAATATATCATTTAGTGACAACTTTTTGTAATTTTTTTTGTCATTATTCAATCACTTGGGACAAAAAATAAATATTCAATGGGCTCAACATGCCTCTCAGCAATTTCCTTGGGGTGTCTACTTTCCAAAATGGGGTCATTTTGGGGGGTTTTGTAATGCCTTGCCATTTTAGCACCTCAAGAAATGAGATAGGCAGTCATAAATTAAAAGCTGTGTAAATTCCAGAAAATGTACCCTAGTTTGTAGACGCTATAACTTTTGCGCAAACCAATAAATATACGCTTATTGACATTTTTTTTACTAAAGACATGTGGCTGAATACATTTTGGCCTAAATGTATGACTACAATTGAGTTTATTCGATTTTTCTTATAACAAAAAGTAGAAAATATCATTTTTTTTTCAAAATTTTCGGTCTTTTTCCGTTTATATCGCAAAAAAATAAAAAAATCGCAGAGGCAATCAAATACCATTAAAAGAAAGCTCTATTTGTGGGAAGAAAAGGACGCAAATTTTGTTTGGGTACAACATTGCATGTCCGCACAATTTACAGTTAAAGCAGCGCAGTGCAAAATTCTGAATTCACCTCTGGTCCTTTAGCTACCAAATGGTCCGGGGCTTAAGTGGCTAGACACTACAGAAACCTGGCGCCTGGTATTACACCAATAAAAATCTACTAGAAAATGGCGCCCGATAGGGATACATAGAGGAATGTAACTAGACCTCACACCGCTCATCCTTATAAGGAAGCAATGGAACCCTGTGGCGCAATGCGTGGGGGAGGGGACTTCTGGCGTAATGGCGGGTTTGAGACAGGAGGAATTGCGGTACACAAACTACCCGGGAATATTATTCTAAGCTACATGGCTTTGGTTTCATGCCATTTATAGTCTGGTGCACTTACAGCACCATGTAAATGCGAGTGCTTTGAGAATAGTTGTATTTAAATAAAGACCCGTTGTTTTTAAGGATAAGCACTATGTATTGTTTTCTTTTATGGCGACTTGGCTGAGAGGAGGTGAAACCAAGGAGTGGAGAAAAACCAAAAAAATAAATAAACGGATTTATTTTTGATATGGACTTTCTTTGGATGATTTAAAAAGACAGAAACATTATTAAACAGTATCACATTTTGGATATATAGGAGAGTGGCACCACTTGGTTTATAGAAGCATAGAAAAAACGGTCACCCATAGAGGCGTGTGTGTGAGAGAGAAAGCTCACCCCTCTTTGCCATTTCACATATGCTTTATGTGAATGTAAAGAAGTTACATGTGATCCTAACACCTTTTGCTTTCAAATAAAACATATTACATATTTGATTATGCGAAATGGAATCAAAACACCACAACTGTTATTCTGCATTACCTTTATCAGGATCTGCATATTTTCCAAGTCCTTTCCATTCCACTTATCAAAAGGCTCCAAAAGCTGCAGACGCTGGCTGGTGGGACTCACATCAACCTGTTCAGAATATCCGTCCTTTGGTGGGTACTGGTAAGTGTCCTGACCGGGGTCAAAGTTCTGAGGGAGTAACAAAGTTATCCATATAAAAATGCATCTCTTTCTAAAAGCACACAATGCCATATGGTAGCACAACGCACAACAGGTTCTTTTGAAGGTGCCATAATGTCACCTCTGCACTCTGTTTAAAGTGGTTTTAAAGCCAAGACATTTCTAACCTTAAGAGCCGGTTCACACAGGGGCGACTCGTCAGGCGACCTAGCCGCCTGACAAGTCGCGCTCCGTTCTGTACTATGGAACCGTTCTAATAGGAGCGACTCAAGTCGCTCCGACTTAGAAAAAGGTTCATGTACTACTTTGGGACGACTTCAGGGCGACTTACATTGACTTCAATACAGAAGTCATTTTGCTAGTCACCTCTGAAATCGTGTGGAGATCGCCGGGCAGAGTCGTGCCGCCCCAGTGTGAACCGGGTCTAAAACGATTGTAAAGTCTTGTTTGCTAAATAAATAAAAAATCACACAACATGTTATACTTACATGCTCTGTTGCAGTGGTTTTGCATATGACAGCCCGGATCCTCCTCTCTGGTCTCTCTTTGCTGCTCTTGGACCCTCCCTTCGAGTGCCCCCACAGCAAGCAGCTTGCTATGGGAGCACCCAAGCTGCAGCTCATTGTGTCCATTCAGACAGCTGCAGCTTGGCCCCGCCCCCTCTTTCTCCTGATTGGCTAACTGACTGTTAGACAGCTGTGGAAAACAATGGAGCCGCTGCTGTGTCTCAGACAATCAGGGGGAAGAGTCCTGGACAGCCAAGGGACTTGTGGACATCGCTAGACAGAGATGGGGCTCAGGTAAGTATTAGGGGGTGCTGTTACACACAGAGGGCTTTTTATTTTAATGCATTAAGATAAAAAAAAATAGGATTTTTATAACAGCTTACCTGTAAAATCCTTTTCTTGGAGTACATCACGGGACACAGAGCGACATAGTCATTACTAATGGGTTATATAGATACCGTCAGGTGCTGGCACTGGCAACTTCCAAAACCGGAAGTACCCTCCCCTATATAAGCCCCTCCCATCCGGGAGCACCTCAGTTTTGTAGCAAAGCAATAAGTGTCCCCAAAGAGGGGCGGGAGCTCTGTGTCCCGTGATGTACTCCAAGAAAAGGATTTTACAGGTAAGCTGTTATAAAAATCCTATTTTCTTTCTCGTACATCACGGGACACAGAGCGACATAGTCATTACTAATGGGATGTCCTAAAGCAATGCCAAATGAGGGGGGGGATACACCATATATAAGCTGAGCGCTATCAGACATGAGGATCTTTTGCGGCCTGCAACACACTGCGCCCAAAGGCGACATCCTCCTGACTTCTAACGTCCACCTGGTAGAACCTAGTAAACGTGTGAACTGAAGACCATGTTGCGGCCTTACAGATTTGAGCCCGGGAGGCCTGGTGATGCACTGCCCATGAAGTTCCAACTGCTCTCGTGGAGTGCGCTCTAACTTTGAACGGAGGCGGTCTCCTTCTCAAGCCATAAGCTTGCATAATGACCTGTCGAATCCACTTGGCTAAAGTAGATTTTGACGCTGTCTGACCCTTTCTGGGGCCTTCCGGCAGAATAAACAAAGTATCCGTTCTGCGAATCTGAGCAGTGGCTTTTAGATAAGCTTTAACTGCTCTTACTACATCCAAAGAATGCAATAACTTTTCCTCTACCGAAGTAGGTTTGGGGAAAAAAGAAGGAAGAACCACATCTTGGTTCAAATGAAACCTCGATACCACCTTAGGAAGAAAGGCTGGATGAGGACGTAACACTACTCTGTCCTTATGGATAACCAGATATGGCTCCTTACAGGACATAGCTGCTAATTCCGATACTCTTTTAGCCGAACAAATGGCTACTAGAAAAATCAATTTCCTGGTGAGAAGCACCAAGGAAATATGCTGTAATGGTTCAAATGGTTGTTTCTGTAGAACCGACAGAACCAAGTTTAGATCCCATGGACATATGGGAATATTAACCGGAGGACTAATACGCATCACTCCTTGTATAAAGGCTTTGACTAGTGAATGCGAAGCCAAGGGCCTTTGAAAAAATATTGACAAGGCCGAAATCTGACCCTTGATAGTACTCAAGGCAAGCTTCCTATCTACAGCCCATTGTAGGAAGTCCAGAATCCTACCTATTACGTATTTACGTGGATGCCATTTCTTGGCCTCACACCAGGCGATGTACGCCTTCCAGATTCTATAGTAGATCTGCCTGGATACCGGCTTCCTGGCATTGATCATGGTAGATACCACAGCATTAGAGAGCCCTCTCTTTTTTAGAATGTGGGCTTCAATAGCCAGGCCGTCAAACCTAGGGCTGGTAAGGAAGGGTGGTATATCGGTCCTTGCGAAAGCAGGTCCGGACGATGTGGGAGGGTCCAAGGACTCCCCACAGACATTTTTACAATCTCCGCGTACCATGCTCTTCGGGGCCACGCTGGAGCCACCAGAATCACTGGTTTCTTTTCTACCCTGATTCTGCGGAGTAATCGAGGTAACAATTGTGGCGGTGGGAATGCATATATCAGCTTGAACTGATCCCAAGGGAACACTAGGGCATCCGAGCCGCACGCTAGGGGATCCCTTGTCCAAGAGACAAACCTGTCCACTTTTGTGTTGAATCTGGATGCTAGCAGATCTACATCCGGTGTTCCCCACCGCTGACATATTGTCCGGAAAACCTCGGGATGAAGGGACCATTCCCCTGGGCATAATTGTTGGCGACTTAGAAAGTCCGCCTTCCAATTCTCCACTCCTGGAATGAATACCGCAGATATGGCTGGGACATATCTTTCTGCCCATCTCAGGATGTAATTTACTTCCCTTTGGGCTGCACGACTCCTGGTGCCCCCCTGACGATTGATATATGCCACTGCTGTGGCATTGTCTGATTGAACTCTGACAGGGGACCCTTGGAGTTTGGATGTCCATGCTACTAGGGCATACCGGGCTGCTCGTATCTCTAAGAGATTGATGGGCAGGGCCTTTTCTGCTTCTGACCACTTGCCCTGGAGAGACCATTGCTCCAGTACTGCTCCCCAGCCTATAAGGCTGGCATCTGTAGTGACCACCTTCCAGGAAATCGGACTGAAGGATTTCCCTCTATCCAGATTCTGGGGAACCAACCACCAGCGGAGGCTCTTGCGAACGGAAGGGGACAAGGACATTGGTAAGTCCAGAGCCTGAACTTTTTTGTTCCAGGCTGACAGTATGGCCCTTTGCAACTTCCTTGAATTGAATTGACCGTAGGGTACTGCTTCGAATGATGCCACCATTTTTCCCAGCAGCCTCATACACAGGCGTATGGATGGCTGTCTTTTTGAACCCACTAAGTGGATCAAATCTCTCAAAGACGACCCCTTTTCTTGAGGCAAGAAAATTTTTCTCTGGTCTGAATCCAGCCTTAGCCCTAAGTATTCCAGACTTTTGACTGGTTTTAGGGCTGACTTGTCTCGGTTGATAATCCAACCGTGATATTCCAGAAACTTGATTGTCTCGTGAACAACCACTTCTAGTTTTTCCACTGAGTGGTCTATCAGCAACAAGTCGTCTAGATATGCCATTATCGTTACACCTCGTGTTCTTAGATTGGCCAATAATGGGGCCAGAATTTTTGTGAACACTCTTGGTGCTGTGGCCAGACCGAAGGGTAAGGCTCTGAACTGAAAATGGTGCCCTTCTACCGCAAAGCGTAGAAATTTTTGGTGGGCTGGAAAGATGGGAATGTGCAAATAAGCATCTTTGATGTCGATCGAGGCTAACCATTCCTCCCCTTGTAGGGCAGTGGCTACCGATCGGATCGACTCCATCCGGAAAGTCCTGATATGTAGGAATTTGTTTAGCCCTTTTAGATTTAATATGGGCCTCACGTCCCCGTTTGGCTTCGGAACTGTAAAGAGGTTTGAGTAAAACCCGAACCCCCATTCTTCCAGGGGAACCTCTATAATTACTGCTTGGAGCAATAATTGTTCCAGTGCCAACAGGAGGGATCCTCTCTTCTGGGGATCCCTTGGCACGTTTGACCTTATAAAGCGGGAAGGAGGGGAGTTTTTTAACTCCAATTTGTATCCCAGATTTACTGCGGAGAGCACCCATCTGTCTCGGATCGTGTCCCGCCAGGTTTCTGTGAACAACTGAAGTCTTCCCCCCACCCGATTGGGTGGGGGCAACCCTTCATGCATTAGACTTTGGGGGAGGTTTTGTACCTCTCCTGCTCCAGGGCTTCTTGTTACCCTGCAACTGTCCCTGATTTTTACCTCCGGGATTTGACCGAGGAGGCCGTCGGAACTGTTTCACAGCCGATGTCCTAGGGACTGGAGAAGCCGGCCTCTTAAAAGAGGGACCTCTAACTCTATTTTTAACCGGCAAAAGTGTACTTTTACCGCTGGAAATTCTCTGGATATACTTGTCCAGGTCTTCCCCGAATAAGCGCTCACCATGAAATGGGAAGCTGACCAGCAATTTTTTACAGGGAGCTTCAGCAGACCAGTTTTTGAGCCATAGAAGCCTGCGCATATGTACTACAGACAGCGTAAGGCTGGAGGCCTGATGGATTGAATCCTTTATGGCGTCCACCGCAAAGCATAAGGCTCTAGGTAGATCAGCTAGGGCAAGAGCCTGCTGATCTGGCAAGTCCCTTAAGACCTGTTTCAACTGATCCTTCACTGCTTGGCAGACCCCAATAGCTGCCACTGCTGGTTGTGTCACCAATCCTGCTGTAGAAAAAGCAGATTTTAATAAGGACTCCAATTTTTTATCTATTGGGTCCTTAAAAATTTGGACATTATCCACCGGACATGTCAGTGATTTATTCACACAAGAGATGGCTGCGTCCACTGTAGGGACCCTCCATTTTCTGATGAACTTATCCTCCATGGGATAGACCACCGGAAATCTCTTAGGGGGAGTAAATATTTTGTCAGGATGCTCCCAATCCTGGTAAATGAGCCCTTCCAGTAAAGGATGGATCGGAAAGGAACAAACAGTCTGGGGAGCTTTTAGCGACCCCAACGAGGAGACAGAAGTGGATAATGGCTCCGCAAGTGGCATTTTAAATGCTGATCGGACCATATTAGTCAGGGACTGAACCCATAACCTTTCAGCATGTGATGCTGAGAACGGCTCTTCCACTGTTGATTCCTCTACAACCGAATCGACCTCATCCTGATCCCCTTCAGGTAGGTCGATCCCTGTATGGGACTGTTGCTCTGTTAACAGGCACTCTGAGGGAGGAGACGGAGATCGGGCGCTTTTCTCCTGTGACAGGGAAGCCGCGATCAATGCTGACAATCTCTCTTCCAGCCCTCCCAGAGCTGAGGAAAAAACCTCCTCTGTTACATACACAGGAGCAGGTGAACTGAGGACAGCCACAGTACCAGGTACTCCTGAGGGTGCTCTACGGTCACTAACCTCTGATTCTTCAGGGGAGACTGGTGCAGCCAAAGCATGCCCAAGATCCTCGGAGCCCGATGGAGACCCCCTATTCCTCCTGGAATTTCTAGTCCCGGAGTTTTTAGACGGCATATTCCTAAGCCACAAAGCTGAGGTATTCCAGCCGAAATACACCAGTTACTGACAATAGTCTAGCATAAATGCTGCTATAAGAAACAGTTGGTGTCTACTAATGTGCCTTTCTAGGGGATGCCTGTATCAACCGCTTGCTGTATGCCCTTTTTTAAATGTTGCCAGCTCTGTCTCTGTACTTCATAGCCAGCTCACCACACAAAACTGTGTTTTTTAACATGCTGGGACGCCCGCACATGCGCAGAAGCGCTGCGGCGCACACAGAGCGTCATCCCCCAGGCTCCGCCCCCTTTCCTGGCTCACCTCTATATATAGAGGCGCGTGCACGCGCACGCGCGCCTTCGGCGCTAATTTTGAAAACTGGAGACTAGGGACAAGAGCCAGGGCCCCTCTTTGCCGCAGGCCGGGGGATGGACGAGCATTGCAACATGGCAGAGGAAGCAGTTTCCCATAAGAGAACTCACCATCTGCCTGGACTTGCTCTGCTGAGAAGAAACTAGTCCACATGACAAGAAAACATTCCACAGCGGCCTCTAGTGGACAAACACAGGTACCGCAGTCTAATATCTTAAATATATATAAAAATATATATTTTTTTTTTTTTCTTGACCACCATTAAAAATTATTACATTTTTTTAGTAGTTACAGGCATGCACAGAATTTTGCGGGAATACCATTAGGTAACAGACAGAAAGACAAATTAGGCTTGGGGGTCCCCCAATAGAACCAAGTTCCTGGGGGCCCCCACTTACCTGTTCCCCGCCGCAGGACTTTGTTTGGTCCACAAAAGCCCAAACTTCACCTATCACGGCAGGCATTGTAATCAAACCTTCAGGGACCGGGTTCCCAAGGATTCCACTCCCCTGGACCTGTATAGCACCCTGCACAGAAAACATCTTGGTCGTGGGTATGACCAGAGCTCTGGATCCCAGGGTCCAGCTCTCCTAAGAGAAGCATTACAGGCAAAACCTTGCTCTTCTCTGCAAGGCCCGGGTACCGACCGTTTAGCTATGAAGCTTTTTTGGTCGGATCCGGAATAGCTTACTGAGGCCCAAAAGAACCTGTACGCAAGCTCAGTGAAAAACACATGTTACTTCTTGGCCAACACCTTAGACACTGGCAAAAAACTGAGGTGCTCCCGGATGGGAGGGGCTTATATAGGGGAGGGTACTTCCGGTTTTGGAAGTTGCCAGTGCCAGCACCTGACGGTATCTATATAACCCATTAGTAATGACTATGTCGCTCTGTGTCCCGTGATGTACGAGAAAGAAAAACTGCCTTTATAACTCCTTTAATGCATTTCCTGCTAGAAGGTTAAAAATGTCCCAGAAGCTCCATCGCCACCTCACCCAAATGCTTGGGCACGGCACAGCGCAGGATTGAGTGAGAACTCCTTGTCTGTAGTGGCTCACTCCCTTTACAGGCTTTGCTGAGGTAGAGGGAACCACTGGCTCCTGTTGCTGTCAATCAAATCCTGTGTGCAAAGACTGGGGGCCATCCATGCGGTGTGTGCGTTATGGACACAGACTGGCTCAGGAATGAGCCCACACATCTGGCCCCAAAGCAAGCGCTTGACACAGAGGAGGAGGGGCAAAGTGCATCAGCACGAGACCCAGAATAGGGAACTATCCTTTACAACCACTTTAAGCTGACTGAGCACAGACAAATTGGGTGGGGATTGTCCCAGGCACCCAAGGACAGGCAAGCCCCAGACATATGAGAGGATGGGGTGTAGAGTCAGCAGGTTCACAGCAGGATAAAAAAGGTAAAACACCCATTTGCTTGCATGTCAGTGCTGCCTCTGATGCAAGGATTAGGTCAGCTGCAGTTAAAAGGATAAGGTAGTATTTTTATTCAAGCTTCAGCAATGGTCTTTGGCAGCACATGCTGTACTGTATGTATATATATATATATATATATATATATATATATATATATATATATATAAATAAAATAAAAAAAGAAGAAGGAGTATAAAGCCAATAAAATATACTGAAAACATGGTCAATAGTATCACTTGTTTAACCAAAACATCAGAATGGGGTAAGAGACTAAAATGACAAGGCCTTATGTGCGATTCCCCAGTGGGAGGGAGGTCCTATATAACCTTCCCTGTCTTGCCTCCCCGCTGTCAATATGGCTGCTGAGCTGGGTATGTTTGCCCTGCAGAGGGCCTCCTTATGACACTGAGCATGCGCAGTGGGGGGGGGGGGGGAATAAATATATATATATATAAAAAAAATACAGACGCCACTTTTCCTCCTTCCCCTTTTGTTTTTTTCAAAGATTCATTGCTCACTTCTCTCGTTTGGTGCAATGACCCGTAGCTACATTATATTGCCATTTGACGATTCTGAATACATTTGTGTGCAGATGTTGATTTTATGTTTTGCCACCTGCTCTGGACTGCTCCCACATCCACCCCTGGGGAGGGAACTTGACCGGGTTCCACTTTTGATTCCTGTGTGGGATCCAGACATTCGAGTGGATAAGCCTTCTGACTCAGCCTGGCATTTACTGAAGTTTGTTTTTGTGGCTATGGTTATTAATGTTTTATTAGGTCTGTAAAGATCAACTATTAAATCTACACCTCCATCTCTGAATCTTCAAGAAGAAGCGACTCACAGCTAGAAACATGTATAGGAGGGGTGTCAAACTCCATTTAATTGTGGGCCACATGAGCATTATGGTTGCATCTTTAAGACTATATAAAATGTATCCATGGCTTTTTTTTCCCCCCTCAGAGAATAAGTGCAGGAATTCACCTACGTGAGTGGAGTTCAGGGATGCGCTGCGTATAGAGTGCAGAGTTCAGAGGTGTCCAGCAGAGCTCTGACTTCAGCACCACTCTCCCCATCTCTTCACACATCTCCCTCATCTCTCCAGTCCCCCCCCCCCCCCCAAAAAAGCTCACATCACTGCCCAGGCTCTAGTATCGCCCAGCAGTGTAGGCAACTCCGCGCTCTCATTTGCAGGGATATCATTGGTCAGCATCTGTGCACCCAGGCGCAGATAGGGTAATACATAGTAAGCTGCACTGCGATCCCCATCTCACACTGCACCTCCCTTCATGGTATCTCCTGTTGTCCTGGTTTTTTGATTTGGCGCTAGCCCAAGGTCTGGATATGGCCACTAGAGGCTGATCAGCTGAGCAGAAGGATAGATAAGGGAGGGAGAAAAGAAAAGCAGGAAAGGTGACAGGACTTCGCTGCCAGGAAACAAAAGAGTTAAAACTTACAAGGACAAGCTTATCCTATCTCGCAGACATTTTCCCCTGGCAGCCAGTGAATACTTCCTGGCACTGTAAAATATTCTGTCAGCCTTCCTCTAATCTAAATCGATTAAAGTAACAGTTTGAGGCCAATGACAGGGGAAGAGTTTCCAATAAGGAAGAAACTGCTCTGGGGTTTAAAAAAAAAATAATTACAGGAAAAAAAAAGGCAGTATCCAGAAAGAAGAAACAGGAGCAATGCTGGTGGCAAATTACAGCACACACTAATTTTGCATTATAATTATTAATGTGGAATGTATGTTCTTTTGTTAAAGAACATTAATTGTGACCAAATGGTTGAGGGAGAGTTCTTCTTTAAACTAAAGAAATCCAGTAAACTAAATTTCTGTTGGCAAACATACAATGTTAATAAGCTGTTGGAGAATGGTCCGACTTGGTCATGCCAATGGGTTTCCACAACTGTGCAAACAACCAATACTTTACAACAGTGGTGTACAGAGGGCATCTTTGAATATGTGAAATCTTAAGTAAAGTGGCTTTAAAAGGCTGAAGGTTTTTTTACCTTGAATGAATGCTCTGCATTAAAGTGGTTCTAAAAAGGCAACCACCTTTATACTACTTTTGTATGATATTGGTGAAAATCTCAATACAATTTACCCTTTTTTTTTTTTTTTTAAAGGCAGGTGGTTTATATTCATGCATTGTGTGCAGCAGCCCCCCTAATACTTACCTGAGCCTCATCTTGATCCAGCAATGATGCACAAGACACTCAGCTGTCTGAGACTCAAGCCTCGTACACACGAACGAGTTTCTCGGCAAAAACCAGCAAGAAACTTGCTGGCAGAGATTTTTTGCAGAGAAATTCGTTCGTGTGTATGGTTTCTCGTCAAGAAAAGCGACAAGTATCTCGACGAGAAAATAGAGATCCTGCTCTCTATTTTCGCGTCGAGATTCTCGTCGGCATGTTTCTCGACGAGAAAAGTGAGTATGTGTACACTTACCTGTCCTCCCGGAAGCCCGCGCATGTTCGAAATGAATTTGACGCATGCGCGGTAGCTTCCTAGGCATACGTAGGGTATACCAAGATGGCGGCGACGGCATTGAATGTGACGAGCGCATGCTTGTCGTAGTCGATGACGTCACCGCGTACGCTCCATTCAAAGAACCGCGGGTTCTTTGAATCGAGCGTGTGTACACTCGGCCGGGACAAGTTTCTTGTCCAAGAATCTCATCGAAAAAAACGACATGTTTTTTTCGACGAGAATCTCGGCCGTGTGTACGAGGCCTGCGTCTCCTGATTGGCTGAGAAACAAAGCAGGTGCCATTTGCTTCTGCTGCTGTCAAAGTTAGTGAGCCAATGAGGAGAGGGGGTGAGGCCAAGCCGCATCTTTGTGTTTGAATGGACATACAGAGCAGTGGATAGGCTGTGCTTCCCCCATAGCAAGCTGCTTGCTGTGGAGGCAGGAGGGAGGGGCCAGGTGCGCCGGCAAGGGACTCAAGAAGAGGAAGATCTGGGCAAAAACACTGCATGTTTTTTTTTTTTTTATAAACAAAAAACAAAGGAGTTTAGTATCACTTTAAATATAAAAAAAAAAAAAAACACACACACACACACACACACACACACGTCAGCTCTCTCCCCCCACCCAATACTTACCTGAGCCAAATCTTGATCCAGCGCTGTACACGAGAGCAGCAGCCCTCTCCAATTTCTCCCTGGAGTCCATGAGATAAGCGGGAGCCATTGGCTCTTGCTGCTGTCAAATTCAGCAACAAGGAAGGGGACAAGGCCGAGCCGTACACTGCCGATGGACACAGAGCGGGCTTTGGATTGAGCCCACGTGTGCAACAGGAAGCAGATTTCTATGGTGGCACACTGAGAAGAGGAACCTAAAACACCGGCAGGGGGCCGAAGAGGAGGATCTGAGCCGCTTTGCGCAAAATCATTGCACAGAGTAGGCAAGTACAACACGCTTGTGTTAAAACACCCCCACACACACACACACTTTTCATCAAAGACTTTAAGAACTACAGCAGAATACCATGCTAGGTTCATCGCAACTTAGTTGAGAACAGGGTAAGGTAATTAATTAGACACAGTTGGCATAAGAAACCCAAAGTTGGATAAAGGAAAAAGGGAAGGAAATAATGTGCATAGCATGGTCTTTCACAAAACATTAAGAGGTCACGAGTAACATTTGAGCACAGTTTATATTCACCACAGCAAGCAGTACCTTTTCCAGCGCACACCACAACTACACCATTGTGTTAACGGACACCATAGAAAACCAGGCATTTTGCCTTGTCTAGGCATTTGGGTTGCGCTGGAAATAGCTGCCAGCAAAGTGCCAACACATCTGGAGTGAAAAAGCCCTTAGTGATGAATACTCACAGATTGTGGCAGCTCATCTGCATCTGGTGCCTCCAGCTTAAACTTCTTTCCATCAGCACCAGTAAGATAGTCTTTTTCTGGGTCAAACTTTAAGGTTCCAGCAATTGACAAAGCTGTGACTATCTGCAAATACAAAAGTGATAGTTATGAACCAACGTCACAGCAGCCTGTAAAAGTGTGCTAACAGTTTCCGATAGTAGCAAACAAGTTAAGCCCTGGTGTTTTGTCATGTCTGGTTGTAAATCGGGGAAAAAAAATAAAAAAGCCACCTCCTGCTTTAATACCACCATGGGCAATGTGCATTTCTCTTCTTAAAGGGCATGGACAGGATCTGTTCAGTGGCCCTTGTCAGTAACACCAGCAAAATTGCTCCAGTATTAAATGTAGGGCAGACAGGGTGGTAAAAACCAAAGAAAACCACCAACGGTGTGGAGACTACACAGTGCACAAATCCTTTTCCCGGAGTCCATTAAAGGACACAGAAGTAAAACTGCTGGGATATACTTGCAGAAGGCATAAAAAATTAGCACCATAAAAATAAAAAATAAATTGTAATGGCTAGATGATTGAGTCAGAGCATCTTCAAAACATGCAGCTCTTGTAGGATGTTCTTAAAAATCGGCAGTGGTTAGACCTATCAAGTGGTCCAAAGATAGAAAAGCAGCCAACTGGCGACAAGGCTCACTGATGCACGTGGGGAGTAAAGGCTGTCCCGTATAGTCCGATCCAATAGAAAAGTTACTCTAGCTCAAATGGATGAAAAAGTTCATGCTGGTTCTGATAGAAAAGGTGTCAGTATACACAGAGCATCACAGTTTGTTGCAGACCAGTCAGGGTGCCCATGCTGAGCAGTGTCCACAGCCAAAGCACCTACAATGGGCATGCGAGCATCAGAAAGGGACCACAGAGCAATTGAAGGTGGTGTCTTAGATACTGACTTGGCCTCCAAATTCTTCAATCCATCTGTGGGATGTGCTGAAAAAATAAGCCCGATCCATGGAAGCCCCACCTCGCAACTTACCGTACATGACTAAAGCCTCGTACACACGGCCGGTTTTCTCGTCAAGAAACGACAAGAAAACTGCCGGGAGAGCTTTCTTGCCGAGAAAACCGGCCGTGTGTACGAGACTTTCAGGTTTCTCGTCAGGAAAACGGGCCAGAATCTCAACGAGAAAAATAGAGAACCTGCTCTCTATTTTCTCGTCGGGATTCTCGTCAGCCTGTTTCCCGACAAGAAACCAGAGAGTGTGTACGCTTACTTGTCGCCGTGGAAACCCGTGCATGCTCGAAATGACTTTGAAGCATGCGCGGTAGCTTCCTAGGCATAGGTAGGGTGTAGCAAGATGGCGGCGACGGCATCGAATGTGACAAGCGCACGCTCGTCGTAGTCGATGACGTCACCGCGTTCGTGCCATTCAAAAGAACGGCGGTTCTTTTGAATCGTACGTGTGTACACTCGACCGGGACAAGATTCTTCTTGTTCAAGAATCTCGTCAGGAAAAACTACGTGCTTTTTCCTGACGAGATTCTCGGCCGTGTGTACAAGGCTTTAAAGAACTCTGCTACTGACAGACTGTGCCAGATTCAACAGTATACCTTCAAGAGGTCTAGTGGAGTCTGTACCTTGATGAGCCAGGCTGTTTTGCCAGCAAAAGGAGGACCTACTCAATATTAGATGGGTAGTCCTAATGTTAATACTGATTGAAATAGATATAAATATTTAATCACTAGGAGGTAATATTCCAAGCAGGTTTAGGTAGATGCATACATGTATGACGCACCTCACACTATTGCGCACAAACACTGTTCCACAGACTCTATAAAGAATGTCCATTTACTTTGGCTAAGGCAGAAATGGCAACTAACGCATTTTACACTTTATAATAAAAAAGTCTAACAAGTGGCAAAGTAACAAATACCTCAGGGGATGTGACAAAGGCATGAGTCTCAGGGTTGGCATCATTCCTTCCAGTGAAGTTTCTGTTGTATGAAGTCACAATTGTGTTTTTCTCTCCTTTTTTAATGTCTTGCCTATATAGAGAACATGCATAAAGTCAGTTAAACCTCTACATACATGGCATGTAGCGATACATTATTATGATGCAAACAAATATCAAAAGGCTTTAAATCCAATTCAGGAGTATATATTTTAACTTTGATATCACTTGTTTCACCAATTATCAGGGATTACCATTTTATATGGATAACCAGATAATAGCAGTATACCAGTGGGGAAATTTGATCCCCTGCAGATTTTGTAAGTTTTTCCCACTTACAAAGAAATGGAGGTTCTATCATTTTTATCATAGGTGTATTTTAAATGAGACAGAATATCAACCGAACATTTCAGAAAAAACACACAATACAAATGCTATAAACGGAACTGCAGTTCAGTGAGTAAAATAAGTATTTGATCCCCAAGCAAAACATGACTTCGTACTTGGAGAAACCCTTGTTGGCAAGCACAGGGGTAATGCCGCGTATACACGATCAGATTTTCCATCGGAAAAACCTTGAATGGTTTTTCCGATGGAATTCCGCTCAAGCTTGGCTTGCATACACACGGTCACACAAAAGTTCTCTGAACTTTCGACCGTCAAGAACGTGGTGACGTACAACACTACAACGAGCCGAGAAAATGAAGTTCAATGCTTCCGAGCATGCGTCAAATTGTTTCCGAGCATGCGTCGGAATTTTGCGCATAGGGATTGCTACAGACGATCGGAATTTCCGATTGGAATTTTTTCCGTCGGAAAATTTGAGAACCAGCTCTCAAGTTTGGCTGGCGGAAATTCCGACAGGAAATGTCCGATGGAGCATACACACGGTCGGAATTTCCAGCCAAAAACTCACATCAGACTTTTGTCGGAATTTCCGATCGTGTGTAGGCGGCATTAGACATTTCTTGTAGTTGGTTACCAGGTTTGCACACATCTCAGGAGGGATTTTTGTCCACTCCTTACTGATCTTCTCTAAATCCTTAAGGTTGCTTGGCTGTCGCTTGGCAAGTCGATGTTTCAGCTCCCGCCATAAATTTTCTATAGGATTAAGGTCTGCATATGGGCTAGGCCATTCCAAGACCTTAATGCAGGGTTTGAAAAACCCCGGGCGCCAGGTCGCCATTGCGACTAGCATTTGCGACCTGGCGCATCCTGTCTCTCTGTGCGCCCCCCCCCCGCCGCGCGATTGCGTCGGGCCGTGCCGGCCGGTAATTGAGGCCACGGCTTTGCGGCCTTCTGCAGGCCTATGCTTCCTTCTGTGATATGGCGCCATCTTGTGGTGGCCGTTGGTGTGACAAGACAACCAGCAATGCTAATGGAGCTTCTCCTGCCTGTTTTCACTGCCATCTCCTTCCCTCTGATTAGAACCCCCAAACATTATATATATTTTTTATTCTAACACCCTAGAGAATAAAATGGCGTTGTTGCAATACTCTGTCACACCGTATTTGCGCAGCGGTCTTACAAGCGCACTTTGGAGGAAAAAAAATACACTTTTATTTAAAAATAAGACAACAGTAAAGTTAGCCCAATTTTTTTTTAAATTGTGAAAGATAATGTTACGCCGAGTAAATTGATACCCAACATGTCACGCTTCAAAATTGCGTCCGCTCGTGGAATGGCGACAAACTTTTACCCTTTAAAATCTCCATAGGCGACATTTAAAAAAATTCTACAGGTTGCATGGTTTTGAGTTACAGAGGAGGTCTAGGGCTAGAATTATTGCTCTCGCTCTACCGATCGCGGCGATACCTCACATGTGTGGTTTGAACACCGCTTTCATATGCGGGCGCTACTCACGTATGCGTTCGCTTCTGGCGCGAGCTCGGCGGGACAGGGCGCGTTATTGGCTCCTAACTTTTTTAGCTGGCTCCTAGATTCCAAGCAAATTTGTCAAGCCCTGCCTTAATGTGCTTCTTCTTGAGCCACTCCTTTGATGCCTTGGTATGTTTTGGGTCATTGTCATGCTGAAAGACTTATCCATGTCCCATCTTCAGTGTTCTGGCTGATGGAAGGTTCTCATCCAAGATTTCACAATACATGGCCCCATCAATTGGCCCCTCAATGCAGCAAAGTTGGTCTGTACCTTTAGCAGAGAAACAGCCCCAAAGCATAATGTTTTTACCTCCGTGCTCGACTGTAGGGAAGGTGTTCTTAGGTTCATAGTCAGCATTTTTCTTCCTCCAAACACAGCAAGTCCCCCTCCTCAAGAAGGCACATGTACAGTCATGACAATGAACATTTAAATGATTCAGAGAAGGATTGGGAGGAAGTGCTGTGGTCAGAGGAGACCAAAATTGAGCTTGGTCATAAACTCGCCATGTTTGGAAGAAAAATGCTGACCATGACCCCCCAAGTACACCATCCCTACAGTCAAGCACGGAGGTGGAAACCTGATGCTTTGGGGTAGTATCTCTGCTAAAGGTTCATTCCGACTTTGCAGCATTGAGGGGCCACGTAACGTAAAATCTTGGATGAGAACCAAAACACTGAAGATGGGTCGTGGATGGGTCTTCCAGCATGACAATGACCCAAAACATACCGCCAAGGCAACAAAGGAGTGGTTTAAAAAGCCCATTAAGGTCATGGATTGGCCTAGTCAGTCTCCAGACCTTAATCCTATAGAAAATTTATGGAGGGAGCTGAAACTGCGAGTTACCAAGAGACAGCCAAGAAACCTTAAAGGATTTAGAGAAGATCTGTAAAGAAGAGTGGACCAAAAGCCCTCTTAAGATGTCTGCAAACCTAGTCACCAACTACGAAAGAAAGATCTTACCTCTGTGCCTGCCAATAAGGATTTCTCCACCAAGTACCAAGTCACATTTTGCTTGGGGATCAAATACTTATTTTACTGAAATGCAACCTAATTTATAGCATTTGTTCTATGTGTTTTTTCTGGACTTTTAGTGGAAATTCTGTCTCTATCATTTAAAATACACCTATGATAAAAATGATAGACCCTTCATTTATTTTTAAGTTGGAAAACTTACAAAAACTGCAGGGAATAAAATAATTATTTTCCCCACTGAACATGGTGCACTTTCCTTTCTATTCATTTAAAATCTAACATACCTGTCCCATTGACCAATACAGGGTCCACAAGCATTTGCAAGCACTACACCACCAACATTACGGAGAACATCAGCCTGTTCAAAAGGAAAGAAAAATTTAGTATTCCCCCCCCCAAAAACAAACTGTAAAAAACGTGTAGATCAATTAACATGGACGTGCTGGGTATTCCAGCATGTAAAAGGCATTACCATTTCATGTACATCAGGGGTCAGCAACCTTTTTCCAATTAAGGGCTAAATTCAGTGTAAGTGAATGCATGGCGGGCCGCATTCACCTGCTAATAAAAGATAAGCTGGACCCCTTTCACATTATACAGCCCCCCCCCCCCTGCATCCCCAGCACATCACACGACCCCCGGAAAGTTGACTCCGGAAGCTCCAGCTGTCCTATCAGCGGTGCTGTGTGTCTCCCATGTTCTCATTCAGCTTCCTGCTCCGCTCTTACTTAAAATGTGCTGAGAGCCTGAGCCAGCTGATCCTGCCTGCTGCACAGCAGCCAGACTGTTCTGGCATGAAGCCAAACTAAAGTGAAATCAAACCTAAAATTCTTTTAAAATTGAAAATGAACTTGTCTGTACATGAGCTGCACTAGCTTTGGATTGTGTTTTCCAAAGCTACTTGGGTTAGTAACTTGCAATTACCTACTCTTATACATTCAATTAGACCTTTGCTTGTGATATAAAAAAGGTTCCAAAAGTCATTTGTGTACAAATATCTGCATTGCTAGAATGTGAGATACACTGCACTTACATAACCATCTCTTTCAATGGTGGCTCGGATTTGCTCAGAACCTGGAGTGATTGTAAACTTGGATTTACACTTTAGACCATGTGCAAGAGCCTGCTTTGCTACAGCTGCTGCACGACCCATATCTTCATAACTGGAATTTGTACAGCTGCCAATAAGACCTGAGATTCAAGAACAGGCATGTTAATGCTCTTTTGCATTCCAAATAAGCCCCCGACAAAAAAAAATTGGGGATTGGTTAAAACCAGTTTCCTGGGACACTTACCAACTCTGATATCCAAAGGCCATCCCTTCTGTTCTGCAACAGCTCCCACCTGAGATACAGGTGTTGCCAGGTCAGGGGTGAAAGGTCCATTGATGTGTGGCTTCAGCTGTTGGAAGTGAGGAATATTTAGGTCTTATTTACATGGGTGTACTGTTCAGTAAACATGTACAATGGGCCGCCTTTATCCACACAGGTGTTCTGTGCAGTCAGTCCATTGACATGAACAGGCAGTTAGCTCCACAGATCTCCAAGCGCACCATCGAGTGTACATCTGTGTGGGACGAACGCCCAGACAATGCACTGGTCCTGCATGGATGTATGTTCAGGGATGTGCCTGGAGATCCATACAGATCTGTGCAGCCGTTCACCTGTTATCTGAAAAGGCTGCCTACACAAAAAAACACCTAAGGCTCCCATGTGGGTGAAGATGGCTTTTAGAAGGAAGAAAGAATTTTGTAAAAAGTTATTCCACTATCAATCTGTATTTACCTCATCCAGGTTAAGTTCAATCAGCTGATCATATTCACACCCTTCATCTGGTACCAAGCTACTCCTGAACTCGTCTGCCAGAGACGCAACTCCTGAAACACAGAATAAAAGAAAATTCTAAATTAGATTAGGTAAAATTTCTTAAAGCGGTTGTAAACCCCGCTTGGTAATTTTTACTTACAGGTAAGCCTGGGACACATGTCAGCCTTCTTAGCGGTGACTTTACAGTTCTGAAGGGCTTTGTTCCAAAGTTAAACAATGTTCTAGTATGCGATGCATGCTCACTCATATGGCTGCAACATTGGTACACCCCCGTCTAACCTTGATGACATGACAGCTGATCACTCAGTTCTCGGGTCTGCTCCAAATCTTGAGTGCCGAGCTGGGGAGGAGGGAGCAGGAGCAGCTGGTTCAGGATCTCAGTGGTGCACCGAGAGGCCAAGCCAGCTGCTGATTTGAAATCTTGGTGGATCCCAACATTATTGGGGTCCCTCCAGAGTCTGGAGTGGCTCTGACATCAGCCTTTAACACATTTAGGTGCATTCCTTTTAAATTTAGAGAAGTACTGCCATAGCTCTTTTGGCCCTACTTCTGTAGATAACAGGAGTGCACTTAGTTCTGCACTCCTATTACCCAGATTCAGGCAAAAGTGGGATAAAGTCCACTGTCATCACAGAACCGATCCAGGCTCTGTAGGGATCCAGACAATGTCAGGATCCAACCAGATTCATGAACGGCAGCTAGCTCAGCATCGCAATGAGCCGCTGAGAGCCTGAGCCAGCCGATCCTGCCTGCTGCACAGTCTGGCGCTCCAGTAAGTATTGGGAGGAGAGCACAGAGGGGTGACCGTCAGTCACCTGACCTGAGTGATTTGAGCACTCAGCTTTTGGTGTAGAGGTGGCAGAGGCCAGATGCAGCACCAGATCAATGCTGCATCTACATATACAAGTATGATTTTTGATTTTTTTCCCCCCAATCCCACACTTCTCTATTAATCATCTATGAAGATAGAAGTACCCCAATTGCAGGGAAGATTGGTGTCGCGCAGACCATCATAGCCTTTCTAAGCATGACATGATTCTTTTGCAGAAATACTCACAAAAGAAACACTTTAATAAATCACAACACAGGACTACACGCCTCGAGGTTGGGATTCGTTATTGCATCGTGATCTCGCAATTTTGTACACTTATATGGAAGAGCTAAAGAACTAATGGGTAAGAAAAAAAAAAACTGATGGCCTGCTAAAGAGACTAAATGGGAGACCCTTTATCTCTGGTTAAATTGTGCATAAACTAGTGAAACATAGAACAATCGTATGATTGTATAGGTGAAAGTGTTATATTGCTGCGCCTGTATCAAACTTGGAGGCATCATTGCAGATCATATGCAGTGGCATTCAAAAGAGGGAAACCAGCACATGTGCAATTAATCTCAGCAGGGTTCTAGCCCATGAGATGTAAGGGGGACCCAGCCGCAGTGATGCGAGGCAGGTGGTTAGAGAGTGAGATGTCATCTCTCTGCTCAGCCATCACAGCTCCCTCGGTGCAACCTGTGCGGCCTGGCTGCAAACAGGGAGCGGACCAGCACCGACCCGTGGCCCAAGGGTTTGATTCCTTCAAGTTAGGTATTTTCACAGAGAATTTTACACTGCCCAGATATAAAGTGGGTAAACATGGCACGCATTTGTCAGAAATGTTAAAGGCAAGTAGGGCGATTTGTAACATAAGATATGGAGTTGTAGTAAACGTAGGCCCTATTGGTCAGCAGTTATGATAACTTTTCCATCCCCAACATCTGCACTCCCAAAAGATGCTTCGAGGATCTTCTTGGTGAGACTGAAACGTGCTTGGGGGGGGGGGGTAGCTACACGCATAAATCTTTTGGCTTCTAGTATAATACATGCAGGGTATGTAAACCATTACTTCACTATAGGCTTGGGAAAAGGTCTCAGGGATTCAATTAAATCTGGGCATAACCTGTAGAAGTTATACATATTCCAATGGTCAAGATTTTCATAAAGTGTTAAACACACAAACCTGAGCGGCCTGTTTTTTCCAAATATTTTTTCATGCGATGGTTATAAGGGAACACCGATGTTGTGGCTCCAATCTCAGCTCCCATGTTACAGATGGTGGCCATACCAGTACAGGAGATAGAGTCCACACCTGGACCATGATACTCTACAATGGCTCCTGTGCCACCTTTCACTGTGAGAATGCCTGCTACTTTTAGAATAACATCTTTTGGTGAAGACCAGCCAGACAGCTTTCCAGTTAGTTTAACACCAATGACCTAAGGACAAAAAAAAAGTAACAAGATTTTGAAGAATTTTGAAATGTGTATAGTGTAGAATCTTTAAATTACAATTAAAAGCATAACATTCTGAAAGTTGCATCCAAAGAGCATGTCGACTTAATTATGAATTTAAGATGAACATGAATGTCTACAAATAGTGGCTTCATCTTTAGAAATGATGTACTTTAACTTTTAGAATGTTTTTCCCTCCTACACAACAGCCCTGAGAGTCTGCTCCTCTACCTGATTAGGAGCAGAATTTAAAAGCCCCACCCCACCCTCTCAGTGTTTCCCCTGTCAGGCTAGGATTTGACGTTTCCTGTCAGAACATTTTTTTTTGCAGAGGTTGGGAGTTTTCTTCATAATTTTACCTCCGCTATATAGGAAGGTGGCCTTGCGGTCTTCATTCAGGGCGATTCCTAATGCATAGATCAGAAAGGGCCCCCTAAAGTGCAATTTCTCTGCCCACTTTCTAAGCCAAATGATATAGGTTCTATGGCACCTACTCACCTTAATAGAGATAACGTGCCTCAATCTAGATGAACCAGCCTGGCTCCAGTTCTGTACCAATGTAGGGCCGAGCGCTAAAATGCAGAGAATGGTATTCAGAGGACCAAGCAGATGCAACTTTAGTGCCTGGACACACAACACGTTTTGTAATTAGTCATTTCCACCTGGGCGATTCTGGGAGAAGTTGAAAAGGTATTACAGATGGCTCGCTTCTATCTTAATCTGCATCCAGAAGCCAAAACCTGCAAGAGTGCCGAGCACCTCTCTCTCTCTCTCTCTCCACCCCCCCCCCCCCCCCGCATCAGTGTTATAAGGCAAGAGGGGGCTAGACGTACATACAGGAGTTGTGGGGATCCACTCTGCTGTAAGTTTGAATGAGCATGGATGGCAAGTAGCTGCCAAAGCCAAATAGGTCTGCAGATACACAGGTAAGTTTTGGGAAGCAGTTTAAGTAAGGCTTACCTTTTGCTCTGTGTGGAAAGATTGCCAATCGATGGTATGTTACCAAACACTAATGTTTTTAGTCTAGCCCAAAGTGCATGATACGTAGGCTGGGTCATAAAATGAGCTCCATAAGTGAAAAAGCCATGACCTGAGTACAGGTTAT
The DNA here is from genome assembly GCA_029206835.1 of Rana muscosa. Taxonomy (NCBI): domain Eukaryota; kingdom Metazoa; phylum Chordata; class Amphibia; order Anura; family Ranidae; genus Rana; species Rana muscosa. The sequence continues at coordinate 414,996,544 of CM055120.1, forward strand.
AGCATGCCAAAGACATATTGCAGTGCACCTAAAAAAAAAATAAGTAGCTCTTGAGAGGCCGCAATACAATTGAGCTGCACCTTGCATCTATTACGATATAGTACAGGTGCATCTCATAAAATTAGAAAATCAAAAAGTTAAGTTTCAGTAATTCAATTCAAAAAAGTTAAACTCATTCTATAGATTCATCACACAGAGTGATATATTTCAAGCATTTTTCATTTTGATTATGAAAACCCAAAATTAAGCATCTCAGAAAATCAGAATACATAAGACCAATAAAAAAAAAGATTTTTAATACAGAAACACTGGCTTACTGAAAAATAGGATTTTTTGTACTCACCGTAAAATCCTTTTCTCTGACATCCATGGACTGACACGGTGTCTCTTTACACTTTACACGTGGGTTATGTCCCTGCTTGCAGGAGAAGACCTAGGCAGAATGTGAAATGTTATACATACATTCTAAAAGCCAGAGCTGAACAGCCCCACCCAGGGGGCGGTCCCTCCGGACATTACCCTCCCACTACAGTCAGCAGACTTCAGTTCGTAACAAAGCAGTACAAACTTAAAAGGAAGGGTGGGTGCCGAGTCAGTCCATGGATGTCAGAGAAAAGGATTTTACGGTGAGTACAAAAAATCCTATTTTCTCTTACCATCCATGGACTGACACGGTGACTCTTTACACTTTACACGTGGGATGTCCCAAAGCAGTGTCAAGAGGGATGGGAGCAGTATAAATGGAAAAACCAAAAACTTCACTCCAAGAAGGCAGAGCTCCTCAACGGAGGAGTCGCAACTTTAAACAGCGGCCTGCAGCACCCTGCGGCCGAAGGAAGCATCCGAAGATGCAGCCACATTAACCTTATAAAACTTAAAAGGCATGAACAGACGACCAGGTCGCCGCCTTGCACACTTGTGCAACCGACGCTTGATGTCGGGAAACCCAGGAAGCACCAATTGCCCTGGTGGAATGCGCCGTAACCAGAAAGGGAGGCGCCCGCCCTTTGAGAGCATAGGCTTGAATGACGGTTTGTCTGATTCCCCTGAAAATAATGGCAGACGAAACCGCTTGGCCCTGTTATGGACCAGGGACAGTCACAAACAGTGAGTCGGACTTCCGAATAGAAGCAGTAGCAGACAGGTACACCCGTAAGGCTCGTACCACCTCCAATATGTGCAGCGCAAACGCTCTGGGATGCGATGGGTGAGGACACAAGGACGGGAGGGCAATGTCCTCATGTAGGTGAAAGGTCGACACCACCTTTGGCAAAAAAGGAAGGTCGCGGATGCAACACCGCCTTATTCTTATGGATGACTAAATATGGCGACTTGCAGGACAAAGCCGCCAACTCAGACACTCGTCAAACAGAAGTGATTGCCACTAAAAAGGCCACCTTCTGAGACAAGACAAGAGGGGAATATCCCGGATATTCCCAAAAGGAGGTTCCTGGAGGACCGAGAGCACCAAATTCAGATCCCACGGTGGGAGAGGAGGCTTGACAGGAGGGAGCACTTGGCGAACCCCCAACACAAGGTGCTAACCAAGAAAATGACCCGCTAGAGGTCGCTGAAAGAAGACGGCCAAGGCCGAAATCTGATCCTTGATGGTACTCAAAGCAAGCTTTTGGGTCACTCCACACTGCACAGGACGCAGGATTCTGGGGACGGAATACGTCCGAGGACGCCAGTCCAGCGCTTCGCACATGGCGATATAAGCTTTCCAGGTACGGTGATAGATCTGCCTGGAGGAAGACTTCCGTGTCCTTAACATGGTCAAAATGACCGAGTCCGAGAGACCTCGGTCCCTCAACACCTGGCTTTTAACAGCCCTGCCGTTAAAGCCAGAGACTGTAAGCCGGATGAAACATAGGACCTTGAGACTGAAGGTCCTCCCTCATCGGCAACCGCCAGGGAACGTCCGCGACGAGACGTACCAGATCAGCGTACCAGTGAAGCTGAGGCCAATCAAGAACAATTAGGATCGCCGGAGTTTATATCAGGCGATAAGGACCCTATGGGGCCACCAACGCAGCCGAGGCATCGCCCAAGGATCCCTGGATCTGGCCACAACCTTGACCCTTGCGATTGAGTCGAGAGGCCATCAGGTTCACATCCAGCGTGCCCCACCGTCGGTAAAGGAGTTGAAATATGCAAGGACCACTCTTCTTGGTCCGGTGTCTGGCGATTGGCGACTCAGATAGTCCGCCTGCCCATTGTCTATGCCCAGAATGTAAAATGACCTACAGAGCCGGCACGTTTCTTCCGGCCCACTTCAGGATACGGACTACCTCGGAAGCCGCAGCTGAGCTCCGAGTTCCCCCTTGATGGTTTACATACGCCACCGCCGTGGCGGTGTCCGACTGGCTCCTGGTGGAGCGACCCCGTACTCTCTCTGACCTGAGGAGAGACACAGTCCGATGGCCCGTATTTCCAGAACAGTGATTGGTAAACAGGCTCGTTCGGAGTCCAAGGCCTGAGCCGACAGGACTCCCCAGACTCCACCCCAGCCCGTCAGGCTGGTGTCCGTCGTGAGTACCGTCCATTGGATGGGAGCGGAACGACTTTCCGGACCGAAGAGCCGAGGATCTCAACCACCATGTCAGGGGCGCCCTGACCAGGTGAATCACCTGGATCTGAAGATCCAAAGGACAACGGGGATTTGTCCCAGGTGGACAAGATCTTTTTCTGCAATGCCCTGGTGTGTGATTGGGCATACGGAATGGCCGCGAAGGAGGCCACCACGAGTCTCGGGACTCTCATGCAAAAAACGGATTGACAACCATTTTTGGGATGTCAGCACCCGCACCGCAGACTGAAGTGTCAGCAACTTCTCGAGAGGTAGGATACCTTTGCCTCCAAGGAGTCCAGAATCAGAACTAGATACTCCAGACACTGAGTCGGGACCAGGACTGACTCCTGAATGTTCAGGAACCACCCGAGTCCCTGAGGGTCTAATTGACGATAGTCACCTTTCCTCCAAGTCTGATCCACTTTCTGCTCTTAGCAGAAGATCGTCCAGATAGCCCACGACAGCAATACCTCGCTGTAACAGAAGGCTAGAACCGGAGCAAGCACCTTGGTGAACACCCTTGGTGCCGAGGCTAGGCCGAAAGGAAGAGCCACAATCGATAGTGGACTTCGCTGATCGCAAAGCGCAGAAACTTCTGGTGACTTGCGCAGATCGGAACATGCAAGTAGGCGTCCTTGAAGTCCAAGGACACCAGAAGAAAATCCCTTTGGTGGAGTGTAGTGATCACTGTGCGAATGGATTCCATGCGGAATTTCTGCACCTTCTCGAAGGCATTCAGGGCCTTGAGGTCCAGGATAGGTCGAACCACGTCCTATTTTTGGGACGACAAACAAATTCGAGTAGAATCCCTGAAAACTCTCCTGTGACGGAACCGGCACAATCACTCCGGACCTGATCAAATCCTGTATAGCCCCCAAGAGGGCTGCCCGACAGGTAGGAAGGAGAGGAAGATTTGAGGGAAAGAATCGGTCTGGGGGCCAGGATCGGAATACTATCCTGTATCCTGAGGTGACCTCCTCGCACACCCACCAGTCGGAGATTCGGGAGGACCACCGATTCGTGACCTGCGAAGTCGTCCCCCCACCCCAGAGTCGGGCGGAGGCAAGACTTCACGCGGAGGTGGGCTTGGGAGCCGCTTGTTCGGCTTACGCACCCAGGGGCACTTGTGCCCACCAGCCGCACTGCCGTCAGTCTGAGAGGGCCTACCCGTGGACTGACTGACGAAAAAACCCAGTTTTGCTGGAAAGGAAGGCCCCTGTTTGCGGCGGGCCTCCTGACCCTTGCTAGTCTAGGGAAGAAGAGTGCTTTTACCTCCCATGACATCCATGACGATGTCATCCAGAGCAGCACCGAAAGGTCTACCACCTTTAAATGGTAGATCCGTCAGGAGCTTCCTAAGGCTAGGTCAGCAGACCAGCACTTCAACCAGATAAGACGACGCAATACCACCGCCGAGACAGAGGCCCTGGATATTAAAGGGGCCGCGTCCAACGTGGCGTCGCACACATAAACCAGGCCCTGAACCAGTTGGTGGGCCAAAGCAACTGTGTCTGGAGGAAGATTATGCTCCTGTACAGCTAGGTGCAACATTTTTGCCCAACCTGTAAGTGTTTAAGACACAAGGGTCGCCGCTACCACAGGCCGTAGGGCAGATCCCAACAAGGCAAACATGGCTCTGCTCACCACTTCTGACCTCCTGTCAGTGGGGTCCTCAAATGCAGGAGTCCCTTCCATCGGGAGAGTGATGGCCTTGTTCAACCGGGCGACTGGAGGGTCGACCCTGGGGGAGAAGCCCACTTTTTAAGTAGGGCATCTTCAAGGGGTATCTGATAGACAAACGCAGCGGGACCATAAAAAAATTATTCTGCGGCTTTTCCCAGACCTTATCAATGAGCTGGTCAAAGAAAGTACATATGGAAAAACCTCTTTAGAAGGCCTGGCCTTAAAAGAACCAAAAGGAGACTGTATCCGCCTGAGGTTCTGCATCCGCAGCATTTTAGCTTGAGTGTCCCTCACCGCAGTCATGAGTACACTAACAAGCGCCCTGTCATTTACTGACTCAGAACTGGAGTTTTCCTCATAAGGAATGTCCTGTTCAAAACCATCCAATACATTCAGAACTAGGGTCCTGAGCGGTAGTGGCTAGGCCCATATCTGAATCAGCGCACTGCCCTCATGAAGTAAAGTGGGGAGAGGGCGCTTTTTTGCTCCCTTGCGCTTGCACACAGCTCCCATCCTGGTCAGAAATGATTCCAGGACTGCCCACAACTGGCCCTTAGGGACCGCAGGTGCTGAAGCACTGCCTGTTGTCCACTGACATTTAGGGGAAGCTGGTGACAGACTCCATATTGCCCCCCTCTGAGACTCCTCAGATAAAAAGTCCACCCACAGGCTGTGCTGACTGAGGAGGGGGCGCCCAGGGGACTCACCAAACCGGACCAGGGACCGCTCAGTTCCGCTGTCTGTACCACGCTGTGTCAGCGCTGGTGAGCTTGTGAGGAGATTGTGAGGAGATTTGCGCTGTTACAGCAGCGCTAGAGTCCAAAACTAGTGCTGAAGATCGCGCGGGCTACAAGAAAATGGCCGCCGCACTTCACTGAGGCGATCCGCGGCAAGATGGCCGCCATGACTCGGCAAAAGTGAAAAAAACAGCACACACACAGCGCCACTCGGCGCTCAGGCCCCAAAACACACAAAAAAAGGCCCCAAGCATATCTGCAGACCAGCATTAGCCCCTCCAAGAACAGTGTGACCCCCAGGCACCCCACACAGCACAGCGCCAGCAATGGTGACAGAGAGTGACAATGAAATACAGGGGGAGACAGGGAAAACCCCCCACAGAGAAACACACAGCCTTTTGTACTCACCTGCAGGCAGGAGAGACTACTTACCCGTCCCCTGAGGGACCCACTGGTGTGTTTCTGACAGGACTATCACAGTGCAGTACTGAGTAGCTGTCGGCCCGGTCCACCGCGAAAGATACAGTCAGTCAGGAACTGTTCAGTCTTGAGAGGACCGTGGGAGCATGAAAGCAAACCCGGCCACCCCTGGAGTCATGGGGCCTGTCGTGAACTGAGTCTCACGCACACAAGGCGAGGGATCAGCACGCTCGATGGTCGGACAGGGAAGACTACGAGGATATCTTGTACCCAACCTGTTGCCCAGCCGACAGTTGATAGAAAATTCTCAAAAATAAAATAAAAAATAATTCCAGAAAAGGAATAAAAATAGGTCAGGAGACTGGCTCCTGAGAGAGCCACGTCTTCTCCTTCTGCTAGGCATAAAAAAACTGAAGTCTGCTGACTGTAGTGGGAGGGTAATGTCCGGAGGGACCGCCCCCTGGGTGGGGCTGTTCAGCTCTGGCTTTTAGAATGTATGTATGTATAACATTTCACATTCTGCCTAGGTCTTCTCCTGCAAGCAGGGACATAACCCACGTGTAAAGTGTAAAGAGAGACCGTGTCAGTCCATGGATGGTAAGAGAAAGTATGTCCATGTACAGTATAGCATGCACTCAATACTTGGTTGGGGCTCCTTTTGCATGAATTATTGCAAGACGGTGGCATGGCGGCATTCAGTCTGTGGCACTGCTGAGGTGTTATGGAAGCACAGGTTGCTGTAATAGCAGCCTTCAGCTCGTCTGCATTGTTGGGTCTGGTGTATTTTCCTCTTCTTGACAGTACCCCAATGTGGGCAGGTGCCAAGTCCTGCGGGAAAATGAAATCAGCATCTCCATTAAGCTGGTCAGCAGAGTGAAGCATGAAGTGCTCTAGAATTTTCTGCTAGAGTGCTGCGCTGACTTTGGACTTGATAAAACACAGTGGACCAACACCAGCAGATGATATGACTCCCGAAATCATCACAGACTGAAAAACGTTGCAATTCATTTGGGAATCAAATTCCCAGAGTCTGGGAGGAAGAGTGAAGGGGGACAGAATCCAAGTTGCATGAGGTTCAGTGTGAAGTTTCCACAGTCAGTGATGATTTGGGAAGCCATGTCATCTGCTGGTGTTGTTCCACTGTGTTTTATCAAATCCAAAGCCAGCACAGCCCTCTACCAGGAAAAATTATAGAGCACTTCATGCTTCCCTCCGCTGATTAGCTTAATTGATATGCCAATTTCATTTTCCAGCAGGACTTGGCACCTGTCCACACTGCTAAAAGTACCAATACCTGGTATAATAATCATGGCATCACTGCTTGACTGGCCAGCAAACTCACCTGACCTAAACCCCATAGAGAATCTGTGGGGTATTGTCAAGAGAAAGATGACACCAGACCCAATAATGCAGACGAGCTGAAAGCCGCCATCAAAGCAACGTGGGATTCCACAGCACATCAGCAGTGCCGCAGGCTGATTGCCTCCATGCCACACCGCACTGAAAGCAGTAATTTATGCAAAAGTAGCCCTGACCAAGTATCAAGTGCGTACACTGACATACTTTTCAGTAAGCCAACATTTAATGGTCTGTAATATTCAAATTTTCTGAGATCCTGAATTTTGGGTTTTTGCTAGCTGTAAGACAATGATCAAAATTAAAAGAAAAAAAAAATGCTTGAAAATATAAAAATCGCCTTTTGTGATGAAGGTCCCTACGATGCATATTATGACTCCTATTCATATATGAATCGGGAAGATGAAGAACCTTCTGGACCATTTAAACTATCACAATTACCCTGGCCAGTCTTAGCACCAGGGTTTTCACAGGCCCACTCCGAACCCTCCCAGAAGCCCAAAACAAGGCTCCAGAGGGGGGTTGCGTCTCCAGCGTAAAAAGAAAGAGAACACAGTAGGTGCAGGCATTTTTAATTTAAGTACAGTTACTCTCTCAGATGAAGAAAAATGAATTTTGGACAAATATCTCAAAATTGTCCCGCCCAGAAATCTTTATTGATGTGCAAAAGTATATCCGTAAACGTAATATTCAAAGGCATTTTTTATCATTTCCATCCACCAGTTCGAATATCCATGACCCAAGTGTTCATACATACTCTGGGCTTTCCAACCCATCCCTTTTCAATCCACCAGGCAACATAGCCCCTTCCATCAATGTTTTTCGCAATTTAGTGCTCAATGATCTAGAAAAATTACCAAACAAAAGAACCCACCAAGACCCAGCAGTCAAGGCAGGACTTAAATGCCTCTGTGAGAAGAAAAATCTCACGATTCGCCCCGCAGATAAAGGGGGGGATTGTTGTGCTGGACAAAAATACATACGTCAATGAAATGAACAGACTTTTAGACAATCGTACTACATATAGTTCATTGTCTGGAGATCCCACCCTGAACTATAAGAAAGCTCTAATCGAGATTGTCAATGAAGGTTTTCCCTTAAATATCCTGAACAAAAAGGAAATCATGATTCCATTGGCATTGCGCATCCCAATTATTTACCATCTACCAAAAGGTGCACAAAGACCCTGTGAATCCCCCTGGTCACCAGATTGTCAGTGGGATTGACTCGGTGACCTCAAGAATTGGGAAGTACATTGACCATTACCTCCAAACTATGGTCAAACTTATCCCGTCTTATTTGAAAGACACCGGAGACACAATCAGGCTGTTGGAGACTATAAAATATCATGATGACCTTATTTTGGTCACAGCAGATCTGTCTGCTTTGTACACCTGCATTCCACACCGTTTGAGTTTAGCAGCCGTCGAGATTTTCCTATCTAGGAACTCAGCTCTTCCCCCATTACACAGAAATTTTTATTATGGACTCACTTAGGTTTGCTACAAACCATAACTATTTTTGGTTTCAGGGCACCTTTTCTCAAATTAGGGATGTGGCCATGGGGGCTAAATATGCTCCCAGTCTGGCCAATCAGTTCACGGCCCAGTGGGAGGTGGATGTCGTCTATGCTCTCAAGAGGCAAGAATTGGTCCTATGGGCCAGGGACATAGATGACATCCTCCTCCTCTGGAGGGGTGACAGACCATCTTTGGACACTTTTATGGCCATTCTAAATTATAACGATCGAGGCATCACTCTGAGGCCAGTTCAACTTCCATTAATTTCTTGGATTTGGAGGTCATAGCCACCAATAATCACTTGGAGTTTAAAACCCTTTTTCAAGCCTACATATAGGAATGGCTATATTCCGGTGGACAGTTGCCACCATCGCCAATGGCTTCAGTCTGTCCCCCGGGGGACAGTTCCTTCGTCTCAGGAGAAACTGCACCAATGACAGCGATTTCCGTTTTCAATCTAACATTCTCAGACAGAGGTTCATAAATAAGGGTTACAGGCCCTCAGCTTTGGACGCTGACATTGGTGCAGTCTCCTTGGTAGACAGAACCTCTTTTGACTGACAAAATTAAGATTACCAGGGAGGATAAATTCAAGTGGTCATTTTTTACTTCCTTCTCTCTCCAGCACAAGGAGATTAAGAAAATCATAAAACAGACACTGGAAAGTGCTTCTCAGTGACAAGACAATGGGGCCTTCCCTTCCAGAACGGGCAGGTGTTTTTAGCGGTGCAAGCTCTATTCAGGGCGACATTGCCCCTAACACCATAGACCCCCCAAAAAAGTTTTTCTTCCCAGAAAGCAAGGAGTATTTTCCATGTAGATGGTGTAAGGTCTGCTTACATAATGTTTTTATATGGGATAGAATATTACAGAGCTAGCGGAATATATAAACAAAAATGATGTGTATATAAGAAATAAAATAAACTATTTGGAGAAAGGATGTCGCCAAACAAAATCAAAAAGTGCCAGTGCTTATACCAGTGCAAAGAAAGTAAATGTGCCAACACATAATGTGCAAAAATACTGTTAATACTGTTCATAAAGTGCTGAATGCTTCCAACGTTGGTAAGTGTAGGTGTCCAAATCGATGGTCTCCACTCCTTATGGCCCCAATCAATAGAAATAAATTTTTCAGTCACAATGATAGGAGCGTTATGTTCAGGGGAGTTCAGATTCCAGAGGTAATCCTAAAAGTGGTTCCACAAATCTCAGCAGGATTGGCAAAAGTCCACTTATGTAAGGGTGCTGCACTATATACTCCCTCTGAAGAGCTTTGTGTGGTGATGTTCTGCTCCTGTGGTTAAGAGCATAGGCTCACATTACACATCTTGCTGACACTAATCATGGGGAGAGAGCGTTGTGTGCAGCTTCCCCGTCTCTGCTACTTTCAGCCAGTCATCCCATTGGCCTGTGGATCTGTCCACCATTGGACTTCAATGGTCACGGCACACGTGATCATGATGACGAGAGCCCGGTGAGTGAGGGCTCGTCACTCATACGCGGCTCTAGTAACATGATCACTGCAGCGGGGATTGGCCCATATGATTGTCATGTCATGGGCATTCCTTCCACAGCCCCTGTTTCCATTGGTCAGTGGATGTACACGCTGCCATGGTGGGAGAGCGTGGCGTTGTCCCGCGCCCTGTTAGGGGGGGCAGGCCCGTATGACGTTCCCTGTCCGATGCCAAAGTTTCATCCTATAGCAATGGGCCATGATGGCGACCACTAGATTATGTATCATCCCCTTTTCTATGGCTCCGATTGGCTGATGTACATGTCAGTAGACGCAAGCTGTTTCATGTCATGTGATCCTCTCGATGGTGATTCGTTTTGACACGATCGGATCACGTGACACACATTTCTAGGCTTCTCATTGGCCAATATGTGGGATCATGGAACAATTTGAAAATGAGGCTTGGAGCGCTCTAGGTCTCTGCACAATCTCTTAATTGTCTTATATTTCAGTAAACCTTGTTTTTTCCGATGGTTTCTTTCAAAAATTTTATTATTGAAGTTTATTTATTTAACACCTCTTCTTTATTTGATACTGAGGCTTGGTAAGCATATCAGTAATTCCATCATTAGCCCCACCCCCTTTTAGGGGCGGTTTGGGCATTTTAGAAGTTATATATTTAGTAGGGATGAGCTCAGCCATGTTCGCATTGAACACATGCAGAGCCCGCCAACGCGGTCGGCACCGTCGGAACCGCACTGCGCTAATCACAGGCAGGGAGACATTTCCCGATCTCTGCAGCCGAGCATCGGGAAATGTCTCCCTGCCTGTGATTAGCGCAGCACTGTTCCGACTTCCTTGGCGGGCTCTGCACGTGTTCAATGCGAACACGCCTGAGCTCATCCCTAATATTGAGTAGCAATGTGAGGGGTCAGAGATATGCCCCAGTTGAAGACGCTGTCGAAACGCGCCAATTTAGCATTTACTGCACCCCACATTGCTTTTTTATATGTTTTTATATTAGTGATCACTTTTACTTGTTGTCATTTGCTATATGACATACCTACGTGGTTGACCTGCACCATTGGAGCAGCTTTCATTTCATATTTTTTGCATTGGAGCCTATGAGGAGTCACTATGGTGCATAACCATCCCGACCCTGCTGTCCTTGTGGTGTTCGTTAGTGGAGTAGCAGAGGGCCTACGGCTTGACCCGTCTGACCATCCTCCCCTTCCAGAGTGAAATCCTGACCACCAGGACCCATTTAACATTGATCCAGACCATCTAGGATCACAAGCTCGCATGACCCACTGTCATCCAACATGTGTCCATCCCATCCAGTAAGAGTACCTTAAATATCCATCTGTTGAAGACATAAGTGTGACTACAGGCAACCTGTTATCCTCTTGTTTGGCATCATCCTAATGGGAAGTAGTTCCTTTCACCTTTTTTGCTTCTGTGGACTTATTTCTCTATTTTTATATTATTCTTCCACGCCCACAGGCTATATTGGATTTTATTTATCATTGTACATGTGGTACTCCACATATTCGTTTAATTTCACTTGATGTTTTTACACTCACTATTTACCTGTGTTTGTTCAAGTATATCAGTACTCTCCTACATTTTCCACTAGTAGCGCTACACTATATTGTTTATTATTCGTTTGACTTTGTTTGATTGTCAGCTGCTTTGCATATTTATCACAATTGATTTAGATTTGGGATTAGCAGTTTTTCCCCAACGCATCTATATAAAATAGGAGTTTCACTTTTTGAATAGCATTACAAAAATAAATGAACTCTTTGATATTATAATTTTCTGCTGCGTGCGCGTGCGCGCGCGCGCACACACGCACACACACAGAGATAGATAGAGATCTTTCTATCACACACACACACACCTCTATTTAGAGCAGTTTATGTTTTATGCCAATGTACAATGGTTTACCATTTTTTTTAAATTACATTTTTTTGGTAAATTAACAGCTTTTTACCTAATGTGAAGGGAAATGTTTACATGTTGTCTACATATAGAGCATTTATAGGACTTAAAATTCTTATAAAATCTAGACCTCGTGTTCAGATAAGGTATGAATATTATATTACAAACAGTGTATACCAAGTATCCCACAGATGTGATCATCTGCAGCTTATTACACTTTTTTTTGTATCCAGGGGTTGAGGTTTGCAGCTTAAGGCCTCATGCACAAGGAACATCTGTTTAGCCACTCTGAACACCAGAATTACTGGCAGGAGACACGCTGCTTAAAAAATTTTGGTAAAAGTCACGCATTACACAAGCCTAAAGGCACGTCAACTATTTGAGCATTAATGGAACTCATTGGCCAAGCTAATTTCTTCTGGAATGGATTAACACTCCAATGCTAGATGCATTTACTGTAGGTGTTTTAAGTCCCGGTCAGCATTTTCTGCTCTTTAGCTTCTCTCCTGAACACATCTTTGGTGGTTTTTCAGCAAACCCTCCTCTAATACCCCTGTAAATGCTGATGTGTGCATAGACACTTATAGAGGTGGAGAAGAGAGAAGGAAAAAAAAACACACCACACAAGCCTGTAATAGCAGCAGGTTTTAAGATCTGTGTGTACGAGGCCTAAAAGCCTATATATTAGAGAAAAAGAAAAAGAAAAAAAAAAAAAAAAAAAAGGGAGGGGGAATATACTTCTCCTGCAGATCAGGACTGCTCATTATTCAGGTCTTGAGATTCTGTGTTTGCCATATTGTTTGCATTCTAGCATAAGCCTCATGTGTGCAGTTTTAGGATTCGCAATACACAACTCTAGCCTCAGCCATTATGCAGTATATGCCAGGTCTCCGTTTACTGCAGATTAAGCAAACCTGACACTGTCAATTCACATAATATTAAATATATATATTTTTTACTATTCTTGGAAACGTACACGGTAACGAGGGTTGATGCATGTTACTGCATTGTTAAAATTACATAGTCCCTTTTATGTTTCTCATGATAATACCAATTTAAGCAGACTGTCATTTTTTCATATTACCACCAATGTACATTTTGGCAGCAAATTTTGATTGAGTCTTAGGACTAAAATGGCATTTTTGTTTTAGTCCCATTTTAGTCTTGTGCAATAGTTTCTCGTATTTAGTCAACTATATCATATCTCCACTACATTTTAGTTGACTAAAACTAAATTTTAGTCGTCTAAAATCGAATGGGTGTAATTAAATTGTAATGCATTAGTTAACATTTCTCTACAATTTCCAAACTCATTATATACTGCTGGAGTGAAAAATCAAATATGTTATTTATTGTATTGAGGTAGGAACATGCACTACAGACCAGTATTAATTTTGAAGTCAAACTTCAATTTAGTTTTAGTCTTTTGACTAAAATGCCATTTTAGTCGACTAAAATAATATTCATTTAGTCGACTAAAATGTTTTAGTCGACAAAATTAACACCGCTTTCCATCTATTAAATCTTCTGACCGTGGTGGTTTTAAACATTGGCTAGTAAAACTTTTTTCTGCCAGAAAATACTGTATACAGCCCACTTCCTGTTTGTCAGGTCATTAGTCAAGGCTTATGACATCATGCACAGCACTCTCTCCCACTCGTCAGTTTGCCAGGGAGGGGGGATGAGTAATAAGAGGGCCAATAAGAGCTGGAGGTGTGCCTGTGTGTAAATCCGGTAAGTGAACAGGCAGCAGCTTCAGCTGCCCACAGTTAAAATGGTTGCAATCAGGCTCCGTGGAGGGAGATTTCTGCAGCATATTTGGCAAGTACAGAATAACAGTATATATAAAATAAAATAATATGCAAAGTGGTTGGTGGCAAGATTCAGAATGGCAAAGATGTTTTTATTACAAATTATGCGAGCAGACTGCAGTTACTCTTTTAACAAATATTTGCTTGGTTTTGTATAGTGATGTAGTTTACCGGTTAGCGTTAGTCTTGATTAGCTCTCATGACACTGGGAGTATGGACACGACAGAGCCCCAGCAATCAGGTGTATGACTGCATCCTCCATGACCAGCAGCAGGGCTGTGGGTGGCTAAGGAACGGTGTCCTGGATCACTTTTAAGAGGAAGTAAACCCTCTGCAAAAAAATAAAACACCCTGCAAGACAAAGGCATAATGAGCTAGTATGCATAACATACAAGCTCATTATGAATTACTTACCCGAGATCGAAGCCCCCTGCAGCGGTCCTCGTTACCCTCCTCCGTCAACATCTCACCCGGAGTGACTTCAGGTTATTGCGGCTCCGGTGCTGTGACTGGCCGGCGCCGCGATAGCCGTTAGAAACAGCACGCTCAGTGCGCCGTAGACATCGGTGCCTGTCTTTTTTGCAAATATCTCCTAAACCGTGTAGGTTTAGGAGATATTTCTTGCACATACAGGTAAGCCTTAATTTAAGCTTACCTGTAGGTAAAACGTGGTCTGTAAGGGTTTACAACCACTTTAAGATGCAGCACACCAAACTATAGCACTGTTAAATAGTGGAGAGGATGTGCTTCTGATGGTTTGAATACTACATTTATTCTAGTGGCAATACACTAGGTCAGGGTTTCTCAACTCCAGTCCTCAAGGCGCCCCAACAGGTCATGTTTTCAGGCTTTCCATTATTTTGCACAGGGGATGTAATCAGTTTCACTGCCTTAGTAATTACCACAGCTGTTTCATCTGAGGGAAATCCTGAAAACATGACCTGTTGGTGCGCCTTGAGGACTGGAGTTGAGAAACACTGCACTAGGTAACTGTAGGCTGTGGTCTCCGAATTTTATGGTTATATGTGCAGTCAATCTGTCAGATGTCCAGGCTGCTATAAGCTTTAGTTTTGCTTGTAAGTTCCAAGGCACAAATATGTTCTTGCCTTTTATGTTGGTCTTCATTAACTCTGAGCTTTGGCAATGCATACATGTGTAGCAATGGTATGTATATAAAAACCTCAAGTCTACCTTAGGCCCCTTTCACACTTGTGTGACTTGGGGCTGCAAAGTCACATGACAAGTCGTACCCCATGATTTCCAATGAGTACCATTCATATCTGTGCAACTTGAATGCACATCAACTTAAAAAAGTAGTCCCTGTACTACTTTAGTCCGACTTTAATAAGTGTTACACAGGCATTCCCTGAAGTGGCAGTAGTGTGAAAGGGGCCTTACCAGTTCAGAATGCATACCAAACATGATGTGGCTATACAAATCCTTTATTTAAAAAAAAAAAAAAAAAAAAAGTGAACAGTACAGTATACTAAAACTCACAAGTCTATTTGCATGTTGTTTCAAGCCTATATTTTGTGAGGTGACAAACCTCTGAACAGTGAAGAGAAGTGCAGTAATAATTCCGTAACCACATCCAACTTACCGTATTTATCGGCGTATAACACGCACTTTTTTCCCCCTTAAAATTAGGGGGAAATCGTGGGTGCGTGTTATACGCTGATCCCCCTCGCTGAAACGAGCGAGAGGAGCCGAGATACACGAAGCCGAAGTACACTCGGCTCCTCTCGCAGTCCCGCCCATCTCTGACTGCGCCGCTGATATACAGAAAGCCGAGTGTACTTCGGCTAGTCTCGGCTCCTCTCGCAGTCCCGCCCCTGACTGTGAGCAGAGCCGAGCCTAGCCAAAGTACACTCAGCTTTCTGTATGTCAGCCGGAGCAGTCAGTGGAGATGGGCGGGACTGCGAGAGGAGCCAAGTCTAGCCGAAGTACACTCGGCCCCGCTCGCTCCTCTCCACAGCGGAAATCGGCGCCAATTTTAAAAATCGCCGAGACTGGCAAGGCTGCAAAGGCACTGGGCAAGGCTGCAATGATGGACACTGGGCAAGGCTGCAGATGGACACTGGGCAAGGCTGCAGATGGACACTGGGCAAGGCTGCAATATTGGACAAGGCTGCATTTAAATGTAAGTTTTTTTTCCTTGAATTTCCCTCCTAAAAGTTTTTTTCCTTAAAATTATCTCCTAAACTTGGGGTGCGTGTTATACGCCGATAAATATGGGGTTAGGTATCCATTATATGGATCAAATCATTGTTTCTAATACACTTCAGACCGCATGGTGGCACAGCTTTTTCAGCATGCCACAAAATGTTTGCAGGTAGGCCTACACGCTTTGGATATCCTCAGATAGGTTCAAAAAAGCCTATATTACTTGGGTGTACTTGGACAGTGCAGTACCACTTGTGAACTGGAGTTTGTGTTCCTGCATGAGCAAAGGCAAAACTATTGGTTCCTTCAAAACATATCACTTTACTCTGGATATTCATAGATATAGGTCTGTTGGGCGCTTAGTTACAAAGTAAATCATGGACGGTCTCAGTGTGATTGGGAGGTTTAGTGCAATTCCTTGCACTAGGATGACAGCTTGATGACACGACACTCATCGGAGCACTGTGGTTGTCAGAGAACCAACAGCAGGCAAAGGACTTTGGGACCCAGCATCTCTGGCAGGAGAAGGACTTTAGGACTCAGCATCTCTACCAGCAGGTCACATGGGGCTATATAAGGAAGTCTGCTAGTGTCTGCATTTGCTGGTTGATCTTCGACTTCTCCAGTGTGTTATCTTCATGATATCCCTGTTCCTGTGTCTCCTGTTACCGATCCGGCTGGTCCTTGACCTGTCTCCCGTTTGCTTCCTGTGTTCGACTCCAGCTATCCACCTGACCACGTCTGCTCTGCTACCAACCCGGCTCAAGACCTAGGCTTCCTTCTGACCATGCTCCAGTCGCAGTATTATCTGAATCCTGCAACACCTCACGGGTGTCACCTGTCTGCTGATTCAACGCCAGCACACCAGCTGTAGTCTAGAAGCTCCTGCATACAGTCCAGCAGGCGACCCGTACTTCTTTGGGCCTGACCTTTCCTGTTTTCACCCTCAAGAGGGTCTGGAACCTAGCCACAAGGGAAGCCCTCTCTCCCTTGGCCTCCAGTACCAGGTACGCGATAGCGGTAAACGTACTGCATGGTCTGCTGGAATTTTTATATAGGCACAATACAGTAAGGTGCGCTGGAAGCACCCTTCACAAGTGAGCTTACATCTGTTTTAACTGTAAAATACATTTTAAAGAAAAAGCACGATGTTGGGTGGTTCTCTATGTGTGGGTATATGGAGCCACCTAGAGCTGAGGCTGCAGATTAGGCAATGCTGCTTATCCGAAGCAGACGTCGTCCTCATAGTGCAGGGATATGCAATTAGCGGGCCTCCAGCTGTTGCAAAACTACAAGTCCCATCATGCCTCTGCCTCTGGGTGTCATGCTTGCTGCTTTCAGAGTCTCGCTATGCCTCATGGGACTTGTAGTTTGGCAACAGCTGGAGGTCCGCTAATTGCATATCCCTGCCATAGTGGGACACAGGCACATTCTGACATATGTAAAAGTGTCAGCACATCCCTTCAGGTGAGAATACATCTGGTGGAGGGCATAAAAATCACACAGACTGATTCCATAAGAGCACAGCTTGTATGAGCCATTCGGAAGACACTTAAAGGAGACCGTCACCGGTGTTATTCATTTTTGGACTATAGTTTAAATTTTTTGATTGCACATCAAGTACGTGTTTTGATCACATCTTAGTGTGTGGAGCAGACGGTTTCTCATAAATTGGAGTATAGTGATCTTATTGCCATGTTTTTTAGGTTATAATTTTACACATTTTCTTTGTATTTACTTTAATATATATGGGAGTGTGTATTGTGCGGGCGCTTCAGAGTCTCAATATAAAAACGCAAAAATTAAAAAACAGAACTATTAGACCTTGATAATATAAAGATATATACAAAGTGCTTATGTGGTTAAATACTGATATTACAATCACAAGATATATAAATAAATGATGCCCAATGAACTTAATCCATCCAGTGTCCAAAAAAAGTAATAAAAAAGTTTGATTTGAGTTTTAAGGATTATATTCATTTGATTTTGTGTTTGGATACTGGGTGGATGGATTTAATTGGAAATTTTATATAGGTTTTCATAAATAAAACAGCTATTACTTTGTAGGAAAATGTAGGGATGTGCAATGTAATCTAGATGCAAAATAAAAATTACACAATATAAATGCAAAGTGAAAACCAATGTGACTGTGCCCAACACCAGTTGTAAAGTGCTTCTAGATACATGCATCTTCTGAAAACTTCACCACAGGTGCTCAGAGGATGAATGGCAACTGACTAAAAAAGGCGTTTGACCTCAAAGTTCAATTAATTTATTACCTATGGTGAATCGCTATCACCTATAGGCCTGGTTCACACTGGGGCGACAAACGCTCCGACATTGGGCGCTCATGTCGCATGACGTGTGAAAATCAATGTTTCCCTATGGGAGCCGTCTTAACTGGTCCGACACATGTCGGTCCGACTTTGAGAATGCTCCCTGTACTACTTTGGTCCGACTTTGATCTGACTTCAGCCCATTGACTATCATTGAAGTCGGATCAAAGTCGGACCGCAGTCTTGCATGATCCGACTTTGGCATGCGACTTGTGCTGTGCTGCTCTTGAGGGGGAACTCCAGGCCAAATTTTAAATAAAAACCCGGCATGGGTTCCCCCTCCAAGAGCATACCAGACGTCTGGGTTTGAAGGGGAACCCCTACACCGAAAAAACGGTGTGGGGGTCCCCCCAAAAACCAGACCCTTATCCGAGCACACAACCTGGCAGGCCGCAGGGGAAGAGGGGGGACGAGAGAGCGGCGCCCCCCTCCCTCCTGAACCGTACCAGGCCGCATGCCCTCAACATGGGGGGGGGGGGGGTTTGGTGCTCTGGGGCAGGGGGGGCGACCTGCGGCCCCCCCACCCCAGAGCACCCTGCCCCCATGTTGATGAGGACAGGGCCTCTTCCTGACAACCCTGGCCGTTGGTTGTCGGGGTCTGCGGGCGGGGGGCTTATCGGAATCCGTGAGCCCCCTTCAATAAAGGGGCCCCCCACCCTATGTGAACGAGTATGGGGTACATCATACCCCTACCCATTCACCTGGTGGAAAAAAATTGCAATAAAAAAACCACACAGCTTTTTAAAGTATTTTATTGCACAGCTCTGGGGGTCTTCTGACTTCGGGGGTCTCCGGTGTCGTCGCCGCGCTCTCCGGTTCTTTCTTCTGCCGGGCCACCACTAACTTCTTTAGCTCTTTTGCTAGCGGAGGCCCAGTCTTCTCCGTCGCCTTCTTCTACCGCTTCTTTCTTCTGCCGGCCCCTCCACTAACTTCTTTTGCTAGTGGAGGGGCCGGTCTTCCCGTCGCCGCCTTCTCCTTCTCGATGTTGACGCGTCGCTTCCTCCCGCTGCAACACTGGCTGTCCGCTCCGCATTAATATAGGCTTCTCATGACGTCAGTGTCACATGTTCCCATGACGTCACATGCTCCGGGGCCATGTGCCCCAGAACATGTGACTGACGTCATGAGAAGACTATATTAATGCGGAGCGGACAGCCAGTATTACAGCGGGAGGAATCGACGAGGAGAAGAGGGAAGACGGGAAGACGGGAAGACGGGCCCCTGCACTAGCTAAAGAAGTTAGTGGAGGAGAGCGGGAGAAGAAACGGAGAGCGGGAGAAGAAACGGAGAGCGGGAGAAGAAACGGAGAGCGGGAGAAGAAACGGAGAGCGGGAGAAGAAACGGAGAGCGGGAGAAGAAACGGAGAGCGGGAGAAGAAACGGAGAGCGGGAGAAGAAACGGAGAGCGGGAGAAGAAACGGAGAGCGGGAGAAGAAACGGAGAGCGGGAGAAGAAACGGAGAGCGGGAGAAGAAACGGAGAGCGGGAGAAGAAACGGAGAGCGGGAGAAGAAACGGAGAGCGGGAGAAGAAACGGAGAGCGGGAGAAGAAACGGAGAGCGGGAGAAGAAACGGAGAGCGGGAGAAGAAACGGAGAGCGGGAGAAGAAACGGAGAGCGGGAGAAGAAACGGAGAGCGGGAGAAGAAACGGAGAGCGGGAGAAGAAACGGAGAGCGGGAGAAGAAACGGAGAGCGGGAGAAGAAACGGAGAGCGGGAGAAGAAACGGAGAGCGGGAGAAGAAACGGAGAGCGGGAGAAGAAACGGAGAGCGGGAGAAGAAACGGAGAGCGGGAGAAGAAACGGAGAGCGGGAGAAGAAACGGAGAGCGGGAGAAGAAACGGAGAGCGGGAGAAGAAACGGAGAGCGGGAGAAGAAACGGAGAGCGGGAGAAGAAACGGAGAGCGGGAGAAGAAACGGAGAGCGGGAGAAGAAACGGAGAGCGGGAGAAGAAACGGAGAGCGGGAGAAGAAACGGAGAGCGGGAGAAGAAACGGAGAGCGGGAGAAGAAACGGAGAGCGGGAGAAGAAACGGAGAGCGGGAGAAGAAACGGAGAGCGGGAGAAGAAACGGAGAGCGGGAGAAGAAACGGAGAGCGGGAGAAGAAACGGAGAGCGGGAGAAGAAACGGAGAGCGGGAGAAGAAACGGAGAGCGGGAGAAGAAACGGAGAGCGGGAGAAGAAACGGAGAGCGGGAGAAGAAACGGAGAGCGGGAGAAGAAACGGAGAGCGGGAGAAGAAACGGAGAGCGGGAGAAGAAACGGAGAGCGGGAGAAGAAACGGAGAGCGGGAGAAGAAACGGAGAGCGGGAGAAGAAACGGAGAGCGGGAGAAGAAACGGAGAGCGGGAGAAGAAACGGAGAGCGGGAGAAGAAACGGAGAGCGGGAGAAGAAACGGAGAGCGGGAGAAGAAACGGAGAGCGGGAGAAGAAACGGAGAGCGGGAGAAGAAACGGAGAGCGGGAGAAGAAACGGAGAGCGGGAGAAGAAACGGAGAGCGGGAGAAGAAACGGAGAGCGGGAGAAGAAACGGAGAGCGGGAGAAGAAACGGAGAGCGGGAGAAGAAACGGAGAGCGGGAGAAGAAACGGAGAGCGGGAGAAGAAACGGAGAGCGGGAGAAGAAACGGAGAGCGGGAGAAGAAACGGAGAGCGGGAGAAGAAACGGAGAGCGGGAGAAGAAACGGAGAGCGGGAGAAGAAACGGAGAGCGGGAGAAGAAACGGAGAGCGGGAGAAGAAACGGAGAGCGGGAGAAGAAACGGAGAGCGGGAGAAGAAACGGAGAGCGGGAGAAG
Source organism: Rana muscosa (assembly GCA_029206835.1). Lineage (NCBI taxonomy): Eukaryota > Metazoa > Chordata > Amphibia > Anura > Ranidae > Rana > Rana muscosa. Next base: position 415,017,324 of record CM055120.1, read on the forward strand.
ACCGGCCCCTCCACTAGCAAAAGAAGTTAGTGGAGGGGCCGGCAGAAGAAAGAAGCGGGAGAAGAACCGGAGAGCGGAAGAAGGCGACGGAGAAGACCGGCCCCTCCACTAGCAAAAGAGCTAAAGTTAGTGGAGGGGCCGGCAGAAGAAAGAAGCGGCAGAAGAAGGCAACGGAGAAGACCGAGCCCCGCTAGCAAAAGAGCTAAAGAAGTTAGCGGTGGCCCGGCAGAAGAAAGAACCGGAGAGCGTGACGACACCGGAGACGTCGGAAGAAGTCCCCAGAGCTGTGCAATAAAATACTTTAAAAAGCTGTGTGGTTTTTTTATTGCATTTTTTTTCCACCAGGTGAATGGGTAGGGGTACGATGTACCCCATACTCATTCACATAGGGTGGGGGGCCCTTTATTGAAGGGGGCTCCCGGATTCCGATAAGCCCCCTGCCCGCAGACCCCTACAACCAACGGCCAGGGTTGTCGGGAAGAGGCCCTGTCCTCAACATGTGGGCAGGGTGCCCCCCTGCCCCAGAGCACCAAACCCCCCCCCCCATGTTGAGGGCATGCGGCCTGGTATGGTTCAGGAGGGAGGGGGCGCTCTCTTCGCGCCCCCCCCCCCCCTCTTCCCCTGCCAGGTTGTGTGCTCGGATAAGGGTCTGGTTTGGATTTTGGGGGGGGACCCCCACGCCGTTTTTCGGCGTAGGGGCGCCCCTTCAAGACCAGACCCAAGGGCCTGGTATGCTCCTGGAGGGGGAACCCATGCCGGTTTTTATTTAAAATTTGGCCTGGAGTTCCCCCTCAAGATTCATACCAAACACCGTGCATGATATTGGCGGGGATCCAAGTCAGATCCCAGTTCATCGAAAGTCGGACATATGTCGGCTTCATGTCGCAGGGCAAAGTCGGATCCAAAGTAGGACAGATGTCGTGTCGCACTAGTGTGAACCCAGCCATACTCCAAATATTTTTTCAGTTGTCAAGTGGCATTTAATCACTTAAAAGGGCAGCTAATCACTTTTTGATGTCATATATATAGGGCACCATCACTTATTTGTTATTTAATTTGGAGGGTTGTTTATGGAGAATTTAATTGTTGTAATATATCAGAATTTAAATGCATCACCAGTTTTCATATCAAGGTGAAGCACTGCCTTGAGGATTGTGGTTAAATTATAAACTAGGGAATCAATTAAAATGCTCCCATCACTCATGCAAGATCAACCAGTACATGTGGCTAGTTTTCAGGCCACTCTAGTTACATGATCCAACTTCCCAGTGTCGGGCAGGTAGTGGCTGCAGGGGAAAGCACTCCTCTCCCTTGCTGGCTGACACAGGAGATATTGAATGACTGGATCAGCCTGATAAGTATTCCGATTTCTAGAATAGGCAATAGGAGATGGGAAGGAGCATTTTTTATATTATCTAGGTTTATTCTGAAATTCTACTTTAAATCTTTGCCTCAATCAGGTGGTAGGAGCAGTCCCTCAGTTGGTTGTCGTGTTGAAGTGGTGGAAACAAGATTTCAATAGAAGTAATCCTGGATTTTTGTATAGTTGTGCAATACAAAAGCATTTGACTATTATTGCTACATGATACCTGTCTTATATATAAAACACCAATTAAAAAACAATTTAGTCGGGATGGGGAAAAAAAAAAAAAAAAAAAAAAAAAAAAAAAATTAGTTACCAGGTGTAAAAACTTACATTAGGACATTTGAGTTCCCAGGGAATTCCAGCCATGACATCCACAGCATCAGCACCTCCAACACCGATGCAGATGCCCCCTAGGCCTCCACCATTTGGAGTATGAGAGTCTGTACCAATCAGGAGCACTCCAGGATAGGCATAATTTTCCAAGATGATCTAACAAAAGAGAAAATACAGCTGATCCAAGCCACAAAAAAATAAAAATATAAGGAGGAACAAAAGTTGTAAACTTGTTGACCAAGTCAGAGCTTCAATTGTATTTTCCCTATAAAGTGGAATGCCACCCAAATTTTATCTAAGCCTAAATCTATGCCCACCCCCATTCTAAGACTAGCCTATCTACCCAGTAAAAGAAAAGATGTCTATACTTACCTGTTCTAAAGCCATTTAGGTTCTAGTGCCAGCTTCAGTGTAAAGAGGCAGTGACAATAGCTGCCGAGTCTGGGAGATTAAGTCACCCATAGGCTTACAAAGAGGCAGGCCTGGTTGGCTCTCTACATTGAAGAGAATGGCTGCCCCATAGTAAGCCTATGGGCAATGTCAGAGCCCAGGCTCTGCAGCCTGTGTTGCTGCCTCTCCTTTACACTGAAGCCAGACCTGATCATGTGACTGGACCCAAGTGGCTTCAGAATGGTAAAGTATAGACATATTTTACAGGGTAGATAGAATAGTCTTGGGGGGGGGTAGATTTAGGCTTAGTTAGAATTTGACTTGCATTCCACTTTGAGATTGAGACATAAAAAAAAAAAAAAAAAAAAAGGAGGTGGGGGCACACCTGCATTTTGCCATTTTTAAGAACTCCACAGCTCCATTTAACAGTGTTTAAGTTTTTATCTACAGACTTTACAGTGATTTCCAGTTGGCAGAACAAGTATCTGGCAAAGCAAACATTACAAATAAAAATGAACGCTTCAGGGCATGCACAGCCCAAAGATTATTGCTGTTCCTGCAAACTTTCCTAAGTTCTGCTCTAATGCAACATTATTAAGCCAAGTAAGGCTTCGTGGTTAGACATTCCTTTCACATGGAGACACACACACACACACACACACACACACACACACACACACACGTTAAATGGGGAAGTAATAGAAACATCCACAGATAATAGAAATTTACCAATTCTTACAAGTGCTATGCTTTACAGTTCGAATACCTAGTATATAACAAGGTTGCACTGTCAGCTGCCATTATGTAAAAGTGAAACGTTACTGCCTGGGACAGAGTCCGCATAGAACATAGTAATGCCCGAATATAGACTTTTAGCACTTCAAAACCATTTTAGCTAGAGGATTCCCTTTTTTTTAGATTAATAAGACACACAACAAAAATTGCACCTTGTATGTGAGGTATCACCATGAATGCGAGCGAGGCTGAGAACTCTTTATAACTTAAGTTGATCACTATATGCTTTTAAAACCTAAACAGCCACTGATTTACACAGAAAAATACCTTCATCATTGCTACAGAGACCTTCACATGATTACTTTAAAAAGTATAAGGTTTATTTTTATAGAAAAAAAAAAGAAATAAAAATTAAATATATTTTACAATCACTTTAAGCTCCAGCTCAACTAAGAATATTTTTTAACATGAGCTGGATGTTTTATATGCCGCTCTGGCTTATGGGCCGATGCAAGTACAGTGGAACCTCAGATTGCAAGTAGCGCGGTTAACGAGCATTTTGCAATACGAGCAATTATTTTTATTTTTTTTATTCTGACTCGGTTTGCGAGTGTTGTCTCGCAAAACAAGCCGGATTCAAGCATCTGCGGTGTGCAGTTCCACATTTGGCCAGTGGTGCGGAGGTGCCGGTGACACTTGGAGCCATATTTCCGAGTCTCTCCGGCGCCCTTTTCCAAACTCTTATAGAACCTTTATAAATTCTGCACTTTGATCGGCTGTAAAGACAGCTTATGTAGGAGGATTGGTTTCATCTCTATCACCTGAGGACAGTCACTTCTCCGGGTATATGTAAGGCTTTAAACAACCACTAAGACTCAAGATTCTTAGCACAGTTTGCACTGCCGGGGGGGTTAAGGACCTGGAAAAGTCTGGTTGGAAAGTCAGTCACAGGACATGTGACCAGCTCCAGCTTAGACACAACCCAAATTTTACACACACACACACACACACACACACACACAGTGGGGATTGTCTGCAGTGCACAGGCTAAGCGAGCCTTTAGATAGTTGCTACCACACTACTGGCGACCGTGGGGGTGCACAAATAACTTCGATTTTTTTTGTTCTAAATAAAGGGCACAGGCAGAATATAGTAAAAATGGGAAAGGTTTTAGTTGCGTATCGTGACACCAAGACACTTTTCAGGCTGCTCACAAATAAAATTTTGAAAATTTTACCATTTACTGTTGCTGCCCTTGCTATATCAATTCGTTATGCCTTGTTGGCAACAGCACTGTAGTTTTTGTCACAAGCTGACACAAACTTTAGGAGTGTCAGAGGCTGTCTGTAGAAGTCCCTACCTGTGTAGTCTCCAATACCTGAATCTGTGTGGGAAACAGGCTGCACATCAATTACAGCACCAGGTTCAGAAGACGGACACAGGCAGAAAAAAAATAAAAAAAAAAATAAAAAGGACTCAGCCTGATCACTGCTGTCACTCTCAGAACACTGGAGGCTTCACAGGAAGCAGCTGGAAAGATAAAAGGTCTCAGCCAGGAGAAGCTCCCTGCATGGAGGAGTTTATTAGTGACTTAGTACTTTCATTAAAATCTGTTCATGGAGCAGCTCCCTGCTGCATAGACCCGACATAGCTCCCATGCGTGAAGCGCCGTCAGCCCAGATGCAATCTGGAATGAAAAACTTAGAATTGCAAAGAGCGAGTCTTTTGTATGGTTGTTTCAATTTACGGACCTTCCCAGTTGTGTACTTTGTAGAGACCAGTTGTGTCAAAGACCTATGGGGTTCCCTCTAATTTTTATTTGTCCATAACTGCACACTTCAATGGTGCATGGTTGCCCTTTCCCAGGGAGCTTGTATTGGTGGGCTTAGACCAGCTCTTCCCCACACAAAACTAAACAATGTTTGAGGAGCACCAACTCTTTATAACAGTTCAACAATCCTGGTAAACTGTTTAAAAGTTCTAAAAGCTTGCTGAAGCCAATACAAATGGACAGAACACCTCTCATAACAGCCTACATATAGAACATGTAGGGGAATAGCATCCAATTTGAAGCACACAGTAACCCATCTTTGCCTTTATGGACCACAGAAATAGCCTGGTCTCACCTGATGGATGATGCCTGATCCTGGTTTCCAAAAACCAACACCATACTTCCCTGCAGCAGTTGCCAAGAAATTATAGACTTCCTTGTTTATATCCTAAAGAGAGCCAAAAGACAAAAACAGTTAATTTTTGATAATGTCCATTAAAACATGACAGGGGCTTCAAGCTTTCCCCCCCCCCCCAACACTATGTTTTAATTAAATGGCTAATAGCCAGCTAGTACTTCCGAATTACAACTGTAGTATTGGGTCTATATGAGGCAGAGGCACCATTTGGCCTCTTCCACTACAAGGGCCAATCAGGAACTCTGCCCTACACTAGCACCATACCATTTGTAACTTAGGGGAGCTTGTATAACTGCTCAACTTTTTAGCCGTTTTGAAGCAAAATATGAAAATAGTGTCATTTGTGAGTTAAAGGTTGAGTCGGTTCAACTAGTTTTATGATGAAGTAAGTTTCAGTGCAACCTTTTAATCATGAACAAATCATGAGCATGGTTACAGGATACACAAGTAAACATCCTTTTTTAGGGAAATTAAAAGTAAAGAAACTAATCTTGGCCCGAGTAAGAACAGGGACGATGTTTGAAGAATGAATCAGGCTATCATACAAAAAGCTGGAAAAACACAGTTCTCTATAACAGCCCTCAAGGTCCATTCACCTGCTCGCATTTGGCGAGTGGAAATAGGCCGAGAGGGAGTGTGTGCAGCATCAGTAGGGGGGGGTCACGCAGGCAGGGTTGAAATGGGAGCCAAGTCTTCTCCCAGCAATTGGCCAGGAAACTGTAGGTTAGGGAGAGGAGAGTCGGCGGGAAACTCCTGTGACAGCTTGAATCTGAAAGGCCAGCCCCTGTCAAAACAAAGTCCCACCTCCTGGACCGGCTCCCATGATAGACAGCACACTGGTCCAATGCCAGGAAATTGTAGTGCGACAATTATTAAGAAGAGACGACCCAGGAGGTGGGACTTTGACAGCTGCCAGTGTTTCAGATACAAGCTGTCACAGCGGGTGATCCCTTCTCTGATCCGGCCGTTTCTCCTTTCAATTCCCCTGTGGCTGCACTGATAGGCTTTATTGATGGGGCAGCAATGATGAGCACTAAAATATATTTGTGTACCTCAATTCTGTATAAAAACATTTAACAATGTCATTGAAGAACTTTCGTTCAAAACGCATAGGGCTTGGTACACTACCTCACTCACTGCCCATTTTAAACTTTTGTACCGTTTGTGATCACTTTTATGTTGGTTGAATAAACCCACATTGACCTGCACCATTGGAGCTTTCCTTTCCTTTTCACCTCATATGGGTGGTCGGTAAAGCTAAAGCTTCCTTTGGCCACTGGTTGTTTATATTTACCGTGGTAAAGAGTCTTCCCGTTGAGTGGCGGTTCCAGTTCCATCTGAGGACCACTTAGATCGGTGTGAAACCCAGAGTCTGTCGGGTTGGGGAGCCTGCTGGATAGTTCGCATTGGGGACCCATCTGATCCAGTTTTCCAGATCAACCGATGAGGAGTGCCACTGGGATTTCGTATGCCTTTATGACCTGCCTAAACCACCGGTCCAACGTTCCGGTAAGAGTATTCTACCTCTCTTTTTCTACAAGAGCTATGTGATGACCCTTCAGTGCTTCATGTTTTTTCCTTCACAACACGGATTTTTTTATGGACACTGTGTGGACTCATATTGATATTATTTATCATTTTGGTTTCATTGGAGGCCCGAATCATTGGGCTCCATTTTTCATTTAGCGCTACATCCTTATTCAATGTTCAGTAATTTTAGTCACATTTTTTGTAGCAGCTCTATTTTCATTCACTTTAGACTAGCGCAGTATTTTCTTTTATAAGTAAACAAAGTACACTTAGTTCACAACACATACCTTTGCTCTTTTAAGGTCCTGATCGCCACCAAGCTGGGCCTCAATCAAATGGTCACAATGGATAGTTGAAGGCACTGCCACTCTGGGCAATCCACTGCTAATGAATTGCATCATTGCCATCTGGGCTGTGGCATCCTGCATAGCAACTCTATCAGGGCGTAGACGAAGGTAAGTCTTGCCTCGCACAATGTCTTGCTTTACCGGATCATCAAGATGCCCATATACAATCTTCTCCGACAACGTGAGGGGGCGGTCCAAACTTAAAAATAATCAGTGAATTTAGCTAAAACATCGTAAAGAAGCATGATCTTATTTGATACTTAAAAAAAACAAAACCTAGGCAGTAGTTTTAGGGATGTTTAGTTTTCACCTCTTCAGATGCCTGCACACATTTTTTACCTATGTTGCCAAGCTACACAACCTAAAATCCTTGAATTTTCGATCCTATAATCCTGGAGTTAAAAGGAGATTGTAATCATAGCTTGCATACGATATACACTGACCCCTTTCCACAACCTGTGCCTTTTATTGCTGAATACTAGGCAGACTCACTGACCACCAAACAGGTGCAATCATTGAGAAGTGGCATACATTTCCTTTACAGAACATCCCATAAATCCCAGCTGGTGGGGCGCTACGCAATTAAAGTAAAAACAAACGTTCACTTTGAGATGCCTGCAACCCAGGAGGAGACAACTTACTGATTCTAAAAGCAACACACAGGTACACCAAGTTCTCAATTATACTTGCCAGAGGAAGAGGCAGGAGTTGGTAAAACATGGCTGAAGCTGCAATTTTTCCACCCACGCTCCCTACAGCTGCAGAAGGGGGTGTACATATGACACTGCATTGCAACAAAATTTATCCCCCAGGTCGTGCTCAGCAGGCAGCAACGCCTCCTTACCACATGTCAAATGGCCTCTGAGTGATCAGGTTGGACCGCTCTGCAGAGGGCAAGTGCAAACAAATTTCAAAAGCTGAATAAAAAATAAACAGGAAAGTAAAAAAGTTAAAATTGAGTGTCATACAGCACCAGTGTAATAAATGTGTATCCCTTGTTCTGCTGGCTTCTGGTTACAGTCCCCCTCAGTGATGCTGGACACCTGCCCAGAGCACTGCAGGGGTTAGCAGTGAAGCATTTTGCTTCTCCCCTTCCTTTGTTGTCCTCTTGGGCATTCACAACACTCATAGTATTTCCTCTACCAGATTGCAATGCATTCTGTGAATGGAGGGGTAGAATAATGCCAGATCTTCCTAGCTAAATTACAGACACCATTGCATTCTGAGAAAATACAAAGTTCTGCAAATGGCTGGCATGACAGGAAAGTAAGGAGTGCAGATCCACACAGGGCTCTGGCATGTGTCCCCTGACATGCAATACGGTACCTCCCATTGGCCCTACATTACTACAGGACAAAGCAGTGACATAGGGAGAGAGACAGGAAGAACCAAAGCACAGCAGTGGACCAGCCACCCAACATACAAAGAAGGGTCAGGTGTGATGACTGCCATGTACCACAGCTCTTAAACAGAGCAAAGTGACAATTCACCTCCTGCTGGATAGGTTCAGCACCTATTTTTACAATTAGTTTTTTAGCAACAGAGTCACTATACAGAAATGCATTGGCTGCCATTGCAGACCTTCAAAAAAAAAAAAAAAATAGATTAACTTTCACTTACCCAAGAACTACGTTGATAGTTGGAGACAGAACTTCCTACCCCAAGACTCCATAATGCAAATATAACCTCCTGGTTTAAAGGGTCAGCAATGGCCATTTATATATTTTTTATTTCAGCACGACGACCAGACATACAGGGTTTGATTTACTAAAACTGGCATACACAAAATCTGGTGCAACTTTGCATAGATACCAAGACCATAACACCTACCGTTTACGAACAATGTCAATATTTTTTTCCACTCTCTCATAGCTGATATATTCATTGGGCTCAAACTGGCTCATTGCAACTTTGGCTCTCTGGCACAGGACGGCTGAAATATGGTACCTCCGAGCTCCATGGCCTAAGGCTTGCTAAAACAAATTAAGAACAGAAGAAGGAAATTAGACATAACATCTACATTGCACAAGTAATCAAATCGCGCTTAAATTTCAGTCAGCTGTGTCAAACCTACTGTAAATAAACTGGTTCCCTCAAATTAAGCAATCTCACGATGACCCATGTGCATGTGTGATTAAAAGGATGGGGGGGGGGCTGGGTCGTTCGGATCTGGTGCGTTTTTTTTTTTGGAGACTATACTTTCCTTCTTGTAATATTTGTATTTATTTTTTGATCCCCCACGCTACCATCACAAGGCCCCTTATGTCCGGGCTCAACAAATCCAAGGCGCCAAATCGACTAGAAATTGCATCATGGTGCCTGGGCTTTTGTCAGCAGCTGGGGCACCTGTCATTACAGGGTGGGCTGTGAGGTGGGTCTTGGCCGGAAAGGTGGAGGCAGCCCCGGTCTTGTATGCCTTCTGGACACAACAGAGCACTGCTGGGCACCGCTATCATTATGGGTTAAGCGATTAGCTGTGGCGGGAATAGAGACGTCCAGGGGATAGAAAAGGAAAAGTGCGGCAGCCACAGACATGGTGGGAGGAGCAAGGGGGGGCTCCGGAATCCGTTTTTCAACACCAGAGCGCCCTGCTCTGCTGGCTGAAGAGGCTGAGCTGGGGGCAGTTTATAGAGATGTGGACCAGCAGCCTGGAGGAATGCATGGAGGTAATCCCCTGCCTGCCGGCATGTCCAGCCCAGGCACACACAGCTGGCCTGTTCACATGGCACCAACTTCACTCAACTCCCACTACTGGAAGCCTGCTGTGCAGAAACCTGAAGGCTGCCATTACTGCTTCTGTCATTCAGGGTGATCTCCAGGAGCATATCTGCCTTCATTCTGTGTTCAGGGCACAGGAATCTTAGCAACTAGCATTTTCAAAAAAGCTCAGCAATGGCAGTCTCCATAAATGAAGGAGCACATGCACGCTTAACCCCAGATTTCAGGTGATTGAGCTCAGCACCATGGCACTGGGATAGATGGTGCACAGAGCGTGTGGTGTTTGAATCCAAGAGCTTCAGAGAGTGGGCATCAGCGGCTGGAGTGCCATAGCAACATCTCTCCTGGATTCAGACGTTGCAGGTGTGTGGTGCGCCATCTACCTCGTTGTCAGGAGATTGAGCTGGGCACCGTAGAAACTGGAGAGAATGTATAAATAGTATTTGAATCAGGGAGTGCGCTTTTGTCATGGCAGGCGAGGACCCCCCCCCCCCCCCCCCGTGTTGTGCATCTGTAAAGATACACATCAGGGCTACATACGCAAATGAGGTTTTGTCATTCAAAATTGTTACCTGGCTCCTAGATTGAAAGCAATTTTGTCAAGCCCTGCCTTATGCAATAGTAGTGAAAAACCCTTTTGGGGACATCAGGGGTCTATACACAGATGTCTTCTCTACCATTGGAATAAGCAGTTTAGGGAAGCCATGTTGGTTTAGAGCTGAGCAGGTCTTCGTCATGGCTGGCCGGGATCAGGCGCACAAAGTTGAAGATAAACTCGACTCGAGTATAAGCTGAGGGGGGCATTTTCAGCACAAAAAAAAATAAAATGTGCTAAAAAAATTGGCTTATACGCGAGTATATACAGTAATTTGTTTGGACCACATCAGTTCAAACAAGCCATTTTCTTCATTAAAGAGGAAGTAAACCCTGGTGGGTTTTATTTCTTCTTTATATCCCTGCAAAGTAAAAGCATAATGGGCTAGTATGCATTGCATACTAGCCCATTATGTGCCACTTACTTGCAAACTAAGCCCAATGTCCCCCGCATCCATCTTCACCCCTCTTCTTTCCGGGAACAGACTGGCACTGACTGGCCGGAGCCAACGGTCTTGGCACTAGCAACCTATAGAAACGGCACGATCATGCCCTTTCGTGCGCATGCACCAATGACGTTAGCGCAAGTGTATATGGTAAATCTCCTTAACCGGGCAGGTTTAGGGCATTTCCAGTACCTATAGGTGAGCCTTATTATAGGCTTACCTGTAGGTAAAAGTGGTATGTAAGGGTTTACAACCACTTACAAGTGGAGTTCCACACAAAAGTGCAACTTCCGCTTTAAGGACTCCTGACATGCCACATTTGGCAGGTAATTTTTTGGGGGGGCGGGGGAGAAAACCGAGGCATCGGGTGGCTGCATCACTAACCCGTATGACAGGCGACTGGCGAGTGAGTGTTTATTAAAAGTCAGCAGCTACACTTTTTGTAGCTGTTGACTGAGCACAGAAATGTCTGGAACTCCACTTTAATACATGCACCCGCCTTCAGCCTTGTATAAACTGAATGTAGCCATCAGCTACATACAATGCACTCCGCTGTGTTCCGGCAGCAGTATGGGGAATTCCCATCCTCTGAACAAAATCAAGTCAGGCTGAGATCTGCTCAGCCATTCACAAAAACAGCTTGTAATTTATGAATGAGTACAAGGCTCTCATTGGAGGAGGTGGAGATCGTGAGGTCATCCGCTTACTTCACCTCAGCCAGAGGAGGTCTTTTTTTTCGAGATACAAATCTTCCTGTGAATGGTCAAGTGGCCGCATAGATGAATTCTTTGGGAACAGGTTTTCTGTACTGAAAACATGATCACCCAGCACTAACAAAGATATAGCGGACAGCTCATGATTCATACGTGTGATCAGGAGATTTTGAGAACTTAAAAAAGGGACCCAATGCAGCCACCGCATCTAAAAACCTGTAAGGTGCAACACTATCATTTTTGTTAATAGGTTTAGATATGCGTCATGGAAAGCCAAGCCAGTGTTTCTCAACTCCAGTCCTCAAGGCACCCCAACAGGTCATGTTTTCAGGATTTCGATTATTTTTCACAGGTGATTTGATCAGTTTCACTGCCTGGGTAATTACCACAGCCGTTTCATCTGAGAAAAATCCTGAAAACATGGCCTGTTGGGGCGCCTTGAGGACTGGAGTTGAGAAACACTGAGCTAAGCTGACTTCAGTTTGTGTTAAATGCAGATAATACAAAGCATTCCAAGCCCTGGTTTGTGACTCTTCATGCGACTTTGAACTGTAAAGTTGTATGACAAGTTGCCCCACATTTGCGGTAATGGAACTGTTCAAGTCGCAGCAACTTTCAAAACAGGTTCCTGAACTATTTCTGTGCGATTTCAGTGCAACTTGCATTAATACCCGTTACATCAAGCCGCACTGATAGTTGGCTTTGAAGTCGCATGACATCAAAAGAGTACTGGTGTGAACCAGGGCTAGGGGCTTGTTTACACCCCATTGTGCATTACCGCATATGGGTGTGCACATGCTCTCTATGCATTTGCAGCGTGTTATGGAATAATTTCTCAATTCTTTTTTTTACCAAGATGCATTTACATGCAATTATGCCCATTTGTGGTGTATTCATTTGCGTCCTGGCATGGACAAAATGCAGTCTACAGTGATTTTATTTTTTTAAAGGCACATAAGTGCTACAGTGGTGTAACTAGGCTCATTAGAATACATACATTTTTCTTACATATGCATTTATTCTGCAGTTAACACACACACACACACACACACACACACACACACACACACACACACACACACACACACACACACACACACACACACTCAAAAGCAGCAAAAAACACAGTACGACCATGTATGGAAGGGGGAAAAACAAAGAAAAGGTATTCTAGTGAGCTTATAGTGGAGATCAACCCGAAAATATTTTTTTTAAAAGCCAGCAGCTACAAATACTGCAGCTGCTGACTTTTAATAAATGGACACTTACCTGTCCAGCGCGCCCGCAATGTCGGCAGCCGAGCAATTGCTTGTCTCTCGGCTGCCCCGCCACCATCTTTGGTGAGGGAATCAGGAAGTGAAGCGTTGCGGCTTCACTGCCCGGTTCCCTACTGCGCATGTGTGAGCTGCGCCCTCACTGGTCCCTGCTGTCTCCTGGGAGCAGAGTTTCCCAGAAGACAGCGCGGGGGGGGGGTTTAGAGGGATCCGAAAAGCAGAGGTTCACTTTTTGTGTGGACCTCCGCTTTAATTACACCACTGCAGCACCATCACTGGAATTTGAGGCTCCTTTCACACAGGAACTGACAGCTGCCAGAGTGTATTACCTGTCTATTCCTGGATGAGCTAGGGGGCAGTGTGGAGCACGATTCAGTGCATCATATGACTTCCCCCCCCCCCTTTTTTTTTCAAACAAACTTTATTTGAAGTGTACAAAACACACATTTCAGTCATAGTACAGCAGGGTGATGCTCAGCTGCACAGTGCACCGAGAAAATGCAGCATGTATTTCATTGCAGTGTAAATGGGACACAGGAAACAATTGTCTGTGTGTCCTTGGGGGGTGACAGACGTGAAGTAAACCATCTGTCATCGCACAATGGGCTCTGCATTTTTACAGAACATACAAGCAATGCAAGTACACATAACCACACATACAGCAATGCACAGCAGGTGGTGGGGTAAATAATGAGTTCTAGGTATAAAAGGGAGACAATGAAATAAGTTAGAATGTAACTCAGAGACTTGTTGCAGTAAAATGCTATTGAAATGAGCCTTTCAATAAGTGGCTTCCCATGGAGGATGTTTTAGGACAGCCGTAAGTGAAGGACACAGCAAGGAGCCTCCCAGGATTGGTCCGCCCACTTGGCAGAGCAGAGCCGTGTATCCCCGACAGGACTCCGGGTCACCTTGGTGTCACCTTGAACAGCCCAACTCAGGAGGGAAATCTGACTGAACCCGCAATGTCACCGCCTGTCATTGTAATACACTTCGGTCAATCCATATGTCCGTTACCATGGAAACAGCCGGGTCACCTACACGCAGAGAACGCCTAGACCCCGGGCTACAGAAATGCACATAGAAAGCCCAGAGACCAGGCCTAAACAGCGCACGTTACGTCCACCATTCCCAGCTAAACGTTACACGTCCCCCGGCAACACACCACACATCGCCCGCTATGTCCTCACTCACCTGAAACCGGCCAGCTAGCAGACAGTAGGACGCCATTTTGTTCACTGACAAAGATGAGGCCACGTGGGGTTTGACGTCACCACATTGTTTTTATAGAATGCCTTGTGGGCGTGGCTCCTACAGACAGAGGGGTGTGGAAAAGAAGGTCCTAGAAGTGAAGTATAAGTTGGTGCTTGAAATTTATATCCAACAGTCATCCTAAAAAATACTATAGACGTTTCACTAGGATCCAGGGGAATATATTTTAAGAAAATGTGTGTGAATTTTGGTGTATTTAACCTCATCCCTAATAGCTGTGCATGGTGCACCATATACCTGCCAGGACGGGCTGAGTGACTAGAGCAAATGAAGGTGACCACTTGTGCCCTTTAATCACGTGTTCCTCTTCTCATCTCACTGTCATGTGTTGTGTCACTTATGGATGGGACAAATACATGATTCATTCCCATAAGATTTGTGGCACAATATTACCATTCATTGTTATATAGTTCTTCTATAGTGACAATGGTTTGTGCAGCGCTTTCCATAGTACTTTGTGTACGGAATAAAGTTCTGAGAGTCAAATCCAGAGCTCATTGTTCCAAGTTCTGTGATCTGAATTCTGAATTCCATGTTCTAAGATCAGTGTTCCGAATTCTGAATTCCATGTTCTAAGATCAGTGTTCCGAATTCTGAATTCCATGTTCTAAGATCAGTGTTCCGAATTCTGAATTCCATGTTCTAAGATCAGTGTTCCGAATTCTGAATTCCATGTTCTAAGATCAGTGTTCCGAATTCTGAATTCCATGTTCTAAGATCAGTGTTCCGAATTCTGAATTCCATGTTCCAAGATCAGTGTTCCGAATTCTGAATTCCATGTTCTAAGATCAGTGTTCCGAATTCTGAATTCCATGTTCTAAGATCAGTGTTCCGAATTCTGAATTCCATGTTCTAAGATCAGTGTTCCGAATTCTGAATTCCATGTTCTAAGATCAGTGTTCCGAATTCTGAATTCCATGTTCCAAGATCAGTGTTCCGAATTCTGAATTCCATGTTCTAAGATCAATATTCCGAATTCTGAGTTCTAACTTCAGTGTTCCAAATTTCAAGTTCAGTGTTCAGAGTTTTTCGAATTCCATGTTCCAGGTTCAGTGTTCCAAATTCCGAGTTCCAAGTTCAGTGTTTTGAATTTTCGAGTTCTGTGTTCCAAGTTCAGTGTTTAGAAGTCTGAGATTCGTGTTCTAAGCTCAGTGTTCCAAATTCCGAGTTCCAAGTTCAGTGTTCCGTATTCAAAGTTCAGTGTTCCAAATTCTGAGTTTTGTGTTCCAAGTTCGGGTTTCCGAATACCACGTAAGTGTTCCAAACTCCGAGTTCTGTGTTTTGAATTTTGCATTCTGTGTTCCAAGTTGTCTTCTAGATTTTAAGTTCCGTGTTCCAAGTTCAGTGCTTTGAGTCCAAATCTGAGATCTGTGTCCAGACTTCTGACTTCAGTGTTTGAGATCCAAGTTACATGGTCAGTATTCTGAGTTCCGAATTCAATGTTCCAAGTTTTACTGCTACAGAGTGGCACCTGTGTGCCTGATCATGTACACTCACCGGCCACCTTATTAAGTACACCTTGCTAGTACCGGATTGGACCCCCTTTTGTCTTCAGAGCTGCCTTCTTTCTTTGTGGCGTAGATTCAAAAAGGTGTTGAAACATTCCTCAGAGATTTTAGTTCATATTGACATGATAGCATCACACAGTCTATGTTCTATGTTTCTATCTTCCATTCCACCACATCCCAAATGGTGCTCTATTGGATTGACTGTGGAGGCCATTGGAGTACAGTGACCTCATTGTCATGCTCCAGACCTCTGCATTACCCACTCCTGACCCCTGAACTATTTACGTTACCCACGCCTGACCCCTGAACTATGCACGTTACCCACTCCTGACCCCTGAACTATGCACGTTACCCACTCCTGACCCCTGAACTATTTACATTACCCACTTCTGACCCCTGAACTATGCATGTTACCCACTCCTGAGCCCTGAACTATGCACGTTACCCACTCCTGAGCCCTGAACTATGCACGTTACCCACTCCTGAGCCCTGAACTATGCACGTTACCCACTCCTGACCCCTGAACTATGCACGTTACCCAATCCTGTCCCCTGAACTATGCACGTTACCCACTCCTGACCCCTGAACTATGCACGTTACCCACTCCTGAGCTACCCACTCCTGATTCCTGAACTATGCATGTTACCCACTCCTGACCCCTGAACTATGCACGTTACCCACTCCTGAGCTACCCACTCCTGATTCCTGAACTATGCACGTTACCCACTCCTGGCCCCCTGAACTATGCACGTTACCCACTCCTGACCCCTAAACTATGCACGTTACCCACTCCTGACCCCTAAACTATGCACGTTACCCACTCCTGACCCCTAAACTATGCACGTTACCCACTCCTGACCCCTGAACTATGCACGTTACCCACTCCTGACCCCTGAACTATGCACGTTACCCACTCCTGACCCCTGAACTATGCACGTTACCCACTCCTGAGCCCTGAACTATTTACGTTACCCACTTCTGACCCCTGAACTATTTACGTTACCCACTTCTGACCCCTAAACTATGCACGTTACCCACTCCTGAGCCCTGAACTATTTACGTTACCCACTCCTGAGCCCTGAACTATTTACATTACCCACTCCTGATCCCTGAACTATGCACGTTACCCACTCCTGACCCCTGAACTATGCACGTTACCAACTCCTGACCCCTGAACTATGCACGTTACCCACTCCTGACCCCTAAACTATGCACGTTACCCACTCCTGACCCCTGAACTATTTACGTTACCCACTTCTGACCCCTGAACTATGCACGTTACCCACACCTGACCCCTGAACTATGCACGTTACCCACTCCTGACCCCTGAACTATGCACGTTACCCACTCCTGACCCCTGAACTATTTACGTTACCCACTTCTGACCCCTGAACTATGCACGTTACCCACTCCTGACCCCTGAACTATGCACGTTACCCACTCCTAAACCCTGAACTATTTACGTTACCCACTCCTGATCCCTGAACTATGCACGTTACCCACTTCTGACCCCTGAACTATGCACGTTACCCACTTCTGACCCCTGAACTATGCACGTTACCCACTTCTGACCCCTGAACTATTTACGTTACCCACTCCTGACCCCTAAACTATGCACCTTACCCACTCCTGAGCCCTGAACCATTTACGTTAACCACTCCTGATCCCTGGACTATGCACTTTACCCACTTCTGACCCCTGAACTATGCACGTTACCCACTTCTGACCCCTGAACTATGCACGTTACCCACTCCTGACCCCATAACTATTTACGTTACCCACTCCTGAGCCCTGAACTATTTACTTTACCCACTTCTGACCCCTGAACTATGCACGTTACCCACTCCTGACCCCTGAACTATGCACGTTACCCACTCCTGAGCCCTGAACTATGCACGTTACCCACTCCTGACCCCTGAACTATGCACGTTACCCACTCCTGAGCTCTGAACTATGCACGTTACCCACTTCTGACCCCTGAACTATGCACGTTACCCACTCCTGACCCCTGAACTATGCACGTTACCCACTCCTGAGCCCTGAACTATTTACGTTACCCACTCCTGATCCCTGAACTATGCACGTTACCCACTTCTGACCCCTGAACTATGCACGTTACCCACTTCTGACCCCTGAACTATGCACGTTACCCACTCCTGACCCCTGAACTATTTACGTTACCCACTCCTGACCCCTAAACTATGCACCTTACCCACTCCTGAGCCCTGAACCATTTACGTTAACCACTCCTGATCCCTGGACTATGCACTTTACCCACTTCTGACCCCTGAACTATGCACGTTACCCACTTCTGACCCCTGAACTATGCACGTTACCCACTCCTGACCCCATAACTATTTACGTTACCCACTCCTGAGCCCTGAACTATTTACTTTACCCACTTCTGACCCCTGAACTATGCACGTTACCCACTCCTGACCCCTGAACTATGCACGTTACCCACTCCTGAGCCCTGAACTATGCACGTTACCCACTCCTGACCCCTGAACTATTTACGTTACTCACTTCTGACCCCTGAACTATGCACGTTACCCACTCCTGACCCCTGAACTATGCATGTTACCCACTCCTGAGCCCTGAACTATGCACGTTACCCACTCCTGACCCCTAAACTATGCACGTTACCCACTCCTGACCCCTGAACTATTTACGTTACCCACTTCTGACCCCTGAACTATGCACATTACCCACTTCTGACCCCTGAACTATGCACATTACCCACTCCTGACCCCTGAACTAATTACGTTACCCACTCCTGACCCCTAAACTATGCACGTTACCCACTCCTGAGCCCTGAACTATTTACGTTACCCACTCCTGATCCCTGGACTATGCACGTTACCCACTTCTGACCCCTGAACTATGCACGTTACCCACTCCTGAGCCCTGAACTATTTACGTTACCCACTCCTGAGCCCTGAACTATTTACGTTACCCACTCCTGACCTGTGTACTCTGTATGTTACATACTCCAGACCTCTGCATTCTATGCATTACCCACTCCTGACCCTTGAACTATGCATGAGCACTCTGCAAGGTACTCACTCCTGACCACCGGACCATGTACATTACCCATTCCTGACCCCTGAACCATGTGCACACTGTACAGTACACCTACAGTACAGTACTCCTTAAACCTGCACGCTGTTCATTAAAACTTCTTGACACCTGCTTTTTGTAAATTACATACATACACCTGATCTTCACTCTGCGTGCTAAATACATTTGAGCACTGTGCTCTGTAGATGTTTTTAGCCTTATTGTTAGTGCAATCTTGCCACACCCACATTTCTCCATTGCACACAGTCCACGCCATCTCCTTCTCCACTGGCTGCCTGTGGGCCAGAGGGAGGGGTGCTCAAGCTCAGGCCCTGCCCCTGTCATGTGGGGGGGCTGCCAGGTAGGCTGTAAGGCCCCATGATTTTGAACAGCAGCCCTGACAGTGCATAATTTTTAGCACCGATCACTGTAGTAGTGTCAGCGGTCCCCAAAAAGTGTCAGTTAGGGTTCGATTTGTCCGTCACAATATCGCAGCCCGCTATAAGTCACTGATTGCCACCATTACTAGTAAAAAGTTAAAAAATTAATAAAAATATCCCATAGTTTGTAGACGCTATAACTTTTGCGCAACCAATCAATATACAATTATTGGGATTTTTTTTTTTACCAAAAATATGTAGCAGAATACTTATTGGTCTAAATTGATGAAGAAATTTGATTTTTTTCCATTTTGTTATTGAATATGTTTAATAGCAGAAAGTAAAAATATATATATATTTTTTTTTTTAATTGTCTGCCTTTTTTTGTTTATAGCGCGAAAAAAACAAAAAAAAAAACGCAGTGGTGATCAAATACCACCAAAAGAAAGCTCTATTTGTGGAAAAATGGACATACATTTTATTTGGGTACAGCGTCGCATAGGGTTGCCACCTTTTCTTCAAGTCAAACCCGAACACTTTAACGGCGCACGGCAATTTTTTTTTATAGTATAAACTATACATATATTTTGCTTATTAATAACTTTTCTAATCATATGAAGTTAATAACAAGAGTTCCCCTTTTACATCTGAATCCACAGAGTCCCCTTTCACTGTAAGGGGGAACTCTGCAGACTCTGATGTAATGGAGAACTCTGGAGACTCTAACATAACAGATGCTCTGGGAACCCTAATTGAAGGGGGAACAATGAGAACTCTGATATACGGAGAGGACTCTGATGGAAGGGGGAAAATTGTGACCTCTGGTGTAAAGGGGAACTCTGATGTAAGGGGTGCTCTGAGAATCCTGATTTGCCTTTGTGTACTCACTCAGAAGCAGGAGAGAGAAGGGGGGAGACTTCAGTCACAGACAGGGATGGATGGTGAGCTCACTCACCCCTTGGCAGCCAGTACCTCTCATTCAGATGTATCTGATGCTGCTGGACTTCAAATTTCCAGTCCCAACTTTTCTTTTCTGAGGCACAGCGCAGAGGATTGGAGTTTGGGCAGACACAGAGGGTTAGGGGTGAGGGAAGAGGTGCAGATAAAGCCCTCTCTCCTCCCCCATCTGTGTGTGTGTTTGGGGGAGGGGGGTGTTGTTAGTACTGACTTTGGGCAGTGTGAAAGAGAGTGCTGAAAAGCCATAGTCCACCCCTAGCGTCGCACGACCGTGCAATTGTCAAGGTAACGCAGTAAATCTTCCAGAGGGCAAGTAATGCAGTGCAGTATGGCAAAAAATGACCTGGTCATGAGGGGAGGGTAAATCTTGCTGAGGTGAAGTGGATAATATGAAACAAATAAAGTTTTTAGAGGGAAAAAAAGAGGAAAACGTAAGTCCATTATTGTCCAATCAAGTGAAAGCACAGTCTCCTGCGTACACGCATTCCGGTGTTGTGCCGAGAATGGTTCCCCTGCCGAATTCTGTGTCCCCTAGCTCTCGGCTCGTATCGGAACTCTGCCCCCAGCCCTGTACATTGCCGCTCCTCCTACGTTTGCTCACGAATGCTAATACCGCGCCGCCTCTCCTGCCCTCTGCTTTGCCGAATGCTAATGATCCCAATACCGCCCCGCCCCCGTGCGCGTCCCCGGTACACTTCTTTCCACATACATAAATGTATATACATCACATCATCCTTCTACCGCCCCATGTACATAGGGAAAAAATAATAAAAAACATATTTATAAAAAAAAAAGAAAATGTATAAATTATGTTTATATATATATATTTTTATATAATTTATATATATATATATATATATATATATATATATATATATATATATAAATACCGCCCCCGCCCCATGTACATAGGGAAAAATAAATAAAAAACATATTTATTTAAAAAAATATATATATATTTATAAATTATGTTTATATATAATTTTTATATATATATATATATATATATATATATATATATATATACATATATATACACACTTCTTCATTATTATACCCACATATTATTTATTATTATTTATTGTTATCCCTCCTATTATTTCCATACACAGAAAAAATCCCCCCCCCTCCCTATTATTATTATTACTCCTACCACCTATTATCTATCTATCGATCTATCTATCTATCTATCAGTATACACGTCATCATTATCATCTATTCCTATTATTTTATCTATTTTTTTTTTATAAACCCTCCTATTATATTTTATTTTTTATTACACCTATTATTTTATATTTATTTTTAACCATTCTATTATTTTACATTATTATTACACCTCCTATTATTTTATCTCATTACACCGCCACTGTGCCCATTAATTGCCGCCACTGTACCATCAAACACAGCCACTGTGCCCATTAAACGCAGACAGTTTTCCATGTGTTTCTCTGACTGCTCGAGCCTTTGCCTAAATCATAATCGCTCTTCTTTCTTACCCCAGACCCTTTCTGTCCAGGGGAAGCGGAATCCGGCAGCAAGCTGACTTTGGCTGCCGGATTTGGTGCCCCCTCCCAATATAGCTTCCACTGCACTTCAAGGGTTAAAAACACTTGTGTATGGTTTCCTTGACTGCTCTACTCTTTGTTTAAATCATAATCGCTCTTCCTTCTTACCCCAGACCCTTTCTGTCCAGGGGAAGCGGAATCCGGCAGCAAGCTGACTTTGGCTGCCGGATTTGGTGCCCCCTCCCAATATAGCTTCCACGGCACTTCTAGGGTTAAAAACACTTGTGTATGGTTTCCTTGACTGCTCTACTCTTTGTATAAATCATAATCGCTCTTCCTTCTTACCCCAGACCCTTTCTGTCCAGGGGAAGCGGAATCCGGCAGCAAGCTGACTTTGGCTGCCGGATTTGGTGCCCCCTCCCAATATAGCTTCCACGGCACTTCTAGGGTTAAAAACACTTGTGTATGGTTTCCTTGACTGCTCTACTCTTTGTATAAATCATAATCGCTCTTCCTTCTTACCCCAGACCCTTTCTGTCCAGGGGAAGCGGAATTCGGCAGCAAGCTGACTTTGGTTGCCGGATTTGGTGCCCCCTCCCAATATAGCTTCCACGGCACTTCTAGGGTTAAAAACACTTGTGTATGGTTTCCCTGACTGCTCTACTCTTTGTTTAAATCATAATCGCTTTTCTTTCTTACCCCAGATCCTTTCTGTCCAGGGGAAGCGGAATTCGGCAGCAAGCTGACTTTGGCTGCCGGATTTGGTGCCCCCTCCCAATATAGCTTCCACTGCACTTCAAGGGTTAAAAACACTTGTGTATGGTTTCCCTGACTGCTCTACTCTTTGTTTAAATCATAATCGCTTTTCTTTCTTACCCCAGATCCTTTCTGTCCAGGGGAAGCGGAATTCGGCAGCAAGCTGAGTTTGGCTGCCGGATTTGGTGCCCCCTCCCAATATAGCTTCCACTGCACTTCAAGGGTTAAAAACACTTGTGTATCGTTTTCCTGACTGCTCTACTCTTTGTTTAAATCATAATCGCTCTTCCTTCTTACCCCAGACCCTTTCTGTCCAGGGGAAGCGGAATCCGGCAGCAAGCTGACTTTGGCTGCCGGATTTGGTGCCCCCTCCCAATATAGCTTCCACTGCACTTCAAGGGTTAAAAACACTTGTGTATGGTTTCCCTGACTGCTCTACTCTTTGTTTAAATCATAATCGCTTTTCTTTCTTACCCCAGATCCTTTCTGTCCAGGGGAAGCGGAATTCGGCAGCAAGCTGACTTTGGCTGCCGGATTTGGTGCCCCCTCCCAATATAGCTTCCACTGCACTTCAAGGGTTAAAAACACTTGTGTATCGTTTTCCTGACTGCTCTACTCTTTGTTTAAATCATAATCGCTCTTCCTTCTTACCCCAGACCCTTTCTGTCCAGGGGAAGCGGAATCCGGCAGCAAGCTGACTTTGGCTGCCGGATTTGGTGCCCCCTCCCAATATAGCTTCCACTGCACTTCAAGGGTTAAAAACACTTGTGTATCGTTTTCCTGACTGCTCTACTCTTTGTTTAAATCATAATCGCTCTTCCTTCTTACCCCAGACCCTTTCTGTCCAGGGGAAGCGGAATCCGGCAGCAAGCTGACTTTGGCTGCCGGATTTGGTGCCCCCTCCCAATATAGCTTCCACTGCACTTCAAGGGTTAAAAACACTTGTGTATCGTTTTCCTGACTGCTCTACTCTTTGTTTAAATCATAATCGCTCTTCCTTCTTACCCCAGACCCTTTCTGTCCAGGGGAAGCGGAATCCGGCAGCAAGCTGACTTTGGCTGCCGGATTTGGTGCCCCCTCCCAATATAGCTTCCACTGCACTTCAAGGGTTAAAAACACTTGTGTATGGTTTCCCTGACTGCTCTACTCTTTGTTTAAATCATAATCGCTTTTCTTTCTTACCCCAGATCCTTTCTGTCCAGGGGAAGCGGAATTCGGCAGCAAGCTGACTTTGGCTGCCGGATTTGGTGCCCCCTCCCAATATAGCTTCCACTGCACTTCAAGGGTTAAAAACACTTGTGTATGGTTTCCCTGACTGCTCTACTCTTTGTTTAAATCATAATCGCTTTTCTTTCTTACCCCAGGTCCTTTCTGTCCAGGGGAAGCGGAATTCGGCAGCAAGCTGACTTTGGCTGCCGGATTTGGTGCCCCCTCCCAATATAGCTTCCACTGCACTTCAAGGGTTAAAAACACTTGTGTATGGTTTCCCTGACTGCTCTACTCTTTGTTTAAATCATAATCGCTTTTCTTTCTTACCCCAGATCCTTTCTGTCCAGGGGAAGCGGAATTCGGCAGCAAGCTGACTTTGGCTGCCGGATTTGGTGCCCCCTCCCAATATAGCTTCCACTGCACTTCAAGGGTTAAAAACACTTGTGTATCGTTTTCCTGACTGCTCTACTCTTTGTTTAAATCATAATCGCTCTTCCTTCTTACCCCAGACCCTTTCTGTCCAGGGGAAGCGGAATCCGGCAGCAAGCTGACTTTGGCTGCCGGATTTGGTGCCCCCTCCCAATATAGCTTCCACTGCACTTCAAGGGTTAAAAACACTTGTGTATCGTTTTCCTGACTGCTCTACTCTTTGTTTAAATCATAATCGCTCTTCCTTCTTACCCCAGACCCTTTCTGTCCAG
Organism: Rana muscosa; assembly: GCA_029206835.1. NCBI lineage: Eukaryota > Metazoa > Chordata > Amphibia > Anura > Ranidae > Rana > Rana muscosa. The sequence continues at coordinate 415,041,307 of CM055120.1, forward strand.
GGGAAGCGGAATCCGGCAGCAAGCTGACTTTGGCTGCCGGATTTGGTGCCCCCTCCCAATATAGCTTCCACTGCACTTCAAGGGTTAAAAACACTTGTGTATGGTTTCCTTGACTGCTCTACTCTTTGTTTAAATCATAATCGCTCTTCCTTCTTACCCCAGACCCTTTCTGTCCAGGGGAAGCGGAATCCGGCAGCAAGCTGACTTTGGCTGCCGGATTTGGTGCCCCCTCCCAATATAGCTTCCACGGCACTTCAAGGGTTAAAAACACTTGTGTATGGTTTCCTTGACTGCTCTACTCTTTGTTTAAATCATAATCGCTCTTCCTTCTTACCCCAGACCCTTTCTGTCCAGGGGAAGCGGAATCCGGCAGCAAGCTGACTTTGGCTGCCGGATTTGGTGCCCCCTCCCAATATAGCTTCCACGGCACTTCTAGGGTTAAAAACACTTGTGTATGGTTTCCTTGACTGCTCTACTCTTTGTATAAATCATAATCGCTCTTCCTTCTTACCCCAGACCCTTTCTGTCCAGGGGAAGCGGAATCCGGCAGCAAGCTGACTTTGGCTGCCGGATTTGGTGCCCCCTCCCAATATAGCTTCCACGGCACTTCTAGGGTTAAAAACACTTGTGTATGGTTTCCTTGACTGCTCTACTCTTTGTATAAATCATAATTGCTCTTCCTTCTTACCCCAGACCCTTTCTGTCCAGGGGAAGCGGAATTCGGCAGCAAGCTGACTTTGGTTGCCGGATTTGGTGCCCCCTCCCAATATAGCTTCCACGGCACTTCTAGGGTTAAAAACACTTGTGTATGGTTTCCCTGAATGCTCTACTCTTTGTATAAATCATAATCGCTCTTCCTTCTTACCCCAGATCCTTTCTGTCCAGGGGAAGCGGAATTCGGCAGCAAGCTGACTTTGGCTGCCGGATTTGGTGCCCCCTCCCAATATAGCTTCCACGGCACTTCAAGGGTTAAAAACACTTGTGTATGGTTTCCCTGACTGCTCTACTCTTTGTTTAAATCATAATCGCTTTTCTTTCTTACCCCAGATCCTTTCTGTCCAGGGGAAGCGGAATTCGGCAGCAAGCTGACTTTGGCTGCCGGATTTGGTGCCCCCTCCCAATATAGCTTCCACGGCACTTCAAGGGTTAAAAACACTTGTGTATGGTTTCCCTGACTGCTCTACTCTTTGTTTAAATCATAATCGCTTTTCTTTCTTACCCCAGATCCTTTCTGTCCAGGGGAAGCGGAATTCGGCAGCAAGCTGACTTTGGCTGCCGGATTTGGTGCCCCCTCCCAATATAGCTTCCACTGCACTTCAAGGGTTAAAAACACTTGTGTATGGTTTCCCTGACTGCTCTACTCTTTGTTTAAATCATAATCGCTTTTCTTTCTTACCCCAGATCCTTTCTGTCCAGGGGAAGCGGAATTCGGCAGCAAGCTGAGTTTGGCTGCCGGATTTGGTGCCCCCTCCCAATATAGCTTCCACTGCACTTCAAGGGTTAAAAACACTTGTGTATCGTTTTCCTGACTGCTCTACTCTTTGTTTAAATCATAATCGCTCTTCCTTCTTACCCCAGACCCTTTCTGTCCAGGGGAAGCGGAATCCGGCAGCAAGCTGACTTTGGCTGCCGGATTTGGTGCCCCCTCCCAATATAGCTTCCACTGCACTTCAAGGGTTAAAAACACTTGTGTATGGTTTCCCTGACTGCTCTACTCTTTGTTTAAATCATAATCGCTTTTCTTTCTTACCCCAGATCCTTTCTGTCCAGGGGAAGCGGAATTCGGCAGCAAGCTGACTTTGGCTGCCGGATTTGGTGCCCCCTCCCAATATAGCTTCCACTGCACTTCAAGGGTTAAAAACACTTGTGTATCGTTTTCCTGACTGCTCTACTCTTTGTTTAAATCATAATCGCTCTTCCTTCTTACCCCAGACCCTTTCTGTCCAGGGGAAGCGGAATCCGGCAGCAAGCTGACTTTGGCTGCCGGATTTGGTGCCCCCTCCCAATATAGCTTCCACTGCACTTCAAGGGTTAAAAACACTTGTGTATCGTTTTCCTGACTGCTCTACTCTTTGTTTAAATCATAATCGCTCTTCCTTCTTACCCCAGACCCTTTCTGTCCAGGGGAAGCGGAATCCGGCAGCAAGCTGACTTTGGCTGCCGGATTTGGTGCCCCCTCCCAATATAGCTTCCACTGCACTTCAAGGGTTAAAAACACTTGTGTATCGTTTTCCTGACTGCTCTACTCTTTGTTTAAATCATAATCGCTCTTCCTTCTTACCCCAGACCCTTTCTGTCCAGGGGAAGCGGAATCCGGCAGCAAGCTGACTTTGGCTGCCGGATTTGGTGCCCCCTCCCAATATAGCTTCCACTGCACTTCAAGGGTTAAAAACACTTGTGTATGGTTTCCCTGACTGCTCTACTCTTTGTTTAAATCATAATCGCTTTTCTTTCTTACCCCAGATCCTTTCTGTCCAGGGGAAGCGGAATTCGGCAGCAAGCTGACTTTGGCTGCCGGATTTGGTGCCCCCTCCCAATATAGCTTCCACTGCACTTCAAGGGTTAAAAACACTTGTGTATGGTTTCCCTGACTGCTCTACTCTTTGTTTAAATCATAATCGCTTTTCTTTCTTACCCCAGGTCCTTTCTGTCCAGGGGAAGCGGAATTCGGCAGCAAGCTGACTTTGGCTGCCGGATTTGGTGCCCCCTCCCAATATAGCTTCCACTGCACTTCAAGGGTTAAAAACACTTGTGTATGGTTTCCCTGACTGCTCTACTCTTTGTTTAAATCATAATCGCTTTTCTTTCTTACCCCAGATCCTTTCTGTCCAGGGGAAGCGGAATTCGGCAGCAAGCTGACTTTGGCTGCCGGATTTGGTGCCCCCTCCCAATATAGCTTCCACTGCACTTCAAGGGTTAAAAACACTTGTGTATCGTTTTCCTGACTGCTCTACTCTTTGTTTAAATCATAATCGCTCTTCCTTCTTACCCCAGACCCTTTCTGTCCAGGGGAAGCGGAATCCGGCAGCAAGCTGACTTTGGCTGCCGGATTTGGTGCCCCCTCCCAATATAGCTTCCACTGCACTTCAAGGCTTAAAAACACTTGTGTATCGTTTTCCTGACTGCTCTACTCTTTGTTTAAATCATAATCGCTCTTCCTTCTTACCCCAGACCCTTTCTGTCCAGGGGAAGCGGAATCCGGCAGCAAGCTGACTTTGGCTGCCGGATTTGGTGCCCCCTCCCAATATAGCTTCCACTGCACTTCAAGGGTTAAAAACACTTGTGTATGGTTTCCTTGACTGCTCTACTCTTTGTTTAAATCATAATCGCTCTTCCTTCTTACCCCAGACCCTTTCTGTCCAGGGGAAGCGGAATCCGGCAGCAAGCTGACTTTGGCTGCCGGATTTGGTGCCCCCTCCCAATATAGCTTCCACGGCACTTCAAGGGTTAAAAACACTTGTGTATGGTTTCCTTGACTGCTCTACTCTTTGTTTAAATCATAATCGCTCTTCCTTCTTACCCCAGACCCTTTCTGTCCAGGGGAAGCGGAATCCGGCAGCAAGCTGACTTTGGCTGCCGGATTTGGTGCCCCCTCCCAATATAGCTTCCACGGCACTTCTAGGGTTAAAAACACTTGTGTATGGTTTCCTTGACTGCTCTACTCTTTGTATAAATCATAATCGCTCTTCCTTCTTACCCCAGACCCTTTCTGTCCAGGGGAAGCGGAATCCGGCAGCAAGCTGACTTTGGCTGCCGGATTTGGTGCCCCCTCCCAATATAGCTTCCACGGCACTTCTAGGGTTAAAAACACTTGTGTATGGTTTCCTTGACTGCTCTACTCTTTGTATAAATCATAATTGCTCTTCCTTCTTACCCCAGACCCTTTCTGTCCAGGGGAAGCGGAATTCGGCAGCAAGCTGACTTTGGTTGCCGGATTTGGTGCCCCCTCCCAATATAGCTTCCACGGCACTTCTAGGGTTAAAAACACTTGTGTATGGTTTCCCTGAATGCTCTACTCTTTGTATAAATCATAATCGCTCTTCCTTCTTACCCCAGATCCTTTCTGTCCAGGGGAAGCGGAATTCGGCAGCAAGCTGACTTTGGCTGCCGGATTTGGTGCCCCCTCCCAATATAGCTTCCACGGCACTTCAAGGGTTAAAAACACTTGTGTATGGTTTCCCTGACTGCTCTACTCTTTGTTTAAATCATAATCGCTTTTCTTTCTTACCCCAGATCCTTTCTGTCCAGGGGAAGCGGAATTCGGCAGCAAGCTGACTTTGGCTGCCGGATTTGGTGCCCCCTCCCAATATAGCTTCCACGGCACTTCAAGGGTTAAAAACACTTGTGTATGGTTTCCCTGACTGCTCTACTCTTTGTTTAAATCATAATCGCTTTTCTTTCTTACCCCAGATCCTTTCTGTCCAGGGGAAGCGGAATTCGGCAGCAAGCTGACTTTGGCTGCCGGATTTGGTGCCCCCTCCCAATATAGCTTCCACTGCACTTCAAGGGTTAAAAACACTTGTGTATGGTTTCCCTGACTGCTCTACTCTTTGTTTAAATCATAATCGCTTTTCTTTCTTACCCCAGATCCTTTCTGTCCAGGGGAAGCGGAATTCGGCAGCAAGCTGAGTTTGGCTGCCGGATTTGGTGCCCCCTCCCAATATAGCTTCCACTGCACTTCAAGGGTTAAAAACACTTGTGTATCGTTTTCCTGACTGCTCTACTCTTTGTTTAAATCATAATCGCTCTTCCTTCTTACCCCAGACCCTTTCTGTCCAGGGGAAGCGGAATCCGGCAGCAAGCTGACTTTGGCTGCCGGATTTGGTGCCCCCTCCCAATATAGCTTCCACTGCACTTCAAGGGTTAAAAACACTTGTGTATGGTTTCCCTGACTGCTCTACTCTTTGTTTAAATCATAATCGCTTTTCTTTCTTACCCCAGATCCTTTCTGTCCAGGGGAAGCGGAATTCGGCAGCAAGCTGACTTTGGCTGCCGGATTTGGTGCCCCCTCCCAATATAGCTTCCACTGCACTTCAAGGGTTAAAAACACTTGTGTATCGTTTTCCTGACTGCTCTACTCTTTGTTTAAATCATAATCGCTCTTCCTTCTTACCCCAGACCCTTTCTGTCCAGGGGAAGCGGAATCCGGCAGCAAGCTGACTTTGGCTGCCGGATTTGGTGCCCCCTCCCAATATAGCTTCCACTGCACTTCAAGGGTTAAAAACACTTGTGTATCGTTTTCCTGACTGCTCTACTCTTTGTTTAAATCATAATCGCTCTTCCTTCTTACCCCAGACCCTTTCTGTCCAGGGGAAGCGGAATCCGGCAGCAAGCTGACTTTGGCTGCCGGATTTGGTGCCCCCTCCCAATATAGCTTCCACTGCACTTCAAGGGTTAAAAACACTTGTGTATGGTTTCCCTGACTGCTCTACTCTTTGTTTAAATCATAATCGCTTTTCTTTCTTACCCCAGATCCTTTCTGTCCAGGGGAAGCGGAATTCGGCAGCAAGCTGACTTTGGCTGCCGGATTTGGTGCCCCCTCCCAATATAGCTTCCACTGCACTTCAAGGGTTAAAAACACTTGTGTATGGTTTCCCTGACTGCTCTACTCTTTGTTTAAATCATAATCGCTTTTCTTTCTTACCCCAGGTCCTTTCTGTCCAGGGGAAGCGGAATTCGGCAGCAAGCTGACTTTGGCTGCCGGATTTGGTGCCCCCTCCCAATATAGCTTCCACTGCACTTCAAGGGTTAAAAACACTTGTGTATGGTTTCCCTGACTGCTCTACTCTTTGTTTAAATCATAATCGCTTTTCTTTCTTACCCCAGATCCTTTCTGTCCAGGGGAAGCGGAATTCGGCAGCAAGCTGACTTTGGCTGCCGGATTTGGTGCCCCCTCCCAATATAGCTTCCACTGCACTTCAAGGGTTAAAAACACTTGTGTATCGTTTTCCTGACTGCTCTACTCTTTGTTTAAATCATAATCGCTCTTCCTTCTTACCCCAGACCCTTTCTGTCCAGGGGAAGCGGAATCCGGCAGCAAGCTGACTTTGGCTGCCGGATTTGGTGCCCCCTCCCAATATAGCTTCCACTGCACTTCAAGGGTTAAAAACACTTGTGTATTGTTTTCTTGACTGCTCTACTCTTTGTTTAAATCATAATCGCTCTTCCTTCTTACCCCAGACCCTTTCTGTCCAGGGGAAGCGGAATCCGGCAGCAAGCTGACTTTGGCTGCCGGATTTGGTGCCCCCTCCCAATATAGCTTCCACTGCACTTCAAGGGTTAAAAACACTTGTGTATGGTTTCCTTGACTGCTCTACTCTTTGTTTAAATCATAATCGCTCTTCCTTCTTACCCCAGACCCTTTCTGTCCAGGGGAAGCGGAATCCGGCAGCAAGCTGACTTTGGCTGCCGGATTTGGTGCCCCCTCCCAATATAGCTTCCACGGCACTTCTAGGGTTAAAAACACTTGTGTATGGTTTCCTTGACTGCTCTACTCTTTGTATAAATCATAATCGCTCTTCCTTCTTACCCCAGACCCTTTCTGTCCAGGGGAAGCGGAATCCGGCAGCAAGCTGACTTTGGCTGCCGGATTTGGTGCCCCCTCCCAATATAGCTTCCACGGCACTTCTAGGGTTAAAAACACTTGTGTATGGTTTCCTTGACTGCTCTACTCTTTGTATAAATCATAATCGCTCTTCCTTCTTACCCCAGACCCTTTCTGTCCAGGGGAAGCGGAATTCGGCAGCAAGCTGACTTTGGTTGCCGGATTTGGTGCCCCCTCCCAATATAGCTTCCACGGCACTTCTAGGGTTAAAAACACTTGTGTATGGTTTCCCTGAATGCTCTACTCTTTGTATAAATCATAATCGCTCTTCCTTCTTACCCCAGATCCTTTCTGTCCAGGGGAAGCGGAATTCGGCAGCAAGCTGACTTTGGCTGCCGGATTTGGTGCCCCCTCCCAATATAGCTTCCACGGCACTTCAAGGGTTAAAAACACTTGTGTATGGTTTCCCTGACTGCTCTACTCTTTGTTTAAATCATAATCGCTTTTCTTTCTTACCCCAGATCCTTTCTGTCCAGGGGAAGCGGAATTCGGCAGCAAGCTGACTTTGGCTGCCGGATTTGGTGCCCCCTCCCAATATAGCTTCCACGGCACTTCAAGGGTTAAAAACACTTGTGTATGGTTTCCCTGACTGCTCTACTCTTTGTTTAAATCATAATCGCTTTTCTTTCTTACCCCAGATCCTTTCTGTCCAGGGGAAGCGGAATTCGGCAGCAAGCTGACTTTGGCTGCCGGATTTGGTGCCCCCTCCCAATATAGCTTCCACTGCACTTCAAGGGTTAAAAACACTTGTGTATGGTTTCCCTGACTGCTCTACTCTTTGTTTAAATCATAATCGCTTTTCTTTCTTACCCCAGATCCTTTCTGTCCAGGGGAAGCGGAATTCAGCAGCAAGCTGACTTTGGCTGCCGGATTTGGTGCCCCCTCCCAATATAGCTTCCACTGCACTTCAAGGGTTAAAAACACTTGTGTATCGTTTTCCTGACTGCTCTACTCTTTGTTTAAATCATAATCGCTCTTCCTTCTTACCCCAGACCCTTTCTGTCCAGGGGAAGCGGAATCCGGCAGCAAGCTGACTTTGGCTGCCGGATTTGGTGCCCCCTCCCAATATAGCTTCCACTGCACTTCAAGGGTTAAAAACACTTGTGTATGGTTTCCCTGACTGCTCTACTCTTTGTTTAAATCATAATCGCTTTTCTTTCTTACCCCAGATCCTTTCTGTCCAGGGGAAGCGGAATTCGGCAGCAAGCTGACTTTGGCTGCCGGATTTGGTGCCCCCTCCCAATATAGCTTCCACTGCACTTCAAGGGTTAAAAACACTTGTGTATCGTTTTCCTGACTGCTCTACTCTTTGTTTAAATCATAATCGCTCTTCCTTCTTACCCCAGACCCTTTCTGTCCAGGGGAAGCGGAATCCGGCAGCAAGCTGACTTTGGCTGCCGGATTTGGTGCCCCCTCCCAATATAGCTTCCACTGCACTTCAAGGGTTAAAAACACTTGTGTATCGTTTTCCTGACTGCTCTACTCTTTGTTTAAATCATAATCGCTCTTCCTTCTTACCCCAGACCCTTTCTGTCCAGGGGAAGCGGAATCCGGCAGCAAGCTGACTTTGGCTGCCGGATTTGGTGCCCCCTCCCAATATAGCTTCCACTGCACTTCAAGGGTTAAAAACACTTGTGTATGGTTTCCCTGACTGCTCTACTCTTTGTTTAAATCATAATCGCTTTTCTTTCTTACCCCAGATCCTTTCTGTCCAGGGGAAGCGGAATTCGGCAGCAAGCTGACTTTGGCTGCCGGATTTGGTGCCCCCTCCCAATATAGCTTCCACTGCACTTCAAGGGTTAAAAACACTTGTGTATGGTTTCCCTGACTGCTCTACTCTTTGTTTAAATCATAATCGCTTTTCTTTCTTACCCCAGGTCCTTTCTGTCCAGGGGAAGCGGAATTCGGCAGCAAGCTGACTTTGGCTGCCGGATTTGGTGCCCCCTCCCAATATAGCTTCCACTGCACTTCAAGGGTTAAAAACACTTGTGTATGGTTTCCCTGACTGCTCTACTCTTTGTTTAAATCATAATCGCTTTTCTTTCTTACCCCAGATCCTTTCTGTCCAGGGGAAGCGGAATTCGGCAGCAAGCTGACTTTGGCTGCCGGATTTGGTGCCCCCTCCCAATATAGCTTCCACTGCACTTCAAGGGTTAAAAACACTTGTGTATCGTTTTCCTGACTGCTCTACTCTTTGTTTAAATCATAATCGCTCTTCCTTCTTACCCCAGACCCTTTCTGTCCAGGGGAAGCGGAATCCGGCAGCAAGCTGACTTTGGCTGCCGGATTTGGTGCCCCCTCCCAATATAGCTTCCACTGCACTTCAAGGGTTAAAAACACTTGTGTATCGTTTTCCTGACTGCTCTACTCTTTGTTTAAATCATAATCGCTCTTCCTTCTTACCCCAGACCCTTTCTGTCCAGGGGAAGCGGAATCCGGCAGCAAGCTGACTTTGGCTGCCGGATTTGGTGCCCCCTCCCAATATAGCTTCCACTGCACTTCAAGGGTTAAAAACACTTGTGTATGGTTTCCTTGACTGCTCTACTCTTTGTTTAAATCATAATCGCTCTTCCTTCTTACCCCAGACCCTTTCTGTCCAGGGGAAGCGGAATCCGGCAGCAAGCTGACTTTGGCTGCCGGATTTGGTGCCCCCTCCCAATATAGCTTCCACGGCACTTCTAGGGTTAAAAACACTTGTGTATGGTTTCCTTGACTGCTCTACTCTTTGTATAAATCATAATCGCTCTTCCTTCTTACCCCAGACCCTTTCTGTCCAGGGGAAGCGGAATCCGGCAGCAAGCTGACTTTGGCTGCCGGATTTGGTGCCCCCTCCCAATATAGCTTCCACGGCACTTCTAGGGTTAAAAACACTTGTGTATGGTTTCCTTGACTGCTCTACTCTTTGTATAAATCATAATCGCTCTTCCTTCTTACCCCAGACCCTTTCTGTCCAGGGGAAGCGGAATTCGGCAGCAAGCTGACTTTGGTTGCCGGATTTGGTGCCCCCTCCCAATATAGCTTCCACGGCACTTCTAGGGTTAAAAACACTTGTGTATGGTTTCCCTGAATGCTCTACTCTTTGTATAAATCATAATCGCTCTTCCTTCTTACCCCAGATCCTTTCTGTCCAGGGGAAGCGGAATTCGGCAGCAAGCTGACTTTGGCTGCCGGATTTGGTGCCCCCTCCCAATATAGCTTCCACGGCACTTCAAGGGTTAAAAACACTTGTGTATGGTTTCCCTGACTGCTCTACTCTTTGTTTAAATCATAATCGCTTTTCTTTCTTACCCCAGATCCTTTCTGTCCAGGGGAAGCGGAATTCGGCAGCAAGCTGACTTTGGCTGCCGGATTTGGTGCCCCCTCCCAATATAGCTTCCACGGCACTTCAAGGGTTAAAAACACTTGTGTATGGTTTCCCTGACTGCTCTACTCTTTGTTTAAATCATAATCGCTTTTCTTTCTTACCCCAGATCCTTTCTGTCCAGGGGAAGCGGAATTCGGCAGCAAGCTGACTTTGGCTGCCGGATTTGGTGCCCCCTCCCAATATAGCTTCCACTGCACTTCAAGGGTTAAAAACACTTGTGTATGGTTTCCCTGACTGCTCTACTCTTTGTTTAAATCATAATCGCTTTTCTTTCTTACCCCAGATCCTTTCTGTCCAGGGGAAGCGGAATTCAGCAGCAAGCTGACTTTGGCTGCCGGATTTGGTGCCCCCTCCCAATATAGCTTCCACTGCACTTCAAGGGTTAAAAACACTTGTGTATCGTTTTCCTGACTGCTCTACTCTTTGTTTAAATCATAATCGCTCTTCCTTCTTACCCCAGACCCTTTCTGTCCAGGGGAAGCGGAATCCGGCAGCAAGCTGACTTTGGCTGCCGGATTTGGTGCCCCCTCCCAATATAGCTTCCACTGCACTTCAAGGGTTAAAAACACTTGTGTATGGTTTCCCTGACTGCTCTACTCTTTGTTTAAATCATAATCGCTTTTCTTTCTTACCCCAGATCCTTTCTGTCCAGGGGAAGCGGAATTCGGCAGCAAGCTGACTTTGGCTGCCGGATTTGGTGCCCCCTCCCAATATAGCTTCCACTGCACTTCAAGGGTTAAAAACACTTGTGTATCGTTTTCCTGACTGCTCTACTCTTTGTTTAAATCATAATCGCTCTTCCTTCTTACCCCAGACCCTTTCTGTCCAGGGGAAGCGGAATCCGGCAGCAAGCTGACTTTGGCTGCCGGATTTGGTGCCCCCTCCCAATATAGCTTCCACTGCACTTCAAGGGTTAAAAACACTTGTGTATCGTTTTCCTGACTGCTCTACTCTTTGTTTAAATCATAATCGCTCTTCCTTCTTACCCCAGACCCTTTCTGTCCAGGGGAAGCGGAATCCGGCAGCAAGCTGACTTTGGCTGCCGGATTTGGTGCCCCCTCCCAATATAGCTTCCACTGCACTTCAAGGGTTAAAAACACTTGTGTATGGTTTCCCTGACTGCTCTACTCTTTGTTTAAATCATAATCGCTTTTCTTTCTTACCCCAGATCCTTTCTGTCCAGGGGAAGCGGAATTCGGCAGCAAGCTGACTTTGGCTGCCGGATTTGGTGCCCCCTCCCAATATAGCTTCCACTGCACTTCAAGGGTTAAAAACACTTGTGTATGGTTTCCCTGACTGCTCTACTCTTTGTTTAAATCATAATCGCTTTTCTTTCTTACCCCAGATCCTTTCTGTCCAGGGGAAGCGGAATTCGGCAGCAAGCTGACTTTGGCTGCCGGATTTGGTGCCCCCTCCCAATATAGCTTCCACTGCACTTCAAGGGTTAAAAACACTTGTGTATCGTTTTCCTGACTGCTCTACTCTTTGTTTAAATCATAATCGCTCTTCCTTCTTACCCCAGACCCTTTCTGTCCAGGGGAAGCGGAATCCGGCAGCAAGCTGACTTTGGCTGCCGGATTTGGTGCCCCCTCCCAATATAGCTTCCACTGCACTTCAAGGGTTAAAAACACTTGTGTATCGTTTTCCTGACTGCTCTACTCTTTGTTTAAATCATAATCGCTCTTCCTTCTTACCCCAGACCCTTTCTGTCCAGGGGAAGCGGAATCCGGCAGCAAGCTGACTTTGGCTGCCGGATTTGGTGCCCCCTCCCAATATAGCTTCCACTGCACTTCAAGGGTTAAAAACACTTGTGTATCGTTTTCCTGACTGCTCTACTCTTTGTTTAAATCATAATCGCTCTTCCTTCTTACCCCAGACCCTTTCTGTCCAGGGGAAGCGGAATCCGGCAGCAAGCTGACTTTGGCTGCCGGATTTGGTGCCCCCTCCCAATATAGCTTCCACTGCACTTCAAGGGTTAAAAACACTTGTGTATGGTTTCCTTGACTGCTCTACTCTTTGTTTAAATCATAATCGCTCTTCCTTCTTACCCCAGACCCTTTCTGTCCAGGGGAAGCGGAATCCGGCAGCAAGCTGACTTTGGCTGCCGGATTTGGTGCCCCCTCCCAATATAGCTTCCACGGCACTTCTAGGGTTAAAAACACTTGTGTATGGTTTCCTTGACTGCTCTACTCTTTGTATAAATCATAATCGCTCTTCCTTCTTACCCCAGACCCTTTCTGTCCAGGGGAAGCGGAATCCGGCAGCAAGCTGACTTTGGCTGCCGGATTTGGTGCCCCCTCCCAATATAGCTTCCACGGCACTTCTAGGGTTAAAAACACTTGTGTATGGTTTCCTTGACTGCTCTACTCTTTGTATAAATCATAATCGCTCTTCCTTCTTACCCCAGACCCTTTCTGTCCAGGGGAAGCGGAATTCGGCAGCAAGCTGACTTTGGTTGCCGGATTTGGTGCCCCCTCCCAATATAGCTTCCACGGCACTTCTAGGGTTAAAAACACTTGTGTATGGTTTCCCTGAATGCTCTACTCTTTGTATAAATCATAATCGCTCTTCCTTCTTACCCCAGATCCTTTCTGTCCAGGGGAAGCGGAATTCGGCAGCAAGCTGACTTTGGCTGCCGGATTTGGTGCCCCCTCCCAATATAGCTTCCACGGCACTTCAAGGGTTAAAAACACTTGTGTATGGTTTCCCTGACTGCTCTACTCTTTGTTTAAATCATAATCGCTTTTCTTTCTTACCCCAGATCCTTTCTGTCCAGGGGAAGCGGAATTCGGCAGCAAGCTGACTTTGGCTGCCGGATTTGGTGCCCCCTCCCAATATAGCTTCCACGGCACTTCAAGGGTTAAAAACACTTGTGTATGGTTTCCCTGACTGCTCTACTCTTTGTTTAAATCATAATCGCTTTTCTTTCTTACCCCAGATCCTTTCTGTCCAGGGGAAGCGGAATTCGGCAGCAAGCTGACTTTGGCTGCCGGATTTGGTGCCCCCTCCCAATATAGCTTCCACTGCACTTCAAGGGTTAAAAACACTTGTGTATGGTTTCCCTGACTGCTCTACTCTTTGTTTAAATCATAATCGCTTTTCTTTCTTACCCCAGATCCTTTCTGTCCAGGGGAAGCGGAATTCGGCAGCAAGCTGACTTTGGCTGCCGGATTTGGTGCCCCCTCCCAATATAGCTTCCACTGCACTTCAAGGGTTAAAAACACTTGTGTATCGTTTTCCTGACTGCTCTACTCTTTGTTTAAATCATAATCGCTCTTCCTTCTTACCCCAGACCCTTTCTGTCCAGGGGAAGCGGAATCCGGCAGCAAGCTGACTTTGGCTGCCGGATTTGGTGCCCCCTCCCAATATAGCTTCCACTGCACTTCAAGGGTTAAAAACACTTGTGTATCGTTTTCCTGACTGCTCTACTCTTTGTTTAAATCATAATCGCTCTTCCTTCTTACCCCAGACCCTTTCTGTCCAGGGGAAGCGGAATCCGGCAGCAAGCTGACTTTGGCTGCCGGATTTGGTGCCCCCTCCCAATATAGCTTCCACTGCACTTCAAGGGTTAAAAACACTTGTGTATGGTTTCCCTGACTGCTCTACTCTTTGTTTAAATCATAATCGCTTTTCTTTCTTACCCCAGATCCTTTCTGTCCAGGGGAAGCGGAATTCGGCAGCAAGCTGACTTTGGCTGCCGGATATGGTGCCCCCTCCCAATATAGCTTCCACTGCACTTCAAGGGTTAAAAACACTTGTGTATCGTTTTCCTGACTGCTCTACTCTTTGTTTAAATCATAATCGCTCTTCCTTCTTACCCCAGACCCTTTCTGTCCAGGGGAAGCGGAATCCGGCAGCAAGCTGACTTTGGCTGCCGGATTTGGTGCCCCCTCCCAATATAGCTTCCACTGCACTTCAAGGGTTAAAAACACTTGTGTATCGTTTTCCTGACTGCTCTACTCTTTGTTTAAATCATAATCGCTCTTCCTTCTTACCCCAGACCCTTTCTGTCCAGGGGAAGCGGAATCCGGCAGCAAGCTGACTTTGGCTGCCGGATTTGGTGCCCCCTCCCAATATAGCTTCCACTGCACTTCAAGGGTTAAAAACACTTGTGTATGGTTTCCCTGACTGCTCTACTCTTTGTTTAAATCATAATCGCTTTTCTTTCTTACCCCAGATCCTTTCTGTCCAGGGGAAGCGGAATTCGGCAGCAAGCTGACTTTGGCTGCCGGATTTGGTGCCCCCTCCCAATATAGCTTCCACTGCACTTCAAGGGTTAAAAACACTTGTGTATCGTTTTCCTGACTGCTCTACTCTTTGTTTAAATCATAATCGCTCTTCCTTCTTACCCCAGACCCTTTCTGTCCAGGGGAAGCGGAATCCGGCAGCAAGCTGACTTTGGCTGCCGGATTTGGTGCCCCCTCCCAATATAGCTTCCACTGCACTTCAAGGGTTAAAAACACTTGTGTATCGTTTTCCTGACTGCTCTACTCTTTGTTTAAATCATAATCGCTCTTCCTTCTTACCCCAGACCCTTTCTGTCCAGGGGAAGCGGAATCCGGCAGCAAGCTGACTTTGGCTGCCGGATTTGGTGCCCCCTCCCAATATAGCTTCCACTGCACTTCAAGGGTTAAAAACACTTGTGTATGGTTTCCCTGACTGCTCTACTCTTTGTTTAAATCATAATCGCTTTTCTTTCTTACCCCAGATCCTTTCTGTCCAGGGGAAGCGGAATTCGGCAGCAAGCTGACTTTGGCTGCCGGATTTGGTGCCCCCTCCCAATATAGCTTCCACTGCACTTCAAGGGTTAAAAACACTTGTGTATGGTTTCCCTGACTGCTCTACTCTTTGTTTAAATCATAATCGCTTTTCTTTCTTACCCCAGATCCTTTCTGTCCAGGGGAAGCGGAATTCGGCAGCAAGCTGACTTTGGCTGCCGGATTTGGTGCCCCCTCCCAATATAGCTTCCACGGCACTTCTAGGGTTAAAAACACTTGTGTATGGTTTCCCTGACTGCTCTACTCTTTGTATAAATCATAATCGCTCTTAATTCTTACCCCAGACCCTTTCTGTCCAGGGGAAGCGGAATTCGGCAGCAAGCTGACTTTGGTTGCCGGATTTGGTGCCCCCTCCCAATATAGCTTCCACGGCACTTCTAGGGTTAAAAACACTTGTGTATGGTTTCCCTGAATGCTCTACTCTTTGTATAAATCATAATCGCTCTTCCTTCTTACCCCAGATCCTTTCTGTCCAGGGGAAGCGGAATTCGGCAGCAAGCTGACTTTGGCTGCCGGATTTGGTGCCCCCTCCCAATATAGCTTCCACGGCACTTCTAGGGTTAAAAACACTTGTGTATGGTTTCCTTGACTGCTCTACTCCCTTCACCTGGCTTCTCCTACCCCGTCCTCCACTCCCCTTGGCTGCTCCCACTCTGTCCTCCCCTCCACCTGGCTGCAATCACCAATACTTTTTTAAGACACTTTGTATTTATATGTGTGTGTAGCTGGGGTCTAAATTTAGGGGGATACACCTGGGTGGTAGTATGACCCAAGTGTGTGTAAATCCTAGAGGATTTAGACCACTTTCAGTCGTGGAGGACTTTGGTGGTGTACTATTCTCCTTGGCCTGGGGTGGCGGTGTTCCCACAGGTCGAGGTAGAATCACTGCCGCAGTGCTGTCCTTTTTGTCCCGTTCCGGCGGTGACACAGGGGGGGGCGGAGAACCCGCTGTGGCGTCACGGGAGGAGATAAAGAGGAGAGACGCCCTCGCCACGAGGTCTTCTTCTCGAGCGCGCGCCCAGGCACCTTAGGCCTGGGTGCGGGCGATCCGGAGTTCCAGCCCAGGCGCCCTAGGCCTGGTCGGAGCAGAGTTGGCGTCCATCCCAGGCACCTTAAGCCTGTGGTGAGGTACTACACCGGAGGCCTGGGGCCCAGTGACTTCGACTGGGCTCCGCAAGGGCGTATGAGTCCGAGGGACCCTGAGGTGGATGGGGCCCATGTCTGAGGTGAGGAGGCCGGAGAGGTTACCCGTCTGAAGAGTCCGGAGCAGCATCAACCCGGTGACGGAGGGGCCTCTGGTAACTCCCTTGGAGGGACATCTTCCCCCTGACAGGGGCCACAACGCAGCGAAGGTACTCCAATTCATGTTCTTCAGAGTCGCTGGTAGAGACTCACAAGTTTCAAGTTCCTCTCTCTAGCCAATGGCTATAGCAACCGCTGGTGAAACCACAGTGGTTTAGTTTTATCATTAGGACAGTGCCTCGACCTGCTCACCCCACCGTATTGAACTGTTTATGGATCTCAACCAGTTGGCTGACTAAGAACTGTTTATTGTGTGTTACAATAAAACAAGTGTTGGATCCTTATCGGTGTGTGGAACTCTGGTTAATGGGAGTGAAGGGGAGTGTCAGCACAGCAAGACTTGGTTGTGAATAGAAACACACAGGCCCGAGAAGAATAACTGGTACTGGCCTTCACCTCACCCGCTGCAATGGGGAGGACATGGGCCGTAGCGCATCTCACCCTCAAGTACAACATACCCCTAGACCAAAAAGAGGGGGTGAGGCCGCTACATGTGTATATATAATTGCATTTTGTAGTTGGCCCCCCGACTTTTGTCCCTGTCCACCCTAAATATGAAATCTGGAGACGTCTCTCACTGCCCCCCTGCATCACCCCATTTATGCATCTAAAATAGGACTGCCATTATTGTGCAGGCGCGGGTAGTAGAGAGATTACATCATCTCTCACTGCCCGCCCTCACTCTGGGACAACATGGACACTGTCACTGGCCACTGGCAATTTACAATCCGCAACTGGTGGCATGCAATGGTGGCAAGTGACCCGCTCATGGCTCCCACTGATTCAGCATTATGGTGAGTTCGAACTATTTTATTTTATATTACAATGTAATAATAGAAATAATGTGCTTCAATCATCATGACACCATAACAACCATGGTGCCTTGATGATTGAAGCGCCAACACCAGGCATTGCTCCAACAAATTTCCCAGCAAAAATTTTGACAGTGCCCATCCAGAGATTAGACTCTGAATCCGCCCTTGGCCTGAGAAGCCTCTGCCTATCTGAAAAACAAAGTGGGTTAGGTTGGTATTACAACTTCAAGTGGTTTCTCTCTATAAGATTTTTTTTTATAATGGACTCAAGCTGGATTGAATCTGACTGATCTTTGTATTGTTCACTCTGGGACACAGCAAGTGGCAATCCACTACGTGTGGCAGGTGACGTTGTGGCAGGTGACAATCAGCAATGTGTGGCAAGTGACAATCCACAATCCGCATGTGTCACATGACAATCCGCATGTGTGGCAGGTGACGTCGTCGCAAGTGACATTCACATAAACAAAAAAACTGAGACAATTTAGAGTTTTTTTTTTTTTTGCTTTAGTAAACATCCAAAAATGTAATCACTAGGAACATCAGATCTGTCTTTCTTCCCCTGTCAGAATGGGGATCTGTCTGTTTACATTTACAGATCCCCGTTCTGGCTCTCTGTGGAGCGATCGCGGATGGATGGCTGACATCGCGAACGCCGGCCATGCACAGGTCGTTTTATACTCCTACAGTGGCGGAATTATCATGGTCGCAGCAGTCGCAATTGCGACTGGGCCCCGCAGTTCCGCTACTTCAGGGGGGCCCGCGGGCCCCTCTTCGTCCGTCCGCCAGTGTGAGGTGCCCGTGGGGCCCCCTTCGTCCGTCCGCCAGTGTAAGGTGCCCGCGGGGCCCCTTCGTCCGTCCGCCAGTGTGAGGTGCCCGCGGGGCCCCCTTCGTCTGTCCGCCAGTGTGAGGTGCCCGCGGACCCCCCCCCGGCCATCCATCTGCCAGTGTGAGGGGCCTGCCAGTTAGCTACGCCGCAGGAGGAGGGGGGGTTTCGTCCACTAATAGTGTTGAGGATGAGGGGAGAGAAGGCAGAGCTGAGACAGTGGACGTGGACCGCCCGCCCCTATCCAAAGAGAATGTAGGGAGGCGAGGGCGGTCACTGAAAAAAAGTCAGCTGACACCAATCGCGTAAAGGGGGAGGAGCTCTCTCTTGTGATTGCCAGGAGTGCACATGAGGAAAAGGCATCCCTAGGCTCACCGTGTGACAGAGTTATGAGGAGGAATCAATTGCCTGAACTAAGTAAGTGACAAATTGCCAGTGCAATCGATTCCAACCTCCACCACCTCTGCCTCTTACTGATCCCATCCCCCCACCACCGCTGCCACCCCCCCCTCAATACCACCGCTGGCACCCCCCTCAATACCACCGCTGCCACCCCCCCTCAATACCACCACTGCCACCCCCCCCTCAACACTGCCACCTCTGACACCCCCCAAATGACAGGGGGATGCATATGACAGGTAGTACAAGGGGGGATGATGATGACAGGGGGGTGCATGTGACAGGGGGGATAATGATGACAAGGTGACGCATATGACTGGGTACTGGGGGGGCGATTATGACAGGGAGGTGCAACTGCATATGACAGGGAGTACAGGTGGGATGATGATAAAAAGTTTGATAACAGGAATTGGAGGTAGGGTGATGGGATGCCAGGAACAGGGAAATGATGAGGGGCATCATGACGATGACGACAGAGGACAGTAGATGGCATCATATCATTAGGGCTGTGTGTGTCTGATGATAGCAAGGATGTTCGGGTCACCCTAGGTCAGGGAATGACATCACAGGATGTGTCAGTGTCGGGCAGCAGGACATATTGTATGTACCTTGAGACTCTAGCAGACTGGCTCTTCGCAGATCGCCATGCCTGCTCTGACAGGTCCTCCACCAGGCCGTCCATCCCGGAGATGAGGTCAGGCAGCTGCTCAGCCAGGCGGCCATTATCCGTGCTCTGCACATGTTAGGAGATCCGCAGAGCGCAGAAGAAGGGGAGAAGCCGGTGTAGGGGAGCACATGTTAGGCATTATTTATTTATGTATTTTTAACAGAGAGGCATTATTATTTTTTAAGGTTTTTATTCACTTTTATGTTTCAATGATGTTTATTAAAGATTTTCAAAACAATACAAAAGAATCTCAGCGCATTTTTGTACAGTATTCAAAGCCATTAGGGAGCCATACATTATTCAATTAGCATAACATAGATCAAACCTGCCTTATCAACATTGTCCAATGAGTCCTTAAGATGTGCGCCAAATAGCTAAAGTATCATAATAAGCAATGTACAAGTCTCCCATAACAGGGGCCTACTAGACTTTATATGTTTCCGGCCCATCCGGAGCTCCACCTACTGGGAAGAGCCCACCCCCCATCCAGCTATCATGTTGTCCTAGAGTGAGGGCGGGCAGTGAGAGATGATGTAATCTCTCTACTACCCGCGTCTGCACAATAATGGCAGTCCTATTTTAGATGCATAAATGGGGTGATGCAGGGGGGCAGTGAGAGACGTCTCCAGATTTCATATTTAGGGTGGACAGGGACAAAAGTCGGGGGGCCAACTACAAAATGCAATTATATATACACATGTAGCGGCCTCACCCCCTCTTTTTGGTCTAGGGGTATGTTGTACTTGAGGGTGAGATGCGCTACGGCCCATGTCCTCCCCATTGCAGCAGGTAAGGTGAAGGCCAGTACCAGTTATTCTTCTCGGGCCTGTGTGTTTCTATTCACAACCAAGTCTTGCTGTGCTGACACTCCCCTTCACTCCCATTAACCAGAGTTCCACACACCGATAAGGATC
Source organism: Rana muscosa (assembly GCA_029206835.1). Lineage (NCBI taxonomy): Eukaryota > Metazoa > Chordata > Amphibia > Anura > Ranidae > Rana > Rana muscosa. The sequence continues at coordinate 415,060,976 of CM055120.1, forward strand.
CAACACTTCTTTTATTGTAACACACAATAAACAGTTCTTAGTCAGCCAACTGGTTGAGATCCATAAACAGTTCAATACGGTGGGGTGAGCAGGTCGAGGCACTGTCCTAATGATAAAACTAAACCACTGTGGTTTCACCAGCGGTTGCTATAGCCATTGGCTAGAGAGAGGAACTTGAAACTTATGAGTCTCTACCAGCGACTCTGAAGAACATGAATGGAGTACCTTCGCTGCGTTGCGGCCCCTGTCAGGGGGAAGATGTCCCTCCAAGGGAGTTACCAGAGGCCCCTCCGTCACTGGGTTGATGCTGCTCCGGACTCTTCAGATGGGTAACCTCTCCGGCCTCCTCACCTCAGACATGGGCCCCATCCACCTCAGGGTCCCTCGGACTCATCTGCCCTTGCGGAGCCCAGTCGAAGTTACTGGGCCCCAGGCCTCCGGTGTAGTATCTCACCACAGGCTTAAGGTGCCTGAGATGGACGCCAACACTTCTCCAACCAGGCCATGGGCACCTGGGCTGGAACTCCGGACCGACCGCACCCAGGCCTAAGGTGCCTGGGCGCCAGATGTAGAAAAAGACCTCGTGGCGAGGGCGTCTCTCCCCTTTATCCCCTCCCGTGGTTCTCTGCCCCCGCTGTACCACCGCCGGAACAGGACAAAAAGGACAGCCCTGCGGCAGTGATTCTACCTCGACCTGTGGGAACACCGCCACCCCAGGCCAAGGAGAATAGTACACCACCAAAGTCCTCCACGACTGAAAGTGGTCTAAATCCTCTAGGATTTACACACACCTGGGTCATACTACCACCCAGGTGTATCCCCCTAAATTTAGACCCCCGCTACACACACATATAAATACAAAGTGTCTTAAAAAAGTATTGGTGATTGCAGCCAGGTGGAGGGGAGGACAGAGTGGGAGCAGCCAAGGGGAGTGGAGGACGGGGTAGGAGAAGCCAGGTGAAGGGAGTAGAGCAGTCAGGGAAACCATACACAAGTGTTTTTAACCCTTGAAGTGCCGTGGAAGCTATATTGGGAGGGGGCACCAAATTCGGCAGCCATATGCAGCTTGCTGCCGAATTCCGCTTCCCCTGGACAGAAAGGGTCTGGGGTAAGAAAGAAAAGCAATTATGATTTATACAAAGAGTAGAGCAGTCAGGGAAACCATACACAAGTGTTTTTAACCCTTGAAGTGCCGTGGAAGCTATATTGGGGGGGGCACCAAATTCGGCAGCCATATTCATGTTGCTGCCGAATTCCGCTTCCCCTGGACAGAAAGGGTCTGGGGTAAGAAAGAAAAGCAATTATGATTTATACAAAGAGTAGAGCAGTCAGGGAAACCATACACAAGTGTTTTTAACCCTTGAAGTGCCGTGGAAGCTATATTGGGAGGGGGCACCAAATTCGGCAGCCATAGTCAGCTTAGTGCCGAATTCTGCTTCCCCTGGACAGAAAGGGTCTGGGGTAAGAAAGAAAAGTAATTAGGATTTATACAAAGAGTAGAGCAGTCAGGGAAACCATACAAAATTGTTTTTAACCCTTGAAGTGCCGTGGAAGCTATATTGGGAGGGGGCACCAAATTCGGCAGCCATATTCATGTTGCTGCCGAATTCCGCTTCCCCTGGACAGAACGGGTCTGGGGTAAGAAAGAAAAGCGATTATGATTTATACAAAGAGTAGAGCAGTCAGGGAAACCATACGCAAGTGTTTTTAACCCTTGAAGTGCCGTGGAAGCTATATTGGGAGGGGGCACCAAATTCGGTAGCCATAGTCCGCTTAGTGCCGAATTCCGCTTCCCCTGGACAGAAAGGGTCTGGGGTAAGAAAGAAAAGTGATTAGGATTTATACAAAGAGTAGAGCAGTCAGGGAAACCATACACAAGTGTTTTTAACCCTTGAAGTGCCGTGGAAGCTATATTGGGAGGGGGCACCAAATTCGGCAGCCATAGTCAGCTTAGTGCCGAATTCCGCTTCCCCTGGACAGAAAGGGTCTGGGGTAAGAAGGAAGAGCGATTATGATTTAAACAAAGAGTAGAGCAGTCAGGAAAACGATACACAAGTGTTTTTAACCTTTGAAGTGCCGTGGAAGCTATATTGGGAGGGGGCACCAAATTCGGCAGCCATATTCATGTTGCTGCCGAATTCCGCTTCCCCTGGACAGAACGGGTCTGGGGTAAGAAAGAAAAGCGATTATGATTTATACAAAGAGTAGAGCAGTCAGGAAAACCATACACAAGTGTTTTTAACCCTTGAAGTGCCGTGGAAGCTATATTGGGAGGGGGCACCAAATTCGGCAGCCATAGTCCGCTTAGTGCCGAATTCCGCTTCCCCTGGACAGAAAGGGTCTGGGGTAAGAAAGAAAAGTGTTTAGGATTTATACAAAGAGTAGAGCAGTCAGGGAAACCATACACAAGTGTTTTTAACCCTTGAAGTGCCGTGGAAGCTATATTGGGAGGGGGCACCAAATTCGGCAGCCATAGTCAGCTTAGTGCCGAATTCTGCTTCCCCTGGACAGAAAGGGTCTGGGGTAAGAAAGAAAAGTAATTAGGATTTATACAAAGAGTAGAGCAGTCATGGAAACCATACAAAATTGTTTTTAACCCTTGAAGTGCCGTGGAAGCTATATTGGGAGGGGGCACCAAATTCGGCAGCCATAGTCCGCTTAGTGCCGAATTCCGCTTCCCCTGGACAGAAAGGGTCTGGGGTAAGAAAGAAAAGTGTTTAGGATTTATACAAAGAGTAGAGCAGTCAGGGAAACCATACACAAGTGTTTTTAACCCTTGAAGTGCCGTGGAAGCTATATTGGGAGGGGGCACCAAATTCGGCAGCCATAGTCAGCTTAGTGCCGAATTCTGCTTCCCCTGGACAGAAAGGGTCTGGGGTAAGAAAGAAAAGTAATTAGGATTTATACAAAGAGTAGAGCAGTCAGGGAAACCATACAAAATTGTTTTTAACCCTTGAAGTGCCGTGGAAGCTATATTGGGAGGGGGCACCAAATTCGGCAGCCATATTCATGTTGCTGCCGAATTCCGCTTCCCCTGGACAGAACAGTTCTGGGGTAAGAAAGAAAAGCGATTATGATTTACACAAAGAGTAGAGCAGTCAGAGAAACACATGGAAAACTGGCTGCGTTTAATGGGCACAGTGGCTGTGTTTGATGGTACAGTGGCGGCAATTGATGGGCACAGTGGCGGTAATGAGATAAAATAATAGGAGGTGTAATAATAATGTAAAATAATAGAATGGTTAAAAATAAATATAAAATAATAGGAGGTGTAATAAAAAATAAAATATAATAGGAGGGTTTATAAAAAAAAATTGATAAAATAATAGGAAGAGATGATAATGATGACGTGTATACTGATAGATAGCTAGATAGATAGATAATATGTGGTAGGAGTAATAATAATAATAGGGAGCGAGGCGGAGAATTTTTTCTGTGTATGGAAATAATAGGAGGGATAACAATAAAAAATTATAAATAATATGTTGACGTAATGAAGACGTGTGTATATATATATTATAATGTGGATGGAGTAATAAAAAAAAAAATATATATAATTATATTTTTTAGTGTGTAAAAAAAAAATGGAGGGATAACAATAATATTGTTTATATTATATATAAACAGGGGGAGGGCGGGGCGGTAGAAGGATGATATATATGTATTTTTTTCAGTGTATAAAAATAATAGGAGGGGGTAATAATGAAGACGTGTAATGTTAAAATATATATATATATATATATATATATATATATATATATAAACATAATTTATACATTTTTTTTTTTTAAATAAAGATGTTTTTTTTTTTTTTCACTATGTAAAAGATAAATAAATGGAGGGATAAACAATAACTAATATATGTTATATTATATATACACATGGGGCGGTAGAAGGATAATGTATATATATTAATAAGTAATGTAATATAATATATTTATATATGTTATAAATAATAATAATATATGTTATAAATAAGATAATAAATATATATATGTGGGAAGAAGTGTACCGGGGACGCGCACGGGGGCGGGGCGGGATTGGGATCATTAGCATTCGGCAAAGCAGAGGGCTGGAGAGGCGGGGCGGTATTAGGTCTATTTGCATTCGTGAGCAAACGTAGGAGGAGCGGCAATGTACAGGGCTGGGGGCGGAGTTCCGATACGAGCCGAGAGCTAGGGGACACAGAATTCGGCAGGGGCACCATTCTCGGCACAACACCGGTCACTACATACTCGGCAGCCAATCAGCCACCCCAGATGTGGGGATGGCTCTTAGGTTCCTAGTTGTAGTCGAAAAAGGTGCTTTGAAATCCGTGTAGCTTTGAAGTGGTTAACGTATATACACGAACCTCACCTCACTACATAACTTTTTCATTTGAACGTTTGTTCTGGTGATTTGACACAAATAAAGTTTTTAGAGAGAAAAGAAAACGGAAGTCATTATTGTCCAATCAAGTGAAAGAACAGTCTCCTGCGTATGATTCAGGTCACTACATACTCGGCAGCCAATCAGTAGACGATGTTACAGTGAGGCTTGGAACGCGCACGTTGGTGTTGCGGGCTGTGCGCCGTTGTGGATAGTGAAGGAAGATGGCGAAACATCACCCAGATCTGATTTTTTGCAGGAAGCAAGCCGGAGTGGGTGAGTTTCTCGGGGGCCGGGAGTGAGATGTGGCCGGCCTGGGATGAGTCCGCTGCTGGGATGGCTCTTAGGGTTCCTAGTTGTAGGCGGAGAAGGTGCTTTGATATCTGTGTGGCGCCTGTAGCTTCCCATTCATAATCAATGTAGCTCACATGTCCCTTGTGATTGAACAGAAGTGAATGCTTTGGCCGCCATCACATGTGTGGGCACAGTGGTCCTTTGGTCTCTGGTTGTCTACAGTTAATGGCTGTATTTGTGCACCTGAGAGGTGCAGTCAGCCTGTTTAAATAAATGGCAGGCAGATGGTTGCACCTATCCCTATGTGCGCATCCAGTGGTGGTCCGTAATACAAGGCGCATGGGTCCAGTGTTCTGTCAAAGTGACTGCCCCCCCCCCCATCGAATAGTGCCCGGGTCGAACTGCGCATGCGCCGTACGTCATCGCACAACTGCTGATCAGCTGGGCTGACGTATGCGCACATTGTAGGAGGTATCTCTCGATGGGAGATACCATTTCACAGCCACAATTTAAACCTATACAAACAGCGGGGGGAGACCGTAGTTCTCACATTGTGCTGATGGTCTGGTTTCCCCGCTGTTTGTATAGGTTTAAATTGTGGCTGTGAAATGGTATCTCCCATCAAGAGACGCCTCGATGTGCGCTTGCGCCCTGGTCATGTCACTCCAGCTGATCGGCAACTCAAGTGGAGTGCGGCTCCATCCTTGCTATTGTCACACTGATTCTCCTGGCCAATCGGGACCTGTTTCCTGATTGGCAGAAAGGAGTAGTGTTCCAATTGGCCAGGGAGGAGATGCACGGCAGAAGCCATCGCCCGGAGGGAAGCGCTGCCTGCACCATAGATGGGGTAAGTGCTGGGCTTGTAACAGACCTGGGGGGGGTGGTCATCAGCCGCCACTGTGTACATCCTTGCAGGACCGAATAGTCTGTGTTCTGAGCCGTGCATTGGTCCCACACGGATGTACTGCCAAGATTGTGTGTAGAGATCCGTGCAGCCATCTACTGGTAATTGATCCAAGCAGGCTGACCACAAAGACCAGCTGTCCCTCTGAGGTGTGTAAAGGTGGTCCTCTGCAGGGCTGTACTGATCAGTAAGTGCCAATTCACACCACATGCAGTCCAGTGCATGTTTTCTTTTTTTTTCTTTTTTCTGCATCAAAAACGCATGGAAAGTAGGTTATATGGTTTTTAATGGCGTAGTTCACACCAGTGCACTCCAAAAAAAAAGTAGAACATGCTGCATTTTTCTTGTACTGGATTATATGTGGTGACTGTACTGGAACGCTGTAAAAAGAATCAAAAATGCACCTAAACACACGTCATTATTTAAGGTTAAAGCCGAGTTCCACCCAAAAATTGAACTTCCACTTTTCCGGTTCCTCCCCCTCCCCTCTGGTGTCACATTTGGCATCTTTCAGGGGGGAGCAGATACCTGTCTAAGGTATTTGCTCCCACTTCCGGCGATAGATCGCCGCAGATTCCGCGGCAATCTATGACATGTCCGACCCCCAGCTGTCATCTGGGAGACACGCAGGGCCCAGAAGACAGCAGGGACTAGTGAGGGCGCGCAGAGCGACTCGTGCATGCGCAGTAGGGAACCAGGCAGTAAAGCCCTTACTGAAGATGCCGGTGCCTCCAGCGGGGTGCCGAGGGACGGATCGACTTCGGGTGAGGACATCGCAGGTGTCCTGGACAGATCAGTGTAATATTAAGTCGGCAGCGGCAGTATTTGTAGCTGCTGACTTTTATTTTTTATTTATCGTACATCACGGGACACAGAGCAGCCATAGTAATTACTATATGGGTTATACGCTACCTATAGGTGAATGGACACTGGCAACCCAAGACAAGAAGTCCCTCTCTGTATAACCCCTCCCATACAGGAAGTACCTCAGGTTTTTTGCTAGTGTCTGAAGGTGTTGGTCACGGTTGATGAAGTGCTATGCTAAGGAGAAGCCCCGTTGTGGAAATCCTTATGCAGGATCGAGAGGCTATACAGTCGCATCCATTCTAGATGCCAAGAAGCAATGGCCAAAATATATGGTACCCGAGCCTTGTGGAAAACTGAGGTCACTTGCCTGTAATGCTCCTCTGGTGAGGGCTGGACCCTGGGATGCGGCACCTTGGTCGCATACCAAAACCAAAGGTTGTCCTGGCAGGGTGCTGTATGGGTCCAAGGGTGTGGACCCCAGTATACAAAGGGGACCCGGTCCTTGAAGGTCCGTCATGACATGGCCCGCCGTGATGGGTGAAGATTGGATCTGGCTGTGTTTTTCCAGCAGTATCCTGCGGCAGGAATAGTAAGTCAAAGAAGATCCTAAGGAACTCCATACGATTCACTTCTGGACTTCTTATGAGTGAACGTTGCCTTGCCTGTTTTTTACCACTAAAAGTGTAATTATAACATACCTGGCGTTTAACATTACCATGCTTCCCCTGCAGTGTGCTCAGTGTCTTCCAGCGCCCCATTGCCTCTCCGTTGCCAGCGCTACCGAAAGGGCTGGGGGATCGCCGCCCTGAAACATGCCCTTTGGCTTTTCCCTAGGGATGCAGCCCCCCCCCCCCCCCCGAGTTTTACATTTGCAGGACCGTTCGTTCGCGCAAACAGTAATGGCTCTGTTTAAATCAGCTATTCTAGGATGCGGGGGGCGTGGCTTGGTGTGGCCCACGTGGAAATGAACGTTTACGTAATACATGGCGCAAGGCTTACTGCTTATAAAGCTTTTACTCTGGAAACAGTCTGGTGGCTGACGGAGGGACACATATCATACGAGGGTATGTAAGCGCTGTATGGGTGTTGGTTACAGGCATTTCTAAAGGCACTGTAATCAAGGAGTAAAGCAGTATCAGGCTGAGCAGTGATAGCGGCATATTTCAATGGCTGGACTATAGCTCGGGAATAGATGCACATTGTAAGTACCTCCTGTCTTTTGTGCTTGGGACTATGTCTTCCCGAAAGAGAGGTGAGGAGCGCAAAGGCGTCGCGGTCAGGGTCTGAGGAATCCTAGTCATGCTTCCACAATTCCATCTTCCCCCTGAAGAACCAGAAACAACTGGCCAGTCTGAGTCATTCAGGCTCTCAGGCATAGTAGCCACTTCCAATATTTGAGCCTCTGCATACGTCACCAAGGACGATTTGGCTTCAGCGTTAGCTGGTTTGGATGGAAAAATAGCTGATCTGTTCGTGTCTTCCTCCCAGTCTGGGAAAAAACGAGATGGGTCCTCTTCTCCTTTGCCTGACCTTCCAGTATTGGAACAGGAATGGGCTGATGATGTTGAGATTAGGGCTGGGAAAAAAATCGATTTTAATCTTGAATCGAGTTTTGAGCTCAAATCGATTCAGATTTGAAGAAAATCGTTTTTTTTTTTCCCCTTCAAAGTTTCCGTAGCAGGACTGCAGGGGGCGTATCCGGAATGGCACTGGGCAGCGTTACCCCAATTGCATCTACTCGCTGCAGCCGCCGTCTGCCTACCTGATCAGCGTGTCATGCAGACAGACGGCGGCCATTGCAGTGTTCAAAAGCCGCGCCTCCCGAGTCCTTGTCGTCTGTAATAGGCGGAACACTCAATTTCACAGCAGGCAGTATTCAGCCTATCATGGACATCCTCTCATCCTTGTCTGTGTTATGAGGATGACCATGATAGGCGGAACACTGAATGCTGGGAAATTGAGTGTTCCGCCTATCACAGACGAGGAGGAGGCGCGGCTTTTGAATACTGGAATGGCCACCGGTGTAGCAGTAAAATCTGTATACCATGAAAATCTGCATCAGGTACGGGCACAGTGATTGAAGCATGGGCACAGTGAGACACGGGTACAGTGAGGTATGGACAGTTCAATTCAACTAAGAGTAACCTCCAGGATTTTTTGTTGTTTTTATTAGCTAAATCCAAATACAGTATTAATAATTTGGATGTTTAACAATCTTTGTTGCACACTGCAAAAAACGACAAAAGGTCACAAGCGCTAAATTGGTGGATAAAGAAAAAAATATAATGGATGATAATAATAAGAAGAAGAAGAAGAAAAAAAAAATCCCAAATATTTTGGGAAGTACAAAGTATCCAAAAGGGGGAAAAAACAGGATCCAGCGCAGCAAGAAAAAAATCCGTACCCAGAAGTACAAAATACACAACATGCACACAATATAATCCAGCGCTCATGGAACATACATTATTAACTATTGAAAACTCTTGAAGAATTGATAAAAAAGCTTAGTCCATTTATTAATCACAATAAAGAGAGGGATCCAATCCCAAATGTGCAGAGGGCAAATTAATCTTAACTCTCCAGTTGCCAGTGGTGACAAACTTGTTAAACTTGCAGTGACATCCGTGGAGCAAGGAGGGGTTAAAGTCAAAACAAAGCCTGTGGCATGATCTCCGTGTGAGCACAGTACCTTGAATGATGGACAACAGGCAGACCAGCGTGTGGAGGGCCCTCCAACCCAAAAGGATGCAGAGCCAGGATTGCAGCAAGGCTGGGACAGAAGGAATCACACACAGAGTTTCAAGAGTTTTCAATAGTTAATAATGTATGTTCCATGAGCGCTGGAATATATTGTGTGTTTGTTGCACACTGACTTTGCAGTGAAAGGGTTTGCCTTTGCAATTTTGTTTGTTGATGCACTTTAATATAATAAAAAAAAAAATCGAATCGTAAATCGAGTTTTTTATAAAAAAATCGCAGATTTTTTTTTTTTTTTTTTTTGGGGGGGGGAAATCGCCCAGCCCTAGTTGAGATACCATTGGGTGACCATGAAGAAGGGCAGGCGGATGACTCCCCCGGATGATTCAGTCTCAGAAGAGCCCTTCTCAGCTTCGCAATCTCAGAAATTGCTAGTGCAATCCCTTACGGAATTTGTCCGTTCTGGATACAAGTTTCCCCCAGCACAGGTAGCTGAGGCCCCCTTTTCCTCTTTGGCTTCTTTAGGTCCTCCACAGGGTCCACATGCATTTCCTGTACACCCATTGCTGGAGTGGCTGATATATGCTGACTGGAATCACCCAGATAAGTATTTTCTCTTCTCTATCCTATGGAGGAAAAGTTCACTAAGAAGTCGAGTTTGCAAGCAGTAGATGCTGCTATATCTTCTGTGAATAAGAGTCTAACTTGTCCAGTAGACAATGTCCAGATTTTTAAGGATCCAGCCGATAAGAAACTGGAATCTTTGCTCAAAGCCTCATTTTCTGTAGCAGGTGCAGCAGCACAGCCTGAAGTAGCAGTGATAGGCATTTGTCAATCCCTAAAAGACCAGCTTAAGTAGGTTATTAAAAGTGTCCCTGCTCAAGTGGAAACGGCCCGTGAGTTAGCTGAGCTACCTAGGGCCTTATGTTTTGCAGTTGATGCTCTTTAAAGATTCTATTCATCAGGTGTCGCGCCTTGCTCTCTTATCAGTGCATATGCGTAGAATTCTCTGGTTGAAGCATTGGTCAGCTGAGTTGCCATGCTATAAGCAGGATTTCCCTTTCATGGGGAACGGTTGTTCGTGGATGATTTGGATAAATATATCCATAAAATTTTGGTGGTGGTAAGAGTGCCCTTTTTACTAGTGAAAAGGAGTAGACATCCTTCCTTCATTTAAACGTTTTTCCCCCGATACCAGCCGCCACGGCCTCTAGGCAGTAGCGGCGGCCTCCACCGGCAGGTGCAAGAGGTAAGCCTCAAGGCCAAGCACAAGGCCAGAAGTTTGCAAAGCAGAGTCCCAAGGCCTCCTTATGAAAGGGCGCTCCCGCTTGCTCGAGTCGGGGGAAGGCTTCTGCAGTTTTCAGGGGCTTGGCAGGAAGAGATCCGGGACAGATGGGTTAACTCCACCATATCTCTAGGGTACAAACTAGAGTTTCCACTTTTTTGTTTTCTAAGGTCGAATGTTCCCTAAGACCCAGTGAAAAGAAGGTCTTTGTTCCAGGCACTAGACCGACTGACGTATCGGGGTGTAATCATAGAGATTCCCCCAGAAGAGCAGAGCATGGGGTTTTATTCAAATCTCTTCACGATGCCAACCGAATGGAGAGGTCAGACCCGTTCTAGATCTAAATCGGTTCCTAACCGTCCTCTCTTTTTGCATGGAGTCAGTCATATCCACCCTGTGGGGAGGAGAATTTCTGGCATTAATAGGAATTCATTCAGCTGAATTTATTCAGCTCTGTGTATACAATGGAGCATGGGGGAGTTCATGTCCATAATGGGGGTGGTAGTGACACAGCCCCAAATCCACAATGGCTCAAAAGTGATATGGTCCAGAAATATTTAGACAGAATAAAGGTGGATAAAGCACCTGGACCAGATGGCATACACCCACGGATCCTAAAAGAATTGAGCTCTGTAATTTCAAAGCCATTGTATCTAATTTTTAGGGACTCATTTATGACAGGAATAGTACCACTGGATTGGCGCAGGGCCAATGTGGTGCCTATATTTAAAAAGGGAATTAAGTCTTTACCAAGTAACTATAGACCTGTTAGTTTAACTTCCATAGTTGGGAAGATACTGGAGAGATTAATAAAAGACCACATAGATGAGTTCTTGCTGGAAAAAAACTATTTGAGCAACAGACAGCATGGATTCATGAAAGACAGAAGTTGTCAGACAAACCTGATTTGTTTTTATGAAGAGGTAAGTAAGACCTTGGACAGAGGTGTGGCTGTGGACGTGGTATACTTGGATTTTGCAAAAGCGTTCGATACAGTTCCCCACACACGGCTCATGTGTAAGGTAAAGTCTACAGGATTGGAAATATCAGTTTGTAAATGGATAGAAAACTGGCTAAAAGACAGAATTCAGAGAGTCGTGGTTAATGATTCTTACTCTGAATGGTCTAAGGTTATCAGTGGGGTACCCCAAGGTTCAGTGCTGGGACCCTTACTTTTTAATATCTTTATAAATAATATTGGGTCTGAGATCAAAAGTAACATTTCTGTCTTTGCAGATGACACTAAGCTATGCAGTGGAATAACGTCCTTACAGGATGTCTCCAAATTACAAGCCGACCTCAATGTTCTGTCTAATTGGGCGACTATGTGGCAGATGAGGTTTAATGTTGATAAATGTAAAGTTATGCACTTGGGGGTTAAGAATATGAATGCATCATACATACTAGGGAGAGTACAACTGGGGGGATCCGTAGTGGAGAAGGATCTGGGGGTTTTGGTAGATCATAAGCTCAATAATGGCATGCAATGCCAAGCTGTGGTTTCCAAAGCGAGCAAAGTCCTTTCTTGTATTAAGAGAGGTATGGTCTCCAGAGAGAGAGATATAATTTTTCCCCTGTACAAATCATTAGTAAAACCTCATCTGGAATATGCAGTTCAGTTTTGGGCACCAGTTCTCAAAAAGCATATCGGGGAACTGGAGAAAGTGCAGAGAAGGGCAACCAAACTGATAAGAGGCATGGAGGAGCTCAGCTATGAAGAAAGATTAGAGGAACTGAATTTATTCACTCTTGAGGAGAATAAGGGGGGATATGATTAACATGTACAAATATTTAAGGGGTCCATATAGTGAACTTGGTGATTGAGTTATTCACTTTACGGTCAACACAGAGAACAAGGGGGCACTCTTTACGTCTAGAAGAAAAAAGATTTAATCTCCAAATACGGAAAGGTTTCTTCACAGTAAGAGCTGTGAAAATGTGGAATAGACTCCCTGCAGAGGTGGTTCTGGCCAGCTCAGTAGATTGCTTTAAGAAGGGCCTGGATTGTTTCCTAAATGTACATAATATAACTGAGTACTAACAGTTATAGGTAAAGTTGATCCAGGGTAAATCCGATTGCCTCTCGGGGGGGATAAGGAAGGAATTTTTTCCCCTGCTGTAGCAAATTGGATCATGCTCTGCTGGGGTTTTTTGCCTTCCTCTGGATCAACTGTGGGTATAGAATTGGGTATATGGGATTGTACGATTATATATTATAATTTTTTTTTTTTTTTTTTTTTTTTTTTTTTTTTTTATGGTTGATCTGGATGGACTTTGTCTTTTTTCAACCTGACTAACTATGTAACTATGTAATCAAAGATGCATATCTGCATGTGCCAATTTTTCCCGCTCACCAGAAGTTTCTGTGTTTTGCGGTAGAACAGCGCCACTTTCAGTTCGTGGCCTTGCCCTTGGGGTTAGCCACCGCGTTCTGGGTGTTTACAAAAGTTCTGGTCCCGGTACTAGCAAGACTAAGGGATCAGGGTATAGCAGTAATGGCATACCTAGACAACCTGCTGCTGATAGATCAGTCGGTTGCACAATCTAGACCAGAGTGTGTTCAACACGGTCAAGTACTTGGATCACCTGGGTTGGATTCTCAACCTAGAGAAGTCAGCCTTATGGCCAGTAATAAGGCTGGAGTACTTGGGTCTGATTATAGATATAGCCCAAGAAAAAGTATTTTGGCTCAGACAAAAGTCAGGGCTATAAGGGAGCTGGTCCATGTGGTCAAGGCAAAGAAGGATCCTTCCATTCGCCTTTGCATGAGGTTGCTAGGGAAGATGGTGGCTTCATTCAAAGCGGTTCCCTAGGCCCAGTTTCATTCAAGACTGTTGCAAAACAGTATTCTGTCTGCTTGGAACAAGAAAATCCAAGCCTTTGATTACCCAATGTATCTGGCCCCAAGGGTTCGCCAGAGTCAGTTGGTGGTTGATAACCAGAAATTTGCAGTAGGGGAGACCCTTCATGCCAGTAACCTGGAAGGTTGTAACAATGGATGCCAGCCTCCTAGGCTGGGGAGCGGTTCTGGAGGAGACCACTGTCCAAGAGAAGTGATCAGAGTCCGAAAAAGCCTTGCCCATCAACATTCTAGAGATTCGGGCAGCGCGTCTGGCCCTATTGGCCTGGACTTGCAGATTACAAGGTTGTCCCGTCAGGATACAATCTGACAATGCCACAGCAGTGGCTTGCATCAACCACCAAGGGGGTACCAGAAGTCATGCGGCCCAGAGGGAAGTGAACCATATTCTGGCCTGGGCAGAGAAACATGTAACTTGCCTTTCGGCAGTCTTTATTCCAGGAGTATAGAATTGGCAAGCGGATTTCTTGAGCCGCCAACAGTTGTTCCCGGGACAATGGTCTCTCCATCCTGTAATTTTTTTTCAGCCATTTGACAAAAATGGGGCACCCCGGATGTAGATCTATTGGCGTCCAGGTTCATCAAGAAGTTGGAAAACTTTGTGACAAGGGATCCACTCGCATGCGGGACAGATGCGTCGGTAACCCCTTGGGATAATTTTTCACTGATTTATGCGTTCCCCCCCCCCCCCCCCCCCAGTTCAGCTGCTACCGCGGCTTCTATGCAGGATCAAAAAGGAAGGGAAGCCAGTAATACTAGTAGCCCCAGCATCGCCCAGAAGATCCTGGTATGCAGAGATCATAAGGCTGGCAGTAGGCAATCCACAGACTCTTCTGTCCCGTCCAGACTTGCTGTCGCAAGGACCAGTGTTCCATCCTGCCTTACAGTTGCTAAATTTGATGGTGTGGCTATTTAAGCCCACATTTTAAAGAATCGGGGGCTTTCAGGCTCAGTAGTGACTACCCTGATTAATGCAAGGAAGCCGGCTTCCAGGACCATTTTTATAGAGTCTGGAGGGCCTATGTTTCCTGGTGTGAAACCAAAGGATGGCATCCTTGAAAGTATGTCATAGGAAGAATTCTTGCCTTCCTACAGTTGGAGGTAGAAATGGAGCTAGCCTTGAGTACAATCAAGGGTCAGATCTCAGCCTTGTTTGTATTCTTTCAAAGGCCACTTGCTTTGTGTTCTTTGATCCGGGCTTTATACAAGGGGTAACTCGTATAATTTCACCAGTTGGGTCACCCTTGTGCCCATGGGATTTGAATGTAGTTTTATCTGCATTGCAAAGACAACCCTTTGAACCGATGCGCCATATTCCCTTGGTCCTTTTGACAAGGAAGTTGGTCTTTTTGGTTGCAGTAACCTCGGCAAGGAAAGTATCAAAATTGGCAGGTTTCTCGTGTAAAGAGCCATACTTAATTTATTCATAAGGACAAGGTGGTGTTGCGTCCTCCATCCAACCTTTCTACTTAAAGTAGTGTCCAGTTTTCATCTGAACCAAGATGTCTCCCTGCCTTCCTTTTTTTTTTTTTTTTTTTTTTTTTCCAGATCCTCGTTCTCCGGAGGAAAAATTGCTACATTCTCTTGATGTAATAAGAGCTGTCAGGCTCTATCTGAAGGTGACAGCTCAGATACCGCAAACTGATGCTTTGTGCTGCCAGAGGGGCCCGGGAAAGGACAGGCAGCGTCGAAATCGACTATTTCACAGTGGATAATTCAGGCTTATGGTTTGAAAAAGGTTCCGCCTTTTCAAGTTAAAGTGCACTCTACTGGAGCAGTGAGTGCTTCGTGGGCGGTGTATCACCAAGCCTCTATGACGCAGATTTGCAAGGCCGCAACTTGGTCGTCCATATATTTACAAAATGTTGTCACTTGGACGGCAAGAGGATGCCGCTTTTGGCCGCAGTGTACTGCAGGCAGCAGTATAGATCCTCACATCTGATGGCGGTCTGCTTTTATTTGTGTCTCCCTCCCCTCAGAAGCATTGCTTTGGGACATCCCACATAGTAATTACTATGGCTGCTCTGTGTCCCGTGATGTACTCCAAGAAAAGGATCTTACAGGTAAGCTGTTATAAAAATTAAAAATTTTCGGCAGAACTCTGCTTTAACCACTTAAGCCCCGGACCATTTGGTAGCTCAAGGACCAGAGGTGAATTCAGAATTTTGCACTGCGCTGCTTTAACTGTAAATTGTGCGGACATGCAATGTTGTACCCAAACGAAATTTGCGTCCTTTTCTTCCCACAAATAGAGCTTTCTTTTAATGGTATTTGATTGCCTCTGCGATTTTTATTTTTTGCGATATAAACGGAAAAAGACCGAAAATTTTGAAAAAAAATGATATTTTCTACTTTTTGTTATAAGAAAAATCGAATAAACTCAATTTTAGTCATACATTTAGGCCAAAATGTATTCAGCCACATGTCTTTAGTAAAAAAAAATGTCAATAAGCGTATATTTATCGGTTTGCGCAAAAGTTATAGCGTTTACAAACTAGGGTACATTTTCTGGAATTTACACAGCTTTTAATTTATGACTGCCTATCTCATTTCTTGAGGTGCTAAAATGACAGGGCAGTACAAAACCACCCCAAATGACCCCATTTTAGAAAGTAGACACCCCAAGGAAATTGCTGAGAGGCATGTTGAGCCCATTGAATATTTATTTATTTTTTTGTCCCAAGTGATTGAATAATGACAAAAAAAAAAAAAAAAATTACAAAAAGTTGTCACTAAATGATATATTGCTCACACATGCCATGGTTATATGTGGAATTGCACCCCAAAATACATTCTGCTGCTTCTCCTGAGTACGGGGATACCACATGTGTGGGACTTTTTAGGAGCCTAGCCACGTACGGGACCCCGGAAACCAAGCACCGCCTTCAGGATTTCTAAGGGCGCAAATTTTTGATTTCACTCCTCACTACCTATCACAGTTTTGAAGGCCATAAAATGCCAAAATAGCACAAAACCCCCCCAAATGACCCCATTTTGGAAAGTAGACACCCCAAGCTGTTTGCTGAGAGGCATGGTAAGTATTTTACAGCTCTCATTTGTTTTTGAAAATGAAGGAACATTTTTGAAAAAAAAAAAAAAAAATGTTCCTTCATTTTCAAAAACAAATGAGAGCTGTAAAATACTTACCATGCCTCTCAGCAAACAGCTTGGGGTGTCTACTTTCCAAAATGGGGTCATTTGGGGGGGTTTTGTACCATCTGGGCATTCCATGGCCTCCGAAACTGTGATAGGCAGTGAGAAGTGAAATCAAAAATTTACACCCTTAGAAAGCCTGAAGGCGGTGCTTGGTTTTTGGGGTCCCGTACGCGGCTAGGCTCCCAAAAAGTCTCGCATGTGGTATCCCCGTACTCAGGAGAAGCAACAGAATGTATTTTGGGGTGTAATTCCACATATGCCCATGGCATGTTTGAGCAATATATCATTTAGTGACAACTTTGTGCAAAAAAAAAATATATATTTTTTTCCGCAACTTGTGTCAACATATAAAATATTCCATGGACTCGACATGCCTCTCAGTATATAGCTTGGGGTGTCTACTTTCCAAAATGGGGTCATTTGGGGGGGTTTTGAACTGTTCTGGCATTTTATACACAACATTAGGAAGCTTACATCCACTCTTCTAACCACTTGAAGACAAAGCCCTTTTTGACACTTTTTGTTTACATGAAAACATATTTTTTTTTTTTGCAAGAAAATTATGTTGAACCCCCAAACATTATATATATTTTTAAAGCAAAGGCCCTACAGAATAAAATGGTGGGTGTTGCATTTTTTTTTTCTACACAGTATTTGCGCAGCGATTTTTCAAACGCATTTTTTTGGGAAAAAATACACTTTTTTTAATTTTAATGCACTAAAACACACTATATTGCCCAAATGTTTGATGAAATAAAAAAGATGATCTTAGGCCGAGTACATAGATACCAAACACGACATGCTTTAAAATTTCGCACAAACGCGCATTGGCGACAAACTACATACATTTTTAAAAGCATTTACAGGTTACCACGTTAGATTTACAGAGGAGGTCTACTGCTAAAATTACTGCCCTCGATCTGACCTTCGCAGTGATACCTCACATGCATGGTGCAATTGCTGTTTACATATGACGCCAGACCGACGCTTGCGTTCGCCATTGGGCAAGAGCAGGGCAGGACAGGGGTGCTTTTTTTTTTTTTTATTATTAATTTTGCTTTTTTATTTTATTTTTAAACTGTTGCTTCCATATTTATTTATTTTTATCACTTTTATTGTTATCTCAGGGAATGTAAATATCCCCTATGATAGCAATAGGTAATGACAGGTACTCTTTTTTTTGAAAAAACTGGGGTCTATTGGACCCTAGATCTTTCCTCTGCCCTCAAAGCATCTGACCACACCAAGATCGGTGTGATAAAATGCTTTCCCAATTTCCCAATGGCGCTTTTTATATCCGGGGGGGGGGGACATTCCCTCCCACTGCTTGTAAAAGCAGTCCAGAGGCTAATTAGCCACTAGGATTGCTTTTACATGAAAGCCGGCCGCTGGCTGAAAAGAATACCAAGATGATACCTAAACCCGCAGGCATCATTCTGGTATAAACATTCAAAGTCCAGCAACATACCAGTACGTTGCTGGTCCTTGTTGGACATGTATTGTAATCTTTTTTTTCATGCAGCCTGAACGGAAAAAAAAGATTGATCGGTGGGTATGCCCACCATTAGAATACCGCCCTTCATCCACCCACTTCTAATGATGGGCATACATGCACCATTTATATATGCCGAAGCATGGGGGCATCTTCTCGCAAAAGTTATGCCGCGTACACATGGTCAGACTTTTCCACGGGCAAGCCTCCATCGGAATTTCGACCGTATATACGTGGCATTAGGAGCAAAATCGCTCCTCCGCTCCTGCTGCCCCAATGCTTCGGCATATATGCTTTTTTTTTTTTTTTTTTTTTTTTTTTTTTTAACTGTGGTGGTGAAATTACCTCCTACAGCACTGGAGTCGCAGGGATCAGGCCTGTCTCTGCGAACGCTGCAGTTATGTGTGTTGTGTTTTGCAAGTGACAGTGATCAATCGATACTGCACTTCGGTGGCCTGGGCTGGACGGAGGGGCAAAACGCAGGTGCTAGCAGGTATCTGGGCTGATCCCGCTAACACTGCGTTTTTGGGAACCCTAAACTGCTGGGGACGCTAGTATAGATCTGATCAGATCAGATATTGATCTGTTCAGATACTATACCACTAAGGGGGGTGTATGCTTCACGTGTGGGTGTTAGCGCTACTGGCACTAACCTGACGCTGCCTGGGGTGTGACGCAGACCCTCTCTGACGCTAAAACCTAACTGATATCACCCGCCGGGCGATCAGGGGGTTAAACCTTTATTGGGTTATATACGGCGGGTGCCCTGACACTATAAAAAGCAAACTAACTAACCAGCGTCACCCGTAACACTTATATGATGATCACTGGTGAAAGGGTTAACTAGGGGCAATTAGGGGGTTAAAACCTTTATTAGGTAATATATGGGGGTACCTGACGCTATATAAAAACCTGACGGCGAACCTAAAAAAAAATTACTGGCTCCCTATCGGCATCACCGACACTAAGACAACGATCATAAAAACGATTGCTTAGCGACAGTGGTGATAGGGGGTGAAAGGGTTACCTGGGGGGCGATCAGGGGGTTAAACCTTTATTAGATAATATATGGGGGTACCTGACGCTATAAAAACCTGCGGCGAACCTAAAAAAAATTACTGGCTACCGATCAGCATCACCGACGCTAAGACATCGGTCAGAAAAATGATTGCTTAGTGACAGTGGTGATAGGGGGTTAAACCTTTATTAGGGGGCTACACTGGACCTAAAACTAAATGTAGTGACACTTTTACAGTCACAAATGTCACTGATTGCAGTGATCACTAAATAAATGGTCACTGCAATCAGTGACACTGTGACTGGGGGCTGGGGGGGAGATTTATGTGCCTATGTGTCCTGGTGTCAGTGTGCTGTTTTGTGTACTAACCTGGCATCTTCTCCTGTACGGCGCTCGGTATATGAGCGCCCCAGGAGAGATGACATCACTTCCTCCTTCCTGGCAGGCAGGGGAAGCTCTCTCATTCGCCGGGAGCGATCGAGAGGGGGTGGCCGGAATCGAACGGCCGTCCCCTCATGCCGGATCGCTCCCGAAGGTAAAACGACCGCTCACTGTAAAGAAGGGGGGTCCGATCGGACCCCCCCAACTATACAAAGGCAATCACGTACATAT
Source organism: Rana muscosa (assembly GCA_029206835.1). NCBI lineage: Eukaryota > Metazoa > Chordata > Amphibia > Anura > Ranidae > Rana > Rana muscosa. The sequence continues at coordinate 415,080,469 of CM055120.1, forward strand.
ACGTGATTCTGCCTGTCGGTGCCATTCTGACGTATATTTACAGTGGGCGGTCGTTAAGTGGTTAAGACAAGAGGGTGAAAAAAATGCACATGTTAAATTTTAAAATCAGCAGCAAACCTTACATGCTTGCTACTGTGACAGAACATCTCTGATTTTCACATTTAACTAAATGTTAAATGTGAAAATCAGAGGTTTTCCGTCACATTAGCAAGTATGTAAGGTTTGCTGCTGCTTTTAAAATGTAACATGTAAAGAGTCTGTCGGATTTACAAATACTGCATTTAAGCAAATAAGCTCAGTTTTTTTGTGTTGAAAATAACTGAAATCTAAAACTCCGGTGGGTGTAACAAGATGTCCGCTTGGCCACTTCTCTATCATTACTGTGCAGGAGTGTGGGGTTGAGCAAGATGGCGGCGAAACGTCACTACAGCGGCCGCCGCCGGGTGTACCAAGATGGCCGCCACTCCGGAGCTAGGCCGAAGCTGCGGCCTTTCCTACGGCCGAGGCTCCGGAGCGCTCCCCGGATCGCGTGGTGATCCGATCCGAACAGGGTGACCCGTTCGGATCACCACCGATCCGTTGCAGAAATTCTGTGTTTCGGGCATACAGCCCCTTACACGAGTAGCACTCGGCTGTGCATAGAGCTACTGTATATGCTTGCTTGTTATTGATTTTTGACGGGCTGCTGGTAGCGGGCTTTATACCCCACCTGTGCATGAGACCTTCTAATAACACTAAAATTATACTTCTGGTACCTTGCATGGTGAAGTTCTTTACAAGTGAGCTAAATGTGTTTTTTTTTTTTTTTTTTTTAATATGTTTGCAAATAATAAACAATGAAAGGGTTTTTACACTTTTTTTTTTTTTGTTGTTGTTGTTGTTGTTCAAATGGAACCGTAGTATTTAGTGGAAGACGGCATAGCGCCGCTTTCTAACATTTAGTGCCAGTTCACACAGGAATGTGGTGCGGGAAAGGTGCATTCCGTGCAGGGGGCTCGCTCGTTCCATTCCCTCCCCCTCTTTTCTTGGCCTGCTAGGCCCCCCACACAATATTTTTTACATTCAGCCGATGGGTTATTGGTGGTTGATGAGACAGGTGGCTTGCTGGCCCGCTTCTTAACAACCAGGTAGTCACTGCTAAATGCTGGTACAGAAAGTGCTATGCCCCGAAACAAAAATGCTTAATATGAGCATTTTTGTTTTGGCGCATTTCCTCCACGGAGCTTAAAATGCACTGCCTTTTGCAATCTGCTTTAGTTGCCAATATCTGGCTATTAATAATATTATTATTCAGGATTTATATAGCACTCAGTTTGCGCAGTGCTTTTATAATGTAGAGGGGAGACAGCACAAAAGGTAATACTTTTACCTCACAAATGTCTTTCTATTTGATGTAGTTTAAAAGGTTAAAGTGTTACTAAACCCAGGACACTGCATTCACTATATCTGGTCTCCCACAGTACAGAGAACATGGAAATGCAATTATTTTAGTAAATATAAACTGCTAAATACCTTTTTCTCATTGACAGTATATAGCAGTCTTGTGACTTCTATTGGTGCCTGGTAAAGCTTGCAACAGGGGTCCCCTGCATTGCATTCGTCAGCCAGTGCAGTATGAAAACTCTTTCATACTGCACTGGCTGTCCTATCAGGATGCAGGACCTCTGACTTGACAGTGCTGATTGGCCCTGTGCTGATCACATGCGCACTCCCAAGAAAATATAAAAACTCTCAAGCAATACTGTGATGTTTGTGCTGGATCACTGTGACCCTTCACCCTTTTCGCCTGATGCATGCTGGAGGAGGGGCTGTACCAGGAAGTAAGTGACACCATGTAACAAAGTCATCATGTTCTGAGTGAGTAATAAACCCTCTCCATGGTTTAGAAGTTCATCCGGCCTGTGTGTAACTTGCTGAGCAGATACTGGCAGGATTGCTAGCAGCACCCTGAGAGACCCTGTGTCTAAGGGACATAACAAATACACACCTAACTGAGCATGTGCAGCCTGACTCCAGTAACTGTCTAATCCAGACATGTTTTGGAGACAATGCAAGAAATGGAGAATCTGTGCATACAGAATCAAACAACCTTTTTACACAATGCAGAGGATTAACCCATTAGGTTCCACAGTGAGTATAACAAGCATGCTTTGCTGCATATACAGACTGATTTTACTGTTGTGGGTTTAGTAACACTTTAAAACAAAAATTAATAAACGTTTTCAGGGAAAAGTTTACATGATTAAAGAGTTTGACAAACTCCATTTTATGGGTTAAATGCTGTATTGTCCTAGACTAACATTTTGTGTTCTTTGCTTTTTCAGCGATCGGAAGATTATGCGAGAAATGTAAGTACTGTAGTCAATTCTCTCTGACATATGCAATTTGTACATTATACAAGACGGTCTTTCTGCCAAACTGGTCAGTTATTGTGTTTTCTTGACTCCAAATAGACGCATTGGGAAATTGCAAAATAATTTTGCGGTTTAGCTGTACATATATTATCCCAAAGGGAATATCAACCTTTGCAATTTATGAGGCCCAGGAGTTACTACAAATACTGAGCTCTGTTAAAATATATCTTTCATTGATATTTTGTATGAAGCCTCCACTGCTTTACTACCATGCCTAAATGCTATACATGAGAAACTGCACAGTATTGTAAACTTTCATTAAAATAAGTAACTCTACATAATGAGATTCAGTCTCAAAAGCATCTGCCTCGTGTATTGCGAACTATATTTGCTGTGCTAGTTCTACAGTCAGTTTTGAAACAGGGGTCCCCTGCAGTGTGTGTGTGTGTTTTTTTTTTTTTATATCCAGTACCATGGTATAAATCATGCAATATAAACATGTTCTATATCAGTGTTTCTCAAACGGGCCAGGGGCACGGCTGTGCCGGCCACTATTTGCATTCTGGGAGATGTAGTCTGTGCTCAAGAGCAGAGGAAACTACAAACCCCTGGAGTCTTGGGCACTGGCAGCAACTTTACACCAGGAGCATCGCCACTCCTAGGAGGCTGTTGCGTGCAAGGACCTGCTGCCAGGTGAGAGACCCTGACACCCCCCACATCCCATCTCTTCTCAACCCCCCCCCCCCATTTTCCTCATGCACCCCATTAGCCCTGCCCCAGTGCAGTGGTGAGGCAGTAGCGTGACTAGCGTTAATGTCAACCGGTGCAGAAAAAACATGGTGTCATTCCCCCCCCACCAACTATAGTCCTCCATTAAGTACAAACTCCCCTCCCTCAGTTTAGGACCCCCCCCCCAATAAGTAAAGATCATCCTCCCGCAGTAAAGACCCCTGTCCCTCAGTATAGATCCCCAGATCCCCCCTCTCCACTTGTCCAGCACATGTCCTTTTAATATGCCCCCTCTTCTATCATTGATCCAGCTACAATACAGTAAACTGTACACAGACCTCAGACTAGCTCCTCTTTCTGTGTAGGCGTAAACGAAGAGGAGGGGGAGGCGGCTCCGTGAGAAAGGGAGATGGCCGGCGAGGGAGAGAGGCACAGATCAGGGTAGGGGGTGCCCACTGTGTATTGTTAGCGGTGCTGCTGCCCACAGGTGTCACACCTCTGGCGGCTGACACCTGGGTGCAGCCCGCCCCCCCCCCCCCCCCCCAGAACGCAACTGTTGATGGGCACTGGTGAGGCTGCATTGCAAATCTTTTCAGGTGTGCCCGAAACATTTTTACATCTCTTTGGTGTGTCGCAAGACAAAAGTTTGAGAAACACTGTTCTATATGGATGTGATTATGTTGCTGCAGAGGTTTAACCACTTAACGACCGCCCACTGTAAATATACGTCGGCAGAATGGCACCGACAGGCAGAATCACGTATATGTATGTGATTGCCTTTGTATAATTGGGGGGTCCGATCGGACCCCCCTTCTTTACAGTGAGCGGTCGTTTTACCTTCGGGAGCGATCCGGCATGAGGGGACGGCCGTTCGATTCCGGCCACCCCCTCTCGATCGCTCCCGGCGAATGAGAGCTTCCCCTGCCTGTGTACTTGTTTACACAGGCTGGAGGAAGTGATGTCATCTCTCCTGCGGCGCTCACATATATACCGAGCGCCGTACAGGAGAAGATGCAGGTCAGTGCACACAACACTACACTGACACCAGGACGCATAGGTACATAAATCGCCCCCCCCCCCCCCAGATCACCCCCCAGTCACAGTGTCACTGATTGCAGTGACCATTTATTTAGTGATCACTGCAATCAGTGACATTTGTGACTGTAAAAGTGTCAGTACATTCAGTTTTAGGTCCAGTGCAGCCCCCTACCCCCCCCCCCAATAAAGGTTTAACCCCCTGATCACCACCCAGATAACCCTTTCACCCCCTAGCACCGCCGTCGCTATGCGATCATTTTTCTGATCGATGTCTTAGCGTCGGTGATGCTGATCGGTAGCCAGTAATTTTTTTTAGGTTCGCCGCAGGTTTTTATAGCGTCAGGTACCCCCATATATTATCTAATAAAGGTTTAACCCCCTGATCGCCCCCCAGGTAACCCTTTCACCCCCTATCACCACTGTCGCTAAGTGATCGTTTTTATGATCGTTGTCTTAGTGTCGGTGATGCAGATCGGTAGCCAGTATTTTTTTTTTTTCTTTCTCGTACATCACGGGACACAGAGCGACATAGTCATTACTAATGGGTTATATAGATACCGTCAGGTGCTGGCACTGGCAACTTCCAAAACCGGAAGTACCCTCCCCTATATAAGCCCCTCCCATCCGGGAGCACCTCAGTTTTTTGCCAGTGTCTAAGGTGTTGGCCAAGAAGAAACATGTGTTTTTCACTGAGCTTGCGTACAGGTTCTTTTGGGCCTCAGTAAGCTATTCCGGATCCGACCAAAAAAGCTTCATAGCTAAACGGTCGGTACCCGGGCCTTGCAGAGAAGAGCAAGGTTTTGCCTGTAATGCTTCTCTTAGGAGAGCTGGACCCTGGGATCCAGAGCTCTGGTCATACCCACGACCAAGATGTTTTCTGTGCAGGGTGCTATACAGGTCCAGGGGAGTGGAATCCTTGGGAACCCGGTCCCTGAAGGTTTGATTACAATGCCTGCCGTGATAGGTGAAGTTTGGGCTTTTGTGGACCAAACAAAGTCCTGCGGCGGGGAACAGGTAAGTGGGGGCCCCCAGGAACTTGGTTCTATTGGGGGACCCCCAAGCCTAATTTGTCTTTCTGTCTGTTACCTAATGGTATTCCCGCAAAATTCTGTGCATGCCTGTAACTACTAAAAAAATGTAATAATTTTTAATGGTGGTCAAGAAAAAAAAAAAAAAAAAAAAAATTTTTTTTTTTTTTATATATATATTTAATATATTAGACTGCGGTACCTGTGTTTGTCCACTAGAGGCCGCTGTGGAATGTTTTCTTGTCATGTGGACTAGCTTCTTCTCAGCAGAGCAAAGTCCAGGCAGATGGTGAGTTCTCTTATAGGAAACTGCTTCCTCTGCCATGTTGCAGTGCTCGTCCATCCCCCGGCCTGCGGCAAAGAGGGGCCCTGGCTCCTGTCCCTTGTTACCATATTTTGAAATTAGCGCCGAAGGCGCACGTGGCCGTGCGCGTGCACGTGCCTCTATATATAGAGGTGAGCCGGGAAAGGGGGCGGAGCCTGGGGGATGACGCTCTGTGCGCGCCGCAGCGCTTCTGCGCATGTGCGGGCGTCCCAGCAGTTTTAAAAAAAAAAAAAACACAATATTGTAGTGAGCTGGCTATGAAGTACAGAGACAGAGCTGGCAACATTTAAAGGCATACAGCAAGCGGTTGATACAGGCATCCCCTAGAAAGGCACATTAGTAGACACCAACTGTGATATAGCAGCAATTGTGCTAGACTATTCTCAGTAAAAGTGGTGTATTACGGCTGGAATACCTCAGCTTTAGGTTTAGGAATATGCCGTCCAGAAGCTCCGGAACTGAATCTTCCAGGAAGCGAAGGGGGTCTCATCGGGCTCGGAGGATCTTGGGCATACTTCTGCTGCACCAGTCTCCCCTGAAGTTCAGAGGTAAGTGACCGTAGAGACCCCGCAGGGGTACTTGGTACTGTGGCTGTCCTCAGTTCACCTGCTCCTGTGTATGTAACAGAGGAGGTTTTTTCCTCAGCTCTGGGAGGATTAGAGAGGCTGCCTCCCTGTCAGGGAAAGCACGTCCGATCTCCATTTCCTCCTTCAGAGTGCCTGTTAGCAGAGCAACAGTCCCATACAGGGATCGACCTGCCTGAAGGGGATCAGGATAAGGTTGATTCTGTTATAGAGGAGTCAACAGTGGGGGAACCTTTTCTCAGCATCTCAAGCTGAAAGATTATGGGTTCAGTCTCTGACTAACATGGTCCGATCAGCATTTAAAAATGCACCTTGCGGAACCATCAACCACTACTGTATCCTCGTTGGGGTCGCTGGAAGCCCCCAGACTGTCTGTTCTTTTCCACTTCACCCTTTACTGAAAGGGCTCATTTACCAGGATTGGGAATGTCCTGAGAAAATATTTATTCCCCCAAGAGATTTCCGGTGGTCTATCCCATGGAGGATAAGTTCATCAAAAAAAAAAAATGGAAGGTCCCTACAGTGGACGCAGCCATCTCTTGTATGTATAAATCACTGACATGTCCAGTGGATAATGTCCAAATGTTCAAGAACCCAATAAATAAAAGATTGGAGTCCTTATGAAAATCTGCTTGGTGATACAACCAGCAGTAGCAGCTATTGGGGTCTGCTAAGCAGTGAAGGATCAGTTGAAACAGGTCTTGAGGGACTTGACAGATCAGCAGGCTTTGCCCTAGCTGATCTACCTAGAGCCTTAGGCTTTGCGGTTGACGCCATAGAGGATTCAGTCCATCAGGCCTCCCGCCTTACGCTGTCTATAGTACATACGCGTAGGCTCCTATGGCTCAAAAACTGGTCTGCTGAAGCTCCCTGTAAAGAATGGCTGGTTAGCGTCCCATTTCATGGTGAACGCTTATTCAGGGAAAACCTGGACAAATATATCCAGAAAATTTCCAGCGGTAAAAATACGCTCTTGCCGGTTAAAAGCAGAGTTAGAGGTCCCTCTTTAAGAGGCCTGCTTCTCCAGTCCCTGGGGCATCGGCTGTGTAACAGTTCCGACGGCCTCCTCGGTCAAATCCCGGGGGTAAAAAACAGGGACAGTAGCAGGGTAATGAGAAACCCTGGGTCAGGGGAGGTACAAAACCTCCCCCAAAGTTAAATTCATTGAAGCCCCCACTCAGTCGGGTGGGGGGAGGACTCCAGTTGTTCGCAAGAGACCTGGCGGGACACGATCAAGACAGATAGGTGCTCTCCGCAGTAGGTTTGGGGGAGTTAAAAGACTCTCCTCCTTCCCATTTTTTGAGGTCAAACGTGCCAAGGGATCCCCGGAAGAGAGTCCCTCCTGTTGGCACTAGAACAACTATTGCTCCAAGGAGTAATTATGGAGGTTCCCCTGGAAGAATGAGGGTTCGGGTTTTACTCAAACCTCTTTACAGTCCCGAAGCAAACGCGGACGGGAGGCCCATATTAATTCTAAAAGGGCCATACAAATTCCTGTATGTCAGGTCTTTCCGATGGAGTCGATCCGATCGGTGGCCACTGCCCTACAAGGGGAGGATTGGTTAGCCACGATCGACATCAAAGATGCTTATTTGCACATTCCCATCTTTCCAGTCCACCAAAAATGTCTACGCTTTGCAGTAGAAGGGCGCCATTTTCAGTTCAGAGCCTTACCCTTCGGTTTGGCCACAGCACCACGAGTGTTTACAAAAATTCTGGCCCTTTATTGGCCAATCTAAGAACACAAGGTGTAATGATAATGGCATATCTGGATGACTTGTTGCTGATAGACCACTCAGTGAAAAAACTAGACGTGGTCGTTCACAAGACAATCAAGTATCTGGAATCTCACGGTTGGATTATCAACCGAGACAAGTCAGCCCTAAAAACCAGTCAAAAGTCTGGAATACTTGGGGCTAAGGTTGGATTCAGGCCAGAGAAAAATATTCTTGCCTCGAGGAAAGGTGTTGTCTTTGAAAGATTTGATCCACTTAGTGGGTACAAAAAAGACAGCCGTCCATACGCCTGTATATGAGGCTGCTGGGAAAAATGGTGGCATCATTCGAAGCAGTACCCTACGGTCAATTCCATTCAAGGAATTTGCAAGGGGCCATACTGTCAGCCTGGAACAAAAAAATTCAGGCCTAGACTTACAATGTCCTTGTCCCCTTCCGTTCGCAAGAGCCTCCGTTGGTGGTTGGTTTCCCAGAATCTGGAAAAAAGGAAATCCTTCAGTCCGATTTCTTGGAAGGTGGTCACTACAGATGCCAGCCTTATAGGCTGGGGAGCAGTACTGGAGCAATAGTCTCTCCAGGGCAGATGGTCGGATGCAGAAAAGGCCCTGCCCATCAATCTCTTAGAGATACGAGCAGCCCGGTATGCCCTAGTAGCATGGACATCCAAACTCCAAGGGTCCCCTGTCTGAATTCAATCAGACAATGCCACAGCAGTGGCATATATCAATCATCAGGGGGGCACCAGGAGTCGTGCAGCCCAGAGGGAAGTAAATTACATCCTGAAATGGGCAGAAAAAAAAATGTCCCAGCCATATCTGCGGTATTCATTCCAGGAGTGGAGAAGTGGAAGGCGGACTTTCTAAGTCGCCAGCAATTAGGCCCAAAGGAAGGGTCCCTTCACCCCGAGGTTTTCTGGACAATATGTCAGCGGTGGGGAACATCGGATGTAGATCTTCTAGCATCCAGATTCAACGCAAAGGGGGACAGGTTTGTCTCTCGGACAAGGGATCCCCTAGCTTGCGGCTCGGATGCCCTAGTGTTCCCTTGGGATCAGTTCAAGCTGATATATGCATTCACACCGCCACAATGGTTACCTCGATTACTCCGCAGAATCAGGGTAGAAAAGAAACCAGTGATTCTGGTGGCCCCGAAGAGCGTGGTACGTGGAGATTGTAAAATGTCAGTGGGGAGTCCTTGGACTCTCCCACATCGTCCGGACCTGCTTTCGCAAGGACCGATATACCACCCTTCCTTACCAGCCCTAGGTTTGACGGCCTGGCTATTGAAGCCCACATTCTAAAAAAGAGAGGGCTCTCTAATGCTGTGGTATCTACCATGATCAATGCCAGGAAGCCGGTATCCAGGCAGATCTACTATAGAATCTGGAAGGCGTACATCGCCTGGTGTGAAGCCAAGAAATGGCATCCAAGTAAGTACGTAATAGGTAGGAGTCTGGACTCCCTACAATGGGCTGTAGATAGGAAGCTTGCCTTGAGTACTATCAAGGGTCAGATTTCGGCCTTGTCAATATTTTTTCAAAGGCCCTTGGCTTCGCATTCACTAGTCAAAGCCTTTATACAAGGAGTGATGCGTATTAGTCCTCCGGTTAATATTCCCATATGTCCATGGGATCTAAACTTGGTTCTGTCGGTTCTACAGAAACAACCATTTGAACCATTACAGCATATTTCCTTGGTGCTTCTCACCAGGAAATAGATTTTTCTAGTAGCCATTTGTTCGGCTAAAAGAGTATCGGAATTAGCAGCTATGTCCTGTAAGGAGCCATATCTGGTTATCCATAAGGACAGAGTAGTGTTACGTCCTCATCCAGCCTTTCTTCCTAAGGTGGTATCGAGGTTTCATTTGAACCAAGATGTGGTTCTTCCTTCTTTTTTCCCCAAACCTACTTCGGTAGAGGAAAAGTTATTGCATTCTTTGGATGTAGTAAGAGCAGTTAAAGCTTATCTAAAAGCCACTGCTCAGATTCGCAGAACGGATACTTTGTTTATTCTGCCGGAAGGCCCCAGAAGGGGTCAGGCAGCGTCAAAATCTACTTTAGCCAAGTGGATTCGACAGGTCATAATACAAGCCTATGGCTTGAGAAATAGACCGCCTCCGTTCAAAGTTAGGGCGCACTCCACGAGAGCAGTTGGAACTTCATGGGCAGTGCATCACCAGGCCTCCCTGGCTCAAATCTGTAAGGCCGCAACATGGTCTTCAGTACACACGTTTACTAGGTTCTACCAGGTGGACGTTAGAAGTCAGGAGGATGTCGCCTTTGGGCGCAGTGTGTTGCAGGCCGCAAAAGATCCTCATGTCTGATAGCGCTCAGCTTATATATGGTGTATCCCCCCCCTCATTTGGCATTGCTTTAGGACATCCCATTAGTAATGACTATGTCGCTCTGTGTCCCGTGATGTACGAGAAAGAAAATAGGATTTTTATAACAGCTTACCTGTAAAATCCTTTTCTTGGAGTACATCACGGGACACAGAGCTCCCGCCCCTCTTTAGGGACACTTATTGCTTTGCTACAAAACTGAGGTGCTCCCGGATGGGAGGGGCTTATATAGGGGAGGGTACTTCCGGTTTTGGAAGTTGCCAGTGCCAGCACCTGACGGTATCTATATAACCCATTAGTAATGACTATGTCGCTCTGTGTCCCGTGATGTACTCCAAGAAAAGGATTTTACAGGTAAGCTGTTATAAAAATCCTATTTTTTTTTAGGTTCGCCGTCAGGTTTTTATATAGCGTCAGGTACCCCCATATATTACCTAATAAAGGTTTTAACCCCCTAATTGCCCCTAGTTAACCCTTTCACCAGTGGTCATCATATAAGTGTTACGGGTGACGCTGGTTAGTTAGTTTGCTTTTTATAGTGTCAGGGCACCCGCCGTATATAACCCAATAAAGGTTTAACCCCCTGATCGCCCGGCGAGTGATATCAATTAGGTTTTAGCGTCAGAGAGGGTCTGCGTCACACCCCAGGCAGCGTCAGGTTAGTGCCAGTAACGCTAACACCCACGCGTGAAGCATACACCCCCTTAGTGGTATAGTATCTGAACAGATCAATATCTGATCTGATCAGATCTATACTAGCGTCCCCAGCAGTTTAGGGTTCCCAAAAACGCAGTGTTAGCGGAATCAGCCCAGATACCTGCTAGCACCTGCGTTTTGCCGCTCCGTCCAGCCCAGGCCACCTAAGTGCAGTATCGATCGATCACTGTCACTTGCAAAACACAACACACATAACTGCAGCGTTCGCAGAGACAGGCCTGATCCCTGCGACTCCAGTGCTGTACAAAAAATTAGATATGGGATATACTGCGCTGTGCAATGAGTGAACACAAAAATTAGCTGCCAACACAGCTGAGACAAAGCAAAAACTGGTGAATATGAAAAAGTGTAGCGCTTATTTTTGTGAAAGAGTCGGTTACCAAAACATAACAAATGTTGCAAACATGCATATATATTAATTTCAGTGACACCAAGTGACTGAGTGTGATCGGTGAAAAAAAATATTATATGTAAATAAATCAGAACGAAACAGTCCTCCATTGTGACCACACACAAATAACAGTCCAAAAGTGTAGAAAAAACTGCAAGGTTGAAATAAAGAGTCCCACATGGATATGACCCTCTCTGTGAAAGGATAGAGACACCACCACCGATATATAAGGAGGAGGCTTACCAGATGGTATTGACTTGGTAAGGTGTATACCTCCCAAGTCAAAACAGGCTTAAATAATCAGTCAGCAAGGTGTATCCAGCTGGTCCTGAATCTGCATATCAGTCGGCACCGCAAATTCCCATAAACACCAGGAAGTGTGAATACATATAGTCTTGTTGGAGCCAGAGATACGGTAACCACATAGCATGCGTAATGGGGAAAAAAACTCACATAGTGTGATACCGTACAAGGAAGTATTTATTTAAAAAAAGATTAAAAAATGTACACTCACATTTGGAAGAACATCATAGGCATATCACAAAATGCAAGAGCGATGTGTGTGAATGGTTCCACCCGACGCGTTTCAACTAAAAAAGTCATCTCCAGTGCTGTAGGAGGTGATTTCGCCACCACAGTTAAAAAAAAAAAAAAAAAAAGCATATATGCCGAAGCGCAGGGTGCTCCTAATGCCGCGTACATACAGTCGAAATTCCGACGGAGGCTTGCCCGTGAACGTCTGACCATGTGTACGCGGCATAACTTTTGCGGGAAGATGCCCCCATGCTTCGGCATATATAAATGGTGCATGTATGCCCATCATTAGAAGTGGGTGGATGAAGGGCGGTATTCTAATGGTGGGCATACCCACCGATCAATCTTTTTTTTTTGTTCAGCCAACAGGCTGCATGAAAAAAAAGATTACAATACATGTCCAACAAGGACCAGCAACGTACTGGTATGTTGCTGGACTTTGAATGTTTATACCAGAATGATGCCTGCGGGTTTAGGTATCATCTTGGTATCATTCTTTTCAGCCAGCGGCCGGCTTTCATGTAAAAGCAATCCTAGTGACTAATTAGCCTCTGGACTGCTTTTGCAAGCAGTGGGAGGGAATGTCCCCCCCCCCCCCCCCCCGGATATAAAAAGCGCCATTGGGAAAGCATTTTATCACACCGATCTTGGTGTGGTCAGATGCTTTGAGGGCAGAGGAAAGATCTAGGGTCCAATAGACCCCAGTTTTTTCAAAAAAAGTACCTGTCATTACCTATTGCTATCATAGGGGATATTTACATTCCCTGAGATAACAATAAAAGTGATAAAAATAAATAAATATGGAAGCAACAGTTTAAAAATAAAATAAAAAAGCAAAATTAATAATAAAAAAAAAAAAAAAAAGCACCCCTGTCCTGCCCTGCTCTTGCCCAATGGCGAACGCAAGCGTCGGTCTGGCGTCATATGTAAACAGCAATTGCACCATGCATGTGAGGTATCACCGCGAAGGTCAGATCGAGGGCAGTAATTTTAGCAGTAGACCTCCTCTGTAAATCTAACGTGGTAACCTGTAAAGGCTTTTAAAAATGTATGTAGTTTGTCGCCAATGCGCGTTTGTGCGAAATTTTAAAGCATGTCGTGTTTGGTATCTATGTACTCGGCCCAAGATCATCTTTTTTATTTCATCAAACATTTGGGTAATATAGTGTGTTTTAGTGCATTAAAATTAAAAAAAGTGTGTTTTTTTTCCCCAAAAAATGCGTTTGAAAAATCGCTGCGCAAATACTGTGTAGAAAAAAAAATGCAACACCCACCATTTTATTCTGTAGGGCCTTTGCTTTAAAAATATATATAATGTTTGGGGGTTCAACATAATTTTCTTGCAAAAAAAATATGTTTTCATGTAAACAAAAAGTGTCAAAAAGGGCTTTGTCTTCAAGTGGTTAGAAGAGTGGATGTAAGCTTCCTAATGTTGTGTATAAAATGCCAGAACAGTTCAAAACCCCCCCCCAAATGACCCCATTTTGGAAAGTAGACACCCCAAGCTATATACTGAGAGGCATGTCGAGTCCATGGAATATTTTATATGTTGACACAAGTTGCGGAAAAAAGACAATTTATTTTATTTTTTGCACAAAGTTGTCACTAAATGATATATTGCTCAAACATGCCATGGGCATATGTGGAATTACACCCCAAAATACATTCTGTTGCTTCTCCTGAGTACGGGGATACCACATGTGAGACTTTTTGGGAGCCTAGCCATGTACGGGACCCCAAAAACCAAGCACCGCCTTCAGGCTTTCTAAGGGTGTAAATTTTTGATTTCACTTCTCACTGCCTATCACAGTTTCGGAGGCCATGGAATGCCCAGATGGCACAAAACCCCCCCCAAATGACCCCATTTTGGAAAGTAGACACCCCAAGCTATTTGCTGAGAGGTATTGTGAGTATTTTGCAGATCTCGCTTTTTGTCACAAAGTTTTGAAAATTGAAAAAAAAAAAGAGAAAAAAAATGTTCTTTCTTCATTTTCAAAAACAAATGAGAGCTGTAAAATACTCACCATGCCTCTTAGCAAACAGCTTGGGGTGTCTACTTTCCAAAATGGGATCATTTGGGGGGGTTTTGTGCTATTTTGGCATTTTATGGCCTTCGAAACTGTGATAGGTAGTGAGGAGTCAAATCAAAAATTTGTGCCTAGAAATCCTGAAGGCGGTGATTGGTTTTCGGGGTCCTGTACGCGGCTAGGCTCCTAAAAAGTCCCACACATGTGGTATCCCCGTACTCAGGAGAAGCAGCAAAATTTATTTTGGGGTGCAATTCCACACATAACCATGGCATGTGTGAGCAATATATCATTTAGTGACAACTTTTTGTAATTTATTTTTATTTTTTTGTCATTATTCAATCACTTGGGACAAAAAAAAAAAATATTCAATGGGCTCAACAGGCCTCTCAGCAATTTCCTTGGGGTGTCTACTTTCTAAAATGGGGTCATTTGGGGGGGTTTTGTACTGCCCTGCCATTTTAGCACCTCAAGAAATGAGATAGGCAGTCATAAATTTTAAGCGGTGTAAATTCCCTTAAATGTCCCCTAGTTTGTAAACGCTATAACTTTTGCGCAAACCAATAAATATACGCTTATTGACATTTTTTTTACTAAAGACATGTGGCTGAATAAATTTTGGCCTAAATGTATGACTAAAATTGAGTTTATTCGATTTTTCTTATAACAAAAAGTAGAAAATATCATATTTTTTCAAAATTTTCGGTCTTTTTCCGTTTATATCGCAAAAAATAAAAATCGCAGAGGCAATCAAATACCATTAAAAGAAAGCTCTATTTGTGGGAAGAAAAGGACGCAAATTTCGTTTGGGTACAACATTGTATGTCCGCACAATTTACAGTTAAAGCAGCGCAGTGCAAAATTCTGAATTCACCTCTGGTCCTTTAGCTACCAAATGGCCTGGGGCTTAAGTGGTTAAGTCCTTTATGTAATGTGCTTACACTGTTGCACTTGTGTTGTGCATTGTTGCAGCTATTTAGAGAAATGTCACCCATTACCCGTTTCATGCTGGGTTCTCTTAAAAAAAAAAAAAAAAAAATGCAGATCTAGCATTGCCTCGTGATCTGCTGTTCAGGTGTCATAGCCTGTCCCCCACCCTGCCAGCTTGCTCTCCTCAGCCAGTTGCCTCTTCTGGATTCCAGCAGCCCAGCCCCTGATGATGCAGTGTGGATCCACCCCTGACTCAACACTTGCCACACTGACAGTTTTATCAACCTGCAATCCTGTGATCTAGGCTTGTGACCAAAGTTTTAAAAGAATCATGATTCAGCTTGGCTAAGAACGTTGGATGCACCTTCAAAGCAAAACTGTATTTGATATATTGCTAGCAGAACAGCATACAATTGTTTTGCATTATGCTGCTATCCTTTGTCATTAATGGAAAAACCTTAAACAGACAATACTTTTCACCGTATGATACTTTTATAATTTTTGTAAATCATTGTTTGATAATGCTGTATGCTTCATCTGAACAA
This sequence comes from Rana muscosa, assembly GCA_029206835.1. NCBI lineage: Eukaryota > Metazoa > Chordata > Amphibia > Anura > Ranidae > Rana > Rana muscosa. The sequence goes on from CM055120.1 coordinate 415,095,747, forward strand.
TGTTTTCTAAATTTCAAAGTTGAATTGAATTCTTTATTTACATTTCTGTGTAGGTGATGGAAAATGCGTAATATGTGACTCCTATGTACGTCCCTGTACGCTAGTACGTATATGTGATGAGTGCAATTATGGATCTTACCAAGGACGTTGTGTGATTTGTGGTGGCCCCGGCGTGTCAGATGCTTACTACTGCAAGGAGTGCACCATTCAAGAAAAAGATGTAAGTAATTCAGCAGAGAACAATGAGCTTTGGTTTATTGCATGCTTGCTGTGCAGTTTAAAGGCTAACTTCATTATTCGCTTCCCTATGTACCAATATACCATTGATGTACATCTGGAGCAGAAAAGAAAAAGCTGTCCCTATGTCCTGGAGCAGGCGTCACCTCAACCTCTGCTTTCTTCTGCAAAATAACTGCTCAGTGACCTGTCCTATGGGACAGCAGAACAGTTGGATCATAGGAGCGTGGTGTCATTTTAATTACATCAGCTGTTGTAGAACTTCCTCACAATACTATGTCCTGCACACTTCTGTAGTTGTATGCTTCTCCAATGCAGTCATTTTCAGTGGGCATCTTTCTCCATCCATACACACCCAGTGTCCTCCTTTTTTCTGATAGATCGTTTTTGTGCCACTCCTTGTCTTTGCGCAGACTGTTCACTTGGTAGAGTGTGTACTGGTTATGTAATAAGATGGGAACAAGATCTACATGTGTATTATAATGATGAATGGTTGTGTAAAATGAGAGATTTTTTTTTATTTTATTTTTATTATTATTATAAATAAAGATTATAAACACTTGGTAGAGTGTGCACACTGGGGCAGGAGAAAGAACTGAGCAATCACATAATAGCAACAACTATGTAGGCAAGGGCCTGCCTAATTGGATTCAGAGTGATTGGATAGATGGTTTGTCCTCCATAGTTTTTGGTAAATCTAAAGGAGAAGATTGTACAATCTCTGTACAGATTGTATAGTGCGTGGCCACTTTTTAAACACCACCTAGTTTGCGTATTATGCTGGATTTAGGTGTTCTACATTACAATTTCTGCTGTGATGACAGGTTTAGGACCCTTACACCGTGTTTAGCAGGTTTGGGACTCATTCAGATGGGCACTGAGACCTGTCCTCTGTGCTGAGGCTGTATGCAGATGCAGTGGCTGCACAGACAGTTGCATGTAAAATTTTGATAAGCGACTGTCAGAGGCGTATCTAGTGAAAATGGCACCTATGGCAAGCACTGAAACTGTGCCACTGTCTAAACATTTGAAACCCATCTTTCAGATAATACTGTCAGTATATACAGGTATATAGGGAAAACAGTAGGTTAGGGCTGCAGATTCAGGGCTGCATGATGATATTTCAGTGTCCAGATTCCCGACTATCAAATGGAGGGGGGATATTTGCATCTCATCTCAGTGTTAGCCAATAATACTTTGTCCATGTTGCAGCCCCTCCATCTTCCCACCCACCACATTTTGACTTCAGTTTTAGGAAGAAAAAGCCAAAATCAGTCCTCAGCTTGCTTCTACCCATGTTAGTTAGTTGTTTTTTTTTTTTTTTTTTTTTTCCCCCCCCCTTTAGGTTTACTTCGGGGTTCGAGGTTGTACAATTAGATTGTACAGCATATGACCACCTTAAGCCTAGGTTCAGACAAGTGCGATCTCAGACATCGCGTGTGATTCGCATCTGCGGTGCGATCACATGCGATGTCTGAGCAATGCGAGTTCAGCCATACAGTTGTTTGGCTGAACTCGCATTGGATTCGCACAGAAAAGGGTGCAGGACTTGTTTTTCCCCGCCCTGGAATTGGAGCGCATGGGTGTTCTCATCTATGCGATCCGATTCCTGTACGAATCCACAGTTCGCACTGCTATCTGTGAACCGTTCTGGGGGTGTCATGAACAATGTATTGATGCCCACAGCAGTTCGCAGAGGGCATCGTGAACTGCCTGCAGGAGACATGTGATGCGGGAACCTGTAATCGTGCTGGTTCCCGCATTGCACTAGGCTGAACCTAGGCTTAAAGTGTAAGTAAACCCTCCTATCGTTTTCAGCCAAGGAAGCTGCCATCTTTGCCTCTGTTTAATCTACAACTACCATGATGCTGCACATGTGATCATTTATGACACCAGCCATTGGATGGTTTGACAGTTTGGTTGAGAGCACAACCAATGGGAGTGTTACATTTCCGGCACGTGCCGGAAATGAAACGGTTTTATGGATGGGTTTACTTCCGCTTTAAGGGGAAAGTAGGAAAATGTTGCAAATATGAGGTGATACAGAAAAGAGGGAGGTGTGGTCCATAGAGAAACACTCTATACTGTAAGGCAGTAAATGATGGGATATGAAGGTTCCTGGATTGTCACAATGTTACAGGAAGTCAGGGAATGAAGTGCTTGCGTTTCTTTTTTTCTCACTTTGAAAAGGGGTGCAGACTCAAAGCTACCATGGGCTAGGTAAGTGTGAGATGAGCACATTAGGATGGCTTGGGCAGAAAAGACTTTAGAAATGGCTTCTATTCTGAAAAGTGAAATTCTGCCTGAAAAGGTGCACTTGTTTTACTTTCCTTGTCTCCTCTTAGAAAATATCTTGTATTTTCATAGAATGCAAGTAATATTTTCAACAGAGGAGCTGCGGTTGAACCTCACACAACCTCCCTTTGTCCATTCACAGAACACTTTGAAACTGACAAGTAATTGGCATCCATTTGTTATCCATCGTTCAACAAAAATCAGACTTTGTCTTTAAAATATCCTGTTTGTTTTTTGTTTTTTAAAAGGCAAATGAAAATGCCATGGACAAACATTATGGGGACCCTTAACTTTTTTTTTTTTTTCATAGCAAGCTGCTTGCTGTGGGCGCACTGAACAGGAGGGAGGGGCCAGGAGCACAGAAGAGGGACCCGAGGAGGATCAGGGCTGCTCTGTGCAAATCCACTGCAACAGAGCAGGTAAGTATACAATCACTTTAATGAAACGTCTGGACCTGTCAACAGGTAGTTTGGCACATTCTTCATGAGCAAACTGCTCCAGCTGTCTCGGGTTGGATGCCTCCTCCAGACTGTTTTCCAGCTATTTCCTCATATGCTAGGATTTGGATCAGGGCTCATAGAAGGCCATTTTGGGATAGTCCAGTGTTTTGTTCTTTGCTATTCTTAGGTGCTTCTAGCTGTGTATTTTTTTTGGCCATATTGTTGGAGGACCCATTACCTGATGGAGTTTTTTTACCCTGGGCAGTGTTTCCCTCCAGAACTCCTTGATGTTCTTCAGATTTCATTGTGCCCTGCCTAGATTCAAGGTGTGACGGATCTCAGATACACCAGGTGGGCACATCCGCCAGACCTGTGTCTCCTGTCCTCCAAACGCACCCGCAGCCTGCAGATTCGCCATAACCAGCCCTTAACCCCTCAATCACGAGACAAGCCGCAGAGCATCAACTGTTTATTAAATACAAAACATACACTTTTGCACACAGTTAGCAACACTCCCCTTAGCCTTGTCGTAGAGGGGGGTAGGGGACAAGGAAGAACCAATGGAAACTCAACACTTGTACATTGAAACATAAAGGGATTATGGTAAGCAGGCAGCCCCTCAATACACATCCCCTGCGGAGAGATGTCTCCAGTCCTGACCCAACACAATCAAACACAGCAAGATGAGGGGGGTGGGGTGGGGTGGATGGGGGAGAAGGGATGTAGCATTGCATTACATTACGTTATCTCAATGCCAGCTTGTCTCCAGTCTCTTCTGGGCCATAGTCTGTGGGTAGAAGGCCAGCCCACAGTCCCTTCCAAAACACAGTGAGTTCTGTCACACAAGGTATTCTATGCCAGATGTAGCACAGTAGCCCCAAAACATAACAAAGCCTCCTCCATGTTTCTTTGAAAGCTTAATTTTTATTTTATTATCTGTAAACAAAAAGCCAATTTGAGCTGTCAATACCCTTCAGTTTTTTTTTATCTCTCTTCTGTTACTGGATGTTCTCAGAAGCATTGTGGCTTATCAATATGCATTTTGGCAAATTCCAATTTAGTTTTTTTACGCATAGTGAAGTTTTCCTTTGAACCCCACATAAATGCAGCTTTTGATGCAGTTTAATCACTTCTTTTCCGAAAATCTTTATTAAAGAAGTGCAGCCTGAGCTTGTTTGGCTGGGCTTCTCCTATTGGTCACAGGAGTGCAATTTAATTTTTCACTTCTGTGACCCGTTTTCAGCAGAGAAAAAAATAACTTTTTTTTATTTATTTTTTTTTATTTTTTTTTTAGTACTTTTCAGAAATGGAACAGAAGATGCATATGCTATTACATCATAACATTTCCTTCAATTACTGAGAAAATAGGGATAGTTGTAACATTCCCAGAGTAAATTACATTGGGGTATTTGACCAGGGTATTAAGACATCAACCGAGGCCTGTCGCTCCACCTGCCTGCCTAAATTTCGTCATGATGTACAGGGCGACTATATCACACCTGTGCGGAACAAGCAGATGAGTTATATGCAGGGTGTGCTCTAGCCTTGGGTGGCCCAGTTACTCTGGGCTCCCCACATTGCTAAGATTCATTCCCTAGGATCCCATTGTCCTACCTAATGCATCAAGGGAATGGCCAAAAATAAGTGGCAAGAAGTAAATATATAGGGGTGTACATCCCATCTGATCCAGGTATGTACGATCATTAGAGTATTTAGTTCTGGTTAAATATTTGATCCAGGGGTCCCAGCCCAGACTTTGTCAAACAGATTAATTTTATCATGTAAGATCGCTGAAAAGCAATCTTTACCCATAATCCAGGGCAGTGTAGCAGATTTTGTGAGGTTTACTTTGGTAAGCGTAAAATTGTAGGTACGTGTAGCTTTCGTTTTGGACATGTCCACCAAGTATGAAATTCTGTACCCCCTTACCATCAACGAGGCCGTGGGTTTGCTGTATAACAGCATCCATAAAGGCATCAAATTTAGGAGTCTCGTTACTATACTTGCCTTGGGTTTATGTGCTTTAGTCAACCTACCGCTAATGCCCCCAATACTACCCTCTGGAATATGTTCCGTGCTGACTATCTCTACCTCTGGGGCCCTCTGCCCATCGCCTAGTTTAAAAATCCCTCTAACTTTTTGGCCATCTTCACTCCCAGCAGATCTGCACCTTCATCATTTAGGTGCAGTCCGTCCCTTCTATAGTACTGTGGCCGACAGACGTCTGCCCAGTCTTTCAGGAACCCAAACCCCTCCTTACTACACCAGCTCCTCAGCCACTTGTTTACTTCCCTAATCTCCCTCTGCCTTTCTGGTATTCTCTGGCTGAGAATACTACCTTGGAGGTCCTTTTTCCTCAATTTAGCTCCCAAGGTCCTAAAATCGTTCTTTAGGACACTCCATATGACTTTGTCATTGGTACCAACGTGCACCATGAAAGCCGGGTCTTTGCCAGCCCCTCCCAGTAATCTGTCCACCAGATCGGTGATGTGCCGAACCCGAGCGCCCGGTAGACAACTTACAGTTTGGTGATAGATTTAGATTAAGTTTGAGGAAGTGGTTTGACACACAGACTGATATATCGGATAGTAAATCGGTGATACGAGGGGAGACTGAAGGAGTGAGATGAGGGGTAGAGAAATAGATTTGAGTGTCATCAGCGTAAAGATGGTATTGGAAGCCATGGAAGGCTGCCAGCTGACCCAGGGAGGAAGTGTAGATTGAAAATAGGAGAGGTTCAAGAACAGAACCTTGGGGGACCCTAACAGAGAAAGGGAGAGGAGGAAGTAGAATTGTAATTAACGCTAAAGGTGCGTTTGGATAAGTAGGAAGAGTACAGTCCGGGAGACCAAAGGCGTGGAGTTTTTTTGAGAAGGGGGTGGTCAACCGTATCAAAGGCAGCAGAGGGGTCCAGGGGTAGGAGTACAGAATAGTGTCAATTGGTTTTGGCTGTTAGTAGCTTGTTTGTTAGTTTTAGGAGAGCAGTTTCTGTGGAGTGTTGAGGACAAAATCCAGACTGAAGGTGGTTGCTCAGTCGGTTATAGACCAGACGTTCAAGGAGTTTGGATAAAAAGGGGAGCAAGAAGATGGGGTGTGAGTTGGTAAGATTGGATGGGTCTAGTGAGGGCTTTTTAAGTATGGGTCTGACAAGTGCATGTTTTAGAGAGTTGGAGAAGATGCCAGAAGAGAGGGAAAGATTGAAGATGTGAGTTAGAGAGTTTAGAATAGAGCCAGAGGGTGAATGTAGCATTTGCGAGGGAATGGGATCCAAAGGGCAGGTGGTAAGATGATGAATTTATGTTTTTCCCTAATTTCTTTATACATTTAGGACAAAACGTATTCTGCTACATGTCTGGTAAAAGAAAAATCCCAATAAGTGTGTATTGATTGGTTTGCTTGAAAGTTATAGCGTAACAGTGCTATAAGCACTGCATTTTTATTTATTTTTTGGAAAAAAAAATGGTTTCATGAATTAAAAAATAACAAAACCGTAAAGTTAGCCCTTTTTTTTTGTAAAATATGAAAGATGATGTTACGCCGAGTAAACAGATACCTAAAATGTAACTCACCGAATGGCGCCAAACTTCGGTACTTAAAAATCTCCATAGGCGAAAATGTTTACAGGTTACCAGTTTAGAGTTCGAGTAGGTCTAGTGCTAGAATTGTTGCTCTCGCTCTAACGCATGCGGCGATACCTCACATATGTGGTTTGAACAGCGTTTACATATGTGGGCGGGACTTGCGTTTGCATTCGCTTCGGAGCGTGAGCTACTGTGGAGTATTTTTTTTTTTTTATAATAATAATTTTTTTTTTTTTTTTTTGTTACTATTACAAGGAATGTAAACATCCCTTGTAATAGGAATGTGTGTGACAGGTCCTCTTTATGGAGAGATGCAGGGTCCATAAGACCCCCACATCTCTCCTCCAGGCTGGAAAGCATGAGATCGGAAAAAAAATTCACCGCTCTCATGCTTACTAGCCGCAAACGCGCCTTTGTTTACTTCTGGGAACCCGGGCGTGACGTCATCACATCGCGCCCAGGCCTCCGGTCATAGAGATGACTGGTGACCATCTGGTCACCAGTCACCTCTATGCTCGTCATGTGACAAGACACCGGCGCCGGACGATTCATTTTCCGGGCCCCCGATGGCACGGGAGAGCCCAGAGACGCACTGGAGGGAGGAGGGGGGATGTCCCCTCCCGCTGCCTATAAGAACAATCAAGCAGCGGAACTGCCGCTATGATCCTTATCGTGCGCAGAATCGCCGGCAGAAGAAAAGGATATCTGAATGATGCCTTTAGCTGCAGGCATCATTCAGATATCCCCCCCCCATATCATATGACGCCCACCCAGGATGGGAGATCCCATCTGTGAGCGTCGTGTTACTATGGCTGGGTATTGAAGTGGTTAAAGCAGTCCCACTAGAGCTGCACTATTCTGGCTAAAATGAGAATAACATTTTTAATTTTTTTTTGCTTAGAAGATGGATCACAATTCTCATGGCGTAACATCTTTCACATTAAAACAAAAGAAATTGGTCTAACTTTACTGGGGTTTTTTTTTTTTTTTATATTCATTGAAGTGTCTTTTTTTCCCCCAAAAATTGCATTTGAAAGACCGCTGGGCAAATACAGTGTGACATAAAATATTGTAGCAATTGCCATTTTATTTCCTAGGCTCTCTGCTAAATTATATATAATGTTTGGGGTTCCAAGTAATTTTCTAGCAAAAAATTATTGATTTTTAACTTAAACAAACGTCAGAAAAAGATTTGGACTTTAAGTGGTTAAACTTCCTGCATTTACACACATTTGTTCTAAGAAGGAAGTTGGTTACAATGTTTCATGTTATTACAAACTTGGCAGAATGTCAGGTTTTTTTCTTTATACACACACACACACACACATCCCTTTTGATCTGAGAAGGAAGCATTAGTTACAATGTTTCCCGTTAAAAACTTGGCAGACTGTCGGATATTTTATTTGACAGCTGAGTGAGCAGATAAAGTCTCTCCACTTGTTATATGAAAGAATCGACAAACTCTGCATTGGAGATCGTCAGGGGGGTTGAATCGAGATCACGAATTATTGTGCAGCTCTAAGTCCCACAGTGTCCTCCGTTCCCCTTTTACTTTACAGTCCTCTTTACATCCGAGTGCCCCCTTACATTGTAACAGGGACTGCATCGTAAAAGGGGCACTAATTACAGTGCCCCTAGTAATCGCAGCCTCCGCCACCACAGTGCCTCTTCAGTCTGTCTGCAGCCCAGGGTTTGGGGACCTCTGATGTACAGCAGGACTTGTTTGATTTGGGTCTGTTTCAGCCATATTCTGATATCTGTAGCATCCTCTATGGATAAAAGTTTAATGCTGCCTTAGGTGGATGCTGAGGACAGTGAGCTGAGTGCTCGCCTCGTGGTGTCCTGTGGCTAAGATGAGGGATCTTGAGCTGCTGCATCCTGTGTCTCTGCAGCTGTGTGGATTTGTTGAGCATGGAGCACTGGCAGGCTGCTTCCTCTCACTGTCCTGGTGCCATCTTGGCTGGAGAAGTCTGTGTCTGAGAAGGGTGTGCTGATGGAGTCTCCTGTACAGGTTGGTAGGGCTTTTTCTTAGCTGTCCTGCTGCGGCATTGTGTTTTTCAAAGCTTGGGCGAGTGGTGTGGAAACCGTTCCCAGTACTCCAGTCAGTTCAATTTAGCTGGTGGTAGTCGGATGTGTGGAGCCGTTATGTCCAACTCTGAGTAATTGCTTTAAAAACAGAGCTGTACTCCACAGTACTTCATTTATGCCACAAGATATCTTGTGACATTTCGGTGGCAGACTACATATTTTTCTTATGTGTACTTTATAGGGTAATCGGTGTGAGCAAAATATTAACCAGGAGATACACACTAATAAAAAGGGAGGTAGGTAGATAGGTATGTGAATTCTAAATCTGTTCTTATAAACATTTCAGGCACCCTTTTTTATATTTGGTTTAACAGTGCAGTTTTTACATTTCTGTCACCATTACATTAGAGTAACTTGTAAACGTTTATATGCAACAGGTCAACTCCTAAAGTGGTAACCTTATCCTATTTATTTTTTTATCATGGGAACATATCGACGACTTAAACCACTTCAGCTCCAGAAGTTTTTTTTTTTTTTTTTTCCGGGACTACGACATTGCGCCGGACAAATCTGACACTAAGTTGCGTTTTTTGGGGGCCAGTGATGAGTGCTAAAAGGGGAGGGGGTCAAAACATCAGGAGCGATCAAAGGGTTAAATGCGTTCCCCCAGTCAAAGCATCCCCACACAGTTAGCAAGCACTCCCAGGGAAGATGGAGATCTGTGTTTGGCAGAAACACAAGATCTCCATCTTCCCCTCTGACAGACCGCCATTCTGCCTCTCTCAGACCCACTGATTGGCTCCCGCTATGTTCAATTAAACTATTGTATCATTTGCCCTCTCTCTTTTTTGCTTTTTCACATTTTAGTAATGTTTTTTTTCTATTTTCTCTTTCAGAGGGATGGTTGTCCTAAAATTGTGAATTTGGGCAGTTCCAAAACGGATCTTTTTTATGAAAGAAAGAAGTACGGATTTAAGAAGAGGTAGTCCAAAAGCTGAATCGCTACCACGTAGCATTTTTATTTTTTTTCTGTGGGAGCCGTGCCTATATTGTGTCGAATGGGATCAATAAAATTGTTTTTACAACAAATTGCTTTCTGGTGCATCTTTACTTGCATGCAAAATGTTCACATCCTTTTTTGTTGGTTTTCTTTCATTTTTACTAACTTACTCGGGGGGGGGGGGGGGGGGGGGTAGTTGTAAAAAAAAAATCTGTTGCTGCTATAGTGCCAGGCTTTAAAGTAACATTGGTTAAAATTTGCATAAATTTGTGTAAAATGTTACAGAAACTTGCCCAGATGCTTGCAGCTAGTTCTGGAGGCAACTACTGCCAGTGTTGAATTCCCCACTATTTTCTGACAGAGCAATTGTTTTGTTTTTCTGAATTGTTTTGCTAAAAAAAATTACTTCACCTCCCATCTTTTGAAAGCCGAGGGCACTGTATTAAAAAAAAAAAAAAATGGTGGCATTTGCAATATTTTTTTTTTTTTTGTCACATTTTTTTTGTAACTGTTAAACACGTTTTTTCAAACCAAAAATACACTAAACAAAATTTTGGTGTACACGAACATAATACCCAATTTTTGGTCAAATATAAATTATGGGGTTGCATGGAGCAAATGGATACCAAGCACGTGAAGCCTTTAGATTGTGGTTCTATGCATTCTACATATTTTAAAATGAAAATACATCTGTGCTCCAGCACACCCACCCCCCCCCCCCCCCAGCCTGATTTAGATCCAGCGATGTGCACAAGTGCAGCGGCTCCCTCGGCTTTTGCCTCATTGGACAGATTGATGGCAGCAGGTACCATTGGCTCCCGCTGCTATCAATCAAATACTGTGACATGGGGGCGGGCCTGAGTCCCGCTGTCTGTCAATAGAAGCAGCAGCGAGCACGCATGGATGGCCCCCATGGAAAGCGGCTTTCCCTGGGGGCACCCGACTAAGGGCCTGGAGCGCTAGTGGGGGACCCCAGAAGATCATCGGGGCAGCTCTGTGCAAAAGCATTGCACAGAGCAGGTAAGTTCAGATATGTTTTGTTTTAATACACAAAGAAAAAGCTTTAGAACCACTTTAAGGCCTCATGCCCACGGGCGTTTTTTCAGCCGCGTTTTTGAGCGTTTTTTACAGCTTAAAAACGCCTGTCCATGTTAGTCTATAGCTTCATGCCCACCTAGGCGTTTTTGAGCTGTAAAGAGCATAGGCGTTTGTAAGCTGTAAAAAAAACCCAGGGCCAGTGCGTTCCTCAGCGTCAGAATTAGGCAGAAAAAAACGCGAGCGTCAAAAAACGCGCACTAACGCGCAAAAAACGCGCACTAACGCGCGGTCGCGTTTTTAGCTCCGACGTTTTTGTTTTTTTTTTCTCAAAAAAAAAAAAATATTTACAATAACATGGACAGGCGTTTTTTAAGCTGCAAAAAACGCAGCTGTAAAAACGCCAGTGGGCATGAGGCCTAAAGCTAATTATTATGGCCATTGCATATATGCTCACTCTGATGTTCAGGGTGATGGCTCACATGTGTAGGGCAATTTTATGTTTACATAGACATGCACAAAGCACATGTTTGAAATTGGGTATGTACTAGGGCACTTGGGTTAATTTTTTCATTTATCGCCATTTGTAGGGGGGCTAATAAGACCCCTATTTAATTAGGATGAGCAGGTGACGGGTCCCCTTTTTAAGGGGTCTATTACCACCCCCCACATGTCTCCTCTGCCCTCCCACTGTAGCTTTTCAGGCTGAGTTCACACTTATGCGAATCGGATGTGGTTTTCCCTGCATTCAATTCACATGACAGGAGACTTACCAGCTCTCAATGGAGCCGGTTTTACACATGTCCGGAACGGGGATGCACCGGACTCCTGCTGTGAGCCGCATGTGAAGATAATGTAAACCCAGCCTTGAAGACCAGTCTTTTCAATTATGCTTTCACATGGAGAGTTATTGGTGAAATTTCCCTCCATTTGTCTGAATGTGGTTTGAGCTGTTAGTCTTCCTGAAAGAAGCAGTAGCTGAGAGACTAATTCCATTTTCTTGTTAATCCTCCCCGAATGGACCTTGTAAGTGTACACCTATTTAACGATCCAAAATCTCTAGGTGGCTTAGGAGGACCATCATTCAAGCTTTTGGTCGCAATGATCAGGTTCTACCTCTTTTCCTGGCAAGGTGAACTAAATAGATCTGAGAGTGCTTATTGGGCTTTTCAGCATCAGGCAACTTTCTCAGATTTGAAAGACTGGCACTTGGTGTTTTGTGCACACATTCTGCTAGGTGGATGTGTTGGCCTAATCTGATGCCAGCTTCAGATATAAATTCCTTCACACTGCTTTCTGCACAGCAGCATCCCCAGTGTTTTTTTATTATTTTTTTTGCTTGACATACTGCCGCCTACAGGAGGATTAAACAATCTGAAGGTTAAAGCTTCCTGTGTTCCTCAATGGACTCCAAGAAAGGAATTTTGAGTACAAAAATCCTATTTGGCCATGTTTTCCAGATCCAGTGATTTATTTTTATTTGCAAGAATGTAATGTTGGGTAATGATACAGGTTTCTTGAAGCAATTTTGTTGCATGTCTTTAGATTTAAGAATGTAAACCTCAAAATAGCCACTTAAGTTTTTCTTTTTTGGTGTACACTTATTCTATTTCTAAATAGTACTGTTCTACTTTAACCACTTGCCTACTGGGCACTTTCATCCCCTTACTGCCCAGGCCAGTTTTCAGCTTTCGCACCTTGAAGGACAATTGCGCGGTCATGCAACACTCTTCTCGCATGGAATTATTTTTTTATTTTTTTTTCCCCACAAAAATAGAGCTTTCTTTTGGTGGTATTTGATCACCACTGGGTTTTTTATTTTGTTGTTAAACAATTGAAAAAAGACTAACAATTTTTTGAAAAACGAAATGTTTTTCTTGGTTATAACATTTTGCAAATGGGTGATATTTTTTTTTTTTCCTCCACTGATGAGGTGTCACTGATAGGTGGCACTGTTGGGGCTGCACTGATGGCAAAGAAATTGTATTTCATATGTCTATGGATCAACTGATTACAACAGTTGTGTTCCTATATGCCTATGCTGTCCTATGACTTTTTTTTTTTGCTACTGTATTCTTTTATAAACTGAAAAAATTATTTTTTATTTAAAAAAAAAAAGACTCTTACACTACCTTTTTAGTTTGCAGACTCTGATGCCAACAGCGTCAAACTTAGACTTTTCTTTCCATTTCTCATTTGTTTATTTTGTAGGAGGGTCTGCAGCTGCTGCCTGACCTAGAGAACTTCTCCACCTGTATGGCATTATAGGATTATATTTTAACCAAATCATCTGATGGGGGGGGGGGGGGTGCCAAAGGAACAGTGCAAAATAGATTGGAAATAAAGGCAGCGTCCTTCTTGAGCATGGGGGGGGGGGGGGGGGGCTGGCCTGTCCACATCCACATCCACTTACTGGAATGCTCACTGTTGGTTGTTGAGCATAATCAATTGCTTCAGTTTTCAACAGGGTGTTATGAGAGTTGACTTTTCTTTCCTTCACTTTTGTTGTCTTTGAGAACTGTATGACCTTTTTTTTTTGCATCAGTTTGAGACACTTGTGACAACATTCAGAATTCATTGACAAGTGCAGTTGACCTACTTCAAGTGGGTTTTTCATTCCCATACACTTGCATGAGAGTACCAGATGCACTTGAAGTAAACAAAAGCCCATTGACACGGGCCTTTTAATGTGCCTATGGCCAGCTCATGTTGCTTTGCTACCATGTTAGGGAGATGGAGGGAATTGCAACACATTTTAAACGCCTGTATTAAAATTCATATGCCTACAATCAAAGGAAACCAGTACAGAAACTGCAAATGCTGACTACTGCCTAAGAATACTAGTTGACATCTTGCGTCAATATTTTCTGACTGGGCTCATTCACACCAGTCCACATGCGCTGTGCTCCTTATGACACGTGCGTTGGGTGTACAGGGGCGTATGCACACCATGTCTCTGTATGCTAGTACTGCTCGGAACAGCATACAGCTGCCACATATTTCATCCTGATATTAATCTTGGTTGGCTGTGTACATATCACCTCTGCCTCCTGGGATCCAAAATACGCTCAGCTTTTACACCTTACTGGCAAAAACACCTAGGTGCACGAGTCCTAAAGCCCTGTACACACGATCGGATTTCCTATGGATTCTAATCTGATGGATTTTTCCATCGGAAATCCGATGAAGCTGACTTCCATCAGTCTTGCCTACACACCATCAGTCAAAAATCCGACCGTCCCAAACGCTGTGACGTAAAACACTCCGACAAGCTGAGAAAAATTAAGTTCAATGCTTCTGAGCATGCGTCGTCTTGATTCTGAGCATGCGTGGGTTTTTTGTCCGATGGAGTTCCACACAGACGATCGGAATTTGCTATCGTTTTTTTTTTCCCATCGGATACATTTTTTAAAACGTTCGTGTTTTGTTTGTTTTTTTCCCCATCGGTGAGAAAAAATAGATGGGACCCATACACGATCGGTTTGTCCGATGAGAAAAGTCCATCGGACTGTTCATCTGTAAAACCGATCGTGTGTCCACGGCATAAGCCTTACATTTTACTTGCAAGTTGGTCATCTTCATTAATGCATTGGGGAGATTACAAGAAATGGCCCTCCCATTGAAGATATTGCACTAAACCCTGTAGGTAAATAAGAGACCTGCACAGAACTGATGTAGCGTCAGTCTTTGTGTTGGAGATCTGAAGACAAGATCTGTGGTGATGAGACCCTCCAGCTGTTACTCAACCAGCCTTGAATGAAGTCCCAACTATCTGACACTAGCAATCCTGACCGTAAGTACACTTTCTGGCAATGGGGGAGGTGTTCTCAAGTCCACACAGGTACCTCCAGGTTATAGCTTGTTTGAGAGTAAGGATGAGCTCTGGCGTGTTCACATAGTACACGTGCAGAGCCCGCCAGGAAGTGGGCACCCCGCTTCGCTAATCACTGCCAGGGAGACATTGTCCTGATGCTTTGCTGTAGAGATCGGGAAATGTCTCCCTGGCTCTGACTAGCACAGCGCGGTGCCGACTTCCTGGTGGGCTCTGCACGTGTTCTATGCCAACACGACAGAGCTCATCCTTATTTGAGAGTTCAGTGCAACATTGTTGGCTTGCTGCAGACATGGCTCCCAACTGTCCCTGATTTGGAATAAAGTCCCTCTGTCATCCTCCTTTGTCCCTTATTGTGGACTGATCTATATAGTTGTATATAAAATGCACTATTCATCTCTCAAAGTGTTTCACAGTGCTAAACCTTTCATCCAATTTTTAAAGTGCTGCATATACAAATTTCAGAAGCAAGTATAAAGGAATAGTTGTGTTTAAAAAAAAAAAAAAGCACTTGTGGGTTTAACTTTTTTTTTGTACAATTCTCCTTTAAGGGGACATGGCAGAGTGTGAGTCCTATTGCTTAATTATTTTGCTAATGGGTGTCCGTTTTCATCTCAAAGTTGGGAGGTATGGCTGCAGGAAATGAGATCAACAGGCACATAATAGTCTCTTCTGGCTAGCAACTCCCCTAAAGATGTGTGGCAGAGCTTTCTCTCTCCTCCTTTCCTCCTTCAGGGTGTTCTAATCCAGACCACAGGGGCAGGAAGTGATGTACATAATTATACATAAATCTGTGATATTAGCAGCTAACAGTAGATCCCTACTAGGGCTGGGAAAAAAAAAAAATTTTTTTAGATATATTTATTTATTTATTTAAAAAAAAAAAAAAAAAAAATTTTTTTCCTTCAAAGTTTCCGTAGCAGGGCTGCAGGGGGCGTATCCGGAATGGCACTGGGTGGCGTTACCCCAATTACATCTACTCGCAGCAGCCGCCACGAGTAGATGTAATGTAACACTAACTAACCGCAGGCCGCCGTCTGCCTACCTGATCAGCGTGTCATGCAGACAGACGGCGGCAGTTGCAGTGTTGAAAAGCCGTGCCTCCCGAGTCCTCGTCGTCTGTGATAGGCGGAACACTCAATTTCACAGCAGGCAGTGTTCAGCCTATCACGGACATCCTCTCATCCTCGTCTGTGTTATGAGAATGAGAGGATGTCCATGATAGGCGGAACACTGAATGCTGGGAAATTGAGTGTTCCTCCTATCAGACGAGGAGGAGGCGCGGCTTTTGAATACTGGAATGGCCGCCGGTGTAGCAGTAAAATCCGTATCCCATGATAATCTGCATCAGGTACGGGCACAGTGATTGAAGCACGGGCACAGTGAGGCATTGGGCACAGTAAAGAATGGGCACAGTGAGGTACAGGCACAGTTCAATTCAACTAAGAGTAACCTCAAGATTTTTTGTTGTTTTATTAGCTAAATCCAAATACAGTATTAATAATTTGGATGTTTAACAATCCTTGTTGCAGTTAGAGAAAGGGTTTGCCTTTGCAATTTTCTTTGTTGATGCACTTTAATTAATATAATAAAAAAAAATCGAATCGTAAATCGAGTTTTTTATAAAAAAAATCGCAGATTTTTTTGGGGGGGAAAATCGCCCAGCCCTAATCCCTACACACTCCCCCTGGTGAAATCTTTATGTCCCGCCAAAGGCAACACAATGTGCATAGTAGGGGTGCGGAATTTAATCGCTGCATCGCGATTCGGGCATCCAGATGCGGCACCGATGCAGGGAAACCTAATAATCGATTATCCCCGATGTCTAGCCCAGCCCCTCCCCTCCCGGGAGAGCTGTTACCTCATTTGTTCATTTTTTTTCTATGACGCGCTCATGTGACCGCCCGGCCCGCCTCTCTCCTTTCACGTCTCTCCTGGCGTCAGGAGAGACGTGAAAGGAGAGAGGGCAGTCACATGAGCGCGGCATATACACACTGTTTCCCCGCCGGATTCTGTTCCCCCTGGCTCTCGGCTCCTATCGGAACTCCGCCCCCCAGCCCTGTACATTGCCGCTCCCTCCTACTGTTCCTCACAAATGCAAATGCTCCTAATACTGCCCCGCCTCTCCAGCCCTCTGCTTTGCCGCTCACGACTACTGTTTTTTCACGAATGCTAATGAGCAGAGGGCTGGAGAGGCGGGGCGGTATTAGGAGCATTTGCATTCGTGAGGAACAGTAGGAGGGAGCGGCAATGTACAGGGCTGGGGGGGGCGGAGTTCCGATAGGAGTCGGGGGGGGGGGGAACCATTCTCGGCACAACAGGTATGTTTTTTCTTTAAAGTAAAACAGATGATATACTTACCTGCTGATCTCCTGTAGCATGTCCGCAGTCACTGACCCATCTCATGTAGCATGTCCGCAGTCACTGACCCATCTCATGTAGCATGTCCGCAGTCACTGACCCATCTCCTGTAGCATGTCCGCAGTCACTGACCCATCTCCTGTAGCATGTCCGCAGTCACTGGCCATCTCCTCCAGCATGTCTGCAGCCACTGGCCATCTCCTCCAGCATGTCCGCAGCCACTGGCCATCTCCTCCAGCATGTCCGCAGCCACTGGCCATCTCCTCCAGCATGTCCGCAGCCACTGGCCATCTCCTCCAGCATGTCTGCAGCCACTGGCCATCTCCTCCAGCATGTCCGCAGCCACTGGCCATCTCCTCCAGCATGTCCGCAGCCACTGGCCATCTCCTCCAGCATGTCCGCAGCCACTGGCCATCTCCTCCAGCATGTCCGCAGCCACTGGCCATCTCCTCCAGCATGTCCGCAGCCACTGGCCATCTCCTCCAGCATGTCCGCAGCCACTGGCCATCTCCTCCAGCATGTCCGCAGCCACTGGCCATCTCCTCCAGCATGTCCGCAGCCACTGGCCATCTCCTCCAGCATGTCCGCAGCCACTGGCCATCTCCTCCAGCATGTCCGCAGCCACTGGCCATCTCCTCCAGCATGTCCGCAGCCACTGGCCATCTCCTCCAGCATGTCCGCAGCCACTGGCCATCTCCTCCAGCATGTCCGCAGCCACTGGCCATCTCCTCCAGCATGTCCGCAGCCACTGGCCATCTCCTCCAGCATGTCCGCAGCCACTGGCCATCTCCAGCATGTCCGCAGCCACTGGCCATCTCCTCCAGCATGTCCGCAGCCACTGGCCATCTCCTCCAGCATGTCCGCAGCCACTGGCCATCTCCTCCAGCATGTCCGCAGCCACTGGCCATCTCCTCCAGCATGTCCGCAGCCACTGGCCATCTCCTCCAGCATGTCCGCAGCCACTGGCCATCTCCTCCAGCATGTCCGCAGCCCCTGGCCATCTCCTCCAGCATGTCCGCAGCCACTGGCCATCTCCTGTACTAGGTCTGCAGCCTCTGACCATCTCCTGTACTAGGTCTGCAGCCTCTGACCATCTCCTGTACTAGGTCTGCAGCCTCTGACCATCTCCTGTACTAGGTCTGCAGCCTCTGACCATCTCCTGTACTAGGTCTGCAGCCTCTGACCATCTCCTGTACTAGGTCTGCAGCCTCTGACCATCTCCTGTACTAGGTCTGCAGCCTCTGACCATCTCCTGTACTAGGTCTGCAGCCTCTGACCATCTCCTGTACTAGGTCTGCAGCCTCTGACCATCTCCTGTACTAGGTCTGCAGCCTCTGACCATCTCCTGTACTAGGTCTGCAGCCTCTGACCATCTCCTGTACTAGGTCTGCAGCCTCTGACCATCTCCAGTACTACGTCTGCAGCCTCTGGCCATCTCCTGTACTAGGTCTGCAGCCTCTGACCATCTCCTGTACTAGGTCTGCAGCCTCTGACCATCTCCTGTACTAGGACTGCAGCCTCTGGCCATCTCCTGTACTAGGTCTGCAGCCTCTAACCATCTCCTGTACTAGGTCTGCACTCTCTGACCATCTCCTGTATTAGGTCTGCACTCTCTGACCATCTCCTGTACTAGGTCTGCAGCCTCTGACCATCTCCTGTACTATGTACAAGTTGTTGTCTGTTTTGTTTAGACTTTGCTACATGCAGGGAGTGTTGTCTTTTTTTAAAAAAAAGAACCGATATTATAGTTCTCCTGACTGCTTGAATTTTTTTGATGAAAACCATGCGCACTTGCGCTGTAATCGTGATGCATTGCAGAATCGAATCGTTGACCTTATAATCGTAATCGAATCGCGAGGCCAGTGAAGATGCGCACCTCTAGTGCATAGTAAACATAAATTTATGAAATGGCATTGGCCTCTTCCCATTACAATGGCTTGCTGAAGAAAATCTAGTTGGTAGCAATACATGCCAGGTAAAGCAAAAACGGGCAACGTGGCAGTAGATCCCTACACATGTTACATAAAAACTGATTATTATGCATCTGTGAAACTAATGCAAATTTAAATGAAATACAGTGGAACCTCGATTTAAGAGTAACTTGGTTTGAGAGCAATTTAATTTGCGAGCAATTAAAAAAAAAAAATTCTGACTCGGTTTGCAAGTGTTAACTCGCAAGACGAGCAGAATTCAAGCTAAATAGGCCTGCACACTACCGCATTTGGCCTGAGGTACGTGGGCGCAGGAGCAGAGCCGAACAGTGACTATCACCGCCGTTCGGCAATGTTCGGCAAGACACGGAAATACTCAGTTTCCGTGCCTTTCCGTTGTTTGCCGAGGTCAGCCAGAAGTGTCCTCGGGCGTTTTCAGCCATTTCCGAGGCTTTCCGACACGCCCCCCCCCTCTGGCCGCATTCGGTATTGCATCCCATTGAAGTCAATGCAGAACAAATTATTTTAGTTTCCATTGACTTCAATGGGAAAACTCGCTTTGATATGCGGGTACTTTGGATTACGAGCATACTCCTGGAACGGATTATGCTCGTAATCCGAGGTTCAACTGTATGACTATAATTTAATATTAATATTAATATTAATATATTAATATTATAGTCTGCCAGTGTACATCAACATTTTCTTAATGTTTTGTGTTTTAGGTATAGAGGGGTTAATATGGCAGCCAGGAAAGAGGGTTGTATTTATTCCTATTAAGTGGGTGTGTGATGTATAAGCACCACTGCTGAGCCTGCCATAGCAAATCCGCCCTGTTGTGACTAGAAGCTCACTGATACCAGCACAAGTCACTGGTTTTACTGGTTTACTTCATCCTTTTAGAAAGCCTATCATATAATCAGGAAGTAATTTAACTTATACATTACTAAGCTCCGACCGTCATAGAACCATATAGGATGGCTCTGTAAAATTATTTGGATGCTAGCAGCCTTTTGTGTTTCTTTTATATTTCTCTATATGTTAATTTGAGCAGAAAAAGGGCAAATCAATGTTAACTGAATCTAAGGCTCAGTTCACACTTCTGCACTGTGAATTTGTTCCGTTTTTTGTCCTGTGTGAGGTGCGAATTTACCGCAGATTTCAGGAGTTGGACATAGCTGTGATTGATGTTCTAGTCAATGGAATCATAATGAAAAAAATAAAGGTGTTAACTTCCTGTGCAGGGATGAGCTCTGGTGTGTTCGCACACTCCATGTGCAGAGCCCGCCAGGAAGTCGGCGCTGCGCTAATCACAGGCAGGGAGACATGTCCCGATCCCTGCAGCCACGCATCGGGACATGTCTCCCTGCCTGTGATTAGCGCAGCTCCGTGCCGACTTCCTGGTGGGCTCTGCACATGGAGTGTGCGAACACGCCGGAGCTCATCCCTATTCCTGTGTACTTCCTGTTTTTTGTGAGGAGTAGTGTGGTGGAATTTGCACATATGTGAACCATCAATGCGATTCCAGAACGATTTACATTGATGTCTATGGAGACTAAATTCGCAACGCTGTAAACTCGCACAAGACCCTTTTTTTTAATCGCATCGCATTTGTAGAGGAATCGCAACGCATGTTTGTGAACGACCGTCATTGAAAACAATGACTTTATGGATGACATGCGAATTTAGACGGTTTTTGAAGCATCACATTCGTTATGAACTCACATCAGTGTGAACCGGGCCTGAAAAACTGTCTGAAGTTCCAGTTTTTTTTCTTGGCTTCCAGATGGGTGAATATAGGCATCACTGTATTATCTGGGATGCTGTTATGAGGTATTACATGGAGTACTGGGATTTTCCTCAATATAGATACAATACATATATATTCCTCAATATAGATTTGCATTGTGTTATTGACTTGTGCTGTATATAGCCCTACAGGTCAAGTGGGATCATCCTGAAGGAGGTGACATAAACAGGCTCTGTCATCGACTTAAAGAGAAACTGCAGTCTGCTCACATAATTTGTAATTAAAACATCTTTGCCATTCTGTAGCTTCCCTCCAACCACTTTGCATATTATTTTATATATACTACAATTGTGTACTTGCCAAATATGCTGCAGAAATCTCCCTACACTAAGTCTGGCTGCATCCATTTGAACTGTGGGCAGCTGAAGCTGCTGCTTGTTCACTTCCTGGATTTACACAGAGGCACACCTCCCACTCTGCAGCTCTGATTGGCCCTCTTGTGACTCCCCCCCCCCCTCCTGGCAAACTCACAAGAATGAGAGAGAGTGAGAGCTGCGCATGATGTCATAATCATAGGCTTTTTTTTTTTTTCCCAGACAAGAAATAGGAAGTGGACTGTATAAAGTATTTGCTGGCAGAAAAAAAAAAATTTACTATCCAAAGTTAAAACAGAAGATTTAATAGATGGAAAGATGAAGTTCCGCTTTAAAAAAAAAGAAACTTTATATACTTGCTGGGGACAGGAGGCTAACCAAGGAGCTTTAATTAAAGAAGTACAATAATTAAAAGGTACAGAATCCTTCTGCTGGCTTTCTCTTTTTATCTTTTTAGGTCCTGTGACTACTTCCCCTCCACCTCAAATCCTGGTCACTGATAGAAAGTCACAGAAAACAGCTATTGCCAAAAGATCCTCACTGCTTTGATACTAGGAAAGGTAAAAAAAATGTTTAGACGCGAAATGTATATGTAAATTAACCTCTTGCTGACCGCCCCACGTACATTTACTGTGCACAATCTTGTACAGGTACGTGATTCTGTGGCGCGGAAGCGCGCCGCCGACGTGCTCCTGCTGTATTTGGACACAGTGGGAGCCAATCAGCGGCCGATTGTTCATGACAGAGGCAGATTGCCGTTCTGTTAGTAGGGAAGACAGAGATCCGTGTTCCTGCCAAGCAGGAACACAGATCTCTGTCTTCCCACAGTTAAAGCATCCCCCACACAGTTATTAATCACTTCCTAGGGAAACGTTTAACCCTTTGATCGCCCCTAATATTAACACCTTCCCTGCCATTGTCATTAGTACAGTGACAGTGCATATTTTGTAACACTGATCACTGTATCGGTGTCACTGGTCCCCAAAAAAGTATCAAAAGTGTCAGTGTCTGATTTGTCCGCTGCAATGTCGCAGTCCCGCTATAAGTCGCTGATTGCTGCCATTACTAGTAAAAATAAATTTTAAAAAATCCATAAAAATATCCCATAGTTTGTAGACACTATAACTTTTGTGCAAACCAATCAATATACGCTTATTGGAATTTTTTACCAAACATATGTAGCAGAATACATATTGCTATAAACTGATAAAAAAATTGATTTAAAAAATTAAAAAAATTATTGGCTATGGTTTATAGCAGAAAGTAAAAAATATTTTTTTTTTCAAAATTGTCAGTCTTTTTTTGGTTTATAGCACAAAAAAGAAAAACCACAGAGATGGCCAAATACCACCAAAAGAAAGCTCCATTTGTGGGAAAAAAAGGACATCAATTTTATTTGGGTACAGCGTGGCAAGACCGCGCATTTGTCAGTTAAAGTAACGCAGTGTTGTATTGCAAAAAATGGCCCGGTCATGAAGGGGGTAACAACCAATAGGGATGATGAGTTTTTCTTTATGGATGCAAACATCTGTGCTCTGGTACAGCAGTCTGAACCTTCAATCAAGCTGTCATCTCCCCTCCTTTTGTCGCGGCTCAAACTTTATTGGTGTGATGTCGCCCCACAGGTGTGGGTGGATAGTGTTTATGGTGGTACCTGGTGGATGGTACAAATAGGCCACTTTCACACATGAGGTCCAAAAGGTGAAATCTGACTACTTGCTATTAGTTACTGCTTAAGATTATTCTTGTGCTGCCTTTATTAAAATAAGCTTTCAAATGAGCATGTTTCACTGAAAGCCAAATAGGAGCAGGGATCAGTGTCGGCACTATTTGACTATTACCACATCAGGGGTGTAACTACATGAGAAGACCATTGTGACTGCTTTGGGGCCAAGAAATTTTTGTAATTATTAATCCAGGCAGTAGCATAATTTGTCAATTATTGAACCTAATTGATCAAACTGTAATATGACATACCACATTCAATAAGTCGCATTTTAGGCACTGCTACTATAAATGTAAATATAATTTTGATTCACCAAAGAGTTCAAAGTAGTAAGAATTATCACCTGGAGTTTTACCCCTGATAAACAAATATTTTTCCCTAAATAAGTATCCATGTGCATTCATTTGAATGGGATTGATGAAACTTTTGGTAATTAAAGCAATGCTATTATGAAAGCTATATAATTCTGCTATTTGTTTGGGGGTAGTGATAGTTTTCGGTATCAGAATTCTGCAAATTCCTTCTTTTTTTTTTGTCGTAGTTTTTATTTTCTACTTCACATTTACTCCACATTTGCTTGTAAACAAATCTGTCCAGCAAGAGCATTGTGACAAAGCTTTGTACAAACCATAATGCTACCATGGGTGCATGAGCATTTGCTACATGAAGATGTATACAACGGTTGCACCTGCCTACATGTAAATGTGGCGTAAAATACAAAAAAGGTCTATGGAATAATTAAAAATAAATTTACAGTGAATGGTACATGTATTAAACACATACAGCTTTCATTATACAGTATTATTGACAGGAGTAGTCTTTTTTTTTGTTTTTGTTAAAGTATACATTTTATTGATAGACCTAGTTTCTTTAAAAACAACAATAAATGTTCAGAGCATATCATTTGTATATCATGTGCAACCACTTCTTACTCTACATGTTTCGCTCAGAGAGCTTCCTCAGGAGTTTTTGACAGTGTTGCAAAAGATACAATTGTGAAAAATCTTGTACTTTTTTTTTTAATTATATTTTTATTGAAAAAAATTTCATGACAATAATCACAAAGTAATTCAGACATGTCAAAATTGACGAGACAGGAGTAGTCTCTTAGAAAGCAATCCTGTGAAAAAAAAAAAAAAAAAAATACATTAAAAAATCACACAATTCTTGGTTTATCAATTTGCACCAAATCAAGCCCAGTGATGGATGAAATAAATATGTGTGAGGCGTTAGATGGACTCCTGCCAAACTAGCACCCATTGCAGGAAACACCAAATGGATTTACAGGAGCTTGAACGGAGCCCTCAAGTTTTATGAGGTCTTGGAAGTGATGGTTTGGCCCCCCAAAGAGCCCTAATCTCCACATGATTGAGACTGTCTGGGATTACATGAAGTGACAGAAGGATTTGAGGTAGCCTACATCCACAGAAGATCTGTGGTTAGTTCTCCAAGATGTTTGCAACAACCTACCTGCCCAGTTCCTTCAAAAACAGTGTACAAGTGTACCTAGAAGAATTGATGCTGTTTTAAAGGCAAAGGGTAGTCATACCAAATATTGATTTGATTTGGATTTCTCTTCTGTTCATTTATTTTCCATTTTGGTAAATTATAAAAATAAACTATTATCATTTTTATTTCTGAAAGCATTCCTAATTTACGGCATTTTTTACACCTGCCTAATACTTTTGCACAATACTCTATATATACAGTACTCACACACACAGACCCAATCTTTAATGTCTGAAACTATTAATAAGAAAATACATAAACCAGAAGATTGGCTGGGTAAAGCCCAATTCCAGTAAAACTAAAAGCCGTCTCTTGCAGTGTCATAGTTGCCAACATTGCAAAAAAAACATCTGGGACACTTTTTTGTATTGAGGCGGAGCCTTGCTATAATCAGGGGACGGGGCATTCGTTTGTAGGCGTGTCATGCCGGAGTGAAAAATGCGTCGCGCGAAGCGCGCCGCGGCGAAAAATGGGCGTGGTTTACGCACGATAGTGGGTGTGGTTTAAATGGGCGTGGTTCAAAGGGGTGTGGCTAGAGTCCGAGGTGAGAGAAAGAGAGAGAAAGAAATAGAAAGAAAGAAGCCAGATCCTACACCACAATAGTAATGTGTAACAAAATTGGCAGATAAGGATACTCCAAAACACCTGTTGGCGCTTCAATCATCCCGGCACTATGGTTGTTACGGTGTCAGGATGATTGAAGTGCATTATTTCTATTTTTACATTGTAATATAAAATGAAATCATTCAACTCACCATAATGCCGAATCAGTGGAAGCCCTGAGCGTGTTACCTGCCACGTCGCCTGCCACCAGATGGCCTCCCCAGCAGTCCGTCCTTGCATCAGGTGCCTCCCCAGCAGTCCGTCCTTGCATCAGGTGCCTCCCCAGCAGTCCGTCCTTGCATCAGGTGCCTCCCCAGCAGTCCGTCCTTGCATCAGGTGCCTCCCCAGCAGAGCCCCCTCCACACTTGTGGACAAGGGTCCAAAAATCGTGCTTGTCCCGGGAAATTCGGGACTGTTGGTAACTATGCAGGCGTCCCCAGTGGAGTCCCCCCTTACATCAGGCGTCCCCAGTGGAGTCCCCCCTTACATCAAGTGTCCCCAGAGGAGTCCCTCCTTACATCAGGCGTCCCCAGCGGAGTCCCTCCTTACATCAGGCGTCCCCAGAGGAGTCCCTCCTTACCTCAGGCGTACCCAGCGGAGTCCTTCCTTACATCAGGTGTACCCAGAGGAGTCCCCCTTACATCAGGCGTCCCCAGCATAGTCCCCCCTTACATCAGGCGTCCCCAGCGGAGTCCCCCCTTACATCAGGCGTCCCCAGCGGAGTCCCCCCTTACCTCAGGCGTCCCCAGCGGAGTCCCCCCTTACATCAGGCGTCCCCAGCGGAGTCCCCCCTTACCTCAGGCGTCCCCAGCGGAGTCCCCCCTTACATCAGGCGTCCCCATCGGAGTCCCCCCTTACATCAGGCGTCCCCATCGGAGTCCCCCCTTACATCAGGCGTCCCCAGCGGAGTCCCCCCTTACCTCAGCCGTCCCCAGCGGAGTCCTCCCTTACCACAGGCGTTCCCAGCGGAGTCCCCCCTTACCACAGGCATCCCCAGCGGAGTCCCCCCTTAACCACAGGCGTCTCCTGTCTCGGCCGCCATTATTGTTTCCCCTTCCCCGAAGGGGAACAAAATAGAGGCGGAGCCGACAGTGTGGCTGAAAAAAAAAATTAAGCTGTGGCGCTGCCGACCCCCGCCCCTTTCCATTACAGACAGACCTGCAGCAGGGCGGGGCGGGGCGGGGGGGGTGGCCTGCCGGCCAGCCAAAACACAGATGTAGTACAATAGAAGATAAAGCTGCTGCGGCGCCGCCCACCCCCGGGGAGGTGCGGGGTGTGGGCGGCGCCGCAGCGGCTTTATTTTCTATTGTACTACATCCGTGTTTTGGTCTTCTTGAACATGGCGGCCGGCCGAGACATTGTCTCCGCCAGCCGTGGACCTCTAGCGGCGGCGGCCTGCGGCGTCCAAATTCGGGGAAAACGGGAAAAATCAGATTGGCCGGGACAAAATAAATCCGGGAAAAGGGTTTGAATCCCGGGAACGTCCCGGCCAATCCGTGACTGTTGGCAACTATGCACCCACTACACTGATTACCCTGCCACCCACTACACTAATTTCTACACTACACTGCATTCCAGGCAGCATAAATTGCAGGACTATAGAGTGAGCGATCTGCAGCTAGATGTGCGATGAGCTGCAGTGCTGCTGGACTTACTTTGTGCTGTGCTTGTCGTGGGATCCTCCTGAGTCCTCCCCTAACCTGAGGTGACTCTGAGGACATCCGACACAGCAGGTGGCAAGGTAAAGACAGCCCCGGCTGTGCCATGGCGGGCGGGTGCAGCGCAGGCATTGCTAGGCAGTTATGTTTGGGAGGGGAAGAACTTTTCCATCACCTCCAGCAGCGATCGGTGGCGGCGGCGGCAGGGTTAAGGGTCACTGTGTGAAGGGAGGGGCCACCGAAGAGAGAGAGCCGCGATTGGCTGCCCCTCCCCTCACACTAGAGGTCAGTGAAACTAACACTTGTGGCGGCGACGGCGGCCATTTTGGTGTAGCCGTCGCCGTTTTAAGCCCTAAACATTCCCAAATTTACCGGGACAAAACGGGACAAAAAGAATTGGGCTTGTCCCGAATCGGGACAAGCCCAATTCGGGACAAGGGTCCAAAAATCGTGCTTGTCCCGGGAAATTCGGGACTGTTGGCTGTGCCCACACTACCACTGCATGGTTAACTGCATGTTTCTAACTAGGGGATTGAAAAAAGCACTTTTACTTACCTGATCTGCCCCTCCCTGGCAGATGGTGCTCCATCAGTGGACTGTCCTTCAGCATCCTCATGTCCAGTGCAGGGCTATTATCCCTGCATCAGTCTTGATGACATTAGAAGGCCTTAGACCACAGGTGTCAAACTCAAGGCCCGTGGGCCGAATCTCGCCCTCCAGGCCATTTCATGTGGCCCTCGCACCTCTCCTGCAGCTGTAGGAGAGCTCCAGCCCTCCTCTGGTCCTCCTCCAGACCCCTACTTTCTGCTTTCAAGCAATGCATCCAGCTTCTTCCCAGCAGCAGCATAAAGAAAGGGGGTGCACTGTGATGTAAGGGAGAGTGGGGGACCCAACTTCTGATGATGGGGTGGCTCTTGACATCTAATGTAAGGGAAGGGGATGCGCTGGACATCTAATCTTACAGATACAACCGGCCCTTTTGAGGACAATCATAATGCTGATGCGGCCCACAATGAAATTGAGTTTGACACCCCTGCCTTAGACCCCCGGAGTGTAGGGTAGAGGAGGCTGCAAGAACCATTCTAGCAGCGCAGGGGATCAGGTAAGTAACAACCCAGTAGGACTTTTTGTTTTTTCCAGAGTCCAAATTTACACCAAAGAAATTCTTTAAACCCTGTCTAAATATTTCACATTTTCCACTTGCATATAATGTTGTAAATTGGTCTCAACAGCTGATTGTAAAGCCTAGATTTTTTTATTCATTTTTTTTATTTAAAAAAACAAACATTTTATCACAGAGCAGCCCTGAACCTCCTCTTCTGGGGTTCCCCGGTGGCGCTCCAGGCTCCTCCTCTTTCTCAGTGTGCAATCATAACAAGCCACTTGCTATTGGGGCACACCTGCAGGCTTGCCCTGAGCCACGCTGTAGTGTCCATAGACACACACAGCACGGCTTGCATTTGATTTACAGCAGCTGAAGCCAATGGCTCATGCTGCTGCCTGAGAAAAGGAAAAAAGGAGAGAGCGGACTGCACCTGGGCACAGCGCTGGATCCCTAAAAATCCCAGGTAAGTGTTTAGAGGGTTGGGAAATAGTAGGAAATGAGGTAATAAAAAAAAACAAAAAAAAACACCTAGCCTTTAGAACTACTTTAAAATGCACACTCAGCTGAATAAGTTAGTAGAGGGATACCCTACTCTGTTCATATCCCAGAATGTTCTGTGTTAATATTTACTTATAAAATAAAGATAATATATAAAGAAACCTAAAATAGTGCCGAATCTTTACAGCTGAAATAGTCCGGGTCCTTTGTTGAGCGGCTTCCCATCTACATACTGACCACAGGTGATTGCTCGCTCAGCACTGCTGTAATTCACAGAACACTTGATTGTAAAATCACTACCCCTTCTCTACACCTTATACAATCATAGAACACCCGATATTCCTTGAAAAACGACAAGGTGTTCTGTAAGTGGCAGTGCCACCTGAGCAATTCTCTGTGGTCTGTGTGCAGCTTCCCCAGCGGTCCAACAGGAATGAAAAACGCATACTTAAGCTGGCCATACAATATACAATTTTCTTATTCAATTTCCTTTAGATTTACCTTCAACTATGTAGTGCAAGGGCCTGTCTGATTGCATACAAATGTAAAGTGTTTAGGTTTGACCTCATATTACAGGCGGTCCCCAGGTTACAAACAAGACAGGGACTGTAGGTTTGTTCTTAAGTAGAATCTGTTTGTAATTTTGAACAGGTACATTGTTTAAGTGTAGCTCCAGCCAAAAAAATTATTTTTTTTACTTTTTGGCTAACACAGTTGGGTTATCACCCCTGTAACATTTGTTTTGCTGTCTGTGCCCCTGTTCAGAAGATTTCACCTCACTTTCTGTCCCAATAACAATTGGGTTTTGAAAATTTGGGGTTTTTATTGAAACAAGGATTGGTGATAAAGAATCAGTGGAGAGGAGACACCTTTTTCCCATATTAACTCTTACAGGAGAGAATTTCCCTTCCTAGGGGTAGATTTCCTCTCACTTCCTGTTGCCTCCTTCCGTTTGCAAGTAGGAGTCGTTTGTAATTCGGATGTTTGTAAGTAGGGGACCGCCTGTATATGGTTTTGGTAAATCTAAATTGTACAAGATAATTGTATAATGTATGGCCATCCTTACATTGGTAAAAGCAAGTATGCAAAAAAGATTATACTTGGAGTAAAGTAAAAAAAATAAAAAGTATTATATTCACCATGAACCAAATTGTGCTTATTTTAAACAGAAGTATTAATAATAACATTCTATGACGCACAGATGAGAACAATTATAAACCTGTATATGAAATATAATAATAGAAATCTAGAACAGCAGACGAGAAACATTTTGAGCATCATGTTACAATAAAAATAATTATTTGTAAAAATGCAGTATAGCTTCTACATAAGTCAAATGCAAATATGATTTAGTTCAACTGAAATCCCAGCAACAGCCTCCAGGTGTCACTGCGTGCCTGCATTACTTTATTCACACTTGGCAATATTAAAATCATTTTTCTTTGGTAAATATTGTGCCATTAATTTACTGAGTAGACAAGCTAATCCTCACAGCTTTATTTAAGGCAAGTGTGTGAACTACAGTCTGGGCTGATCTGTTTGAAGGCATGATTTGGTTGAGTACATGTCCTGACATGTAAACAGACGCACTTTATGGTTTGGGTGTTGTCTTTCAGTGCTTTATATTCACTTTTCACACACCTTCATTAGTATGACATAAATGCAAGTCAAACATTCTAATTGTTTTTTTTATTATATAAACAGCTATCAGTAGTTCCATTGGAACAAAGAAGAGAGAAATGTCACAAGTAAAGTCGTGAGAACAAACATATTTGGAGCTGTCTTGTTTTTTTATGTTTAAATGGTTTTAATACATAAAAAGTTAGACAAATGGGAACCTAAAGTAAACCTAAAAAGAAAAAAATACCTTGACCCATCACCGTGCCTCACTGCTGCTGCCTGGTAATGCTGACCACCCAAAATGCTACCAAAATACACCTTACACCATATTATAAATGCATTCTCCCAAAATTTCAAGGACCCAAACCAAACGCAATGTGACATTATCCATGCCTGCCAAAAGTGTCAGAAGCTGGACCAAAATAGGAAACTGATTTAAAAAAAAAAAGAAAAAAAGGAGTATATACACTGCTTATTAAGGGGAGGGAACCAGGGGAGGTTTATAAGGTTTTTGGAGAAGACTTGCTGCCTGAATTGTTGGAGGTCTTTATGAATGAAGCAATTATTATAGTGTTGTTAAAACCTGATAAAATCCCTAGTAACCCTGAATCATATCGCCCAATTTCATTACTTCAGACGTAAAACTATTGGCAAAAGTATTAGCCACTAGATTGACGAAGATAATTTCTAAGATAGTGTATAAGGATCAAGTATGCTTTATCCCAAATAGATCCACGGCAGTGAATATAAGGCATTTATTTCTTAAAGGGGTTGTAAATGTTCGTTTTTTATTTTCTAAATAGGTTCCTTTAAGCTAGTGCATTGTTGGTTCACTTACCTTTTCCTTTGATTTCCCTTCTAAATGTTTTTTTTCTTTGTCTGAATTTCTCACTTCCTGTTTCTCCTCACTAAACTTCACACCATCATCCGAGTGGTGTGGAGTCATCCAGAACAGCTTACTGAACAGCTTACTGAGGAGGAACAGGAAGTGAGAAATTCAGACAAAGAAAACAAAGAAAAAAAAAAGGTAAGTGAACCAACAATGCACTAGCTTAAAGGAACCTATTTAGAAAATAAAAAAAAAACCTTTACAACCCCTTTAATATACAGGTTCCAAAATAAAACTTGGGTAATAGAGCTATATTGTTGCTTGATGCGACTAAAGCTTTTGATAGCATAGAATGGGATTTTTTGCGGCATTGTTTAGAAAAATTTGGTTTTGGACCCCAGTTTATAAGATCGATACAAATACTTTATACTGCCCCAGTGGCACGGGTGCAGGTAAATGGACATATATCAGCACCTTTTTCACTGTAACGTGAAACAAGACAGGGATGCCCATTATCACCTTTGTTGTTCGATTTAGCTTTAGAACCATTGGCTACTTCTATCCGTCGATCAAAGAATATTACTCGGTTTTGTAGATCTATGGGAGAGGACAAAATCGCCTTATATGCTGATGATACACTTTTATTTCTGGGAGATACCTCGTCCTCATTGAAGGCAATAATGTCTTTAATTAAAAAAAAGGTTCCTTTTCTAGCTTTAAGATAAATTGGGATAAGTCAATACTTTTACCAGTGGACCCCTTCCCTTGGTGACCAATCTGCCAATCTCTGCTTCTCAGATCGCTGTAGTCTCTACATTTAAATATCTAGGGGTACATATTACATCACAAGTGGATACATATGTGGAGAGGAACCTGTTCCCACTACTTAAGTGGCTTGGGCAAGTGGGAAAAATCTGGAGTAAATTGCCTTTGACAATAGTAGGTAGAGCCAATTTGATGAAAACGATTTGGATGCCAAAATTATTATATCTGCTCCATAGCTGTCCCATATGTTTACCACGGAAATTCTTTAAACAAATAGATACTCTGTTTAGAGATCTTGGAAGGAAGAAAAAATCCTGGACGGCCACACACCGTTGAAGGCATCTTCCCAAATGCTGATAAATCCATTAGTGCAGTTAATAGTTTCCTTCCAATTTTTTAACAAACAAGCAGATATCCTACATTCTATTTGGTACATAGGACTTGGACCACTGTTCCACAAGAAACTCATCATGAGGGTTACACCCAATATATGCCCATATGGAATAATCTACAACTGCCTGAAGTGGCGAAACGTAAAAGTTTTGAGTTATGGAAAAAAGGCAGGCATTCTGTTTCTTAGCCAACTCTATGACGATGATGTTTTTCAATCATTTGATAAATTGCCAGAGAAATATAATTTGTCTAATAAATGATTTTTTCGATACCTACAGCTACGGCATGCCTTACAGTCTAAAGAAGAGACATTTATATTAAAATATAATCCTTCATTAATCTTAACTATGGCAGTTACTACTAGACGTGCTAAACAGGGACTATTGGGAAATATATACTCCTTCTTTTAAAATGATAAGAATAAACTCACAAGAAGTTAGTTTTGGACTGTGGCGAAGAGACCTAGAGACGCTTAGTGATGAGTAATGGGTGCAAGCCTTGAAAAATGTATTTAAGGTATCCTTATCCTCCGCGCACAATGTATTACTCACCTATGCATTATCCACAGAGCTCACTATACTCCGTTAAATCTATTCCTGGAGTAAACCAACTACATTATTATTATTATTATTATTATTATTATACATTATATATTATTATTATATATATTACTTTATATAGCGCCAACAGTTTGCGCAGTGCTTAACAAAATAACATCCAATTGCCCAAGATGTATAAACGGTATTTTCAAACGCAAGGCTCTCCCGCTTTCTTGCTTCAGCCAAGATATGATCCCTGTCTCTGAAATTGAGGAATCTGACCAGAAAAGCTCTAGGTGGGGCCCCAGAAGGGCGATTACCCATGGGGACTCTGTGAGCTCTTTCCACCACATGGCTGGCATGTCAGGCATCTCCAGCAACTTTTTAAAGAACTGCTCAGCAAATATAGCTGGTTGGGGTCCCTCTGCGCCCTCTGGCAACCCGGATGTTATTCCTCCTTTGCCTTTTTTCACCATCTTCACCTTGTCAGTCAGTGCTTTAACCAGGGTTTGCAGCTCAGCCAATTGTGTTACATGAGAGCCCTGAACATCTTCTACTGTGCCAATGCGATCCTCCGCTTCCCTCATTCTCCCTCTGAAATTACCCATGTCATGCCTGATTATTGTACATTCAGTAGTTAGGCAGTAAATTCTAAGCATCAATGCCGATTTTCACCCCGCAATGGCATCCAGGATCGGCTTGGTAATACTCTCCGCTCCTGCCTTCGCTGTTCTAGGCATACCTGATACATCCTCCGCGGGCTGAGCCGGATCTCTAGCCTCCAGGGAAACAGGACTGTTGGACTCCATAACAGCCGATGCACTGTGTGTTGCTATGCCTGCCTGGGAAGGTAAGATGGTGCCGGCTCTCTGTTGCCCACCAGATTTGAGGCAATTCAGTATCCGGGAACAGGATAGAAACAACGAATAATCACGGAGCTCACAGCCTGCACGTCCTGCTCTGTTCACATCCCGGCCACGCCAAAAACAATATAATTAAGTGTTGGATGCCCACTGTATGCCGGTGAAGGCAGAGATAGCTTAAATGTGGGCCTATACCGTATTTCCGCATAGCCCTAAATCAAGCCCCGCCTGCAGAAACTTCAGAACATGACAGACTTCTTAAGAGTCCAGTGTAAAACCTTGCTCGACAGCAATCCTGTGAATTTATGCCATATTCTACTATAGGCACTGTTTGCGCCGTTCTTTATTTTGTAAGTGCATTCACAACCTTTACAGAGCATTCAAGATATATTAGCCTCTGCCTCTCAAGACCCAAGCCATCAGCTTGAGCCTGTCAGGTGCTGGATGAATGGGCCTTTGGAGAAGATTTGATCTTGCCGACAGAGGGAGTCAATCCTTGACGCTCATTAGGAGGAGAAGAGGGTACCAAGGCCCTATCGGCCAATCTGTGATCATCACCAGAACTGTCACCTTCCCCCGCCACAGCCTCAGCAGGAAGCTGAGAATCAGAGGGAGCATATGTTGTGGGTTGTGGCGTTGCCCCAAATTGCGCCGCTACTGCTAGTTTATATTTGTTATTTTATATATATGAGGTACAGCCTGACCCAAAAGTAGCATTTTTAGGGCTTATGCCGGTAGATATTCTCCCAGACGAGGTGCAAGTGATGTGGCTGAGAACTATGTACATGGCACGGAAAATTATATTGCAAAAATGGATATCAAACTCTTCACCAAACACAGACCAATGGATTAAAGCAATTTATTTTAATTTAAAGCGGAAGTAAACCCATCGATTTAACAGTTTCAAAAAGCAGTTACATTCCCGGCATGCCGGGAATGCTAACTGTCACATTGGTTGTGCTCAGGGCCGGATTCCTGACAAGGCCACCGAGGCCGGGCCTCGGGGCGGCAGTGGGTGCAGGGGCGGCGACGCGCAGTGGGGGGGGGGAAATCCCGTGTCAGTGTGTGTCACTCTGGCTCCGTCAGCCTAATTTTTATTTCCTGTGTCCCCCTGTGATCCAGCCGCCATGTTTAATGTCAGCTGGGCGGCCGGCGCTCTGTGATTGGGCGAATGGGGTCATGTGAGGCGGCGGGGCTGACCTGTCCTTAATGCTCCTGGAGTCCCGCCTCTGCTATCTTCTCCTCCTCCCCCTCTCCTCTCCTCAGTATCTGGGACGCCTCATTCCCCGTTGATTGTGGCAGACAGCCAGAGTGTGTTGCAGACAAGAGATCAGATCGATGGTGTACAAAAAAAAAAGCAGGTGAGACGAGCGAGCAGCTACTACTGCAACTAATCATCCTCTCCAAGGCAAAGCCAGCACTGTGAGTTCTGCCTTTCTCTTCACAAGAAGTGCATGCAGACTTTCCTGGCTTCCTATTGGCTGTGAGACTCGGGACACTGAGCTGCTTCCAGTCCAATGAGTCCATGCAGTATACTGCTCAGAGCTCTGCTAGTCTGCTGTCTGCTGTGTGCTGCTGTAAATGTAAATGGACATCTCTGGATCACTCAGCATGGATAACACAGTCACATAGGGCAAACTACACTCATACAATCTACACTACACACATACACAGAGCATCACCCTCTCCCCCACTTATCCCAAATGTCCCTCCTGTCCCCCCACTTATCCCAAATGTCCATCCTGTCCCCCAACTTATTCCCAATGTCCCTCCTGTCCCCCCACTTATCCCAAATGTCCGTCATCTCCCCCACTTATCCCAAATGTCCCTCCTCTCCCCCCACTTATTTCCAATGTCCCTCCTGTCCCCCCACTTATCCCCAATGTCCCTCCTGTCCCCCCACTTATCCCAAATGTCCATCATCTCCGCCCACTTATCCCAAATGTCCCTCCTGTCCCCCCACTTATCCCAAATGTCCGTCATCTCCCCCACTTATCCCAAATGTCCCTCCTCTCCCCCCACTTATCCCAAATGTCCGTCATCTCCCCCCACTTATTTTCAATGTCCCTCCTGTCCCCCCACTTATCCCCAATGTCCCTCCTGTCCCCCCACTTATCCCAAATGTCCATCGTCTCCGCCCACTTATCCCAAATGTCCCTCCTGTCCCCCCACTTATCCCAAATGTTCCTCCTGTCCCCCCACTCATCCCAAATGTCCCTCTTGTCCCCCCACTTATCCCAAATGTCCCCCCACTTATCCCAAATGTCCGTCATTTCCCCCCAATTATCCCTCAAGCCTGCACACCGTACACAGATCACCCCTCAATCCCCCATACACAGATCACCCCTCATTCCTGCACACCGTACACAGATCACGCCTCAATCCCCCATACACAGATCACCCCTCATTCATGCACACCGTACACAGATCACCCCTCAATCCTGTACACAGATCACCCCTCAATCCCCCATACACAGATCACCCCTCATTCCTGCACACTGTACACAGGTCACCCCTCAATCCTGCACACCGTACACAGATCATCCATCAATCCTGCACACCGTACACAGATCACCCCTCAATCCCCTATACACAGATCACCCCTCAATCCTGCACACCATACACAGATCACCCCTCAATCCCCTATACACAGATCACCCCTCAATCCTGCACACCATACACAGATCACCCCTCAATCCTGCACATCGTACACAGATCACCCCTCAATCCTGCACACCGTACACAGATCACCCCTCAATCCTGCACACCATACACAGATCACCCCTCAATCCTGCACACCATACACAGATCACCCCTCAATCCCCCATACATAGATCACCCCTCAATCCTGCACACCGTACACAGATCACCCCTCAATTCCCTATACACAGAACTCCCCTCAATCCTGCACACCAAACACAGATCACCCCTCAATCCTGCACACCATACACAAATCACCCCTCAATCCTGCACACCATATACAGATCACCCCTCAATCCTATACACTGTACACAGCTCACCCCTCCAATCCTATACACTGTACACAGCTCACTCCTCAATCCTCATACATTTTCTACGTAGGTGCACCCGTATGATTTTTCCATTAGTATATGTGCGTTTTCAGGGTTGGGGGACTTTTCGGGGTTTTTTTGGAGGGGGAGGGGGCGGCATTGAAGGACCCGGCCTTGGGGCGGCAAAGGGAGTAAATCCGGGCCTGGTTGGGCTCTCAACCAAACTGTCAAACCATCCAATGGCTGGTGTCATAACTGATCACATGTGCAGCATCATGGCAGTTGAAGATTAAACAGAGGCCAAGATGGCAGCTTCCTTGCCTGAAAATTATAGGAGGGTTTACTTTCACTTTAAGATGAGAGGAACTGACCTATAAGCATAGGAGATGTCCTAAGAAATTTGGAAAGATCTGGCATCAGTGGTTAGTGTCTGATCTGGTTGAGAAATCAGATGAGCATATTAATATGGGCCATTAGGTAAGAGAGCTAACACTGGAGTAAAAGGAATATATATTATACAAAAACATATTTGGGGGGCATAGCCTAAAATACGTTTAAATTCAAGATGGTGCTGCTATAACACCAAAAGACAGTACAAAACAGATTATAGCGCACACATTCAAGAATGACATTTATCCTGCAAGGCTAGTTAAAAAAACCTGAACATATACATAAAAATATGTACGGGAGTTTGGTCACACTATATGGTCATATAGTGCTAAGCCCACAAACTGTGACAAAGTACCCCGAATTACGTGGGTCCTACCCTAGTAATAGAATGAAAGAACCTGCATCTCAACTATGGGAGCCAAACTCCTCTATATGGGAGAACTGAAGGGATTCCTCCTATGCACTGGTGGCCACTAATAAGAGAGGGGTGCTCAAGCCCAAAAAAACCTGGTCAGGGTCTACTATAATACAAAAACATATTTTGGGGGCACACCCTAAAATGCGTTTAAATTCAAGATGGTGCTGCTATAAGACCAAAAGACAGTACAAAACAGATTATAGCGCACACATTCGAGAATGACATTTAAGGAATATATATAAAACAGCTATTATATAGGAACAACGTGAAGGAGGGAACTGAAAAAGGGACTGTCGAACACAGATATAGAGGGGAAAAACATTTTTTATTTTTTTTTGCTTGTTTGTTTTGTATGCTAGTGTGCTTGATTGCTTGCTTTTGTCTTTTGTCTGCATATACAAATGTTGGGTGGGGTAATGTGATATAATTGACTCCAATGTCTATTTTACGTTGTAAAATGTGAAAAACTCAATAAAAAATTATTTGATTGAAAGAGAAAGAACCTGCTGCATTAGCCAGAACAGAGAGAGGACAAAATCTATATCTTATCAGAGAAGAAGAGTGTAAGTATAGGGCATTGTACAATGACCCCTGGTAGCTTAAATAGTATCAGCACACTAATTACATATAAAAAGTTATATCTTTATTACAAAAAGTTATTAAAATACAGCGTATCATCACAAATAGGGCCACATGCTAGCCCATACTATGTAAAAACATGATGGAGGTAGGAGTCAGATATTGGGAAAAAGCCTACGCGGTCCAAACTGCTTCTTCAGGGCTGCCGTCTCTGACTAGATACCTCACACAATCATCACCTCTATTCAGGCTATAGGGCAGGGATATGCAATTAGCGGACCTCCAGCTTTTGCAGAACTACAAGTCCCATGAGGCATAGCAAGACTCTGACAGCCACAAGCATGACACCCAGAGGCAGAGGCATGATGGGACTTGTAGTTTTGCAACAGCTGGAGGTCCGCTAATTCATTATCCCTGCTATAGGGAGACAAATATTCAAGGAACCAAGCTTCCATACAAGATGCAGCCATCTTTCAAAATGTCATAGGCATCCTTAGTGGCTGCTGAATGGCAAGCAGGTAGAAGCCAGGTAATCAAAAATTTCAACAAGGTCACAAGGGGGGGGGGGGGCATGTATCAACCAGACTCCAGGAGGTAAATGATTATCCACAGCAGTTCCTGGGTATCCCGAGAGACCAAACCACAATACAGTGATCAGTGCTAAAAAATGCACTGATCAATGTATAAATGAGACTGCCAGGGAGGGGGTTAACACTAGGGGCAATCAAAAGTTGAACTGTGTTCCCTGGGTGTGTTCTAACTGTGTGGGGGTTGGGCTCACTGGAGCAACACAGAGATCGCTGTTGCTGATTACTAGAAACAGCTGATCTCAGTGTTGCCCCCTGTCAGAACGGGGATCTGCCTTGTTTACATAGGCAGATCCCCGTTCCGCCTCTCTGTGGAGCGATCGCGTGTTGTCGGCTGACATCGAGTCCGCCACACCCTTGCGCATGCTCCCCCGGCTACACTATCTCATGCACGAAACAGCATACAGGTATGTTGTTTCGTGCAGCCGGGCCGCCCTTACGCAGTATATGTGCGGTGGGAGGTTCGGAAAGTGATAAAAGGAGAGGTATAAAACAAAAAAAAAAGATTAGTTAAACCCACATTTGTTTTTTTTAACACTACTATTTCTTTATGTTGGCTTTTGAAATTTACAAATGCAGCAATTTTAAAATTGAATGAAAGGTTTAGCACTGGGATACACTTTTTGAAAGATAAAAAGTGCATTTTATATACCACTATATAGATCAGACCAATATGAGGGACAAATGAGGAGGAATGAGGGACAGAGTGACTTTGCTCCAAATCAGGGACAGTCCCTCAAAATTAGGAACAGTTGGGAGCTATGGATTCCCTAATTTTGGAGGAATTTCCTCTTACTTCTTGTTTTAGCTATGAGGCAGGAAGTTACAGTGGGTCTAAAGGCTGAACTTACCTTCATGCATTCTATGCGTGAAGGTAAAAATAAACGTCTTTGTGCCAGTAGGTTACACCTTGGAGATTGTGAGTTAGTATACGACTTGGCATGAGCACACCTAGTCTGGATAAATGTAAACCTAATTTCCACGCTTGATTATTAAAAAAATAATATTGAATAGGCCAGCACCAGCATTTTTGTGAATTGAATAGTCTTGGTATCCAGAAAAACGAGAGTGCTTAAAGCTGGATTAAACCCAAAAACTAAAATATAATATGTAAATATAATTATATATTTTTATATAATTATATAAATATAATTTTGTACCGATCCTTGCACCATTCCACCAATCGTTAAAGTGGTTGTAAAGGTAATTATT
Source organism: Rana muscosa (assembly GCA_029206835.1). Classification (NCBI taxonomy): domain Eukaryota; kingdom Metazoa; phylum Chordata; class Amphibia; order Anura; family Ranidae; genus Rana; species Rana muscosa. The sequence continues at coordinate 415,134,916 of CM055120.1, forward strand.
TTTATTACAATAACATGGCATAGTTACCTGCTCTGTGCAATGGTATTGCACAGAGTGTCTCCGAACCTCCTCTTCTGGGGTTCCTTGTCGCTCTCTCCACTTCTCCTCTTCTGTGTCTGCACACTTCCTATGGGGGCAGAAATGCAGATTTATAGACACACATAGCAGGGGGCCTCCATCGACACACACAGAACGCCCCCCCATTCCTTCCTCACAGGACTTGATTGACAGCAGCAGGCGCCTGCTGCTGCCCCTGTTCTGTGGGGAGAGGAACCAGCGCCCCTGCAGATAGGCACAGCGTTGGATCGAGATAGGACTCGGGTAAGTATTTAGAAAGTAATACAAGTAGTGGGACATTTTTACCTTAAAGTGATACTAAAGCTAAAAACTTTATATATAAGGTAAAAGAGGGAAGAAGAGATCCAGCGCTGTGCACGGCTGCATCGCTTCTCCCGTCTCTTCCTTTTGACACAGGGACCTGAACAATGGACATTGGCTCCTGCTGCTGTCAATCAAATACAGTGAGAAGGAAGTGGTGGTAGGGCTAAGCCCAGTTGTGTGTGTCTATGGCTTGCTATGGGGACACACGAAGAATAGAAGGAGCCAAGATTGCCGACTGGGGACCCGAGAAGAGGAGGATCGGGGCCACTCTGTGTAATACCATTACACAGAACAGGTGAGTATAACATGCAGGATATACAGGTGAGTTACATCAGGATATGCATTGAGGTAAAAATCAAATGGCTTGGCTTTATAACCATTTTAAATATGGTAGCTCCACAGTTTTTCTTTTTTTAATCTTTTATTCCTTTATTTTCACCTGGTGATCTGGCCAGTAACCTACTTCCTGTTTTAGGGTGTCTCCACTCTAGATGGTGGAGCAATGAAGATACCTTTAGACAGCAGCATTGTCAATCTGGGGAGAGGGTAGAGTTAAGCCCCGTACACACGGTCTGACTTTTTGCCAACAAACTTCATTTTGAGCAAGTTTGACAAAAAATCCGACCGTGTGTATGCTCCATCGGACAAACTTTTTTGGTTTTCATCGGACAAAAGTTTGGTCTGCAAACGGACAAACTTTTGGCCAACAAAAGTCCGATGGAGCAAAGTCCGACCGTTTGTACAGAAAACCATCGGACTTTTGTCCGATGGACAAAACAAATAATGTTAAAATCAACCAACAATAGCAGAAGTTGACCAAAGGATGGCGGTAAAGAGCAGAAAAACCACGTGATGTTGGAAAAAGTTTTTGGAAAGTTTGCAGAAAAGTCCTGTGGTGTGTATGCTATGGGTGTGCCCGGTCAACTCCGTTCGGACAAAAATCCACGGAAAAGTCAGATGGAAGTCCGACCGTGTGTACGAGGCTTTAGATGCACTAGTAAATTAAGATGGAGTGGACAAACATATTAAAGCCAAATTCCAGCAGTTAGAGCAATGTGATTTTTTCCCTTTGGGATAAAGGTTTCATGTAAATTAATAAATGCTAGCCATTGTGACCATCCCTGTCAGTGGTAAATTGTTTGTCTTAACCCTCTAACAGCCACCTTTGCTGGACAGCTTGGTTTGATAAAGAAAGTTGAAAAAATTACTTATTGGCCAAATCACCAGGTGAAAATAAAGGAGAAAAGCCTAAAAACAAAAACAGCCACTACATCTAATAACTGATAAATAGTGATGAGCCGAACACCCCCGGGTTCGGTTCGCACCAGAACCCGCGAACGGACCGAAAGTTTGCACGAACTTTAGAACCCTATTAAATACAATGTATGCGAACGTTCGAAATCTAAAGTGCTAATTATAAGGACTATTATGCATGTTATTGTCCTAAAAAGGGTTTGGGAACCCGGGTTCTGCACCAGGGGACATGTATCAATCCAAAAAAAGTTTTAAAAACGTCAGTTTTTCGGGAGCAGTCCTTTTAATGATGCATAAAGTGAAAAAAAAAAAGACAAATATTCCTTTAAATATCGTACCTGGGGGGTGTCTAAAGTATGCCTGTGAAGTGCCACATGTTTCCCGTGTTTAGAACTGTCCTTGCACAAAATTACATTTCTAAAGGAAAAAAAGCCATTTAAAACTGCTTGCGGCTTTAATGTAATGTCTGGTCCCGGTAATATGGATGAAAATCTTTAAGAAAAATGGCATAGCTACCCCATCACAGCCCCCTCCCCCCTACCCCAGCCCATTACCAGCCCCTTTGGGTCTTGTATGCACATTAAGGGGAACCCCGCACACAAAATAAAAAAGGCCCTATATACTCTGAACAGCCGTATACAGGCGGTGCATACAAGACAGGGACTGTAGGTTTGTTCTTATGTAGAATCTGTTTGTAATTTTGAACAGGTACATTGTTTAAGTGTAGCTTCAGCCAAAAAATCTATTTTTAAGCTTTTTGGAAAACATAGGGAAGGGTTATCACCCCTGTAACATTTGTTTTGCTGTCTGTGCAGTGTGCACCTGTTCAGAACAGTTCACCTCACTTTCCGTCCTAATGACAAATGTTTTTTGAAAATTTGGGGTTTTTATTGAAACAAGAATTGGTGATAAAGCATCAGTGGAGAGGAGACACTTTTTTTATCATATTAACTCTTACAGGGGAGAATTTGCCTTCCTAGGGGTAGATTTCCTCTAACTTCCTGTTGTATCCTTCCGTTTGCAAGGAGGAGTCGTTTGTAAGTTGGATGTTTGAAAGTAGGGGCCTGCCGTATATACTCAGCTGAAATTTGCCCCTTACATGTTGGTGTTGCCACAACACTGTGAGCCCTCACAGTTACTCTTGGTGGGCGCATGAATGGGCCCTGCTGTGAATTATTAGATCAAGAATTGTAATTGCATGCCCCTGTTGAACAGGGGCTGAAAAATTGAGCCTTTGGTGGTGGTGGTGTTGACACAACACTGTAAGGCCTCACAGTTACTCTTGGTGGGCGCAGGAATGGGCCCTGCTGTGAATTATTAGATCAAGAATTGTAATTGCATGCCCCTGTTGAACAGGGGCTGAAAAATTGGGCCTTTGGTGGTGGTGGTGGTGTTGACACAACACTGTAAGGCCTCACAGTTACTCTTGGTGGGCGCAGGAATGGGCCCTGCTCTGAATTATTAGATCAAGAATTGTAATTGCATGCCCCTGTTGAACAGGGGCTGAAAAATTGGGCCTTTGGTGGTGGTGGTGGTGGTGTTGACACAACACTGTAAGGCCTCACAGTTACTCTTGGTGGGCGCAGGAATGGGCCCTGCTGTGAATTATTAGATCAAGAATTGTAATTGCATGCCCCTGTTGAACAGGGGCTGAAAAATTGGGCCTTTGGTGGTGGTGGTGGTGGTGTTGACACAACACTGTAAGGCCTCACAGTTACTCTTGGTGGGCGCAGGAATGGGCCCTGCTGTGAATTATTAGATCAAGAATTGTAATTACATGCCCCTGTTAAACAGGGGCAGAAAAATTGGGCCTTAGGCACTGGTGCCACAACATTGCAACCCCTCACAGATACTGTACTTGGAGCACAGCAATGAGCCCTGTTGCAAAGTATTGCATCAAAAATTGTAATTACACGCCCCTGTTAAACAGGGGCTGAAAAATTGGGCCTTAGCCACTGGTGCTGGTGCCACGACACTGCAACCTCTCCCAGATACTCTAGTTGGAGTGCAGGAATGAGCCCTGCTGCAAAGCATTGCATAAAAAATTGTAATTACATGCCCCTGTTAAACAGGGGCTGAAAAATTGGGCCTTAGCCACTGGTGGCGGCACCCAGAAACAAAAATGTTCTTCCAAGCTATCATCATCAATCGGATCATTGAGGAGGAGGAGGATAGTCAGTCAACATAACAGGACAGTCTCTCAGCATCAGCATCAGTCTTGAAGGGATGTGACATTTGAAAATAAATTAGTCTGTTATATCAGCTTCAGGTGTTTGGTAGCTGGTGGTGATCCAAGACTGGTTCATCTTTATGAAGGTCAGTCGATCAACAGAGTCGGTGGACAGGCACACCCTGTGATCCGTGACAAATCCTCCAGCAGCACTGAATGTGCGTTCTGAAAGAACGCTGGATGCAGGACAGGCCAGTAGCTCAATTGCATACTGTGCAAGCTCTGGCCAGTGATCCATCCTCAAGACCCAGTAAGCCAGAGGATTTTCGGTGGGGAAGGTGTCCAAGTCTGACCTTGCCCCTAGGTATTCCTGCACCATGTATATCAGACGCTGGCGATGGTTGCTGGAACCGATCATACCTTGGGGCTGTGGACTAAAGAATTGTCTGAACGCATCGGTCAGACGGCCACCTTCCCCACCGCTCTTTCTTTGACTGACCGAAGCCTCAGCAACTCGTTGTCCAGGACCAGGAGTTTGTAACCTCCCAGTCTCTGGGAACGCATTGCACAGACCTTTCTGCAAGGCCTCCCGGAGTTGTCTCATCCTCTGCTCCCTCTGCGACGGTAAGATAAGGTCCGCAACCTTACCCTTGTACCGTGGATCAAGGAGAGTGGCCAGCCAGTAATGGTCCCTCTCCTTGATCCGAAGAATACGAGGATCCTTCCGCAGACTTTGCAGGATCAGGGAGGCCATGCAGCGTAGGTTAGCTGAGGCATTCGGTCCGGAGTCCTCTGGGTCACTAAGGACGACATGATCCGCAGCCACCTCCTCCCAGCCACGTACAAGTCCACTGGTTTCTTGGGACTGTAAATCATCCCTAAAAGACTGCTGCTGATGATGCTGAGTGCCAGGCTCCACCTCCATGCTGACACAATCCTCCTCCTCCTCCTCTTCTTCCTGTGCGATGGGTGGGACAGAAGGAACACTGTCTGGGTAAAGGAGGCCTTGAGAGGCAAGGAAGTCCTCCTCTTCCTGCCTCTGTTCTGCCTCAAGTACCCTGTCCATTATTCCACGCAGCGTATGTTCCAACAGGTGGACAAGAGGTACAGTGTCACTGATGCATGCACTGTCACTGCTCACCATCCTCGTGGCCTCCTCAAATGGTGCCAGGACAGTGCATGCATCCCTGATCATGCCCCACTGGCGTGGTGAAAAAAACCTGAGCTCCCCTGACCCTGTCCTGGTGCCGTAGTCGCACAGGTACTCATTGATGGCCCTCTGCTGCGTGTGCAGCCGCTGCAGCATGGCCAACGTTGAGTTCCACCTGGTGGGCATGTCACATATAAGGCGGTTCTTGGGCAGGTTCAACTCCTTTTGCAGCTCAGCCAGGCGAGCACTGGCATTATAAGATCTGCGGAAATGCACACAGACTTTCCTGGCCTGCCTCAGGACATCCTGTAAGCCCGGGTACCTGCCCAAGAACCGCTGCACCACCAGGTTAAGGACGTGAGCCACACAGGGCACATGGGTCAGTTGTCCCTGTCGGAGAGCGGAGAGGAGGTTGGTGCCATTGTCGCAAACTACCATTCCTGGCTTAAGCTGGCGTGGCGTCAACCACCTCTCGGCCTGCCCCTGCAGAGCAGACAGAACCTCTGCCCCAGTGTGGCTCCTGTCCCCCAAACACACCAGCGCAAGCACGGCATGGCATCTTTTTGCCTGCGTACTTGCGTAGCCCCTTGAACGCCTACGGAGCACTGCTGGTTCCGAGGACAAAGCACAGGAAGAGGCCATGGAGGAAGAAGAAGAGGAGGGGGTGGAGGAGAGAGGTGTGTCACAACCAGTAGTAGCATTTTGGAGGCGTGGCGGTGGAACAACCTCCAACACTACTGCACCTTGTCCTGCATCCTTCCCAGCTGCCAAAAGAGTCACCCAATGGGCCGTGAAAGAAAGGTAACGTCCCTGTCCATGCCTGCTGGACCATGAGTCAGCGGTAATATGTACCTTACCGCTGACCGCCCTGTCCAGCGAGGCCAAGACATTGCCTTCCACAGGCCGGTAGAGAGCCGGAATCGCCTTCCGTGAGAAAAAGTGGCGTTTGGGAACCTGCCACTGAGGAACCGCACATTGCACAAACTCACGGAAGGGGGCCGAGTCTACCAACTGAAAAGGCAGCAGTTGAAGCGCTAGCAATTTAGCCAAGCTAGCATTCAACAGCTGGGCATGTGGATGGCTGGGAGTGAACTTCTTTCGACGGTCCAGCAGCTGGGGCAGGGAAATTTGCCTGCTAGAATCGGACGTCGGTGTACTGCTAGCAGAGTGCCCGCAAGTACTTGGCTGTGACACACCTAATTCTACACCTTCATTCCTCTCAGTGCAGGTTTCAGAGAGGACTGAAGGTATAGTGGGGTTGGAGATCCCAGCTGATGCGGTGCAAGGAGAGGTCTGCTTTGTTCTTTGGTGTGGGTCTTTAAGGTAGGCTTGCCAGCGAGCTGCATGGCAGGTCAACATATGTCTGATCAAGCATGTGGTGCCCAAGCGGGTGATGTTTTGGCCACGCGATATACGCTTGAGACATATGTTGCAAACAGCAGCTGTGCGATCTGATGCACTCGACTTAAAAAAAGCCCACACCAAAGAACTTTTTGAATAATGGGCAGAGGCAGCGCCCTGCACAGGCGGAGCTCTGCGGTGTGATTCCGTCGGTGTGCTGCCCTTACGCTGGCCCCCCGAGGGCATCCTGCCTCGTTGGAGATGTGCCTCCTCATTCTCCTCCTCCTCCTCCTCCTCCTCACTCCTATTAGGCATCCACCTGGAGTCAGTGACCTCATCATCCCCTCCCTCCTCATCACTGGAGCCAATCTGGCAGTATGCTGCAGCTGCTGGAACATGACTGCCAGATTGGTGTCCTTCTTGAGCATCCCCTCTCTCTGCTCTCACGCTACTGCCTTCCTCTAGCTGGGTATCATCATCAGACCCTTCGAAACGCTGGGCATCCTCCTGGAGCATGTACCCAACACTGTGCTCAAACAGTTCGGGGGACTCCTCAGGAGGACATGGTTGGTCTAGGGAAGGAGTGACTGATGATGACATTGATACCAGGGAAGAGGACGCTTTGGCAGCTGCTTTGCCAGTACCCTGAGCCTGGGTGAGAGAGGATGAGGAGGATGAGGAGGGCTTTGTCATCCACTCTACCAAGTCTTTGGCATGATGCGGCTCAACACGTCCAGCTGCCGAAAAGAAGGACAAGCGTGTCCCATGGCCACGTGCTGATGGCGATGCACCGCGTCCACGACCAGCACTGTTGTCTCTAGACACAGAGCCTGCTTGCCCTCTTTTATTGGCTCCTGACTGTCTGCCTCTCCTTGTTTGCCTTCCAGACATTCTAATGGCCTGCAGGGAAATGGGAAAACCAGCAATAAGGCCTAGCTTCAGGAGTATATTTTGCAGGAATCACACTACGCCTGCTGTAGGTGCTGCAAATGCCTGTTGGTGTAACACACCAGGAAAACGCAGCAATACAGGCTAACTTCAGGTGTAATATGATCAGGAGGCACACTCCGCCCGCTGTAAGTGCTGCAAATGCCTGTTGGTGTAACACACCAGGAAAAAGCAGCAATACAGGCTAACTTCAGGTGTAATATGATCAGGAGGCACACTCCGCCCGCTGTAAGTGCTGCAAATGCCTGTTGGTGTAACACACCAGGAAAAAGCAGCAATACAGGCTAACTTCAGGTGTAATATGATCAGGAGGCACACTCCGCCCGCTGTAAGTGCTGCAAATGCCTGTTGGTGTAACACACCAGGAAAAAGCAGCAATACAGGCTAACTTCAGGTGTAATATGATCAGGAGGCACACTCCGCCCGCTGTAAGTGCTGCAAATGCCTGTTGGTGTAACACACCAGGAAAAAGCAGCAATACAGGCTAACTTCAGGTGTAATATGATCAGGAGGCACACTCCGCCCGCTGTAAGTGCTGCAAATGCCTGTTGGTGTAACACACCAGGGAAAAGCAGCAATACGGGCTAACTTCAGGTGTAATATGATCAGGAGGCACACTCCGCCCGCTGTAAGTGCTGCAAATGCCTGTTGGTGTAACACACCAGGAAAAAGCAGCAATACGGGCTAACTTCAGGTGTATAATGTGCAGGAGGCTTAGCAACAATGACACTGACACTGTCCCCTGCCTATCCTTCTCTCTCCCTGCACACAAGGTTTATCAAAGTATATGACACTGACACTCTCCCTGTCTATCCTTCTCTCTCCCTGCACACAAGGTTTAGGAAAGAATATGACACTGACACTGTCCCCTGCCTATCCTTCTCTCTCCCTGCACACAAGGTTTAGCAAAGTATATGACACTGACACTCTCCCTGCCTATCCTTCTCTCTCCCTGCACACAAGGTTTAGCAAAGAATATGACACTGACACTGTTCCCTGCCTATCCTTCTCTCTCCCTGCACACAAGGTTTATCAAAGAATATGACACTGACAGTCTTCCTGCCTATCCTTCTCTCTCCCTGCACACAAGGTTTAGCAAAGAATGTGACACTGACACTGTCCCCTGCCTATCCTTCTCTCTCCCTGCACACAAGGTTTAGCAAAGAATATGACACTGACACTGTTCCCTGCCTATCCTTCTCTCTCCCTGCACACAAGGTTTATCAAAGAATATGACACTGACACTCTCCCTGCCTATCCTTCTCTCTCCCTGCACACAAGGTTTAGCAAAGAATGTGACACTGACACTGTCCCCTGCCTATCCTTCTCTCTCCCTGCACACAAGGTTTAGCAAACAATATGACACTGACACTCTCCCTGCCTATCCTTCTCTCTCCCTACACACAAGTTTGAGGTACAAATAGCTCTGACACTGTCCCTGCCTATGTAACTCTTTCCCCGCGCCGGAACACACTACACAAGGCCGCCGCGCTGGCGGCCTTTTATAGTGTGGGGCGTGTGCTAAACCCCCTGAGCAACCTGCCTGTGGCCAATTATGGCTCTCCTAGCTGCCGGCGCTGTGATTGGCCAAGCATGCGGGGTCACAGTGCATGCTTGGCCAATCACAGCGCCGGGATTGCACTTCGATGGCGCAGTGTATTGTGGGCGTCACTCGAATTTGGCGCGAACGGCCCAAATCGTTCGATGTTCGCCGAACGATCGAACAGCCGATGTTCGAGTCGAACTTATGTTCGACTCGAACACCGAGCTCATCCCTACTGATAAACTCCAATATATCACATTTTGGGTTTTGGGTTTAATACAGGTTTATTAACTGCAAAATGAGACATCATTTTGCTCCTATACAAATCATTAGTAAGACCTCATCTGGAATATGCAGTTCAGTTTTGGGCATCAGTTCACAAAAATAGGATTTTTATAACGGCTTACCTGTAAAATCCTTTTCTTGAAGGTACCTCACGGGACACAGAGCCATTAATTACTACATGGGTTATAGGACCACCTTCAGGTGATGGACACTGGCATAATCAAGACCGGAAGTCCCCCTCTATATAACCCCTCCCACATGGGGAGTACCTCAGTTTTGTAGCACAGCAATATATAATAATCCCAAAGAGGGGCGGGACCTCTGTGTCCCGTGATGTACCTTCAAGAAAAGGATTTTACAGGTAAGCTGTTATAAAAATCCTATTTTCTTTTCAGTACATCACGGGACACAGAGCCATTAATTACTACATAGGATGTCCCAAAGCAATGCCATCTGAGGGGAGGGAGACACCAATAATAAGGAGACCTCTGACAGACATGAGGACCTATACCGCCGCCTGCAAAACACTACGCCCAAAGGCGGCATCCTCCTGTTGACCCACATCCACTTGGTAAAATTTTGTGAATGTATGCACAGATGACCAAGTTGCTGCCTTGCACACTTGAGTCATAGAGGCCTGATGACGCAATGCCCAAGAAGTGCTAACTGCTCTGGTGGAGTGCGCTCTAAGACGGAAAGGCAGAACTTTACCTTGTAAACCATAGGCTTGAGAAATAATCTGACAAATCCATTGAGAGATGGTCGATTTGGATGCTGCCTGGCCCTTCCTGGGGCCTTCTGGCAATACGAACAACGCATCCGTTTTCCGAATCTGAGCAGTTGCTTCTAGATAGAAACCAACTGCTCTCACTACATCAAGAGAATGTAATGACACTTCTACTGCCGAATTCGGCTCTGGAAAAAATTAAGGCAGCAAAATATCATGGTTTAAGTGAAAACTGGACACTACTTTAGGCAGAAAAGACGGCCAGGGACGTAACACCACCTTGTATTTATGAACCACCAGAAATGGTTCTCTGCAAGATAATGCTGCCAAATCCGAGATTCTTCTTGCGGAAGTTACCACAACCAAAAATACCAGCTTCCTTGTTCCTTGTTACCATGGGTAACAGGGCCTCACACATTGACTCAAAGGGAGGCCCCTGAAGGACTGACAAGACCAGATTCAAGTCCCATGGGCAGATCGGCAACTTGACCGGAGGATTTATGTGTCTTACACCTTGCATAAAAGCCTGTACAAGGGTGTGAGAAGCAAGAGGTTTTTGGAAAAAAACTGACAAGGCCGAGACTCGACTTTTAATAGTACTCAAGGCTAGCTTAATTTCTACTCCTAACTGTAGAAAGTCTAGAATCCTGCTTATGCTATACTTGCGAGGATGCCATCTCTTGCTTTCACACCAAGAAACATAGGTCTTCCAGACCCTATAGTAGATGGCTCTAGAAGCCAGCTTCCTAGCGTTAATCAGGGTAGTTAGCACTGAATCTGAAAGCCCCTGATCTTTTAGAACGAGGGTCTCAACAGCCAAACCGTCAAATTCAGCGTTTGTAAGGCAGGGTGGAACACCGACCCTTGTGACAGCAGATCCTGGCGGGCTGATAGAATCTTAGGATCTGCCACTGCCATCCTCACGATCTCCACATACCAGGACCTCCTGGGCCACGCCGGGGCATCTAGGATCAGCCGTTTCCATTCCGCTTTGATCCTGCGAAGTAGACGCGGGAGCAACTGAACTGGAGGAAACGCATACATCAGAAAACTGATCCCAAGGGTTACCAATGCGTCTGTCCCGCAAGCGAGCGGGTCCCTTGTTTGGGACACAAACTTGTCTAGTTTCATGTTTAACCTGGACGCAAAAAGATCCACGTCCGGGGTACCCCATCTGTGGCAAATGGCCAGAAAGACATCTGGATGTAGGGACCACTCCCCTGGGAGCAATTGTTGGTGGCTTAAGAAATCTGAAAATGTATACAAAGGGGGCGCTGGTGAGTAAGATAATTACAACTAATAATATAGTTTCAATAAAGTGATTAACAATGATTAAAAAATATTAAATTACGTTCAATTACAATGAACGTCATATGCTGCTGTGCCTAATCAAATAATGAATCAAATCATGTATGGTAACAACAGTTGAAAACAGAGAATATATAAGAACATCCAATTGGTGAAAAACGTAGCTAATCCAAAAGTGAGTCCATAAAAAATATCCAGTGTGTTCTTAGAAGTGACACCTTCACCAAAATCACCCGAAGTGCTAAGGATGGATGGCCGCTTACCCCAAGATGTTGACCCTCTTAACTAAAAGGGGGTCAAATAGCGCTTGATTGCAAGATGCCACTTGCTAGTAAAGAGGATATGATCCCAGATCCATCTGTCTCCCCAGGATGAACTCGATTGGAATATGCAGATAAACGAATACTGCCAAAAATAGTGTAATCCCGTTTATTAGAATATAAAACAATATAAAAAGAAAGCCCGGCACTGAGGCTGAAAGGCATGTATAAGCCAAATAGTTCCGTCCGTCCGTGTAGAGATCCTCGCCAGCTCACATTCTTTGGAATTGATAGAGCGGTGTCCCACTGGAGAGGTACTGACCTGAAAAAAGCCATATCTCAAAATGAGACCCAGTGGCTGTATCGCCTTCAGACGATGCAGCCACAGGGACTTAACATAGACTTAGATCTAAATTGTTTTTTACCAATGAATAATTTCCCTCTGGTTGTCCATTTTTATATTAAAAGAATGTTATAAGTGCATTTTTCTATTATTTTATTATTTTTATTATTATGACTTTTCCTACTACTATTAAATTGCTTCATTTCCCATTAATTTTAAAAAGATTTATAGGTTTTACGGAGTAAATCTGACATTCCTGGTTTATAAATGAATTTATCTATTTTAAATGCATTGTTGAAACATTGTGTTCCGCGTTGGTGCTTGTGATCCGGCATTGAGGCTGACACAATTAGCTTTCCAGCCTGGCTTGATTGACAGGCATTTAAAAGACCTCCCATTCAGTGACCCAGTACGCTTCCTGATGACGGTGTAATGAAACGTACGCCGAGGCGGTACTTGGTCACGCTTTCCATCACACTTCCGGTCCTTGCTGGTTAGCCGCTGTAGCAGGTGGAACGCACGCCAGCTTCCTACACGGACGGACGGAACTATTTGGCTTCTACATGCCTTTCAGCCTCAGAGCCGGGCTAAGGCACTCCAAAATGTAAGCAGCCATTTGGCTTTCTTTTTATATTGTTTTATATTCTAATAAACGGGATTACACTATTTTTGGCATTATTCGTTTATCTGCATATTCCAATCGAGTTCATCCTGGGGAGACAGATGGATCTGGGATCATATCCTCTTTACTAGCAAGTGGCATCTTGCAATCAAGTGCTATTTGACCCCCTTTTAGTTAAGAGGGTCAACATCTTGGGGTAAGCGGCCATCCATCCTTAGTACTTCGGGTGATTTTGGTGAAGGTGTCACTTCCAAGAACACACTGGATATTTTTTATGGACTCACTTTTGGATTAGCTATGTTTTTCACCAATTGGATGTTCTTATATATTCTCTGTTTTCAACTGTTGTTACCATACATGATTTGATTCATTATTTGATTAGGCACAGCAGCATATGACGTTCATTGTAATTGCACGTAATTTAATATTTTTTAATCATTGTTAATCACTTTATTGAAACTATATTATTAGTTGTAATTATCTTACTCACCAGCGCCCCCTTTGTATACATTTTCACTTTGCACTTTATGGGACACTTATTCAGTTTTTTAGGGGTGCAGCTTTCACTATTATATTATTCTATATTGTTTGGCGCGAGGTTCCACTTAATATTGGCTTAAGAAATCTGCCTGCCAATTTTCCACTCCTGGGATGAACACCGCAGATAGGCAAGGAACATGCTCCTCTGGCCACACCAGAATATGATCTACCTCTTTCTGGGCTGCCCAACTCTTGGTGCCGCCCTGATGATAGATATAGGCCACTGCCGTGGCATTATCGGATTGAATCCTGACAGGGTATCCCGCAGTATGCCTGACCAAGCCCTTAGGGCCAGCCGTACTGCCCAAATCGCTAAAATGTTGATGGGCAAGGTCTTCTCAGACTCTGACCATTCTCCTTTAACAGTCTTCTTTTCTAGTACTGCTCCCCAGCCTACAAGGCTGGCATCGGTTGTCACTATTTTCCAAGTGACTGGCATGAAGATTTTCCCCTTCTGTAAATTTTTGGTTAGCAACCACCACCTGAGACTTTGGCGTACGCTTGGAGTCAGGTGCATAGGACAATCCAAATCCTGGCTCATTTTGCTCCAGGCAGCCAGGATACTGTTTTGCAACAGTCTTAAATGGAACTGAGCATAGGGAACTGCTTTGAATGAAGCTACCATCTTCCCTAGCAGTCTCATACAGAGATGAATGGAAGGCATCTCCCTTGTCCTGACCGTGTGAACCAGATCTCTTTTTGCGTAGACTTTTGCCTGGGGTAAGAAGACCCTCTTGTGGGCTGTGTCTATCTAATATTTTTCTAGGTTGACAATCCAACCTAGATGCTTCAGATATCTGACTGTGCTGGTTACACTCAGATCTAGCCCCTTTATGGACTGATCGATCAGCAACAGGTCGTCTAGGTATGCTTTTACCAATATCCCCTGAGCTCTTTGTCTTGCTAACAACGGAGCCAGGACCTTTATAAACACTCGATGAGCGGTGGCCAACCCGAAGGGCAAGGCCACAAACTGAAAATGCAGCTGCTCTACCGCGAAACGTAGGAATTTCTGGTGAGCAGGGAAGATTGGGACATGAAGATATGCGTCCTTGATGTCTATTGACGCTAAGAACTAACCTCCCCGAAGGGAGGACACTGACCGAATTGACTCCATGCGAAAGGAGCGGATGTTCAGAAATTGGTTCAGACCCTTTAGATCCAAAATGGGTCTGACATCCCCGTTTGGTTTGGGTACTGTGAAGAGATTTGAGTAAAAAACCCATTCCCTGTTCTCTTAAGGAGGTCTCTATGATCACCCCTTAAGACAGCAACCAGTCTAGTGCTTGAAACAATGAAGCTCTTTTTACCGGATCCTTGGAAACGCTCAATTTTAGAAAACGAGGTGGAGGAAATTCCTGAAACTCTAGCTTGTAACCTAGAGAAACTATGGAGATGACCCATCTGTCTTGGATCTCCTCCTGCCAGGCTCCTGCAAACTGTAGGAGCCTTCCCCCCACTCGTGCAAGCGGGGGCGCCCCTTCATAAGGAGGCCTTGGGACATGGGCGTCCGCTGAACTTTTTTCAGGGGGGGGCATCATTTTAAGGTCATCCATGTATATTTGGGGCAGTGGAGCAGCGCTGTATACACCACTGCTCCACCGCCCCTGCCCATTGAAACACCGGTAAATGGGCACCTCTGCCGAAGCGCCTGCAAAGCGTTTCAGCAGCAGCGATACACAGTTGCATATAACCCTGTCTTCGACCGATAGCTGGGGTTAAAAGCGCCCCACTAGTGGCCGAATAGCGCCACTAAAACGATGGTAAAGCGCCGCTAAAACGATCGGCGCTTTACCGATAATGGTAAATACAAAAAGTTGTACACAGCAGTGTCGTGGCATGGCACAGGCACTGCTGTTACCTGTAGTTCTTCAGCGATAGGCCCAGGGCAGGCACTTGCAGCGTATTCTCTCGTCTCGGCCACTGCACGCCACGCACCTGTGGGAGGAGCCTGCGCATACATTTACACAGGCAGAGGCAGGCTGAGGCAGCAGCCAATCACGGAACAGCCAGGTCACGGACGGCCGGGGCAGAGCCAATCCGATGCTCGGGCCGGGGGTGAGGAGGGGGGACAGATGTGTAGTCGGAAAAGACAGAGCAGCCCCAGCCCCCAGGCCAGCAGCAGACTTAGAAAAAAAAGTCCACAGCTGCCGCGGAGGCGGCCATTGCAACACAGGGGGCAAGTGTCTTCACTCTGACTTCCGATTCCAGGGGGGACAATTGACCCCCCTTGCCCTATGGAGTGGACGCCCATGCCTTGGGACTCTGCTTTGCAGATTTTTGTCCCCAGGACTTTATGTGGCCCTGAGCCTGGACTTGGGGCTGACAGTGGAGGCCGTCGTGACTGCCTGGAGGCTGATGCCCCAGGCGACGGAGAGACAGAACGTTTAAATGAAGGACGTTTAATTCTTCTCTTTACAGGAAGAAGGGTACTTTTTCCACCCGAGATCTTTTGGATGTATATATCCAAGTCATCCCCAAATAAACACTCTCCATGAAAAGGAAACCCAGTCAGCAGTTTCTTACAAGGTAATTCTGCTGACCACTGCTTAAGCCATAATACTCTTCGCATTTGTACCAGCAGAAGAGTGAGACGTGACGTCTGATGGATAGAATCCTTAATGGTGTCCACAGCAAAACAAAGGGCCTTAGGAAGTTCTGGAAGGTCCGGAACTTGTTCCCTTCTGACGACCTGTTTTATCTTATCCTTAAGGAATTGACAGATGCCAATAGCTGCTATCGCAGGCTGTGCGACTGCACCGGCCATAGCAAAAGAGGCTTTAAGCAATTATTCCAGACTTTTATCCACTGGGTCTTTAAATACCTGAACATTGTCGACCGGACAAGTAAGATTTTTATTCAGGGAAGAAACAGCAGCGTCTACTGCTGGCACACTCCATTTTTTAGTGAATTTCTCCTCCATAGGATAAATCTGAGAGAATCTTTTAGGAGGAATAAAATGCCTATCTGGGTGTTCCCAGTCAGCATAAATAAGCTGTTCCAGCAACGGGTGCATAGGAAAAGCATGTGCCCCTTGAGGAGGCCTCAGAGAACGCAGAGAGGAAAAGGGGACCTCAGCCGACTCGGTCAAGGGCAATTTATAGCTAATGCGTACTGTCTCAGTGAGCGATTGAATTAACAATCTTTGAGACTGTGAGGTTGTGGAAGCTTCCTCCGGGGCTGAGCCCTCCAATGAGGAACTCTCCTCTTGCCCTTCCAGTGGGTCCTCTAGAGGCACATCTGAATCCTCCACCTACTCATGATCTGCAGCCGACGGCCCAGGAGCAGGGGAAGGGAACCTGTCACGTTTTCTCCCAGACTGGGAGGTGGACGTGATCAAACTAGCTAATTTACCCCCCAAACCAGCCAGAGCTGTAGCCAAGTCATCTTTAGTGCAGTGGCGACTGGTGAAGTTTTAGGATGGGGGGCGCCAGACCCCGCCCTTCCTTTTTTACCCCTCCCACTTGGTGGAAATGGGCGTGGTTTCAGCAAAATAGTGGGCGTAGGTCTAAGGTGGTGTGGTTAGCAGCTGAGATGAATGAGGGATAAAGGGAGAGAGAGAGAGGGAGGGACAGCAGGCCCAGATCCTACACAACAATATAAATGTGTATTCTAGAAAGTTTAACAATCAGCAGATAAAGATACTTCAATCATCTCGGCACCATAGTTGTTATGGTGTCAGGATGATTGAAGCGCATTATTTCTATTATTACATTGTAATATAAAATTAAATCATTCAACTTACCATAATGCCGAATTAGTGGGAGCCCTGAGAGTGTCGCCTGCCACCAGATGCTATCAGGTGTCCCCAGCGGAGTACCTCCTTACATCAGGTGCCCGCAGCGGAGTCCCTCCTTACATGCAACCTGTGTCCCATCAGTTGCAGCCTCTGTCCCATCAAATGCAGCCTCTGTCCCATCAAATGCAGCCTGTCCCCCATCAAATGCAGCCTGTCCCATCAAATGCAGCCTCTGTCCCATGAAATGCAGCCTCTGTCCCATGAAATGCAGCCTTTCCCCCATCAAATGCAGCCTTTGTCCCATCAAATGCAGCCTCTGTCCCATCAAATGCAGCCTCTGTCCCATCAAATGCAGCCTCTGTCCCATCAAATGCAGCCTCTGTCCCATCAAATACAGTCTCTGTCCCATCAAATGCAGTCTCTGTCCCCCATCAAATGCAGCCTGTCCCAACAAATGCAGCCTTTCCCCCATCAAATGCAGCCTGTCCCCCATCAAATGCAGCCTGTCCCATCCAGGGCCGCCATCATGAATTTTGGGGGGCCCCTTATTACACAGCAATGAAGGGCCCCTCTGGAGCAGAGAAGCGGGGGGGTTGCCGCCAAAATTCAGAAAATAACATTCACAATAAAGTTGATAAGCAGGGGGGGGGGTGCCCCGACCGAGTGCCGAGAGATAAATCACACTGTTGCATCGGGAACTGGGGAAATGACATTTACATTACAGTTAATAAGCATGGAGGGGGGGGGGGGGTGCCGCCGAATGCCGAGAAATAGATCACACAGCGGGACTTAGCTTTTTGTGTGTTGTCCTCCCCTTATGTCTTGGATGAGTCCACTCCGTCCTCATACTTCCTGTTTTCTCTTCTCTCTCGGGCGCAATGGGAGAGAGAGAAAACAGGAAGTGACATCATGATCTAACAGATGTCAATCAAACTGCCCGGCCGAAGTAATAGATACTACGAGCGCCGGGCAGAAGCTGTGGCACATCGGAAAGCACCACAAGGCGGGACAAAAGCCCGCAAATTAAGCGCCGCGTCTGCAATCTTGTGATTGCATTGATGTGGCGCTTCCCATAATGCACGCGGCCCATTTAGCAAAAGGACATTTTTTTTCTTAAAGGGGCAGTATTACATTTTTATTTATTTTATGTGACTACAGGAGGGGGGGGGGGGCGGCGCCCGGGCGCCCTGTATGGACGGGCCGCCACTGCTTTAGTGACATATGCAGAGGCTGGGGTGTTGGAGGTAGCTAAAATGCCTGACAAGGGTTCAACTTGGTCAACCCATTCAGATCTTACAGGGGAGGCAGGGTTCCCAGAGCCAGAACGCTGCGCTTTTGCACCCCTTCTCCCTGTTCTTGCCCCTCTCCTTCAGGAATACATAGTCCTAGGCACAAAGCAGAGGTACTAGTTATTATGCATCTATTGCTGAGCTCAGTCTTAGCAATCTTAATATGCCGCTATCAATGCCACAGCTCAGATGCTGAACAGATGAGTCTCCCCGCCCCTGTGGCGTCTCTTTTGAATAAAAGATTCTTTGCGCACGCAAGTGGCGATCCACACAAGGATCTGGGGGGGAGGAAGGAGGTGGGAAGACTGCTGGTGGAACCAAACTCTCCCTCCCCCTCCTTAGGTGGCTGATGAACCGAGAGGGAAGGCAGAACTCCTCCACAAGTGCTGCTGACAGACCTTCAACCAGGCAGGCATGGGATGCTGACACCAGGTATGCTATTTCACACCCTCTAGGGGTAGGAGAGAATACAGGCAAGACATCAACTATTCATTAAAAAGAAGTCCAACAGGATCTTCTTAACTTACCATTCCCGCCGCAGGGTACTACTGGAATTAACACAGTGACCCAATCTTCACCCATCACGGCGGGCTTGGAGTCTTGCCAGACCTTCAAGGACGGGGTCCCCTTTTAATTTATAGGGTCCATTGCCTTGGACCTGTAGAGCGCCCTGCCAAAACAACCTGTGGTATAGCAATGTGACCAAGGCGCTGGATCCCATCCCTCTCCTGGGAGAAGTGTTACAGGCAAAACCTCGTTCTTCGGTATCAAGGCTCGGTACCATCCACTTTTGGCTTTTTGAATGGATCCGATTTTACAGCTCCCTGGCCCTGGGCAGGACCCTTCTGGGGAGCATAAAGTAAACCGTGACCAACACCTTAGACACTGGCGGAAAAAACTGAGGTACTCCCCATGTGGGAGGGGTTATATAGAGGAGGACTTCCGGTCTTGATTATGCCAGTGTCCATCACCTGAATGTGGTCCTATAACCAATGTAGTAATTAAGGGCTCTGTGTTCCGTGATGTACTGAAAATAAAAAGATATTGGGGAACTGGAGAAAGTGCAGAGAAGAGCAACCAAACTGATAAGAATTATTGTTTAGTATTATTATTCTTTTTCAGGTCACTACAGAAAGGCTTCTTCACAGTAAGAGCTGTGAAAATATGAAAGACTCCCTCAAGAACTGTCTCTGGCCAGCTCAGTAGATTATTTAAAAAAAGGGCTGAATGCATTCAAAATATGACTGGATATTAACATTTAGATGTAATAACGCCAGGGGTAATTGATCCAGGGAATATCCGATTGCCTCATGGGGGAACAGGAATTAATTGTTTCCTCCCCACTGGGGCGAATTGGTCATGCTATATTGTTTTTTTTTTTGTCCTCATCTGGAACAACTGTGGGTTATGATTGCGTATATGGAGGTTTCCTGTTTGTGTGTTTTTTTTTTTTTGTGTCTTTTATTTTTTTTATTGGTTGAACTAGATGAACCATTTTCTTTTTTTCAACATAATCAACTATGTACGTATTTAAAGCGGTGCTTTAGCCCCACTCGGAAAAATTTAAGTCAGCAGCTATACATACTGTAGCTGCTGACTTTTAATATTGGGACACTTACCTGTCCTGGAATCCAGCGATGTCAGCACCCCAGCCGATGTTTTCATTGGCTCTCGGGTGCTACCGCCGCCATAGCCTGTAAGAGTGCTTTCACACTCACAGCGCCCGGGCATCGGCGGTAAAACGAGGCGCTTTACTTATGTTTTTGCGGCGCTTTTTGGCTGCAAGCGGGGCATTTTTAACCCACGCTAGCGGCCGAAAAAGGGTTAAAAGCGCTCGTAAAGCTTTTCCGGCGGTTTGCCGGCGGTTTGCCGGCGGTTCGGATGCGCTGCCCATTGATTTCAATGGGCAGGATCGCTTTTGGAGCGGTGTATTCACCGCTCCCAATGCGCTGCAAAGAAGCTGCTGGCAGGTCTTTTTCTGATGCCCTACCAGCGCACCGGTCCAGTGTGAGAGCCCTCAGGCTTTCACACTGGAGTGAATGGAGCGGCTATTTCAGGGCGCTTTGCTGGCGCTATTTTTAGCGCTATAGCGTTATAGCGCCTGCAAAGGGGTCTAAGAGGGTTTTCTTGAGGCTTCACAGCCGACTCCCTACTGCGCATGCGCAAAGTGCACTGCGCTTTCTGAATGGCATGGGGGTGAACGCGAAGGGGGCCCAACTTCTGACGTACCTCGCCATGGCGAGGTCCGACAGGAGTGGGGACAGATACCTGTCATAAATAGTTACCCGCGCCCCCTCCCCCCCCCCGAAAGATGCCAAATGTGGCACCGGAGGAGACACCGGAGGAGACAGATAAGAGGAGCTTCCACTTTTGGGTGGAACTCCGCTTTAACTAGAAGACTGCTTATAGTAACATAAAGGGACAAACTGAGGCATGATTAAAGAGGAAGTAAAAAAATTCCCCCTTCCCTGCAAAATAAAGGCATAATGCATTGCATACTAGCACATTATGTGGCACTTACCTGCAAACCAAACCTGTGTCGTCCCCG
Organism: Rana muscosa; assembly: GCA_029206835.1. Lineage (NCBI taxonomy): Eukaryota > Metazoa > Chordata > Amphibia > Anura > Ranidae > Rana > Rana muscosa. The sequence goes on from CM055120.1 coordinate 415,155,364, forward strand.
CTGCAGGCCGCATCCATCTTCGCCCATCTTCCTTTCAGGGCCGCGGATTCCTGCACTGGGACTGGCCGGAGCCGCGTGCCGTTATTCAGTGCGCATGCGCCGATCGGCACAGCATACAGTAAATATCTCCTAAAAGGCGCACGTTTAGGAGATATTTACAGTACCTATAGGTAGGCCTCATACTAGGTTTACCTATAGGTACAAAGTATAAAAGAGAGTTTACAAGCTCTTTAAGCCCCATAGAAAAAAAAAACAGAGAAATGTAGACTATCCCAGTTATAGTGAAAACCATATTTAAAGGGCATGGTTATGTGTGTGGTTAAAGTGCTACTGACCACCAAATATTGTGGGATTTTTTTTTTTTGAAGGTGGGTGTGTTTTATAGTATGCCACTAGACTACCAGTGACTGTGGGGTCATTTTTATCAAATGAAAAGTTAGGCTGCTTTCACACTGGAGCGGGCTGGCGTGAACGCTAAAACGTTGTTGTTTTAGTGGCGATTTACCGTAGTTTTAGCGACGCTATTCGGCCGCTAGAGGGGCGCTTTTAATCACCCTAGCGGCCGAATAAAAGGGTTAAATGCGCCCGTGTAGCGCCGCTGCTGAAGCACTTTACAGGCGCTTCGGCAGTGGTGCTCATTCATTTCAATGGGCAGGAGCGGTGGAGGAGCAGTGTATACACCGCCCCAAAGATGCTGCTTTTAACGCTATACAGGCGCTTTACAAGTGCTATTTTAAGCCCAAAAGCACCTGAAAAACGACCCAGTGAGAAAGTGGTCTAAATGTAAGCAACTTACATGAGCAAATGATTTGGTGTGTATGCAAATGTAAGCCAAAAAAAAACAAAAAAATAGTGGTTATTATATAAATGCACCAAAATAAATCTCTTTCTGTCTTAAAAAAATTATTATAAAATGAATGTGAGTACATAGTTGCATGATGGAGTAGGTGTCAGTCAAAGTATCACACCAATGAAAATTGAAAAATGGCCTTTTAATGAACGGGTGTATTTATGTAGCACCCCTGCCCCAGGCTGGCTAAATTTACTGTATGGATTGACTGAACCAGCTGAGCCCCAATTTACTTTTTGGATCTGATCAGGTTTATCCCTAACCTGGTGGCTGATTGCTTCTGTCTAGTTCTGGAAAAATATTCCAAAAATAGTGTGGGAGAATCAGTCAATGGATTGTAAATAATTATATGACTCTAGCCAATCCCTGGGAGCCTGACCAAGAAGGTGTGGCAAGGGCGTGGCTTGCGGCTGTTGGAGTAGGCAGCGTGGTGTGATAGCTCTGCCGAGACTCCGGCCTTTTCCCCTGATATTCCCATCCTGACTCTCCCGATTCACCCCTAATCAGCTCTGTGGGTTCCCTGCAGCTTACCCGGACCAGCGGTGCCCGTATTACCTCAATCCTGTGACTGCCATGTCCTGCAAAGGAGGCAAGGATTCTCTGCCTGCAGCAAAGCATGAGAGACAAGATGGCACCCGGGACCAGCGCTCGGCTAAGGAAGCGGCAATGAAACTCTTTGCCAAATCACTGGGTAAGGATAATACCCCCAAGACGCCATCCCATCTCCTGGAATTCACCGATCAGGAACCCCTGCTACAGGATTCGGAGGCTGCCTGGCCTGGGGACTCAGAGCCTGCTTCCTCATGGGACACAGTGAGTACTCCAGCCCCTGCTCACACTGATTGTGCTCCAGAAGGCCAGGAGCTGCATGCCATTAAACCAACTTTTAGAGACATTTTTACTGCGGTCACATCTTGCAATATGTCCATTACCAATCTGTCCTCTGAGATAAAAAGGGGTGAAGCTGGAGCTGAATCTAGTCAGACAGGACATGCAGAAGCTGTGTGATCGTACTGCAGCCCTGGTGGATAGAGTGAGCATTGTGGAAGATGATGTAGTGCCACTGCAGAGGGAAGTTCGCCATATGCACTCTATTATCACAGGCCACTCAGCCCGTTTAGAGGACATGGAGAACAGACAGAGGCGTAACAAGGTCTGTGCAGTGGGCATACCGGAAAAAGCAGAGGGGAAAAATCCTGTGTTTATGGAAAATTGGCTCCTTAACACATTTGGCAAAGAATCCTTTTCCCCATTTTTGCTGTGGAGAGGGCTCTTAGAGTCCCACCCAGGCCGCCAAAACTTGGTGAACCTCCTAGGCCATTTCTGCTCAAACTACTCAACTTCAAGGATCGGGATGCTATACTGTACCTGGCCAGAACCAAAGGCGCCCCTATGAAGATGGATAACACTTGCATATCATTTTACCCTGATTTCTCTGCTGACCTCTGGGACTGAGCACAGGGTGGGTAGCCTGTGAACAGGTAAGAGGAACCTAGATATTACCAGAGGCCCCCTCTAGCATTATCGCTACATACAGGCTAGTACTGAAGTGATATTAGTATTTATTTTGGTAAAGGAAAAAAAAGACAGCCATTGTTGAACTCACTTCTGACAATGCCAATTGCCTGGATGCAATGCTGATTCTTTGGTCTCAGCACTAAATCCCTTACCTAAACATGGCTAGATATAAAGAATTCTCACATTTATTTGACTGCCATTTGTTGTGTACTTTTTGGGGTCTGTGACTCATAAATATTACAGCTTGTAGTTTTTAAGGGTGAGAGAAACGGTACCCTGCACGATTTTTTCATATTATGTGTACTCTACTGAATAAGAAGTCAGAGTTCTTCAGCATACTGATATATTTCAGGGCTGTCTTGGGCATGTAGCCTTCTTCCTCATTATTAAAGCCTAACTTTAGTCAAAATTAAAATCAGGACAAGGGACAGTACTTACATGCAAAGTGTCCCTAGCTCTGCTGGCTGCTGTTTTAGTCAAAATATATTTAGTTTAAATTAATGCTCTCTGGGCATTCATCCTTGGGCACATATAGTTTATAGGCTGCTGGCACCAGGGCTGGATGGGACACCTGTTCCCTCTGCCCACAGCTAAACACCAGAGCCCCATGCACCAGAGCTAAACACCCAGTATGCATGGGGCCTAATACTAAACACATGCTTACAGAAAGAAGGGGCACTGCTACTTTTCATGCAGAATTCCAGACAATTGGTAAAATGCTGCTTAGGCACAATTGGTATTTTAAAGGTTCCCTTTAACAAAGCAAATCTTCTCTATTTAATGTCAGACCCACTTTACAAGTTACCGACCAGTGCTGGCTCCAGTGATGTCCAGGGGCGGGAGAGGATTCAGTGGTTGACACACATTTTTGGAGCAGTTAGACCACGTTCACACTGAGGGTTAAGCTGAACTCGCACAATTTCAAACCCGCATTTCATTGCGAGTTCGGGGGCGATTTGACAGACCTATGTGCACAGATGTCTATTGAAATCGCCACCGAAGTTGCCAAAAGTAGTGCAGGAACTACTTTTGGAAATCGGTGTGGTGCCGCACATTATCTGTCCCTGAAAAAAAAGATGCAGATTATAGCTTATATCACAGCGTTTTCCGGCGCTCACGTGACTCCTTGGCTCTCTCCTATCCTCGGCTGACAGCTATAGGGGGCGGGGTCGAGAACTCCCACTGACATCAGCTGAGGAGGAGGGAAGGAGAGAAGAGAGAGAGCCAAAGAGTCACTTGAGAACCAGGGGACGCTCTAATATAAGGTATAATCATTCTCTGCAGCAATTACCTTTTGTACCACCACCCCCTCCCTTTAGAATGTAAGCTCTACGAGCAGGGCCCTCCTGTACCTTTTGTATTGTACTGTAATTGTGTTGTCTCCCATATACATTGTAAAGTGCTGCGTAAACTGTTGGCGCTATATAAATCGTGTATAATAATAATAAATAATAATAATCTGCATTTTTTTTTCAGCACAGACACTAGGACAGATAATGTTAGCTAACAGAGGGGATAGTAAGTTTGTAATACTTAAATAGAAGCAGGAAGTGAAGGGTCGGGGAGCATAGTGGCACAGACTAGCTGACAGACAGGGAGGGGAGAGAGGACGGGGGAGAGGACAGAGGAGAGCTACAGCTGACGGAAGCACGTAAACTGACCACGGTGTCAGGGCTCAGCAGCTATGATAAACTGTTGTCAGTTTACAGGGGGAAGGGCAGAACCAGGCAGGATCAGTCAGGTATTTTAGGTGATAAAGGGGACCAAATGACACAGCACAAACACTGTGCTGTTATGCATGCTTTAAGGGAACAGGATCTATTTTTTTGGGGGGAGGGGGGGTTGGGGTTACAAACACTTTAAGCGGCTGTTGGCACGCAGCACAAAAATGTGCTGTGTAGACATAAAATGTAGATGCCCAAATGGCTGTGTAGACATTCTTTCAAAGCGTTTTACTAAAATGTATGAAGCAAAATATCATGTAATATATATATTTTTTTTTGGAAGGTGTTTAAGATAGTCACACGTTATTTCCTTCAGTTATAATAACATACAAGGGCTTGCAACATAACCACCCATATGTAGAACGTCATCTTCTGTATTTGCTCCTGATAAGTGAATGACCTATGTTCTGGCAACATAAAACTAAAATGAAATAATTAAGGCTTAAAAATTAACTATGATGACTAATACAGTTTGCCCACAAATTATAAATCAAAACAAAAGCCTGACTTTTTACATCAAGTAAATTATTTTTTAGTAGTACATGTTTTCCCTGAATTGCATAGGACTCCCTCCTGGATTATCAATAAAGTATATATTTTTTTGAAAATCTTTTTTATTTTATTTGTTACAAACACAGACAATACAGACGTACAACAGCACAGCCAACATCTGGCTAACAGCATGGGCGGGACCCGGCGCAGGGGTCACAAGGTAGAATTACAGAACCAAGATATGTTAGAGTATTTGCGTATAACCTAATAAACCATCATCAATGAGCTGGCCCGGCTCAGGCTCCAGGGGTAGGATGATAGTTAACTAGCTCACCTAAGTTGCTGTGCTAGCAAGGGTTGGTTTAACAAGACTTCAAGGGATGGTATCAGAATTCAGTGAAGCCTCCTAGTCTGCTGCCGCAGTGGAGGGTTCTGCCAACCATTTAGACCAGACCCTGTCATATTTTTTCGGACAGCCTCTATGTACATAAGTCTCTTTGTATAAGGGTATCACATTATTGACAAGTGTTTTCCATAGACCTACAGAGGGAGGGGCTTTCCGCTTCCAGCATAGGACGATGGACTTCCTGGCATAGAACAGCAAGAGACCCAACAGGGTTCTCTCAGCCACTCTGGGCACCAGGTCCTCCACCAGCCCAAGCAGGCATATTCTTGGGGATGGGACAATAGAGATACTCAACACTTCATTCACCTCCAGGAAGATTTGTGACCAAAAGACTGTAATTACCGGGCAGGACCAGAATATATGAATGAAGTCCCCCGGAGCATGGTCACAACGCCAGCACTCTGGGGAGAGGGAAGACCTCATCCTGTGCACCCGGGCGGGAGTGAGATATGCTCTATGGACAATCTTGTACTGAATGAGGCGATCTCTCAGGGAAACAAGTATTTTAAATGGGAAGTCCCATACATCCTCCCAGTCCTCAGAGTCCAGCTCCGGAACATCCAGGCCCCATTGCTGATGGAGCCTGGACAACTCAGGAGAAGAGACTCGGAGGAGATGGGTGGACGAATTTACGTACTTAGGGGTACGTATCTCGAAGAATGTGGCTGACTTCATTTCGCTGAACTTGTCCCCAGTAGTCAACTCAGTCAGGGCCAAGCTGAAAGCATGGGAGAACCTTCCTCTGTCCCTGCTGGGGCATATCAACCTCATCAATAAAGTATTTTAGTCAAAGGTTTTACTTTTGCAATCATTGAGGGGCACAGGCAATGTTAAACCTTTGGGTTTGACCTTTGGGCATTTTTTACCAACAGCCGGTCAGTGGCCATTTAACGGGCTGGGGCCTTCCTCCTACCAAGTCATGGCTTGTTGTGTAGCACCAGCAGGGATCTCTTTCCCCTGCCGATCTGTGGCTTGGCAGCTACAGCCATCACAGTCTGTACAGCATTGCACTGTCCGTATAAACTCTGTGCCTGCCTAGTAGAGTGGGCCCTGTACACTGGAGAAGCCTGTGAGCTAGGTGCCACCTACCAGGTGGACACAGAGTTTGTAAACTCAAGCTGTGGCTAGGTGGGGGAAAGGGATGTCTGTGGGCTCCTTAAACTGCAAATGCCGTCAAGTAGTGGCTCAGCATAGGAAAGCAGTCAGTGCTGGGGCAAGGGAAAGGGGAGGGTCAGGAGAGAGAAGCTGGCATTAGGAGATAAGGGAGGGGTTAAGGAACACTGAGTAGTGCCCTCCCTTCCCCTGTACCCTGCATCTAATGGTTTGTGGTGCCTTGGGTTCACCAATGATCACCAGTATAAGGGGGGGCCACTGTGCATCAGGATGAAGGGCCATACTGACAAACAGAGTAAGGATGGGCACACTGAGAACAAAGGTAAATAGGCACACTGGCTGCCAGTGTAAGGGGGCACAAGGACCACTAGTGTTAGGGGGGGCGACCTGACCACCAGTGTAAAGGAGCATATTAACCGCCAGCATAAGGGGCACATTGAACCCTAGTGTATGGGGTACACTAACTATCAGCATAAAGGAAAACACAGACTGTCAGAACAGTGACCGGCAGCGTAAGGGGGGTACACTGGCTGCCAGCATAATGTGGCACAATAAGTGCCAGCGTAAGGGCTGAGGGCTAGTGAATTAGACATAGGCCCCTTTCGCACTGGTGCACTCTTGACACTTTTTTTCAGGGTGACAAAAGCACATGAAAATTATTTCCCATTAAATGCTATGTAGCTGTTCACACTGCAGGTGCATTACACTAAGTTTGTCAAAAGTGCATAAGTGTGAAAGAGCCCTACTTTGAAGTGAATTGGACTCTGCACAGGAACCAATAGCCAGATAAACTTTGCTATGTCGTTTTCATCTTTAATCCAGTCTATTTTACTGTTATTTTCTATTTTGTAATATCTTTTTCTGTAAAAAAAATTCACAATTTTTCTTTCATTAAAGCAATTTTTAAAAACAATTAAGCGGAATTCCTAAAGCCCCATTCACACAAGCGCAGCGAACTGTGCAGTGTGAATGAGGTGTGTAAAAACCACCAAATTAGGAGTGCTTTTCTGTGCGCCTGGTCTTTTGTGCTGTGAATGAGGTGTGTGTTTATGAGTCTGGGGCTGCCCAGAGCTATATGCAAGCAGCCTATGTAAGTGAATACACTGCCCCGAAATGCAAACAGTTTGTGTTTGTGACTCCATACATCTGCTGTATCTGCATTTACTTACATAGACTGCCTGCACGCATCTCCGGGCAGTGTCTGCTCTAAAAACATTACAAGCGCAGGAGGCCGTCATCCTGGCACACAGGGACAGTGCTGATGCCGCTCAGTTTACATTTCTGAGAAGACAGCGTGCAGGCAGTCAGGTGCATTTTATTGTAGAAGAGACATTGCTTGTCTAAAAACCTACCTGCTGGCCAGGGGTGTTGCTAGGTGCGAAAAAGACCAGGGGTTTCAGCCCGAAGGTAAATTTGATGACCCCTCCCACATAGGGTTGCCACCTTTTCATCAAGCCAAACCCGAACACTTTCGCGGCGCACGGCAATTTTTTTGTAGTACATGCTATAGGATTGTAAAATACCTGGGACACCTTTTGGGTTACCCAAAGAGAGTAGTAATGAGGTGTGCTACAATGGACAGTGGCTGTGGCCAAATTGCATTAACAGTGGGGGGACTTAAAGGGGCTTAGTTAAATAAAACTAAAGCATTCGTGTACCCATAAAATGTTATTTAATTATTAAAAGAATTGCCAGTTAAAATATGAAACTAGCCTACCTTAAAAGTGGACACTGTCAGCCAGTAGAGCAGTGGATGGTGTCAGTAGTGCAGTGGACGCAGTGGCGTATCCAGGGTATGGCAGATAGGGCAAGTGCCATGGGCGCTATATAAAGGGGCGCTCCTGAGTGGCTGGGCAGCAAGGCACTTAGATCTCTTCTTAAAATGGCCCTGATTTAGCCACTGTTACTCACTGTCAGCCTGGGGTGGGATCCTGGCCAGCAGAGACTGCTATAGGTCATTCACCACTGGCCCCTGGCTCACTGCCCAAACTGGTTGCTATCCACGGCCCGACTCGCGTCTAACAACCAGTGACGTCACGAGGAGGAGAGAGGCAGAGACCAGCATTCAGAGCGAAGAAATTTAACTTCCTCCTCCGCGCCCACTGCTTGGCTCCACCCACCTCCTCCCTGCATCTTCTCCTACATGGACAGGAAACATTTGAGACCCTGACTGCAGTGCACAAAGGGAGAGAGGAGTTTAGGCAGTGGCTCCTTGTGTCCCCCTAGAATATCTGCAAACTAGGCTGCTGTGCAGGAGAGGGGAAAGGAGCCGAGAGATGTGCTGTGCTTTCCCTCCTCTCCAGCTTCACAGTCCTAAAACTGCAGCTCTTCTCTCCCAGTGGCTCTGTGTGAATAGGAGCGCCCTGCAACTTCCCCCTCCTGTCCTGACTCTATAGAAACAGCAGAAAGGAACCAGCAACCTCGTATTATAGGAAGGCTGCCACAGGACAAGAAAGAGTTAAAAGCAGGAGCTGATCCACCTCCTGCTGCTTACTGAGCCAATGGTTGATGCTGTAACCCGCCCCCTTCTCAAGCACAGAGTACTGGAGCCATGCTGGAGCCTGGAGAGAGAACTGAGCTGCTGTGGGGAGTGGGGAGGGGGCAGAGAAGGAGAAGAATGCATTCAGGTGAAGGTAATGTGGAGAATGTGCACAGGAAGAGACATTTACTACAATGCTCCTCTCTTTATTCTCTCTGTACTTTCTGATGTATTCTGTATTCCTACTTTCTCTTTCTCTCTCCCCCTGCCCCCCTCCTCTCTCTCTCTCCTCCCCCCCCCCCCCCCAGTTCTCTCTCTTTCACCACTTCCATCTTCTCTCCCCTCCCTCCCTTTTGTTCCCTCTGGCCATACCCAGTATAAACAGTAAATATTACAATAAAATATACAATGCTGTTTTTCCTTCTTCACCTTCCTGTTACAATTTAACTGTAACTGCATAATTTAAAGTGGTTGTATACTGCTGGACTTTCTTTTTGTTTACCATGCAAGGTAAAAGGTATAATGTGCTAGTATGCGATACTAGCACATTATGGTAAACTTACCTTAGCACAAAGCCCTCCCGCACCCAGAAGTCAAATTTTTACTAATTTTGCTTCCGGGTTTGTGGGCTCTGTGACTGGCCTGAGTCACGATGAAGTCACTCCTGTGCATGCGCGCAGGAGCCACCGTTAATGGCACAGGGTTCTAAAGGAACAGCACCAGTGGCCGTTCCTTCAGAACGTATGCGCCAGTGATGTCACTGGCTCCATGTAATGTAAATATCTCCTAAACTGTACATGTTTAGGACATATTTACTGTACCTATAGGTAAGCCTATAATAAGGCTTACCTATATGTAAGAGGCAGTAAAGGAAGTTTACTTCCACTTTAAGTGATGGTGGAGCCCTCCCTCTGAATACCATATACTGTATATGTGGTGTCCTGTAAACCAAACATACAACTTTATATCCTTCAAACAAATAAAAATATCAAAATATAAAATTGCATATTAGTGATATTAACCACTTCCCTACCCAGCCATAGTCAAATGACGTCCACAGATGGGATCTCCCATCCTGGGTGGACGTCATATGACGTCCTCGGCTTTGTAGGGGGATATCTGAATGATGCCTGCATCATTCAGATATCCTTTTGAAGTGCCGGCGATTCTGTGCACCATAAGAACGATCATAGCGGCGGTTCCGCCGCTTGATCGTTCTTATAGGCGGCGGGAGGGGACACCCCCCCCTCCCGCCGCCATCCGGTGCTTCTCCGGGCTCCCCCGTGCGATCGGGGACCCGGAGCGAATCTTCCGGCGTCGTTGTTGGGGTCATGTGATGAGAATAGAGATGACTGGTGACCAGATGGTCACCAGTCATCTCTATGATCGTCGGAGCCCCAGGCGCGATGTGATGACGTCACGCCCGGGTCTCAAATGTAAACAAGGCCGCCATTGCGGCTGTAAGTATGAGATCAGTGAAAAAAAGTTCACTGATCTCATGCTTTCCAGCCTGGAGGAGAGATATGGGGTCTTATTGACCCTGCATCTCTCAATAAAGAGAACCTGTCACACACATTCCTATTACAAGGGATGTTTACATTCCTTGTAATAGGAATAAAAGTGATCAAAAAAAAAAAAAAAAGTTAAATCATTGTAAAAAAATAAATAAATAAGTAAAAAAAAATAATAATAATAATAAAAAAAAATTAAAACGCCCGTCCCCAGTAGCTCGCGATCAGAAGCGAATGCACACGTAAGTCGCCCACATATGTAAACGCCGTTCAAACCACGCATGTGAGGTATCGCCGCGTGCGTTAGAGCGCGTTCAACAATTCTAGCACTAGACCTCCTCTGTAATTCTAACCTGTAAAAAAAATTAAAGCGTCGCCTATGGAGATTTTTAAGTACCGAAGTTTGGCGCCATTCCATGAGTGTGCGCAATTTTAAAGCGTGACATGTTAGGTATCTATTTACTCGGCGTAACATTATCTTTCATATTTTCCCCAAAAATTGGGCTAACTTTACTGTTTTGTTATTTTTTAATTCATGAAACCATTTTTTTTTTTAAAAAAAGGCGTTTGAAAAATTATTGCGCAAATATTGTGCAAGAAAAAATGTTGCAATGACCATCATTTTATTCCCTAGGGTGTCTGCTAAAAAAACATATATAATGTTTGGGGGTTCTGAGTAATTTTCTAGCAAAAGAATGATGATTTGTACATGTAGGAGAGACGTGCCAAAATAGGCCCGGTATTGAATAGGTACAAAAAGCCCTGTATTGAAGTGGTTAACACCCCCTCAAAATATTTTTGATAACAAGTTGCAATATGTAAGTGATGGTAACACCCCCTCAAGAAATAAAATAACTCCACTTACAATAGGGGGTGTCACCATCACTAATATACTACAATTTTATATTTTGAAAGTTTGCCTTGTTGTTTTGTTAGGTGTTTTGAAAGTGATATTAAAAGGTTCACTTTTTTTAATTTTTTTAAATAACAAACATGTCATACTTGCCTCCACTGTGCAGCTCGTTTTGCACAGAGTGGTACCGAACGTCCTCTTCTGGGGTCCCACGGCGGCTGTCATGGCTCCTCCCCGCATCAAATAACCCCCTCTAGGAAGCTTTCTCCCGAGGGGGTTACCTTGCAGGCGTGCTCCCATGTCATACAATCGGCGTCCATAGCCGCTGATTGTATGACACGGCCCCGCCCCCCGGCTGCCACGTCATTGGATTTGATCGACAGCAGTGGGAGCCAATGGCTGCGCTGCTATCAATCTATCCAATAAAGAGCCGATCAGCCATAGGGAGAATGACGCGGGATCGCACCCGCGGAAATTCGAGGCTCAGGTAAGTAAAACGGGGGCTCGGGGGGGCCAGACACTGCAAGGTGTTTTTTCACCTTAATGCATAGGATGCATTAAGGTGAAAAAACACAAAGCTTTACAACCCCTTTAAGGTTGCCTGAAAGATGGGTTTCAAATGTTTTGACAGGGGCGCAGTTTCAGTGCTTGCCATAGGCGCCATTTCCACTAGATACGCCTCTGAGTGGACGGTGTCAGTAGAGCAGTGGGCGGTGTCAGTAGGGCAGTGGACGGTGTCAGTAGGGCAGTGGACGGTGTCAGTAGGGCAGTGGACGGTGTCAGTAGAGCAGTGGACGGTGTCAGTAGAGCAGTGGACGGTGTCAGTAGGGCAGTGGACAGTGTCAGTAGGGCAGTGGACGGTGTCAGTAGGGCAGTGGACGGTGTCAGTAGGGCAGTGGATGGTGTCAGTAGGGCAGTGGACGGTGTCAGTAGGGCAGTGGATGGTGTCAGTAGAGCAGTGGATGGTGTCAGTAGAGCAGTGGACGGTGTCAGTAGAGCAGTGGACGGTGTCAGTAGAGCAGTGGACGGTGTCAGTAGAGCAGTGGACCTTGTCAGTAGAGCAGAGGACGGTGTCAGTAGAGCAGTGTACCTCAATCCAAAAACCTAAATCAGCTCTACTGAACCCAACCCCATACAAACTGTTCACAAAGTGGCACTGTACAATCTACAACCCTTTCAAGCACCTTTTAATTACAAAAAAAATCCCAAAAAATTCAAAAGCAATCCACAGGCACCCACAAATAGAGAAGAAAATAACTGATTAAATATCAGTTATTGGGGAGGCACAAATAATGTGCCTCCCCAATAGAGACCTCCATTACAGCGAGACAAAAAAAACCTTACCTTCCAGGAGCCGCTGTAAAGATGTGTGTGTAAACCTGTTAGGGGGCAGAGTCTGTAATATCATGCTTTCTCCTGCAAAAACATCCCTGGTTGCTAGGACACCAGTCCAGTGGCCCTCCATTCACTGTCTCTGGTGGCATCGGCGCAGGCGGCTGGGTTGGGGAGAGAGAGCACACAGACTGACAGTGCAGCATGACCCGGCTGCAGGACATTAGCCCCGCTGGAGCGGGGGAAGAAAGGGGGGTTTGCATGCTGTTTGGGGGTAGCTGACAGAGGAGGGGGTGGCTTACAGAGAGGTGCAGGCTGACAGAGGAGGGGGATTGCTGACAGAGAGGGGGCTGACAGGGAGAGTTGCTGACATAGAGGGGGCTGACAGGGGGGGGTTGCTGATATAGAGGGGGCTGACAGGGGGGGTTGCTGACATAGAGGGGGCGTACTGATAGAGGAGGGGGTTGCTGACAGAGAGGGGGGCTGACAGGGGGGTTGCTGACAGAGAGGGGGGCTGACAGAGAGGTGGCTGACAGAGAGGGGGGCTGACAGAGAGGGGGCTGACAAGGGGGGTTGCTGACATAGAGGGGGCTGACAGGGGGGTTGCTGACATAGAGGGGGGCTTGCTGATAGAGGAGGGGGGTTGCTAACAGAGAGGGGGCTGACAAGGAGGGTTGCTGACATAGAGGGGGCTGACAGGGGGGGTTGCTGACATAGAGGGGGCTGACAGGGGGGGTTGCTGACATAGAGGGGGGCTTGCTGATAGAGGAGGGGGTTGCTGACAGAGAGGGGGGCTGACAGGGGGGTTGCTGACAGAGAGGGGGGCTGACAGAGAGGGGGGCTGACAGAGAGGGGGGCTGACAGGGGGGGTTTCTGATAGAAGGGGGTTGCTGACTGAGAGGGGGAGTTGCTGACAGAGAGGGGGGCTGACGACAGGGGGGGCTGACGACAGGGGGGTTGCTGATAGAAGGGGGTTGCTGACAGGGAGGGGGGAGTTGCTGACAGAGAGGGGGCTGACAGGGGGGGTTGCTGATAGAAGGAGGGTTGCTGACAGGGGGGTCGCTGACAGGGAGGGTTGCTGATAGAAGGGGGGTTGCTAACAGAGAGGGGGGAGTTGATGACAGAGAGGGGGGCTGACAGGGGAGGTTGCTTACAGAGAGGGGGTTGCTGACAGAGAGGGGGTTGCTGACAGAGAGGGGGTTGCTGACAGGGGGGATTGCTGACAGGTGGGTTGCTGAAAGAAGGGGGGTTGCTGACAGAAAGGGGGGCTGATAGAAGGGGGTTGCTGACAGAGAGGGGGGAGTTGCTGACAGAGAGGGGGGCTGATGACAGGTGGGGGCTGACGACAGGGGGGGGCTGATGACAGGGGGGGTTGCTGATAGAAGGGGGGTTGCTGACAGGGGGGATTGCTGAAAGAAGGGGGTTGCTGACACAGAGGGGGGAGTTGCTGACAGAAAGGGGGGCTGAAGGGGGGGTTGCTGATAGAGGGGGGATGACAGGGGGGTTGCTGATAGAAGGGGGGTTGCTGACAGGGGGGGATTTCTGACAGGGGGGTTGCTGACACAGAGGGGGGAGTTGCTGACAGAGAGGGGGGCTGACAGGGGGGTTGCTGATAGAGAGGGGGGCTGACAGGGGGGGTGGCTTACAGAGAAGGGCAGGCTGACAGAGGGTGGTGGCTTATAGAGAGGGGCGGGCTGGTAGAAGGTGGGGGCTTACAGACGGGCGGGTGGAAGAGCGGATGGCAGAGAGACCTCACCTCAGTCAGGAGAAACAGCACGCCAGGCAGTGAGGCGGGACTCCGAGCGGCTGCGATCACCCACAGCCCAGCCCCGCCTCCACATGTGACCATTTACCAGCTCCACCAGGCCAATCGCAGACCGGAGCGCGGCACGCACATAACTCATTCAGCCAGTCACAGGGCGCCCGCTACCCACTGCCCAGCTCTCGCACAGGCAGTGTATGTGACAGTGTATATTGATGGCGGCGGGCCCGGGAATCGATGCGCTGCTCTAGATGTTGCGGCCGGGGCCACAGGACAGTTGAACAGTTGCTGTATGTGTCCAGGTTTCAGGCAGGTTGAAACCCGGGCACATGTGTCAAAAACCGGACTGTCCGGGTCAAAACCGGACAGGTGGCAACCCTACTCCCACATTTTAAAGTAAGTCCTGCCCAAGCCCGGCATCATGGGGGGGGTTTAGGCTCACTTTCTGGTTGCTGCCTGGCTCATCAGTGCAGCCTCACCAGTGCCCATCAGTGCAGCCTCACCAGTGCTCATCAGTGAAGCCTCACCAATGCCCTTCAATGCAGCCTCACCAGTGCCCATCAATGCAGTTTCATCAGTGCCCATCAATGCAGCCTGATCAGTGCCCATCAATGCAGCCCGATCAGTGCCCATCAGCTCAGCCTTACCAGTGCTCATCAGTGCAAGCTTTTCAGTGCAGCCATGGGGAGAGAAGAGCCGCCGGTTTATACAGAGCAGGGAACTCCCACTCACCCGCAGCTTGCAGTCACACAAAGTCCCGCCTCCTGGACCGGCTCCTATGATGAACGTCA